>CM053756.1:49780334-50028074 GCA_028658305.1 Pachyuromys duprasi
GAGTACGCCTCTTTTGAAGATTCTGCACACTAGGTGATTAGAATTTCCATGACTGTGGGGAGTGAGAACATTATAGATCACGGATCAAGAACCAACATTATTTGGGGCTATTTTTATTCTCCTTAATTGCCATTTATTGCTCAGTTCTGTATCTGACCTAACATCCCATCTTGGTTATCAGAGAAACCCTTTAGAGCTACTTCTTAGCAAATCACTAGCTTCTACCAGCACTAAAGCTAAGAATGTGCTCAGGTAAAACTTATAGCAGATTTGCCCCTCAATCTGCTGTCTCCACCAGTGAAATTGGTGAGGTGGTTCATGACTGCCTTTGTTCTGTCATCTCAAGCCTAGCCTACTTGAGCTCCAAGCCAATCAGGGATTCTGCCTCAAAAAGGTAGAGGAGAGACAGACAGACAGAGAAAGCGAGGGAGAATAGCCACTCCAATAGAACATGTCATTCATAACTACTTGAAAGCATGTTCCTGTGCCATAGTCACTCATATTTGGCTCAAAATAACCTAGTTCTCATTTATTTTGGTATAGAGCTATGTTTTGCATCAACAGTATACAGCTGGTCCTGGATACTGACACATGTGAACATATCTTGGACCCCAAGATCCTAGAATGAATTCGCCGTCTGCCATACCATCCTCCTTAACAAGCAATCCATCTAGAGTCCATTCAGCTATGGTGACACAGCAAGAGACAGAAGCCAGAGAGAATGGCGGATCAGCAGAGCTGGGCCCAAAGGAGGGAAGTCAGTACTTCCACTTCTAAAACTATGACACCAAAGAAGAAAACGATTACTGGCTCATGGGATGGCTCAGCTGGTAAAGGTACTTGCCACCAGGCCTGAAGCCACAAGTTTGCTTCCCAGAACACATACTAGAGAAAAGAAGCAACTCTCACAACTCTCTCCTGACCATACCTGCACTGTGGCATTCACACGTTCACACACCCACACAATAAATAAATACAAAATAATTGTTATGAGGAAAAAAGAAACCACCTCACTTTGTTGATGCCAGTTTGTCTAGGGAACTCTTTCTGCTGCTTAACCATCCTACTGAAGTTATCAGAGGAGTTCAAAGTCACACGCACCCCTTTCCTCCAGCTTCCTTGGGACTTCTGGCCTATCAGAGAAGTTATCTTGCTCCCCACAAACTCTCGACTCCATCTTTTCATCTCTCACATCCCCATTTGTCCCCAAGCCCCATGGCCACCTGCCCACACCACTCTCATCACTGTTCCCTACAGAACAAGGACAGCTCTGAGACAGGACTCCTATCTCTGGTACCCTCTTGATTCACACACACCGTCGTTTCTGAACTTTACCTTTAAAAGCATAGCTTCACAATTCTTTAAAAAGAGGATCCTCCCTATATTAAAAAAATCATCCCATGTTTAATTTTTCATTAAAGGCTAAAGACAGCTGCAAAGTGCCCAACAAATTGAAAAGGCACTATTAAGAGAAAGAAAGAAAATAAAATCATATAGTTTAAACTAAGAAATTCTGGGATAGTGAACAAAATTATGAGATACACACACATATATACAAGTTATTACAAAAAGAAAATGTTAAAAAAGCATTTAATAAATATGACTAAAGCCCTGCTATAAACAATAAACATAAATAAAGGGGAAAGGCTATTGGTAGCTCATCTGATAAAATGCTTGCCATGCAAGCCTAAATTCAACCTCAAGAATCCATGTTTTTCTTTTTTTAAATGAGTATAATGGTTCCCACTTGTAATTCCAGTTCTGAAAAGGTAGAGATGAGTAGATTCCTAGGGAGCCTTGGCCGGCCAACCTAGCCTACTTGAGCTACAAGCTAGTGAGCTATTCTGCCTCAAAAAAGGAGAGGGAGGGAGGAGGGGAGAGAAAGAGGGAGAATGTCAGAGGAATGACATGCAAGGTCTCTACACCCATGCATATACATGTACCCATGCACTCACACACATAAAAATACACATACATGTATACCCACATATACACAAAACAATTAGAGGAAAAGAAACTCTCAAGGTGCTGCAGCTACACTAGCCTTAACCTTAACCCTCACAGAAGTCTTGCACTGACCTTGACCCTGAGTTTTACAATAGTTCTAATGCTATGCAAACTACAGCCCTAGCATTGACCTAATGGTAGTTCTAATTCTTATGCTAGGCCAATAAAATAGTGGGACATATTACAACTGGAGAAATAGTTAAAAGGATCAGTAAAAATCTAACAGGTTTTTTTTTTCCTTTCTAAAATCAGTATTTGAAATCATCAGTGAACTCACCACATTAAAAGACGAAAGGACGTCATCAACTGAGTACTCTCTGTAGACGGAGTCTGTGATGTGTGTGTGCATGTGTGGGAGTGCACATGCAAACGAATGTAGTTGTCAGAGGTGAATGTCAGCTGTCTTCTTTCAGTTTTCACCTTATATTTTAAACAAGCCTCTCCCTAAATCTGGACCAGGCCATTTCAACTAGACTAGCCCGACCGCTAGCCCAGGATCCTCCCATCTAGATCCCAGCAAAGACATTACAGATGTGCGCCATCATGCTTACTGGGTGCTTCTGATCCAAACTGAGGTCTTCACACTTGTACAGTAAGCACGTTAGCCACTGAGTCATCTCTCCAACCCCAGCTGAGTAAAACAGCTGCAGTTAACATGTGTAGTAACATGTGATTTTCAATTTTTAAAAACAAATGATAAATAGCAATAGAAAGACACTCTGTAACTTAGTGATGAATATTTAGCAGCCAGCTACAGCAAGCAGCATTTGGGCCAAATAAAAGCTACATCAAAATTCAACTAGAAATCCCCTTACAACTAAACTTATCAACACACAGCCACATCCAAATATGCTATTTTTCCTCTACTACTATGTATAGGATAAATGCAATATCAAAATCCCGATTACAATAACCAGATTACATACGTCAGTTGGAAAAGGAGTTGAAATTTACAGCAAACACAAATGATGGTAAGACAGCACAATTCCTTACAGACCCTGAAGATCCTTCAGCTGCTCACAACTTAAAACTACAGGTTTGAAGCTGGGAATTGAAGTACACAACTGTAATCCAGGCACTCAAAAAACTGAGGCAGAAGGATTTCTATTAGTTCAAAGCTAGGCTGGGCCAAATAATAAGTACTGAGCCAGCCAGGAATATATAACAAGTCGCTGTCTCAATCAATCAATCAGTCAGTCAGTCAATCAATCATTCAATCAATGTTTGATCTGTTTAAAGCCACATCTCAATGTGAATAGTTTTGGTTTTTTGTTGCTGTTGTTGCTTACAGGATATTAATAATTTTGTTTGTTGCTGACCTGGAACTCATGATCCTCTAGGATTCTGGGATTACAGGCACAGAATTACATCACTGTGTCTTGCTCCGGTGTGATTCGCTTCGTAACTTAAAAATCTTTTCTAAGAAAGCCAGACAATTATTTAAAAGAGCAGGATTCTCCATCAGACGTGTAAGTACCTACAAGATTACAATAATTCCAACAAGTGTGAGGTGTGACGGCACAAGAAGAGCCCGGCCAGTGAAGGAACACGGTGCACCGTGCAGGAGCAACGGCACAGTCACTGGGGAAATGAAGCATTTTCCAGTGTGCGAGGTTTTGAATATTTATAAGAAAAAAAAATACTTAGGTCTTTATGTTTCTAACGAAATCTCAAGTAAATTGCACAGTAAATGAAAAAAAAAAAGAAAACCAGGGTAGGAAAGGGTTTTCTACATGAAAACAACAGACAATGGGAAGATAACTGGAACATAAAGTGAGTCACCTAACATGCTACAAAGCAAAGGCAAACAGTACAACTGGAAAAACGCCTTCCTCAGAAGACACACACAATGTCTTCAACAGGGGGAATGCTTACACACCACAGCAACCCCTAATGGGTGTTAAAACTGCCCACTGTGACACTGCCTCCCTATGGCAAGGTACAGATGTGCCCGGGACCCATTTGCAGAGATGTAGCTCAAGCCTGGCTGGCCCACAGCTGGTATAAACTAGCAACCTAGACCAGTCTGGCAGCTCTATATTGGGGCCACCCTCCTCAGTTTAGGAATTCAACAACAGCAGGGACAGCTGTACACCACGATGCTGACCTCCACACTGCTGCTGAGCAACAGTGTACACTGTACTCACACCATGCAGAAGAAACAACACAAGCCCTCAAGAGGCCTTCAGCCTACACTAGGTAGAACATTTCACAGAATGCTAGGCAGGAGAAAAATACAACACAAAAATGTAGACCCATTTCATCCCCTGTCAGGCATAGGACCTCATACGCCTCCCCCACCCCCACCCCCCAAGCACTGGGCAAGAACCATGTCCAACACACAGACTCATGAGCACAACTAAGGACAGCGAGGAAGAGGTGGCTCCACAAACATGGAGGAAAACAAAGTACAGTCTAAGAGCCTGAGAAAGAACCCTGAATGAAGGGTATGGAGGCCAAACCTGCAGAACTCAAGTGGCCAGAAAAGACCCATGTGTAGCTGTGCTTTTGGCTACTTTATTGGATTCTTTATACTACCCCTATCCCTTCCAACACTCCAACACTAGGTAGGAAAGAAAAGAGAATAGAGGGGAAAGGAGGCTAGCTCTCTTTAGACTATTTCCTGCTGATTAGTGGTGGCGAGTTCCTTGGGTCAGGCCCAAACTTCATTGTCGGGATATCTCCAAGCAATAACCAGCAATCCAGCAAATAGCAAAAGCAATCAGCAACCAGCAAAAGTAGCAGCAGGGACCAGCAGTAGCAGGGGGAGCAGCAGCTGCCACATCTCTCTCGGGGCTCTGGCATTTTTTCAATTCTCTCTCCAGAGTCCCTAAAATTCCAAACATAAACTAGTTTTAGCGGGCAAAATCACAGTCCTGTCTGAGCACGAGCCAAATCATAGTCAACTGCTATGTTCAGTCTGAAGCAGCCCCATATCCCACACCTATGATTAAAACGAAAACATATTCCCAACATAACTAGGTTTTTAAAGAAATTAAAATTCTCCCTACACCCATGCCCCTCATATTCTGCATGATGGAAGCCAGGATATGTGGGGTGGGGATGAGACATCCTCTCTGCCACTGTGGTGACTGTGATTGAGTTCTGCCCTGGTAGGAGAAGCCAGGAAAGAAAACTTAAGGGATTTTTTCTGAAATATATTTATAGCCTTTTAATTTTCACTTTTCACAAATCTATAAATATATAATTGTTTAAATTAAATAACTATACAAAGCTTCTCCTGAGCAATAGCAGCACCCACTCACTGCCTTGCTTCTGTGCCACTGATAACCTCTTCCTGGGTTTTTTCATTTTATTTTGATATCTATCCATTTCACATTTCTAATTACTGGGTCTGTATTGCTATCCTGGACTTACATGAATGATACCCTACATTTTCACTTCCTTCTACGAAGCTGATTGTTAGTTCTCCTGAGCCCCCACCCCCATCCCCAATGGTGATATTACTCTCCTCACCTGGTGCTAAATCCTTCCCATACCACAAAGCATGGCTTGCTTGTCAATTTACACACTCTACATAATCCCTCTCCAAACTCAGTCAGTGGCCCAATTGCCTTTGGATCTGCTTTGACCTCTGGCATCGTCCTGGGATACTCTGGACGCAGATCACCCTCCAGCTGGACTAGTTCAGCCCTTTCATTCCTCTAGCAATCCTAAGTTTCCAGAATCAGAACCCCACTAGAGTATGGCCCTACTTTCAGCTGAGACACTCCCCGGCCCTGCCCACAAACTCCTCGGTCACTTCTCGGGCAAGATCCACTCTTCTACCAAGATATAAGGAAGAAACTTCTTCTCAGACAGGCTTTCCATCCGTTTCCTACTTCATCTCCATTTTTACTGCCTCTTCCATTCACAGAGGTAGACAAGAAATACCATTCCTCAGACTCAAGAGGAGACACCTAACACCCCTCAGCACATATATGTAACAGGAACACACATGAACCATACCTGTGTGTATAGTGCATATACAATACACAGGTACTGCTTACACTACACCCATATGTACACTCCACCATGCATACATGTATACACATTCACAAAGGCAGCATACATGTTTCTGTTATTTTAAGGAATTTTTTAAAGATTTATTTTTATTATTCATTTGTGTGCATATGTGTGTTTGCCTTATGTGCACATGTTATGTGAGTGCCCACAGACAGAAGAGAGTGCCCGATCTCCTGGCACCTGGAGTTATAGGTGCTGTGAGTTGCCAGATATTGGCAATAGGAACACCTGAAAGAGCAGTGAGTGCTCTTGACTGCTGAGCAATCGCTCCAGCCCTAAGCTGGATGGTTGGCTGATTCCTTTGGTTGGTTGACTCATTTTTGTTGTTTGTGGATGCCAGAATTTAGGCCATCATACATGCTAGGCAAGAGCTTACCACTGAGCTGTAGCTTCAGCTCCATTTTCAGTGATTGGTTTTTAAAAACAAAGAAGAGAAGAAGTCAATGACCATGGCAGGGCTCATTATAAATTTTATTTGCCATTTGAGTTTGTTGGGTGCTTTGTTTTGTTTTTGAAGTCAAGGGAGGCAACTTTTTAAGAGAGGGCTTTGAGCCTAGAGTGCTGGTGCACACCTGTAACCCCAAGACTTAGACTGAGAAGGGGGATAATGAGTTTGCAGCTAATATATGTGGTACAGCAAGACAGTGTCTCCAAAAGACGGTGTGGGGAATAGAGCTTAAGCCATCTTGGGTGCTAGTGGAAGTGGTCTGTCAGTAGGCAGGGCACAGGACATACGCAGCATCAGAGATCACAAGCGCTTATCCCTAAGCAAGCAGGAGAGGTTATAGTCCCAAGGCCAGCCCAGTACAGGAACAAGAAAGGCTGAGAAGTGACTTGAGCCCTTGGGACTGGGCAAAGGACAGAGAAGTACCTCTGTTCTTCACTGTAAGTGCAGTGTAGCCCTTAGCAGAGCCTGACATCGATTCCACGGGAATGTGAGGATGAGAAACGGCAGTGACAGAGGCAGGTCAATCTGCTAGGAGTGCTGCAGGGACTGGCCAGGATCCAAGACATAGCCAAACCCTGGCCCAGGAGACTACAGGAGGCTAGTGCACATGGCTGGGCAGTCTCCCCACAGACATGTTCCTTGGTCTAAATGACTCTCAATGCACACAGCAAAGTGAAGAGCTTGAATGACGACTGTAAGCTGAGAAGCTGGGGCAAGTCACCACCTGGATCGGGATAAGAAAGAACCACTCAGTAGACTCCATCTGTGATAATGAGAAAGGAACTGAAAAATTTCAAATTTTTCCAATTCTGTAAGCTCTCGAAGAAATCTGAATAAATATAAAGGCAGATAAGCAAACTAATATTAAGAGAACAAAAGAAAAATCCTTTTGGCAAAGGACTTGTTCTTTCTCAGTTCTCTTTAGTATAGGTGAAGAGAAAGGAGCTCCAAGATGGACTAGGCGCAGTGGAGGAAAGGTGGGCGTCAGTTCTCGTCTACAAAACAACGCAGAGCTGCAGGGACATGACCCAGGAAGGGCCCTCCTGGGCTCCTCTGTGGAGGGCGGAGGGCGGCATTCCTCTGGCCCTGGGGGATTAGGCACCTTCTGGGGACTGTTGAAATGGAAGCCAGAGCTCCCACTCCCCCTAGGAAGCGTCTGTTGCAGATGAGCTCTGTTCTGGTTTGGCACACCAGCCAGGAACCCCACGGGAAGCAACTGTGGTGTCCAATCAACATCGCCCATGGTGGTACAGCCATTCTGTTCCTGGCAGCTCAGTACCCCTAAGAGCTCCCTCCTGACTCGCAGTGGAGGCCACAGGTGCCCACTAAAAAGCTCCTGCCTCTACTTGACTAAGGCCTTTGGGAGCTTCCAGGGTCTGCCTGCCGCAGACTTCCAGAACCCATTTGCTCACAGCCTTGATGGCTCAGACTGTGCAGCGCAGCCCAGCCTCCCTAGCAGCCTGGCTGCTTGTCACTAACGTTGAGCCCACTGTGCAGAGCAGACGGCTGAGGTAACTATGATGGATTCCGGCCCAGCACCCAGCTTTATTTCCAGCATGGGAGACCAGATCAAAACTCATGGCCTCCATCTGCCAGGAGGATGAGTTGGCATAAAAAATAGGAGAGGAAGGCCTAGCAAAGAGAAGGTGTTTATATGCCAGAGATCCAGAGGCCTTCCCTGGAGAGTTCTGTGAAAATTAGATAGAGTTGGCACAGTTAGAAAGGTGGTCTTTGGGCAACAGGGATTTGTTTGTATGTCAGAAACAGTACCCACTATCAAAGCAGACGATCCAGCACAGACAGAAAACAGGCTCACAGCACCTTGTTCCCATTCATCCCGCCTCTGTTCTATTCCCACCTCTGATCTGTGCAGACTAAGAGCTAGTCTTAGAAAGTGCTGCAAGGCATCTGACAAGTTCCCTGATTCCACCTTGACCTCACTTCTGCTTCATGGCCCTGCACATACTGCTCCTGCCATTATGTCTCCTTGCAGCTCTGTGAACACACTGGGCATGTCCCCAGCAGCCTTTGCGCCAATTCCCATGGGCACAGAGCTCTTCGTCTACCGGCACCCTAGGACTCACCCCAGTACCCTCCGTAAGGCATTCCTTAGATACCCACCATCCCAGAGGTTATTCTAAGCACCCTGCTGGCATGGAACCAACACTACATTTTCCCTTCCATGTTTCCTTTATGCAGTCTTTACCACCTGACATGTGAAATAATGCATTAGCTGATTGCAACCATGTTTCGTGTTCCCCACAAGGATGTCAATATGATAGAGGAGTACCCAGCCTGTCCCAGGAACATCAGGCACATAAGTAAGTAAAAGAGCAAAGGGAATCACTGCCCCAGCAATTTGCTAAGTCAGGACTCTAGTGCTACACACGTCACACGTCCCCAGCCTTCCATGTTATCTCTTGTGGGAGGCTTTATAAGTAAGTGACCACTCTTCTGTTGTGGCAGCTCAGGGAGGCCAGTGGTTTGTGACTGTTAAGCTCTCCATAGCCTCACAGGGCTGCTGACAGGCCCAGTGAGGGGTTAAGGTCTGAGAAGTCTCATCTCATCACCATGGAGTCAGACTTGGCCTACCACTCGAAACCGAGATAGCCTGATAGTTCCTTCACTGCCTAAGTCTCAGGTGGGGAGCAAAACAGCAATGCCCTCTACCAGGGGCACTAGGGGGACTGAGCTAATAACTACTGGAAATATCCAAGTCGAGAGAGCCAGCACAAAGCAGGTGCTTCAGTAATATTAGCAGCTATCATGCTTACAAAGGTTTTCTATGAAGGACTGCTTAAAAACAGGTCTCCTGCTAAAAGTTGGGAAAACAACCCTTATATTAATTCAGCCCAGTGAACTAATACAAAATCAGCATCCATAGGATCACCTAGCAGCTCAAAGTTTAGACTCTTACCAACACAAAGATCTTCAAGGCACCCCACCGTTTCAGTCCCAGCCATCACTGTCTTCCTACATGGAGCCAGTTCCTGACTTGTACAGTAAAACAGTGATGGTTTTCATTAATATTTTCAGTAGTTAATAAACTAAACAAAATTAAACAGTATATGTATTTTCTTTAAAAAAATATGCCTCAGAATGTACCTGGTAAATAAAAAAAACTGAGAAATTATACATAAAGTATTAGTATATAAAGACAATAAAAGGCCATAATAGATATACTGAATTTGTTAAAGATATGAAGAATGGAATGCTAAGGAGATACAACAAATGTATTTTAGAAAGCCATCAATCAAGTATCTAGTGATAAGATGAAAAGTACCCTAGAGGGGGATTAACTGCCTATTAGATAACACTGAAGAAGGGATGAGCTGACACAGAAATG
The DNA here is from genome assembly GCA_028658305.1 of Pachyuromys duprasi. Lineage (NCBI taxonomy): Eukaryota > Metazoa > Chordata > Mammalia > Rodentia > Muridae > Pachyuromys > Pachyuromys duprasi. The sequence goes on from CM053756.1 coordinate 49,790,162, forward strand.
GAACAATCTGCCTAGGTCCAAACTTTGTAAAGTGACACATAAAGACATAAAGATTCCCTCCCTGAAACTAGAGAGGCAAGTTTCAACTGGAGATGCAAGAGGAAGATCAAAAAGAATGCCCAAAGCTAAAAGTTATGAACCAATGAACAGACCCACCCAAAAAAAGATAAAGAAGTTAAACCAATGTATATAATAATCAAATACCCAAAAGGAAAATTTTAGCCTCTGCCAGAGGGCTCTGCAAGTGAGGCTGCATGTCACCACGCCTGATGACCTGAGAGCAATCCCTGGGCCCCACAGAGCGCCCCCTGACCTCCATATAAACACCATCACACATGTGCATGGATACACACGCGCACATACATGAGCATGTACATACACACAAATAAATGTAAATAATGTACCTTTTCAAGCAGCCAGGAGAAAGCAAGAAAAGCATTAAAATCTGCTTGCTAGCTGCTCTTGCCACAAAACAAACAAAAAGGATAATTATAATTATAGAAGCCTTTATGCCATTTGTATATATCCCAAAATACCATTGTATACATTAAATATACATATACAATAAGCTTTATTTCAAAATGAAATAAATATTATGTACAAAAGGAGGAAGACAGACATGGGTGATGGAGGATGGCTCAGAAAGAAAAGTGCAACCCAGATGCAAATGGATTGATGTCCCTGACTAATGAAGAGAAAAACCATCAATGGACAGGATGAAAATTACTTTCAAATATAAAAGTACAACTATGAGTTTTTCCACCAAACAAAAGCTAAACTATTTCATAATCCAACATGCCTGAACTACTTAAAAGAAGTCGAGAACACAAAAGGAAAGTACCAGAAGGAGCTCTAGACTTAGAGAAAGAAAAGATATTGGAAACAGAAAAGATTTGTTTGCAAAAAAATAATAGACCATTTAAAGCAGAAATAATAGTAATGTCTTATAATAATATAGAAGTAAAGGTATATAACAATTATAACCTAGAAAGTAAGAAGAATGGAACAGAAAGAGATTATTGTAAAGGTTTATACTACATGTGGGCTAAAACTACATTAAAATTGATTGTGGTGAATTGAAGATGAATACCATGAATAATCCCCAAGTTATCTCTCAAAAAGAGATAGCTAATAGGATAGTAGAGATGATAAAATTGGCCATAAAGTGAAATGAATCCAAAATAAAAAGAAAAGTGTGATCTAATAAAACATGAGATTCGAAAATCCATAGTACAATGACCAATTTATACCCAGCCATATTGAATACACATGGTCTAATCATCCCAATTAAACTACATAGGTTTAAAAACTCAATAAAAAGTGATCATGGGGATGGGAAGTATCTCAGTGATACAGTACTTGCCTAGCACACATAAAGCCCTGGGCTCAATCCCTAGCACATCCCCCAACATGCACAGAGAGAGATAGCCCACACTAAGTGCTTTAAATAAGAAATTTCTGCAAATGTAAACATACACACAGGTTAATAAAATGATAGGGAAAGAGATGCCGTAATAACACAATCAAAACACTACATTCATATCAGGGGCAGAAAACAAGTTTCGGAGATGAGAATTTTTCCAGATGTGAGGGCAGAATATTTACGAAGGGGTCAGAATTCTACTAATGCTCCTGGCACGGAGGAGCACTGGCGGTAAGAGTCATTCTCACCCAGCGTCCCTGATCCACCCTCCTTGTAGTTCAATCCTTTGTACACACTCTGCCACTCCATCTCTCAGCATCTTCCTTCTCTTGTTACCAAGGATTCTCTGTAGACTGGTACAACCTGGGAGCCAAGTTTGCTCCTCTCTTGTCTTCCCTGGAGCTACCAAGCTTTTGGAAATGGAGCGCAGATTCCTTCATGTGCATGTGCTTTTGCACTGGAGGTTGATACCACACCTTCTCAGCAATGATCCAGTCACCCTCCTTGCCTGGCCATGCCCCCTGTCTTCTCTATAGATGTCCCTATAGCCCCAGCTGTCCCTCTGTCTTGGTGCATGCATGAGTCAGAATATTGCAGTGTGCTACAAAACTGTATGCCCCAAAGTAGAAAGATTGTAGATAAAACCTCAAAGACGACAGCATGGCTGTCTGTGCCATTCTCAAGTTCCCTAAAGGTTCAGCACTTTACTTTTACTTCATCGTGTCTCTGTTTAGAAATATTATCCTGCTGTGGGTAAGTGGTTTCGGTTCTGGGGTGCATATGTAAACCCATACCAGTCCAAAAGTCTGCCTCGGCTTGTGCCACTTAGCTCCCTCCACTCTACCAAGCCCCCATCTCACCTTAGGAGAATTCTGCCCTGGCCACACACCTGGATCCTTCCTGTCACCTAACTGAGCCATCAGCTCTTCAAAAAAGCCTTCCATGACCATCTGTTAAGCAATGCCCCAATCATTCTTGATAGTTTTTCTCTTCTGCTCTATCTAACCTTTTCAGTAACCTGTTTTCTCTCTCATCAGCATCAGAAGAAAGCACCACAGTGCTTTGTGTGCTCTGTGTCACAGGCGACACCCCACAACCTGGAAAACAGCTCCCAGAAGATGCTTGGTGGAAGCACATGCATAGAGGATGGGTAGACAGATGCTCAAGTGGGGGTCAACACGAAGGTCAAGGCCCTGTTCCTGGATGTCAGCATACTGAAGAAAAATGAGGGGTCTATGGAGAGAGGTTTGCAGTGAGTCCCAGGACATGTGTGCCTCCATATTTGTGGGTATTCTCTCTCTCTCTTTAAAAAAAAAAATCACAGAATGAAGTAGACTTTTCAGATGAGAGGAATAGGTATTGTATCTAGCACCACATAGCACCCAATAATTAAATGGGGAGAAACATAATCAGAACACACATGGGTCTGAGCAGATGTTCTCTGTCCAGGATTCAGATGCTGCACCTACAGAAAGCCAGGCGAGAGCTGCGCTAAAGGTATCCATGCGGCACAAGTCGAGCTGGGCTCTTGCACTTGTTGGGGTTTGCATAGACACTTCTGCACTGAGGTGAAGCCACCCACACACAACAGAATATTTTCATCAGGACCGTATTTCTAAAACAGAGACTACTCAGGCTAAAGAAAGCGGAAAGAACTACATACACCTTTTGGGAACCTGTGAATGGCAGTCATGCTATCTTCCTTGGGATCTTACCTATAACCTTCCTACTTTGGGGCATACAGTGTTCTAGCACACTGCAGTGTCCCAACAAAGCTCGTGCACCAAGAGCAGGCATCTCTCTGAATGTGGCTGTGTCCCCTACGTCCCCCTAGCCCAATAAACCAGCAACCTGCTAAGGAAGGGGATTTCTTCTAGGCCCTTTGAGGTTCCAACCGAACACCAGATTTCCCCTGCTCTTGCTCTGTGGCCCCACACGCTACCTCGGCACATGACCACACATCTAATATGCCTTTGTTATTTGCACATTTTCAGGGACGCAGCTAACATCTTGGGCTTTGTGTTCATGTCACCGCAGGTAGGACTGAGGCTCCTCCTGACACGGTATGGACGTTTGGAGCCTTTCCCGTCAGGAGGGGATGAGCAAGTGGCACACGGGGACAGACAAGCCCAGTGAGGGGCAGCACTAGTGGACTGCCCTGGGGGCAATTGTATAGCCCACCACTCCAAAGGCCACACAGACGACTTGGGACTAGACAAAGTGTTCTATGGAGGGACGCATCTGGAAGTGTGGTGCTTAGGCACTGCTGGGGGGGGGGGCATCTTTGTCAAATGTATCTGCAGGCGCTGAGATTTTCATGGATCTCAATAAAGAAACCCCCAAACTAAGCAGCCACCTTGAGGATCTGACTTCAGGCAGAGGGCGACCTTGACTCCTTCGGATCAAGGGGCAGAGTATCTCCTTACCATGCCTCCAACAGCAGAACAGAGTTCTGCAGTGCCAACAAGATTCCAAGGGATGATGAGCTGAGGCTTTCCGGGGTTTCTGCTGGGGGAGGACAGGCAATGGTGTTCTGACTCCATTCCCAAATCAGACTCACTGGTGCAATTACCATTTCTAAATAATTAGCACTCTGGGTCTCGGAGGAACAGAGAAAGAAATAGTTGGGGGTGAGCCTGTTTACTCCTCCAGCTCAAAAAATAGCATTGTGAGGACAATGTGCGGCCATGACGCATCTGTGGGGGTGGGAAGCAGCAGACCTCAGAGGGCTCACTGAGGCAGGCTTGGCACCACCCTGCATGGCCTTTCCCTCCATGATATTCAGGACTGAGAAACCCCTCCATGGAGAAGTTCGGGGCCTTCCACATGTGCCCACATCTAGGGAGAAAGTACTTTTTTTGTTTTTGTTTTGTTTCCTCTTTATAATAGATCATACTTTAGATAAGTGCAGGCATGGATGTATATACCCATGTTTCATTTTTTTAAATATTTCATTCCTTGTCTCAATCCATATGGGTGGATTTTATTTATGATAAGCCTCCAATGATTTGTAAGGGAGTTTTTGATTTGTGTCAGAATGTGGACTTAGGTTAAGAATTTTCATTTCCTCACTTTTGCTTTCCTAGCTTTCTGAGTGGGTCTTTACCAGACTTGGTCTATCTGCCCACTCACCAGCATTGCCTAAAAGTACATCTGCTGGATTTTCCAGACAACCTACCACATGGCAATCAGGGACAGAGAAGCCAACTGTGTCCAGGTCCGCCACATACCGTCAAGGCCAGCTGGCTCACTGTACAGAAGTCCCTGCACAAACACAAGGCCATGCATTCACACCCTGCTCTCCGTAAGCATAGGCCATTGTAGGATGTATGCCTGTGCTGTGTGCAGAGGCCTCAGGAGCTACAGGAGAGCACAAGAGAAACATTTAAAAGTACCCCAGTTCCCACACAGAGGAGCTGACAACAGCATGTTTTCTAAGTATTTTCTCCTAATCCTATCTATTTTGAAGCAAAGTGGCATCAACTCTTTGTGTATCCTCTCAGGATAATTTACTATACATACATCTATGTAATAATTTTAACATACATCTTTTTAGCCTTTTCATATTTGTTGTGGCTCAAAGAAACCTGTCTATGAAAATCAAACAACTGTTAGTTGAGACTGCTTTATGCTTAGAAAAATGTTTCTAAAAAGACTCAAAGACCAGGTTAGTAGTTACGTAATTATTCTGTAACAATTAAACTTACGCTCCTTCTTCCATAAATATAAAAGTAGCATGTGCCCATTGAGAAAAACTTGGAAAATTCAGAAATGTGTGAAACTAAGCAGCTCTGATCCCACCTCTAGAGACACATAAGCTTTAGTCATCCTTCTGTAGGGTTTTAAAACTCGTAACTTCATGCACATATACCATACGTGCATATACACGGTAGTTTTATGTTGTAGTCACTATTTTTTACACATGCTACTCATATGTGCCAGTGAACAGGATATATATATATCTTCATGTCACAAATTAGTTCTATGAAGACCAATTACTACCTAATATTCCACTGTACTATAGAAATACAATAACTGATTTAATCATCTATTATTTGACTATTTGATTGCCTCCAACTGTTAATTATTTAGGTTAAAACTATGAGTATTTTCTCTACATACATTTAATGTTTCTCTGATTATATCCTAAAGGTAAATTCAGAAGGGTGGAAATTTCAAAGTCCATACATGTTGTTAAAGTTTCTCATACACATGAACAATGAGCCCTCAGGAAACCTGATTTTTCACAGCCATCCTGGGACATAAGATGACACTCTCAGGCTCTGTGCTTCACAGCCAAAACACAAGCCTTACAAATGAACGGTGGGTTCAGGCTCACTCTGGGCATGCTGGTAGCTGTGCTCCTGTTGCGAAACACTTGACAACACCTGCCATCTGACAAGAACAGGCATGAGTGGCTGGAACTGATGAGACATGTGAGGAGTGCAAAAGGAAAGTGACACGAAAGGCCCAAACGTAGCTGAGTACAGTGCAGAGAAGAAGTGCAGAGATTCTCAAACCGGAATTCTTTTTTAAATGGATCTACACATGGTAACATTGGGGCAGGGATGAAAATCACTGTGAACTCAGTATACGAAGGTCCGCCTCCAATTCTCACCAAAGGTAGTCTCCAGAAATATTCAGGAACATGTCTGAGCCCAAGAGTTCAGGCTCTAATACTACTCTCTACCACGCTGAAGGGGAGGGGCACATAGACGGGGAAGATGCCCTCAAATGCCTGAAGCTACCACAAAGCTTCCATTTAAAGGGGGCCCAGCATGCAAGGGTATAAGAATTATCTATCTCAACTCTGAAACAGATCAGACTAAACTCCATACTCTCTCAGAATGTGCAACTTCGTCGTCTAGCTCAAGTTAGCTGGTCTAACACGTGCAGCCTGCTCTCTAATGATCTGATACAACTTCTGGGCCACTGAAGTTACCTTTACATCAAAAGTACAAAAGGCATCAAGTGAGGCTTCCATGGCCCTACAACGGTAGTTGCAAAGGTGATATATGCCAGTATCTTCAATGATCTAAATTCAGCCATAAATTTTATGACCACTACATTTTTGTGTGGCTTCACTGTCAGTGTATTTAAGAGAATAATTCACTAGGCGATATGAATTTTAGATTAGTGTGTGTATGGAACCTCTTGAGTCTTAAAGCACACACAGTAGTGAGTGTTCCAGTACTGTCGGTTATTAAAAACCTTTGCCATTTCTCACCACTCATTTGCCAAACTGTAGGTGCTGTGCCTGGTAACCACTTGACTGTTAGAAGTTACCATTCCCTTTCACTGGCCTTTGAACTTTGGCACGTGGTAAGCTGGACCTTAGAAATCTGGCCCTTCTTTAGCTCCCACATGTAGGGTCATGACTGGGGCACTCACAATGAGAACACCTGTCCGTACTCTCCGCTTCAAGAGAACAGATGTTCTTACTCCTTACTTAGCTCCTGGCCTACCCCAAGTCCCCATGAGATAACAGCACCAACTGTTCCCTCCTCGGCTATGGACAGATGCCCGAGAGCTTTTTCCCAATGACAGGCCCAGACCCAAGGGACGGCTGACCTTGCTCATCTAGAGACAAGGCAGACACCCCAGGTCTCCACCCTGAACACGGTCCCCAGTGCACCTTCTCTTACAGCCTGCCTGGGAGGACCGTGGCTCCAGACTCCCAAGAAGTTCTGGAAGAAGTGGGCTCTACATTCTACTCACAGTTTTCGTCTCCTTGGCTCCTTAGGATATATAATGTCGTAACTGGCAGTCCTAGGCTACGTTTTTCTTCCAAAATATACTAGCAAACTACACGACTCCTTTCCTTGTGATGTTTATAAACAGTTTTAATCTATTTTCATAAAACGCCTTATAGTAATCACATTCTTTTCATTAATTCTTAAGTATAAACTATGCAAGTGGCTAAGACCAGTGGGAGTGGAAGAGCAATAATCACTTTCAGCTCTCTCTCTTCCATAGAGACAAAGATAATTCTTCCCAATTAACTGTTTGAGAACTCTGGAAATAAAATGTTGGAGGACTCCAAGAGTCATTTATTCAAGAAAAACAACTTGATAATGTTAAGACCAGCATGTGGTAAGAAGGCATTTTTAACTTACCCTATTCTCATCCCCTTCCCAGCTTCCCCAAGAACTCAGGGGCAGGAGCCAGCAGCCAGCTACTGGAGGGCAGGCCAGGGGTTCACCGCAGCAAAAACGCCTGCATTTGACAGAGAAGAATCAAAACTCAGTGAGCGAAGGTCTACCTCCCAAAACTAAAAGCGGAGAGAAAATTCAACCCAATACAATCATAAGGAACAGTAAATATAAGAATAAAAAGTAAGTGAAAGGACAAGTAAAGAGACTGAATTGGAAAAAACTTTTCCAATGAGACAAGGATGCCATCCCCTTCCATTGTAGGATGTTTTATGAGGGCAGCGACAGTCTGACACCGAAGCCATAGAAAAGCCTTACAGAAGCCTGACACAAACACACACAAACAACAAAATACTAGCAAATTAAATCCACAAATACATAAAAAGATTATTCAGCATGGACAAGTGACATTTATCCAAAAGTCGAGGTTTAACATTCAAAATGTAACCAGAGTCATAGTGGCAGTGCATACCTCATAACCTCAGGACGTGGGAGGCAAAGGTAGAGGCAAGAAGATTTCAACTTCAAGGGCAGTGTGGGGTACAGAACCGAAAACTCATCCTTATAACCAAGGGACAGTTCAGTGACAGAGCACAGTAATCTATCATACTAACACTGTGGAAAGAATAATGTGTATTCCCATTCATAATTTCTATTCCTAGCCTTTCTTTTTTTTTTTTTTTTTCCTACTTTCTGTTAGCTTTCTTACTTGGAAACATCAACTTTCAACTTTTATCTTAACTTAAAACACTTATCTTTAAAGATATCAATTTCCCTCCGAGTGCTACACATTCTATAACTCTTATTTACCCTGTTAATCATTCGATCCTAGAAAACTCAACTGTGACTTATTTTGAATGATTTTTAATTTTTTTTAAATGTCAAACACATAGGCTTTCTTTCTCTGTGATCTCATTATTATTTCTCACTTAACTCTTTTGATCAAAGAACATGGCCTAAATGAGATTTACTTTATTAGCAAATATAACTACAGATTTTGTATATGTCCATGTGACTGAACCTGATATGTGGCACTATGTGTGTGAATGTTATCTACCAGTTACTAAAAAAAGGAATATTGTAATAGCTTACATGATTGCATATTTATCAGTTTTTCCTTCTTAGTCAGCCAAAGCTCCTCTGTAATGTTTAGTTATTACATATGTATGTAAGCATTCTATATATTCTGAGGTTTAGTTATTAGATACAGCGATGTGCCACCTAACAATGCATCAGTCGGTGACAGACCACAGCAGACCCATCAAAGTATAATGGAGCTGAGCCAGGAGAGAATTGCTTGAGCCTGAGATTTCAAGGTCAGCCTGAGAAACACAGTAAAAAATAAATTATGAAAGAACTGAAAAATCCCTGCTTCCCAGCGGCATAGCAGCCACCGGAACACCATGGCACACTGCCTTACTCGTGTGTCACGATCTGGTATATGCAAACTCACTATAGTGTCAGTCACAAAAAACCACAACACAACTGTAAACAGTTATAATACTTCATAATGACAATAGCCTGTGCTTAGTGTACTAGACCTTTTTAATGTATAATGTTCCCACTTGGAAAAAAAAATTTACTGTAAGGCAACCTCAAACTGGCCTTTCAGGGGGTATTGCAGGAAGAAACTGTTACCACAGGGGATGACATCTCCACATATGCCATTTGCCTTTAAAACCTTCCAGTGAATCAAGATCTAGAATAGTTGTTCTCAACCACTAGTTCACAACCGCTTTGAGAGTCACATATCAGATATCCTGCATATCAGAAATTTACATTACAATTCTTAACAGAATTACAGTTACGAAGTAGCAATAAAATAATTTTACGGTTGGGGTCATCATATCATGAGGAACTATATTAAAGGATGACAGCGTTAGGAAGGTTGAGAGGCACTGATGTAGAAGACAGCACCACTGCTGAAGGCCTAGCCTAACATGAATGTCTGTTTACATGGTTTGCTTTAACAGCGTTTTGATTTTTTTCAAAAGCTCCAAGGGCTGTCGAGTAGGAGATGAGAGCGCAATTACTGCTGAAGAAAGACAAACTTTGGGGAAGGCAGTACGTCGGGAGCACATGCACAGACCACTGCCTGCACAGGGACGAGAAACACTCAGCATCTCCCTAGCCACCAGAACAAAAGCAAGCAACTTCTGACCAAGCAGCTGTGTGCATGTGACACTCTTGCCGTCAGGCAGCAGCCCCCCTCCTAAAGCTCACAAGGAAAATGCTAAAGTCTGACAGTAGGCAGGAAAGGTCTAGTGGTTCCAGTTATAGCTTGGGTGTAAAATGTTCCCTACAGGCTTTCAGGTTTGAACACCTGGTCTCCAGCTGGCAGCATTTGGAGGAAAGGTAGAACTTTTGGGATGTGAGGCTGTGATAAGTAGAACTCTAAGAAGGGGTTAGGACTTAATAATTACAACCCAGCCCCACGTCCTGTCCTATTTCTTGGTCTGCTTGGCTCTGAGGAGTTCCCACAGCATGCTCCTGCCACCATGAAGCTGGCTCCGCCATGAAGCTGGCTCCGCCATGAAGCTGGCTCCGCCATGCCTTCCCCATAGGATGGACTGTGCTCTGCTTTGCTTTATGTTATTGTAATAAAACACTGACCAAAAGCAACTTGGGAAGGAAAGGATTTCTTTAGCTTACACTTCCAGGTCACAGTCCATCCTTGAGGGAAGTTAGGGTGGGAGCTCAAGCAGGAACTGAAGCAGAAACCAGAGAAATGCTACTGACTGGCTTGTTCCCACCCTCATGTGGAGCTGCCTTCTTACATAGCTCAGGCACTCCTGTCAAGAGATAGCACCACGCACATTTGGCCGGGTCCTTCCCTAGCAATCAGCAATAGAGAAAATATCCCACAAGTAAGCCCAGAGGCCAATCTGATAAAAGAAATTCTTCAGCTGAGGGTCCCTCTTCCCCAGTGTGTGATGTTGACAACAATTAGCCATCACAACTGTATGCTTTCAGACTAGGAACCAAAATAACTCTACCAGCAAATTACTTTAGCGTGGTATTTTTAATCACAGGAACTGTAATGGTTACTGTTGTCTGTCAACTTGACAGAATCTAGAATCACCTAGGAGATTCCAGGCACATCTAAGAAAAATTATCTTGAGGTTAGTCTTTGACCATGTCATTTGGGATTAACTTGATTATACTAATTGAGGTAGGAAGAGTCATCCTAAAAATGGGCAGCACCGTTCTTGGGCTTTGGTCCTGGGCAGCACAAAGGAGGAGAATGCTGGCTGGGCATTCCCCATCCTGACTGCAGGGGCAATGCCTCAAGCTCCTGCCATCATGACCACAAAGCTTCCCACCATGATAGACCATACTCTTAAACTGCAAGTCAAAACAAATTCTTTAAATTCTTTAAGCAGCTTTTGCCAAGTATTTTTTTTTTATGTGTAGGTCTGTACACCACATATGTGCCTTCTGCCCATACAGGCTAGAAGAGGGTAACAGATTTCCTAGAAAGAGAGTTCCAGGCAGTTGTGAGCTGCAATGTGGGTGCTGGGACTCTGGCCCTGGTTCTGGAGTGTAGCCAGTGCTCTTACCACTGAGCTATCTCTCCAGCCCTATTGTCGGAGTCCTTTATCATGGCAACAGGGAAAGTAGCTATGACAGCGTTGCAAAATAGAACTAACAGAGCTCATCAGAAAAAGTCTCTCGAGAGGAGCTGTTGAAGCAGATTTACAAATAAGATCCCCAGTATAGGAATCTGCCTGTGACAAAAGGAATCAAGCCTATGTCCCCAGTGAACCCCAGAGAACTGTGTCACATGCCACGGTGCTGAACATCTCCACTCCCATCCTTCTGGGTGCTGCTGTGGAAATGAGGCCCCAGGGGCCTATCTGAGGCGGCAGAGTGGAAGTGGTACAACACTAAGATTGCTACCCAGCGCACACTCCCAGCTCAAGCGCACAGGCCACAGCCTCCTGACAGGCAGCAGGGCAAGCAGGAAGTCAGAGGTGCAGGTACATCTCCAGGGGGTCACGTGGTGTAAGGAGGGGAGCCAGTTTCATAGACAGCTTTAATACAAGGTTAAGTGGATGCCTCCACCCTCATGAGGGGCAAAGGCAAGCATGGCCTTCTCCCGAGTAAAGCAGAACTATGTAGAAGACAAGGTTGTTGGCATGTGGACAGAACTAGGCATATAGTCTTCTGAAGGGCAAACTTGGCAGGTGGAAACCAAGAGCAAGGTTAGAGGCTCGGCCCAGCTTGGATGGAGCACAGACCAAACTATAGGGACACATGGTCAGCAAGCTGTAGAAGTGGGCTTCGAGCCAATGCCACAGATATGGAAAGTAAGGCTAAGGTACTAGCCAACTGGGCTTTGCTGTGAAAGATCAAAGGAAAACAAGTTCAATGTCAGAGCAATAGTAGCCTGCTGAAATCTGGGACTAGAGAACTATTATAGCCTAGCTAGCAAGTCACATCCCCAAATTCTCCTGGCCTACACGCATACTTCACTGCAAAGGCTCAACAGCATGCCATAAATTATGCAGTTGAAGCAACCTCACTAGAAATGTGCAATCATAATTATTGTAGGAATGTAGACCTCACGAGCAAATCAAGCTAAATGACCACAGACCACTGTTTATACTGTGAGTACGAGACTCAGAGGCAAGACATCTTTGGGAAGAGAGAGGCCCAAGAGAATCAGTTTTCCAAACTGGTTCACCAGATAAAACCCCAGCAAAATCAGGAAGCTGCACATTAAAACAATGAGCTGTAATCTCATACTTATAAGAAATCAAATGCAAGGAACTGACAATACCAAACTCTGGCAAAGATGTAGGGACTCTCAGCATGTGGGTGAAGGAGGGAAGTGAGACAGAACGGTAGAACCACTCACAAAGACAGGTAGGCAGTTCCCTACAAACTACCCACGCTCTGCTCACAGCATCCCACCATTACCCTACCTGAAATATCCCCCAAATGAGATGGAAACCTATACTCACATAAAGACCTATACACAAACTTTAAGAGTGGTTTGGTTTAGATTGTAAAAAACCTGACGCAACCAAGCTATCTTTCATTAGGTGAATGGGAGAGCAAGAAGGTACATTCATAGAATCTTATTCTGCAATAAAAAGACATGAGCTGACAAGCTATGAAGATAGAGATGATTCATAAATACATGTGTACCACAGTGGAAAAAAGCCCATTTGGAAAAGTTACATTTGGTGTGGCTCCAGCAATATAACATTCTGGAACAAGCAGAGTAAGCTGGAAAACAGATCAGTAGCTACCCGTGACTGAGGAGGCAAGGTGGACAGGTGGAGCACAAGAAATTTTTAGGGCAGCAAAACTGTCCTGTATGATACTGTGATGACAGCTATAAAGATACAAAGCAATTAGCAAAGTTTTCTAGAACTTTACGGCATTAAATGTAAACCTGATGGCATGAATTTTTTTATAGGAATAATTCAAGACAGGATGTAGAATTTGACAATACAGCCTTAACCACCACAAAAATAGTAAAACTTCTCACTAAACATGTGGGCAAACGGGGCTCATCTAACTCATTCTAGAGCTGCCCAGTCTGTTAGGCAGAAGGTGAAATGAAGTCCACACAAGCTTTGTGTTCTGAATGGTAAGGCTGTCTCTTGGGGAACACGAGTTAACAGTCCCTACACTTTCTACACATCTACTGGGCGGAACAGTGGGGAATGGCTGACAGTGGGAACCAGGTGCTTCACTGTTGCCTGCAGGGGTTATTCAAAGCAAGAGAAGAAGGCTATGATGATCCACTGACAAAGGGCAAAAGTTAGAGGCTGGGCCAGCATAGACCCTGATACTGACTTCTTTTACTGTTTGCTGATAAAAAGAAAGAAGGATTCCTTAGGGATGTGAATGATCCCAGGACAGGGGCAGGAAATTAACAAAGCGAGCCTTGAACACAAAACCTAGCAAGGAAAAAGTCCTTAACAACACACATACGTACTCACACAGACACATAGACACAGACACATAATGATGAGTGTATAGTAAAAAGATACAGAAGTTAAGGAAAAGACCTCCCAAAGTTGGAATAAATTGAAAATAAGGTAGTATAAAACAACCATAAGCCAAAGTATAAAATAAACAACTTTATATCAATAAATAGGAGAGAACAGACAAATCCCCAAGGGTAATTCCAAATCGTGCATAATGATCCTCTGTACTCAGTGAAGTGAAGCACACCTCTCCGTAAGTGTTCCCTGCTCACAGTGACTTTTCCCCCAATTCTATGGCATAAAGATGAGAAACAGTCACTGTGCTGGAGAGCCTGGACACATCCCCAGCACGGGTCCAGGTCCACAACTCAGTGCTAAGTTGAGCTGACTGTGTGCTTCCTCAGATGTGAAAAACAATGTTCTCCTGTGATCTTTCCCAACACCCAGGTCCCTGGGTCAATACAATAGACCTCAGCAGGTGTCAGTGAAGAACATTCCGGAAAGAAAGTCAAGGGCATCAAACACAGGACAGTGAGGGCTAGAGAGAAGGCGCAACACTCAAGAGCACTGCTTGTTTTTCCAGAGGACCTAGGTTCCATTCCCACATGCCACAACAGTTCCAGGGACCCAACTAATATCTTCTGCAGGCATTGAGTACACATGGAACACAGAAATAAGTGCAGGTAAAACACCCACCCACATAAAAAAGTGTGTGTGTGTGTGTGTATCTTTCAAGAACAACAAAAAAGGAGAGTGTGAGAAGCCATCGCCTCCAGGAAGGGCCTGAGATGAGGATCACTGTAATGTGTCCTCTGAATAGGATCTTAGAAGAGAAAAGGACAAGAGAGAGAAACCGAGGAACCCTGAAGAAGAGAATTTAGTAGCAGTGCCTCAGTGGTGGTGGTAACCAGGACAAGTGTCCCTTGCCAATGTCAAATGACAAGCTCGGTGTGAGGTGTACACAGATTCTCTATATAATCTTCACAACTTGTCTAGAAACCTAAAACTCTAAAATAACACATTAAAAGGAAAAAAAACAGCATTAAAGAAAAAGACTCCAGTCAATGTCTACTCCTAGGGGGAAAATGCAATTTTTTTTTCCCAGCTGTATTAATCCTGAAAACCTGTCCCAGAAGACAGTGTGCCCAAAAGTGGGAGGCCAAGTGGCAGAACAACTCAGAGCTACTATCTTAGAGTAACTGAGTGTATTTAAGAAGCACTGTTTTCCTTGCTGTAAGTATGGGGTGGGCTTGATCCTAAAAGAAGCAAAGCATACAATGACTGATTCAGAAGTATTACTTAATTCCAGTGTTGACTATTCTGCTTAGGGCACTGAATAATCAAAGAGAGAGGGGGTCTATCAATTTTGGATACATGAAAACTCTTCACATCCATGGGTCACTAGCTCATGAAGTCCCTCTTGGTGAGCACCTGACACGTCTACATCTTCTGTGCACTCCTTACACCAACTCAGCAGCTCTGGGACCACTCTTTCCTTTTCACAGATTTGGAAACAAAGGTCCAAAGAGGCTAAGTAGTTTGTATAAAAATTTCCTATCTAGCAAGCAAGGGAGCCAGTCTTTGAAATTCTGCTTCCTGGGTCAAGGTTCCATACTCCATCCTGAGGATCCCTCTGCCTATAGATGAAGATGTGCCCACAGGACTTGCAGCACGGCCACACCCATCCACAAGCTGAGCTCTCTAAACAATGGACATTTCCGAGAGTAGCGCAAAATCCCCCTCAGGGACAAAGGGTTCTTCCTACCAGAGAAAGATCAGGCGGCGTCTTGAGTCTGTCTTGAAACAGGGCCAGGGCCTAAAAGCTTCCAGAGCCACATGAGTCACGCCCATCAATATGCATTAGCTCCTGGACAGTGCTCCTCTGGGCTGTCTCTGAGCCAGGAAAGGATTAACCCTTTTCGCTATCGAACTCTCCCTGCCACACGCTACACTTACTTACTTTAGTTCAATGACACACTGACTCCTCTCACAGTGTATGTTAAGGTAAGCTATGTTTTACACATGATCCCTCCACTTAACTTCTTAAACATATGAGGTTCTGAAACCACTTTAAAACGTCCTAGTTGTCCAAACCTTGGGTGCTGCCACTGCATCCCAAATACATCCCACAAGCAACATAATCTGGACAAGACTTTTCAAAGCCATCAGGTTCCCTCTGAAACCCCTCCCTATCCATACCTCCCCACACACCAGATAGCCCCTAAGCTTCAGGATACCTTCAGGATGACCAGAACATGACTCATCCCCTTGGTGAGGCAGGCTGCTGCAAGCCACCTTGCCACACACACAGCACCCATACTGTGATCCTAAATATGCTTCCTTCCCCAGGACCAGACTAAAACTCTTTTCAAACATCAGGCCCTTAAACGGCATTGCTCATAGAACCATAGGAGGAAGCATGGAGAATGAACAGGGTCAGGCTTCTCTGAGCCAGGCTCACCTTCTTGGTCCTGTCATTTCCAGTAAATAGGGACTCTGAAGTCAGAGACGCCCAAAGAAAATCATGACCCAGTGTGTTGGCCCAGTCTTAGTCACTCTAAGCCTCGATGCCCATCTTACCTGTGAGCAGCCAACTGCCCAGCCAGGGATGCAGGAGCAGGATTCGGATGACACTGGGATGAGGCTGGGGCTCTGGACCTAAGCAGATGCTTCAGCACAGAGGCTCCTGACACTACCCCGCCTACCCCCAACCCCCCCACACACACACACACAGGAGCCTAACAAGCAGGCAGCACGTGGGAAAGCAGGACTTTCCGCTCCCTCAGAGCCTCCACTGCACTTGGATGTCATGATCCTAATGACACAACCTATACTTGGCAGCCACCCTCTGGGGCAAATCTGATTACACCTGCAGTGGATCATGTGTCTGGGCCAGAGCCTCTCAAAGCATGGACAGAAAAAAAAATGCAGACTCCCAACCCTCACATCTACTGGCTCTAAATTTGGATTTTTAAAATTCAGGAGAATCGCTGGAGCCATGGCTCAGAAAGTACAAGTACTGACTACTCTATCAGAGGACTTGAGTTCAATTCCCAGCACCAGCTGACAACCATCTGTAACTCCAGTTCTACAGGCTCCAACACCCTCTTCTAACCTCCACAGACAATGCATGCATGTAATGCACAGACACATGCAGACAAAATACGCATGCATATAAAACAAAGTTTGGTAGAGTCTTATACATATTACGTTTGAGCAGCTCTGACGTCTGAAGACAAAAACACATTCTTTTCTGGGGTTTCTATCAGACTCGGTGCCCTGCTCCTCAGATGGGGGCCACTCCTTGCTTTCCTTTCCTCCTCCTTCCTTCCTCCATCTTTCTTTCCTCCCTCCATTCATCCATCCTCTTTTCTCCCTCCCTTTCCCCCTCCCCTTCCTTCTTACAGCAAGGAATGTGCACATTCAGTTACCAAAGGGGGGTGAGGGCTTCAGAGCTAGCACGGAAGCTTCAAAGACAATCAGACAAGCTGCCCTGACCTCATGGCTGTAAGAGCCTCCACCCGTGTCTTAGCTGCCCCTTCAGCATGTCCTAAGCGGACTGCTCATGCCACTTGGAATCTATGCCCACTGGACACAGTGTTTGCTGATGAAGCCAAAACCATCCTCATTCTATAGCATTTACAGGTTCAAAGGAGGGACAGAAGGATATATAAAGAGGGATAATTAGGAAGAGAAAGGAACAGAAAGTGTTAGTGAAGAAGTGGAGAGACCAGAGAGGCAGGGAAAGCAAAGCCTGCACTGTCAATAGAATATGTTAAGACTGCACCCTAGAGATCAGTGGCTTGAAGACACAGGCAGACAGACAGTTACCAACGCTCTCAGTGCTAAGGTTATGGGGTCACACCAGAGATTCTGCTTTTCCAAGCTAGAGGGCATGCAGAATTCCCCACTTCTGGTAGCTTTTCTGCTCCAGGAAAAGAAAAGGCTTGTTTTGGTCCACTGCACCTGGTATCCCTGCAGCCAGCATGGGCAAGGTAGATCTCTAAATACAAAGACTGTGTTGGCAACTCAGTGCCTGCGTGGTGATAGTCTTACAATACATATAAGTAAGGGTCCTTTCCAAATGTCACAATGACACCAATGCCCACTGGGTATGCTTTGTGCTAGGTGAATTCAGTTAAGCACACTATGGCCAACTCAATATCTTATTTCTGCCTTGGTCAGAAAGTAAGACAAAGGTCAGTAAGATATGGCTTACAAGCTGCTTTTGTGTGGCCTATAAATAAGAAATGGTTTCTAGGTTTTAAAAAGTTGAAGGAGGGAAACAATAGATGAGCCTACATGTGACCACACAAAAACATATGCAGATCCCTGGTCGTCTGTATCCCCACAAACCAGACCGTCTTCTGTAGACGTCCACTTTGACAGCCACTTTCCCTATAAACCAGTACTAGAAAACCCTAGAAATGTCTGAAAAAGTGAAGTTAAGTAGAAGTAGACTGTCAGTTATCCCAAGAATCTCAAAAAACAAACAAACAAACACCAACAAACAAAACCCAACCATTAGCTGTAAGTCCCTAAGGAACAGCTAGAGGCCCTTGTCTCCATGCCCACTGAGGATGGTCCAGCCAAGTGAGGTTCCAAAAGAGCAAAGGTCTCTCTGTGCAGTCCAGTATCTGAGCTGGTAAGGAGTGCTGATTTTTGTCTCACCTTCAAATCACCTGATGTACCCAAGAATATAGTCTGGGTCCCACAGTGACCCGACAAGGAGATCTCTACTCATTAGGATAAAGCCCTGAGCTCGAGGGCGTTTCCAGGGTAAGTAAGTATAAAGAGCAACATTATAAGAAACACAGGAAGGAGCCATGCTTTCAGGAAGCAGCCTGAGCTCACCCACACCCCTGCTCACACTGTAGAAAGCAGCAGCCAAATGCTCACAGGGGCACTTGCCTGAGAGCTCTCCTCACACCAGTGCCCCAAAGCAAAAAGATGCTGGCCCTGACAGCTTGGTGGAGGTTAACTAGAGACCAGGTTCCAGAAATCAACGCTGTTAGCATTTGCTTATCTTCAAACCCAATTGCTGTAATGTATCCAGCAGACAGTGGCTCTCCGCGCTGTACACCTGCACTATATCACACCGCTTTGTAGGTCATTTGGCTCACAAAATTGATTTAGGAGAGATTATTCAATTCCATTTTACATTTCATGTTTTGGGGCCATGCCAGCAGCAACTGCGGTTCTTCCAGAGGTCAGGAAGCCATGGATGAGGCGATCCCTTACCACTGTAAATGTAACTCCATATTCCTCTTTTGAATTTCCTGTCAATCTTCAAATTACTTCAAATACGATTGCCCTTCATTGGAGACGGTGTTTTATGTCTCCATGCCTGCCTGCATCTTCCCCTATCCCATTACATGGCACCCAGCACTCTCTTGGATCTCCTTGCGGTGTCTGTCTAGGGGACAGTGACAGCGGTGGGAGGGGCACTTCCGGCAGCCTCTCCTCTGCAGCCAGATCTCCACCACACCAAACAAAAGCTCATTTACCTTGCATTTGTAAAAATCTCCACTTCAAGGGGTCCAGCAAGATGACTCAGCAATAAAAAGCACATGCCGCTAAGCCTGGCAATCTGAGTTCAGTCTTCTTGAGCCCACATGATGGATGGAGAGAAATTATTTCCACAATATTTGCTGTCCTCTAATCACACAGCAAATACTGGTCCAACGGCCACAAATTCTGAGTGGCATGAAGAGGCCTCTTAGTACTCAGGTTAAATATCATGAGTGCCATGATATGGACACACACACACACACGCACCATAAATAAGTGTATATAAAATTCCTCCTTCAGGGGCTCA
Organism: Pachyuromys duprasi; assembly: GCA_028658305.1. Lineage (NCBI taxonomy): Eukaryota > Metazoa > Chordata > Mammalia > Rodentia > Muridae > Pachyuromys > Pachyuromys duprasi. The sequence goes on from CM053756.1 coordinate 49,809,500, forward strand.
CAGAGAGACAGATGCAGAAAAGACAGACAGACGAAAAGAGAAAAGCTGTGTGGGGAAAAGAATGAGACCAGCATGAGGAGGAATAGAGACTAGAAAGGCAATGATAGGTTAAATACAGGCAAAGTACAATATTAAACATATATTAAAAATCATTAGGACACCCGTTATTATGGATGTGGACTCCAAAAAATTAATACAAAATTACCTCATGGGGAAAAAAATTCCTGCTTCGTCCTACTTTCCTCACTAAGCACCACCCATTTCCCTACTTGTGTGTGGTCAGGTATGCGTATCATTCATGCTATTGGGTATGCTTACCTTTGTGAACCTGTGGAGACCAGGGGTCAATGTTGAGATGTCCTCATCAGTTGCTTCTCCACCTTATTTTTTGAAGCAGCGTCTCTCCTAACCTGAAGGTCACTGTTTGGGCTACAATGATTGGCCAGCAAGCCCCAGGCATCCTCCTGCCTCCTGCTCCCCACAGTGGTGGGATTATATAGGCATGCAGCCACTCCCAGCTTACAAGTAGGTGCGGGAGAATCGAACTCAGGTCTCATACTTGCACAACAATCACTTTACCCAGTAAGCCATTTCCCAGGCCCTCCCATCTCCTCTCTGCTGGAAAACCATGAGCTTCGTTAACCCTCAGTCTGGTTATCAGTGCTGTTACCAGCTGCCCCCCCTCCCTCCAGACTTGCTTCCCCCTAGAGCAAGCCTGACCTTCACCAGGCCCCCAGAAACAGCACTCTTCCAAGTCCAGTGTGTCCAAAGTTAAACATTGGCTCGTCCTGTAGTCCCTGTCTGCCCCGCAAGTGGAAATCCGTCCTAACCTTCTAAACACATCCTAACCTTCTCCTGAAATCAAATTCAGGGCAGTTCTCACTGCTATCTCCAACCTGAGGTGTCCAAGCTCTTGGTCCCCCTGCCAGGTCATCCTAGGGCTCTGCATATCCAAATTTTGTTTGTCTTGCTTTCTGTTCTTGTTTTGCGAGTTGTGTTTTTGTAGCAACACTTTATTTAATAATCTCTGTACATCTCACTTTTACACTTAATTCTTTTTTTTCCTATTCCTCTCATACATTCATACCAACTGCCGGTTCCCCTCTCTCCACTCTTCCCCGTCTGCCCTCCCTAGCCGTGACAAATACACATGCACACACTGCCCCTCTTGTCCAGATCTACTCCTCTTCCATTTCTCTTCAAAAAGAACCAAGAGAGAGAGAGAAAATAGAGACAGGCCTCTCAGGCTTATCAACTGAATATAGCATAACAACTTACAGTAAGACTAGGCAGCCCAGCAGGGGGGGAAACGGTCCCAAGCAGAAGAGTCAGAGATACCCTGATTCCTAATGATATTCTGCTATACTCATAGATTTGTACCCAGTACAATTGTCAGAGAGACACCATCAAGCAACTGATAAGAAGCAGATGCAGAAACCCACAGCCAAACACTAAGTGGAGCTAGGGGAACCCCACAGAAGAGGACTGTAGGAGCCAGAGGGATCAAGGACACCATGGGAACACAACCCACGGGATCATCTAAGCAGGGCTCACAGGCACTGAAGTGGCAATCATGGGTCCGTAGACCCTCTGCATATGCATTATGGTTGTGTAACGTATTCTTCTTGTGGGAGACATATCCAAGTTTTAAAACAAGCCCTGAAAACCATGCTCCAAACCATACCTGGAACTCACTCCCCTCACGTCTCTACTGCTACCCTGAAAAATAAGCACCATGACTCCTCCTCCTCCCCCTGCCCAGTTAATGGAAGGACCACCCAGCAGGGGCCTTCTTCTTTCCTGGTCCCTTGGAACAGCAGGTAAAGTCGTCCTGTGAGGGCCCAGTCCTTTCATAACCTGTTAATAATCCTGCAATGGTTTCCTAGTCCATCTAAAGAAAAGCCAGATTCTCCCTCTGTAAAGGCCTTCAAGGGCCTTTAGAACAGGGTCCCTGCCCTCAGATGCTATGGCCTCTCAGTCACCTGACATTCCTCTACTTTGCATTTCCCATTTACTAGGAAAAACATAGCTTTTTTTTTTTTTTTTTAGAAAGAGTATCAGTGTGATATAGCCTCCATTTTATAACCATACTTTTGATTTTTGGTAACCATAATCCACATGCAATTGCAGAAACAACCGAAAGAGACTTCATCTACCCTTAACCCAGTTTCTTCCTAAGACAACATTAATATCTAAGCCAAGATATTAACACTAGTACGGTTAAGACTCAAAACGTCCCCTCAAGGAAAGATCATGATTCTCTCATAGCTATAACCACATCCCTTTGAAAACTATTCCTTAATCTTTCACAACCTCTCATTTGCTCTCCCTGTCCATAACACCGATTTCAATGACACTAAAACAGGACTGCCCAATTTCAATGACACTGAAATAGGACCAGGGATCACTTTTTCCTCGGTTCATTTTTCTGGGAATTCACTAGGGCAATCTACTTTAAGTTCAGTCCTTTTTATTGAATACTGGGCATGCTCAATGTCACAGATATGTTTATCTGTTTACTTATTCGTCCATCCATGGAAGAACACCTACCCAGGCCTTTCCCCATTTCTGGTTACTTGAATGGACATACTCTAGATAATGTTGTGAATAGGTTTTCAATAAACACAGCTGTTGGGGGTTGTTCTGATGCTTTATTTTGATGCTAATTACTGGCCCTCAAGAGCTGGTTAGTGCCCAGATACACCTATCCACATTTTGCAAATCTGCCTAAGACATTATGCCTGATTGGTGGATTAAAGGCCTATACCTGGGCAGGGCAAAACAGGGTAAGCGTGGCTCAGGTTCCCATGCTTTTGAGGACAGGAAAATTCGGGGAAACAGAAGGGAAGACAGGAGAAGGAAGGAGGACCCCATGATGAATTCGTACAGAGAAGGAATTACGTGGGCCAGGAGAAAGGACTCTGAGGATGATGTGGATGAAGAAAAGACCAAAATGAAAATATAAGCAAATATTTATAAGATTATGGATGGAAGGTAAGGATGGTTAAAGGGGATGGCATTGGATAGGGGCTAGGAGGTGAATGGTGAGGTTACTGAGACAGTGTAGGTAGAAATATCTGCCCAGTCCAAGGTAATAAGGCAATTATAAAATCTAACAGATATCTGTGTCTTATTATTTGTGATAGCAGTTTAAATAATACTGCTACAATAATTATAGGGCAAATAAATAATATCTAGCCCACCATTTATTTTTATTTACTATAACACATAACTTTCATTTCTCAGATATACAGTTAGTTTGCATGGTCACTGATATTTAGATTTAAAATGTTTTCCAGAGAGCTGTCCCATGTTACATACCCAAGAGCAATGCATGAAGGATCCACTTCTATCATGTGCTACCATTTGCTGTTGCTACATTCTTCTTTTATCTTATCCATTCTGTTAAGTGTATGGTGGTATGTCTTTGCATTTCCTAAAAAAGTCAATTATATGGGAGATGTTCTCACTTGCTATGTGCCATTTGTATATCCCTTTTGATAAAATGTCTCTAGTTGTATTCTAGTTCTATTAAATCCTTTATTTTTCTACTGATGAGTTTTGAGAGTTCTTTATATGTTATAGGACCACTCTTTTCTCAGGTATATGATTTTAAAATATTTTCCCTGCATAAAATTATCTTTTTATCCTTTTAATATAACCTTTTTAATTCTGATAAGGTTTAAATTTTTCTCCTACAGATAAAGTTTGATATCAGGTGTAGAATTCCCTATTCTTTTCCTTGAGTTTTAAGCTTTTGTAATTTTAGATTGAGTCTGACATCCATTTTGAGTTAACTCTACAATGAAGTGAGAAACAGACCAAGGGACAAATTTTCAACCTGTGAAAAATTGTTCTAAAACCATTTGTTGGTAAGGTGTGCCCCCACTTACTTGCTTTTGGACTTGAGAAGCTTATTTTCTCAAAAAATTATTCAGAGAAACTCCTGCAGTATATACTGAATCTCCTATTCTGCAACACAAATGTGTGTCTCACTTTTGAACAGTACCACATAATTTTCACCACATAGCTATAAATAAGTCTTGGATGGGCATGGTAGTACAAGCCTTTAATCCCAGGACTTGGGGAGAGAGGCAGGTGAGTCTCTTGAGAATTCCAGGTCGTCTGGGAATACATAGTGAGACCCTGTCTAGAAAAAAAAAAAAGTAAATCTTTAAGTTGGACGATTTTTCCACTCCATGAACACTGTATATCTCTTCACTTTTCTTTTTAGCTCTACTCCAATTTTATTTATCAGCATTTTAAAGGTTTTAGCATCAAAATCCTATGCTTTTATGTTAGATCTGCAGCTAAACATGTCCTCATTTTTCAGTGATTGTTCACTATTTTAAATTTTGGTGTTCAGATGCTGATAACACAAAAATAAAATTAACTTTGCAAGCTTATCTTTTATTCTAAAAATCGATGAGCCACTAATTGTTGTACGTTTGTTGTAGATCCATGAGCTTTCTACATAATCATGTATTTGCACATAAACCACGAATGGCCTACTTCTGCATGTGACCTGGCATCCTTGTGATGATTGATGAGGTAAATCTTTTAAAGTTCAGAAACAGACCCCGCACTTCCACCAGCTCAAAAGCACGACCATCATCACAGCAGCGTCCGAGGTCTATTAACAGAGATCCCCCACGCTGCTCTATCCCGCCCACCTGATATACCCACCATATTTTCAAAGTATCTTTATTTGTTCTGTTGCTACAAAGAATTCATGGAATTGTTACCACATTGGAACATGGAATATGAAATAAACTAAATGTTTTACCAAGCTGTGATCACTCATTTATGGCTCAGGAATAAACTCTCTCTTGTCCCCTTTGATATTTGGAGCTGTGCTTGTTTGTGTACTTAACAGAAGCCTCAATACAGAACCTCAAAATCAATTTTTCACTAAAAAAAGTCACCTGCCTCAGAGCCAAGTACCAGCATGGGCCCCTTGTGCCCAACCATCCCAGGCTGCTACTTCGGGTGGACGTTGTGAGTTCTTTCAGTGGTCCTGGACCTCTCTTCGCTTTCGTGTCTATTTGTGTATCCCATGCTGACTTTTGCATCCTGTTTGTTAGGTGCCTGTCTTGGTTTGCTTTAAAAGCATTTGTTTTTGAAGTATCAATGCCGCCTGTTTGCTCTGAAAACATTTTTGGCATCTGACCTTTTACTTTGTTAATCTGGTAACATTCTGTCCTTTTCTCTGGCCACTCATCCAATATCTTAGTACAAAGGAAGGGATGTATGAAGAAAAACGGGTATTCCAACTCCAGCTGATTTTATGTTTGATGAGTGTGTCTATTCAACTTGCAAGTATCTTTTGAAAGGTGGCTGGACATGAGGGTCAGGGAGTCTCATCTGCAGTGGTATGAATGAGGATGTCCTCCACCGAGGCTCACTTGGTCCCCCAGCTGGTGCCACTGATTAGGGAGGTTTAGGGGGTGAATCCTTGATGGAGGAAGTATGTCACTGAACATCAGCTTGGAGAATTTAAAGGCCTACATCACTTCTACTTTCCCCTCTGCTCCATGCTTGAGGTTGAGATGCGAGTGTTCCACTTCCTGCTGCTGCCGCCATGCCTGACACTAGCTGCCATGCTTTCCCAGTGTGTTGGACTAGAAAGCCCTAGTAAGCCCTTTCTTCCCTAAGCTGCTTCTTCCAATCATGGTGTTTTATCATAGTGACAGAAAATAACTAATATAGGATCTAACTCAAGTGAACTTGGCTTTATGGTTTGGTTCACTCAACAGGGAACATTATTTAATATCTCTAAATTGTTGTTGCTGTTGTTGTTTGTATGCTTAACTAATCATCATAGGCAAAAGAATTTTAAAAAACATAATGAGCACCCTATTTAACTGGAATTTTAAAACATCTAAAGACAACAAACAATAAATTTGGCAACTTACAAATAAAACTCTAGGAACTGTATCTTTAAAATATGTAAAAAAATAATAAATTATTTTTTAATTTAGAGGTTATGTCAGAACTGAAGATAAATTTTGAAAACCCTATCCTTAATTCTCTATTCTCATCTAGCCTTCTGTGCCCTTGCTTCCTAGATCTTTGCCTCACAATAGAGCAAAATTCTATATAAAAGGAAAAATTGTTAATGGTATTATGTAGCACCTAACCTGGAAACTCCCTCCTTACTAGCTGGCCTCCATAGTGCCAGGAGGTACTGTGCAGGCTGCTAGGAAGAAACTGTCATCAACATCCCTATTCAACCATGAATGCTAAAGGCCATGGTGCCAAAATACCAGGCAACATGCACCTGCTGGTGCAATGGTAGCAGAACTATCATGGTCTAACAAACAGCTTTCTAACTGGCTCTAATGCCCACTTCACAGGATAAAATATGTCAGGCATTAGCCAGGACAAAAGCATATGGCTAGGAAATCATAGGTCCCAGCATGAAGGCCACTACTACCGTTTCCTTAAATGGATCTGACATGCCTATTAAATCTACACATTTGTGCTTATACCAAGAGATTACTGTTTCTGTCAGTAGCAACTGGTTATGGAATGAAACTGCCTTTTTCAATACATGGTGTACCACAGAGACACATAACTGCTGGCGAAACAAATGAGCGATGCTGTGACACTGCAGTCCAGTGTCTATCCTTAGCCAGGTGTCTGCATCAACCAAGTAAGGGTGAAGCTGAGCATGGTGCTACACACCTGTAATCCCAGCACTTGGAAGGCAAGTAGATCTTTGTGAGTTTGAGGCCAGCCTGGTCTATGTGAAAAGACATACATATATACGTGTGTGTGTGTGTGTGTGTGTGTAAAATGAGGCTCTGTGTCAAAAATAAATAAATAAATAAATAATGAGCAAGAGGGAGGGTGAAGTGTTGTACAACAATTTCCTTCCATATTGAAGCATCTATCTTGAAGGACAATTCCCTAAGTTTTAGAAAGTTCTAAATTGAAACATTCCCTCCAGAAAGGAGGGGAGAGACCCATGGCACTCAGGAAGTAAACAACTCACAAGGCTTAAGAAGTTCCTAAAACTAATAACATTTACAAGACCCCTTCCACACGGTTACGGAAGCAGTCAACAACTGCTGGGAGAGGAGACGCTCCAACCTACTGAGCTGCCTGAACGGCCTGCCAGAGCGCCACAGCTGCAGCTTTTGTTATAGCTCACACTTGGGTGGGCTTTTGAGTGATGCAGTTGGCTTTGAGTTGTCCGTTCTTCTGTTGGAACCCCTCACCTGTACTCCTACAAGTTACAGCAATAAACTCACTGTTTGACAAATCAGACAACAGAAAAATCACTACTTTGATCTGCCATTGGTTCCTTATCTGATAGCTCCTCAGTAAATCTCACATAATATATGGTCTATTTTAAGACAAAAGCTACAAAAGGGAGCTGTAGAGATGGATCTGTAGTTAAGATCAATAAGCTGCTCTTCCAGAGGACCTGGGTTTTCCCAGCACCACATGATGGCTCATAACCATCTGCAACTCTAGTTCCAGGGGAACTGACATGCTTTTCTGACCTTAGCAGGCACCAGCCACATATAAGGGATACATAAATACAGGCAGGCGAAACGCTCATATACTTAAAATAAAAATTTAGATCAAATGTAAAAATTTTAAGCTACATGAAGAGTTATCATGCTATATTTGAAATCTCCACGTGAAAAGGCCACTTTCCTTTGGGAAACCCATATTCATACTCTTAAGTATTTAAATATATTTATGAAAATTTGGTCTCTTAAATACACAAATGAAATATGTTGTAGAAAGGGAAAAATATACAAATAATACTAATAAATTGTAAAATCCACTAAAGCTTTGTCTTTCATATAAGATCTACCCCTTTTAGAAAAGATCATTCTCTTCTTATAAGATACATACTTGGAATTCTATTTTTTTAAGGTAAAAACTATATAATCCCTGTCTAGTAAAAAAAAAAAAAAAAAGACATACACTATTATAAGGGACTTTTAAACATGAAGACTAAAAATTCAGAACTGGTTGCACAATGAGCCCCTGGGAAACAAACAAACAAACAAAAAAAACACCTTGATGGTTCTATCAATTCTGAAGAGATAATAGCAGCCAAGATTCCCTTTAGCCTGAAGGCAAGGGCTCTATTGGGTACTTGTAAAAGGTACCGCAAAAGGTAAGAAGAAATAGAGAAGGAATACCTACGTGATACCCAAGAAAACAAAAACATAAGGCTGTTGATAATGACGAAGATATTCCAGGACTAGGACAGAATTCAATATGGAGGGAGAAACGTTGACAAGGACTCAAGCTGAAACGAAGAATATTAAAATTTAACAGCAAAATCTACAAGAAAGGAGCATACAGAAAATGAGCATCATGAAAACAGAAAAATAAAACAAAGCCTTGAATACAGGCACGTGAAGAAGATAAATTCCAAGTCAACGGCATAGACCAGATCCCCAACAAGATCTTCTCCAAACTAAGGAAAGACACCCAGATATAAGACACATAGACACCAAATAGACAAGAAAAACAGAATCCCCACAGCATATCATAATTAAAACATTAAGTATATGTAACAAAGAAGTGTGTTGAAAGCTGCAAGAGGAAAAACACAAGTCATATAAAGAAAACCCCTTGGAATAGCATCTGATTTCTCAATGGAAACTTTGAAATCCAAAAGAGCCTGGAGCAATGTATGCCAAATCCTGAAGGACTATGATACCAGCCTACACTGATATCTCAGCAAATTCATTCAAAATTAAAAAAGAAAAAAGAAAAACTTTTCACAATATAAACAGCCTAAAAGTTATTTCCAACAAACCAAACCTAAAGAAAATACTGGAAGCAGTATTTTGGGCTGAAGAGAGGAATGAGGACAGGAATACAAATCCATAATTATTAAAATACAAAGTACCGGGGCTGGAGAGATGGCTCAGTGGTTAAGAACACTGTCTGCTCTTCCAGAGGTCCTAGGTTCAATTCCTAGCACCTTCAGTGGAAGCTGTCTATAGCTCCAGTTCTAGATCTCCAGGAGATCTAGTAACTTCACATACAGACAGACAGACAGACAGACATGCAGGCAAACACCAATACACATAAAATAAATATAAGTAAAATTAAAAAAAAAAAAAACACAAAGTACCAGTAAGAACAAACACCACCAAAAATCAACAGCACAATGACCGAAATTAACACACACAGGCTGAGTGGAACAAAAAGCAAAATCCATCTATCTGTTGTCTACAAGAAACACATTTTACCTTTAACAATAGGCGCCACCTTAAGAGCAAAGGGATGCATAAAAGTAGTTCAAATGGGACCCAGAAGCAAGCAGGTATCACGATTTTAAAATCTGACAAAATCTATGCCAATGTAAAACTAATCAGAAGACATAAAGAAGGATACCTCCTCCTGATCAAGGATGCACCAAATTCCGGTGCACCCAATTTCATAAAAAATTTATTACTGGATTTGCAGGCATGAATCCATTAATAGTAAGTGATTTCAATACCCCACTTTATCCAACAGACAGGTCGTCTGGATGAAAAAAATAAACAGAAAAACATTATAATTTAATTGACATCAGACATCAAATGGACCTAACATATCTACAGAATATTCCATTCAAACACTAAAGAATATCCATTCCACTCGGCAGCACATAGAAGATATTCTAAAATAGACCACATCCTGGAGCACAAAACAGACCTCTACAAATTCAAAAAGACTGAAATAACTCCTTGTATCCCCATCTCACCACAATGAAATATAACTTAAAATTGGCAAACCAAATCCAAACCAATCCAGTCCAAACAGCACAAAATGGTGAAAACCAGAAATTAATGAGATAGGAACAGCAACAATAATACAAAGAATCAATGGATCTAAAAACTGGTTCTTTGAGAAAATAAAGATCAACAGACCCTCAGTCCAATTAACCAAAAGAAAGAAAGGACCCAAATGATCAGAATTAGAAACAAACAGGTAAACATTACAACAGACATCAAAGAAATTCAGGCTATTATACAGGAATACTTTCAAAACCTGTACTTCATTAAGCTGGAAAAGAAATGAATAAATTTCTACATTCAGCCAAACCAACAAAATTAAACCAAAAGGTCAACAACCAATACAGACCCAAAAGAAGTGAGGAGACTACAACAGTAATAAAAACCCTTCCAGTTTTGTTGGGGAGGGGGTGCTTTGTTTTGTTTTTCAAGACAGAGTTTCCCTGTGTAGCCTTGGCTGCCCTGGACTTGCTTTGTAGACCAGGCTGAACTCGAGTTCACAGTGACCCGCCTGCCTCTGCCTCCCAGAGTGCTGGGATTACAAGCGTGCGCCACCACACCCAGTTCCCAGCATTTATTTGTACTCTATGAACTACTTTATATTTGTGGTGTTTAAAAGAATTTATTATCAAAAAATAATAATCAGCTGGGCTTGGTGGTGCACGTCTTTGACCCCATCACTCAGTAGGCGGAGGCAGGCGGATCTTTGTGAGTTCTAGGCCAGCCTGGTCTATAAAGAAAGGTACATGACAGCCAACTCTGTCTTGAAAACAAAACAACAACAACAAAACACTATCTTTTCATTTTAGCAATATTTTAGCCAGTTTGAATTCAGCCGATATGAAGTGGCTAGCCCTTACTTTGAGAGAAGACTGGTGTTTAATATCTAAGCTATTATAGGTCTTACTTGTGGACGATAACTTGATATCTTCTATTGTCTTAATATTAGACCAGATTTCAGTTTGAGAAAGTAAATGAGAAATTATGTTTTTATTACAGAAGGAATCAAATGTCAATATAGTATTTTAACTTCTAAACAGAATTTTCTTTTTTCCATGTACCAAATATTGTTAATAATAGTGACAGAAAAAAAAAGGTTAGACTTGTTAGAAATTATAATTTTAGAGGCCTGGTAGGTATAACCAAATATTATTATTCTTTAATCTTAACAGGAAGGAAAAATGGGAATCTAGTAGGAGTCACTTTGACATTGTCCATTTCCTTTTCTAATAGTAAAATATGCACATTGTTTAATAATTTTTATCTTGGCTGGATGTTCCACAGGACACCTTAAATAAGCAAGAAACATTGGCTCTTATGAGAGATAGCAGGCATGTGCTACTTTGTCCAGCAGTACATGGGTTCTGGGGCCTAACCTCAGGTCTTCATGCAGATGCTTCAGCCACAACCACCCAGGTCAGATAGCATCTTCCAACCTCTGCATGTATATGGTACATATTGTGTGCGTGGAAGCAAAATGCTCATACACATAAAATCTGTAAATCTTTTTAAAATTTTTGTTTTTGTTTTTCAGTTAAGAAGCTATGGCTGGAGCCAAATGCTATGAGGAGGCAAATGAATTAACAAGTCAAGCATGTCTTTGGTAATCCTGAAAGTCACGTGGTGGGATGATACAGCAAGGTGCATTTAGCAGTGGGTTCAACAATGAGTGGGAAATGACTAGGAACAGTGACTACAGATATGAGACTTGTCTTTAACCTCACCTGTACTTGAGGCTACTGATGACTTTGTTCCTTAGGTAATCTTCACTGAGGACCTAAAGTTAGATACAGAAATGGTAGAAGATCTAAGGTAAAATAATAAGACTTGTAGAACTATAAGGGGAAATATAACCAAGCACATTTGAAATACAATATGGATGGGAAGTGAGGACAATGATGTTACTTTATACCCTGAAGAGGCATATCCTGAAACTCAATGAAACTCTTTCTGTATAAGAAATAAGATCCTAAGGCTTCTGGGTAAAAATTACAAGCCTCACCACTGAAATTCAGTGAGAGAAAACAGCAAAGACAATACACAGAACGTTCTTATCCTGGAAAAGAAGTCTGTGAACAAACCGGATGATCTTGGCAGCAAAACAGGCAAGAAGGCTGAGAATCCCAGCCTGGCCGGAAGCTCCTCCACAAAAACCTTCCGGCCAGTTCAGGCCAACAAAGCTACTCAGGAGAGAACAGAAGATGTGGCCTGACTTGCAGACCAGAAGAGGCCACAATGGAGTGCACAGGTCCACAGGAGCAGCAAGGAAAGGATCTACAACCTCCCCTCTCCCACCCACCAGAACCCACACTGAAGTTGCAGTGACCAACAGTTCCCAGGCACCCGCCCTGCATATGGGACCATGTGAAGCCCACTAGAGTCACAGGTACCCGAGAACTTCACCTTTCAACTCTGAGTAACTGTGCCAGCTATTCACACCATTAAGTATTCTTTTTAAATTATGGGTTGTTAGTTGTTTTTATATCTCTACGGTGTTTCTGCATCTATATCTATCTGTGCAGTGTGCCTGTTGCCGGAAGAGGGTGCTGGATCCCTGGAACTGTAGTTAGGATGGTTGTAAACTGCCACATGGGTCCTGGGGATTGAAGCTGGGTCCTCTGAAAGAGCAGGAAGCAGTCTTAATCACTAAACCTGCTTTGCAGCCCTTCCATAAGTGTTCTTTTTATTTATTATTTTCTCCTAACTTTCCACTCTTGCACATATGTCTCAGGACTATTGTTTATGTTTCTCCATTCAGTTTACCATAGGGGGGTTCTTTTGATTATTATTATCATTGATTATGTGTTTGTGTGACAGACAACACATAAATGACTCATGAGCAGCTGCTCTCAAATGCCAGAAGAAGGCTTCAGATCCCCTGGAGAAGAGTTACAGGCAGTTATGGGTGCTGTGAACCAAATTCGGTCTGCTGGAATAACAGAAACAGCTCTTTACCAATGAGCCATCTCTCCAGTTCCTACAACATTCTTTACTGCTCTTCAGCAGCATCTATGACCCTTCCTAGCTTCTTCCTCTCACCCTTATTCCCCCTCTAGCCACTTAGCGAAAACCTTCCATAGCTCTAACAGTCTCTAATGGTGTCCCAACTTATCCCTGCTAGCTACTTTAACATACTGGGTTTTTTCTTTTTAAAATTCATTTAATACTTATTGATTATGCTTGCCTACTGTAACGCTCACTCACTCCTAATCCTATGGACTTATAAAAAGTACACTCCATACTGTCCGTGGTTGTTTCCCTACCAGTTACTGACGTCAAAGGACCCACTATTATCAAGTGGCTAGCACAAGCAGCTCAGCTGTGGGTCCTGAGAACCATCTGCTCAGGCAATATTGTGTAGATTACACTGGGAGCCCCGAGCTCCTGGACTGAGGAATTATTCTCTGAACTATACGACACCCAGTCCCAAGCAAACATTACAAATGCTTGAACTGAAAGAACATACATGATAAAAAATAAATAAACCAAGAAAAGACATAACACCAGATAAGTTAAGTCTCAGTATAGTAACACACACACACACCAAGACAATGTAGCTCCTCAAAATTTTCTAATTCTACAGTAATGACCAGTGAGAGAGGGGATGAAATTCCAGACAGAGAACTGAAAAGACTGATGATGAGCAAGCTCAGGGGATGAAGAGATGAACGAATGGCTAGGAGCTCTTGCTGCTCTTTCAGAGGACCAGAGTTCGGTTCCCACCCACTTCAGGGAGTCTACAAGCACCTGTAACTCCAGCTCCATGGGATGATGGCCTCTTCTCGACTCCACAGGCACACTGACAAGCACAGAGACACATAAAGAAACAATAAGATAGATAGTTTTAAGTTGTTCTTAAAGTGTGTTCAAATAAGAAAACAAGCTCCTGACTGAGAACACAGACAGCTGACTGAAAGAAGGAAAGGTAAGCCAAGACATGCAACAAAGACAAACAGACAAGAAACACCAACATGAAATGCTGGAAATGAGAAATATTTCAAAAACCCAGGGAAAGTCCGACCAATAGAATGGATGTGAAGAGAGGACACAAAATCTGAACTTGAAGGCAGGATATGGAACTAGAACATTCCAACAAGGATAAGTAGGGATATCCACATACAGAAGACACCTGAGAAGACCAAATCTACAGATAATAGGCAAGAGAGACACGCCAGCTTACGTAGAAAGCTAAGCCCATCACAATAACAGCAAATTTTCAACAGGGACTTCAGAAGCCAGGAGGCCCTAGACAGATGTGTTCTGAGTTCTGAAAGACAACTGTTGACCCAGACTACTGGGTCAAACAAAATATGTCACAGAAGTTTTAACATTTTCCATGATAAAAATGGGCTAAGGGGAGTGTAAACACTCATTTCTAGAGAAGATACTTGAAGAAATAATTTAGACCAAAGAGAAAAGGAAGCCATCTATAAGGCCAGGAGAATGAATAAATCACCCTCAAATTGTAGTAAGACCAGAGAGAAAAGCACATGCGTGTACCCGCACACACGCGTGCGCACAGACACACACACACACACACACACACACACACACACACACCAGTCAATACAAACCTTTCAATAATACTAATAGTCTCAGTTCCTGATTCAAAAGACAGTAGTACTGGATCAAAAAGCAGAAACTATTTATTTGCTGACCCCAGAAAACATACCTCAGTACAAAAGACAGACACTATCGATTTAGTTTGGTTTCCAATACTGTCATAAAAATGCTGACTAAAAAACAAACTTGAGAGGAAAGAGTTCCTCGAAGCTTAAAGCCCTTCACGATAGGAAGTCAGTTCAGGAACTCAAGGCAGGAGCTGAAGCAGAGGCCATGGAGGGGTGCTGCTCACTCACTTGCTCTCCATGGCTTGCTTAGCCTGCTTTAATACAACTCAGGATCACCTGCCCAGGGGTGGCACCATGTCCAATGTGCTGGCCCCTACCACATCAATTAAGAAAATGCTTGGTCTTCATGTGGGTCCCCTAGCAAATGGAGTGGGGTTGTCACTGATGTGGACTCAGTTCCTGCTTGTAGATCACTTGCCCCTTAGCTGGGCTGCCCTGTCTGACCTCAGTGGAAGAGAATCTTGATGCAACTGGATGTGCCTGGGTAAGGTGGTAAGGGGCAGGGCTCCCCTTTTCTGAGGGGGAGGGGAGGGGAAAAAAGGGAAGAGGGTGGGAGGGTGAGACTGGGAGGAGAGGAGAGGGGTGCATTTGGGGTAAAGTGAATAAATTTTTTTAAAGAAAGAAAATCCCCATCTACAGAGTAATCTTATGGAGGCATTTTCTCAATTAAGATTCCTCTTCCCAGATAACTCTAGTGTCTGTCAAGTTGGAAAGGGAGGGGAAAAAAAGAGGGAGAGATGGAAGGAAAGAAAGGGAAAGAGGGAGGGAGGAAAAGAAGGATGAAAGGGAGAGAGGGAGAGAGGCAGAGGGCTGGAGAGAGAGGGAGGGGGAAGGAGAGAGGGGGAGGAAAAAAGGAGGGAGGGAGAGAGAGAGAGAGGGAAACTACCTAAACAACACACTAACTTAGGGTAAAAGGACAGAAAGAGGCGCTCCAAGCTAATGATTCCAAGCTGGGAATCAAGCAGGTGCCACTGCTCTAACATCTGACAAAACAGACATCAAACCAAACCTACTGAGAAGGTCCCTTCATACTGACTGAGGAACAGTCCATCAAGAGGATAATTCTGAACAGTCATGTCCCAAACACAGGTCCACCCAATGTCCTGAAGCTACTAGATGTAAATCCACTGGTCGCCCTGCACAACAGGAGAGGGCGACTTCAACACTCCTTCTCACCTACTGACAGGGCATTCTGACAGAAAATAAAAACACTCTTCATAAATCTATTTATTCTTATTTTATATGCAGTGGTATTCTATTTGCATGTGTATCTGTGTGAGGATTCGGATCTTGGAGTTACAGACAATTGTGAGTTGCCATGCGGGTGCTGAGAATGAAAATAAAAAGACTTGAATTAAATGACACCCTGGAGCAAATGAGCTTAACAGACATCTACAGAACATTCCATCCCGACACTACAGAATGCATGTTCATATAAGCAGACTATGGAATCTTCTGTAAAACAGATCATATATGGGACACAAAGCAAGTATCAACAAATCAAAAATAATTCCTTGTATCCTTTCTGATTACAATGGAATAAATCTACAAACAACAGCAAGAGAAACCTTACAACACCAACTCAAAGATTAAACACACTACTGAGGGAAGAGAATCAAAAGAAGATGAAAACACAACATACTAAAAACCTATGGGGCACAAATCAGGCATAAGAGAGTTATGGCTGTGAGTAACATTAGAAAGCCAGAGAGATGCCAAATGAATAACCTATAGACATACCTTAGGAACCTGGGAAAAGAACAAGCCAAATCTCAAGTCAGTAAACAGAAAGAAATCATAAGATCACATCAGAAATTAATGAGATGGGAGAAAAAAAACAACAACAATGAAACAAAAAGTTGGCTCTTTGACAATAACCAATATTGACAAAACTTTAGCCAAACCACCAAAAAAAAAAAAAAAAGTGAACACACAGTTTAATAAAATTAGATGAAAGAGATGAAAGAGGAGCTGTTACAACAGAAGACCAATAAAAATTCAGAAAATAATTAGATCTTCTACTAAATTTGGAAGTCTAAACAGGTAAATTTCTAGATGCATATAACCTACCAAAATTAAGCCAAGATGAGATAAGCAAACACTGATATTAAAGCAGTAATTTAAAATCTCCAAATAAGAAAGTCATACTCTCTTTTTATGAAGTTAATATTGTCCTAGTACCAAAAATTGAGAAACACACAGAGAGAATTAAGAACAATTTCCCTGAGAAACATAGATAAAATTTCTCAACAAAATATTTACAAGCCAAACTCAGTAACACATCAAAAAGATAATTCACCATGATCAAGTTGAGTTTATTCCAGAAATGCAAGGACCATTTAATATATGTAAATCAATAAATGTAATAAACTACATAAATGGACTCAATAACAAAAATCATGGTCATCTCAATAAATACAAAAAAGACTCTCATAATTGATAAAACAACTTCATCTAAGTGTCAGGATACAACCAGTAACCTTCCTACGTGCCAAAGATAAAAACACTGAGAAAGAAATCAGGGGGAAAAAAATCATTCACAATAGCCTCAAAAGCTAAAAGCTTTTAGATAAACCTGGCCTGGGAAGTGGAAAAACCTTTATACTGAAAACTTTTAAGACAATGAAGAAAGAACTGAGAAAAACAGTAGATGGAAACAATTCCCATTCACATGGATCAGAAAAAACTAATACTGTCAAAATGGCCACCCTACTAAAAGTAACCTACAGATTCAATGTACTCTTAATCAAAATTGTAGTTCCCTTCCTCATAGAAATATATCAAACAATGATAAAATGCATATGGAAACACAAGAGACTCAGAATAGACAAAACAAGACAGCTGGCGGCATCACCATACCCGATTTCAATCACAATGGAATTTTATTGTTCGGACACCAGGATCCTACCTTCAACGCTGTGTGTTTAATTTGGAGTAGCTACAGAGACCAGAAAGCTAGAAAGAGCTCCCGAGAGCAGGGAGAGGAAGAGGCTTAAGGTGGGAAGGGAAGAGTACAACACACATAATGTGAAGATGGTGGGGGCGGTGATGACACTGAAGGTAAATACTAAGGATAAAAAGCTTTTAAAATGGATGGGGACGGGAGACAGTGACAGGTGGATCGCTGTGAGTTCCAGTCCGGGATAGCCAAGGCTACAGAGAAACCCTGTCTCAAGAAACAAAAACAAAAAAACAAAAAGAAGATGGGGAGATGGGGAAAGAAAGAAGTAGCTGCTGGGGAAGGGGTAATCCTTTTTTTAGGGGTGTAGCCATTTGAATGCTCCCCATAATACATCAATATCCCCACATCCACATCCATGCACATGCAATCAACCCTGACTAAATTCAGTGGGCTTTTTGTTGGTTTAGTTGTTGTTGTTTTAAATTATCAAAGCAGGGGGAGGGCATGTGAGGAAAAAAAGGGAAATAATTTCAGAAGCAGTGGATGGAATAAGCAGATATATGGGAGTGATCAAAACATATACATGAAAGTGCTATACAATAAAACGCTATTTTTAAAAGGAAGGATAGAAGGAAAAAAAGGAAAGAAGGAAGGAAGAAAGAAAAGAAGGGCTGGAGAGATGGCTCACCAGTTAAGAGTATTTGCTATTCTTGCAAAGACCTGGGTTGGGTTCCCAGCACCCACACTTTGGCTCACAACCATCTAACTCAAGTCCCAGGGGATCTGGGACTGCTTTCTGGTCTCCTCAGACACTGGTCATACATGCAGTACACATACATACATGGTGGCAAAACATCACACACATTTTAAAAAATGATTATTTTTTAAATTAAAAAACGTTTAAAAAGAAAGAGAATCTCCATGAGAGCTTGAGTCTAAAGCAGTGACATCATTAATTCCAGAGAAACTCTTGGCTGGGACTATGGAAGCCAAGGGCCGATTAGCTCATTGCTAAAACACTGGCAATCGCTAGCTCCTTGGCCCAGCCCCAAGTGAAAGTGATGTGAACATTATGGACCATTAAGCTGACTCAGAGAACAAATGACTAACTTTCCGATAATCAAGATTTTGCCATGGCCATTCTTCATTTTGATTCAACCTAAATCTAATGCATCATGACTAATGATTCCGGTCTATACTAAAGGGAGTTTCTCTACTGTGGGGCATCATTCCCAACTCATGACAGGAGCAGGAGTGTCTTAGCACCTCTTAAATGTGATGCTAGCCATTTGGGATCACCTGTGCACACTCCTCCTCACAAGCGGGCTATAAAGCAGTGGGTCTATCCACGGGACCTCTGCTAGTTCATTAACATCACCTGCCATAGCCCTGCACCTCAAGTAGTAACTCAAATATGGTCCGCAGAGAAAAATCCTTCACTGATAAAGGAGGAAATAAAGAAACCAAACAGCAAAAGACTACTTAATTTATACCACTGAAGAAATGAGAACAGAAGTCCCTTGCCAGGAGTAACCCAGAGCTTCCAGTGGAAGAGTCTAGCGGTTCCACACGACTGTCAGCATTTCTGTTGCTCTTCCATGCTGAGGGTCCTGAATGTAAGGCGCAGGCACCTAGGATCCTCTAACGAGAGGTGACGGAATGTGGAAAATATTTGAAGTTCAAGTTGCCCTCCCTCCACAGCCCTCAGCGGACCCTCAACCACACACTCCACCTGGTGATGAAAATTACCCTGATGGTGGACAGGAGAGTCCAAATCCACGGGAGCTTGTCATAGGCTCTTGTCCTTCCTTACTCGGGCCTTCTAACTTCATTTCTACCTTCAAGAAGCTCAGAGACATGACGCCCCACCCTCAGCGCCAGAAACACCTCACTGCAGTCTGGCAGGAGGTATAGCCGTAGCGGGAAGAGCTAGCTGTCCGAGTGCTACTCTCCAACATCCTTTTAGAAAGAGCCATTCGAGTTCAGTGTGTTGTGAGAAGTAAGTCAGAAACTTAACCTTACAGAATAAGGCATATTCTAATGATGGTCTGAAAGCCAAAGGGAAATGCAATTAGTCAGAATTCCTTACTCCCAGATCCCCACAAGAGACTCCCTGTAGTTCCACAAGGAACACTGTGGCTGCCCTTACGGGAAAAGATGAACACACGGGACACCAGCACTCAGCCTTGTCCCCATTTCCCAACATTCCTCACAGGACAACTCCTTTTACAATTAGTTAACCCAGTACCTTCATTATTTTTCCTGTTGAGATAAAATACTGGCCAAGCTCATAGCTCAAGGTTATAGTCAACCACTACATGGAAGTCACGGCACAAAAACTTCAGGCAGCTAGTCAGATAGCATCCATAATCAAGAAACAAGAATGTCTACGCTCAGTCCCCCTTTCCCACTTTACTCAGTCTAGGATTCCTGCCAAGAGCACGGTGCCACCAACAGTAGGCTGGTCTTCCCACTTCATTTAACGTAAGCAAGATAACCCCCAGCAGACATACCTAGGGGCCCATGTCTCTGATGCTTCTAGCTCGGGTTGACAATTGATATTAACCATCACACACAAGCACCAGCAGACGCACGGTATTGGCTCTGCTTCCCAA
This sequence comes from Pachyuromys duprasi, assembly GCA_028658305.1. Classification (NCBI taxonomy): domain Eukaryota; kingdom Metazoa; phylum Chordata; class Mammalia; order Rodentia; family Muridae; genus Pachyuromys; species Pachyuromys duprasi. The sequence goes on from CM053756.1 coordinate 49,829,406, forward strand.
CAACAGGCAGTGAAAGGTGACTCCTATCGTCGGGGGTCTGGCCTGCCAGATTGCTCTAGTCATTGAGGACAGCTGGCCATTCCCTCCTACACAGAGCCCTGTGTGGAGCGGCTGTGGACTCCAGCACCAACACTCCTAATCCTTCGGCTTCTTCTCAGGCAGTTTTTCAGTTTAATGAAGCTTGTCCTTGCAACATTCTTTCCCTCTTAAAGAACTCAACAACAACAAAACAAACCTCTTATGAGCAGAAAGACCATTCACAGTCTCTATGATCCTCTCTCCTCCACACCTGGCAGAAACATCTTTGTCGACCTCTCAGAATCATTTGAGCTGAACCTCTGCTAACAGAGTGGAATCACTGTAGAATCATTTGCCTCAAAAATCCTGACATCAGTTTCTAAAATTATTCACAATGTTACAGTTAGAATTCCTCAATCAACTGCCACTCAATAACAGTCACTCACCTAAAAACACAAACAACTCAGTCTTCACTTGCACGCAGAATCGGGTCAGGCAGACAGTTTAGTGACAGTACTCTCCCCTCGGGCTCCATAGCATCCTAGGCCAAAGACTAGTAGTGGGTTCTTTGTCGACTACTTTCCGGCTTGCTCCTCATGACTTGCTCAGCCTGCTTTCTGAGAGAACCCCGGACCACAGGGCCAAAGATGGCCCCATCCACAATGGGCTGGGCCTCCCCACCAATCACTAAGTAAATGTCTCACAGGTTTGCCTACAGCCTGATCTTATAGAGGCATTTTCTCAATTGAGGGTCCCTCCTTTCAGACTGTAGCACGTGCCAAGATGAAAAACAAACAAACAAACAACTAGCCAGCACAGTGAGGGTTGTTGCACACACATGCAACAGTGTGCACGTGGAGGTCAAAGGACAGTTTCTGAGACTCGGCTTCTAGCACGTATGTCCTGGGGACTGAACACACAAGGCTTACCCAGCAAGCGCCTTCACCCACTAAACTATATTGCCAGGCCTCTAGGGTTTTTCTTAGGAACAAACTATCTACTGACACTTACACTACTAAAAATTAACACAGAGATTTTTAAATTATTTATTCAGTAATTCATTTACAATCAATAGGAAACTCAGTACATAATAATAAAATCAGCAGCAAAGTAAAACTTTTGAGAAGAAATTTTAAAGGCAAGATTAACAGAAAATGGTGTCCTTGGCACATCTGTTTCTACATTCTGTCTGATATGCTATATTGTTTGGGTTAAAAGTATCCAGCCTCACACAGGCTTGTGGTGGACGCACACCGAGAATTCAATCAGCAATAACAAATCATGCTAGTTTGATAGAACATTAGAACTGAACAAGTAGTCTTCTTCCAATTTAGCTGCAAAATGGACTCTGAAACTCTAACAATCAATCTACTAACTTTGCTCTGTGAACAAATATTTTGCCTCTGTGTAGTCTTTTAAGGGCAAATATTATTTCACTGAATGAAAATATCTCCTAAATTAACAACATATTTCAGCACATAACATCCGAAATTCACATCTGTTAAAGTCACACCTGAGTTCAAACCAACCATGGGAGGAGATACAAGTTTCCCAAAATTTTAACTTTTGCCTGAAGCCACAAATTTTATCATTTGCAACAAATGCAGGCAGTTTTTCCTTTGAAATAGCAAGTTCCAAACTGTCTGCCAAAATGACAAGTTAGAGTAACCATAGTTTGCCAATTGTTATACTTTTTTTTTTCATAGAAAACAGCTCTGCATGGAAGGAGGACATGGCTTAATATCCTACTCAAAAAAGCCATAAACATTTTTCCTGAAGAGCCTTTCTGCTTCCACCTACAGAAGGACATTATGCAAATTCCAATTCCATAATATGCCAGCAATATTATTTATTTATATATATATATATCACTAAGGATGTTTGAAAGAGCCATATGGAAGCTGTCTTAGTTAGGGTTTCTATTGCTGTGAGAAAACACCATGGCCAAAAGCAACTCAGGGATGAAAGGGTTTGTTTCCCCTTACAATTACACATCACAGTTCATCATCAAAGAAAGTCAAGGCTGGAAGACAGGAGCTGATGAGCAGAGGCCATGGAGGAACACTGATTACTGGCTTGCTACCATGGCTTGCTCAGCCTGCTTTACTATACAACTCAAGACCACCTGCAATGGGAGGAGCCCTCTCATGTCAATCACCAATAAAGAAAGTGCCCCACAGGCTTGCTTACAAGACACTCTTATGGGGCATATTCTCAGTTTAGAGTCCCTCTTCCCAAACGACTCTAGCTTGAGTCAAGCTGGCATAAAACTAACCAAACACAGAGCATACCATTTTAAAAGATAAATGCATATAGGCATATACTAAATATGTATGTGTACATACATACACACAAACACACACACACACACATTGTAAAGGAGTCTAATTGGAGTTACCCTATACAGAATCCATAGATTAACAAATAAAAACCCCAGAACCAGATAGGTTTTAGACACCTCTCCTCAAGGTATTAGTCAGAGGTGTCCTAGAGAACCCTCCACCACCACCACCCCCCAAAAAATTCAGGCTGTTCCTTTGCTCTACCCACCAGCAGTTGATGGTAAAATCCAATTTCTGAAGACACCACACAGACTGGCCACAGGATACAGAGAAATCAAGCTGGTACTAACCAGAAGTGTCCTCCCTGCTGGCTAGCTTTCACAGTACTGGGAGGTTCTATGCAGGCTTCTAGGAAGAAAAAGTCATCAACAGTCACAAATGCTTACATTTGTGAATCATGTGAACTACAATAACTACAGACACAGCAAGATATGATTCCCATGGTTGCAATAGTGGCATAAATGTTACGGGTGTAACCAACAATCCCAAGCAGGATTTAAGGCCCACTCCACCGAAGAAAACACATGCTTGGTGCTGTAAAATTGGCCAATAACCCATGATTGGGGAGTTCACAGAAGTGAACCTACTGTCATTCTGTTAAATGTATACATTATCAGACTCCTCTCTAAATTTGTTATCTCTTACCCATAGATCAGTGAAGCTGATCTTATCAATGAAAGCCTCACAACTGGCCAAAAAGTACAAAGAAGTATCTGTGGAGTGTTCAGCCACAAATGAACATCTATATCATACTCACAAACACACAAACACATACACACAAATAATCAGGGACCATGATGAAAAAGAGGGCAGAAGGATTATAAGAGCCAGAGGTCTAGAAGGACCAGAGCAAGGACCAAAATAAGGTCACCTAAATATGCCAGGACTGATACATCTCTGATTGAGAACAGCTGTGGTTACCTGCAAAGCTCAAGCCAGTAAATTTTGTAGTGTGGAAAGGGAAGTGCTTCACAAGGCCCTATCTCCTAACTAAGGACCTACTGACATTTGATGATTTCTGGGAGAGGGTGAGTCAGTTTCCTTTAAGGGTATGGCCCCTGGTGGGATGACCACACTCCAGTGAACAGCCCCATGATCAGAAGTATACAGACAGCATAAAGCAGATTCAACCAGTTATTTTAAAAAATTGTAAAACATAAAGCTGGGGAAGATGGAAGGTAGGAGTAGATCTGGGGGAGAACTAAAGGGTAAAATGACCAAAGAACATTGCATGAGACTCTCAAATAATTAATAATATTTAAAGTACATTCTTTATTTATCTATTTTCATTATTACAATAAAATCCCCAAAGTTGTATCGCTTCATAATGAAAGAGGTTTGCTTGGTTCCCAGTTTTGGAAGCTGGGAGTTCAAAATAAGGTGGCCCATTTGGACCAGTTTGGACTATAGTAACAACCTAACAGCAATGGTACCATGGCAGCAAAAACACATGAGAGAAACCACAGCACCAGATGGAGAGCCAGAGGGCAGCTCATAGGCCAGCCTCGGGTCTTCAGAACAACTCACTTTAATAAGAACAGACTCAGGGAGCCCCTGACTCTTGTGAATCCCTTCCAAGCACCTAAGGACCTGTCACTAGGCTCCTCCTCTTAGGAATCCCACCATAGGCTGGAGAGGTGGTTCAGTAGTTAAGAGCACTGTCGGCCCTTCCAAAAAACCCAGGTTCAATTTCCAGCACCCACATGGCAGCTTACAACTGTCTGTAACTCCAATTTCAAGGGATCTGACACCTTCACACTAATGCACACAAAATTAAATTAAAAAAAATTTTTGAAGAAAAGAGTCCCACCACTTCTACACTGCCAAACTAAGGGCCAAGTCTCTAACATATGAACCTCTGGAAGAAAAAACACATCCAAACGATAGGAGTGTTCTCGTGTTAAGTTTAAATAAACTTTTGATTTCAAATTTGCCAAAGGCACTCTTAAACAGTACATCTTCTGGGGTGTGCGCTGGTAAAGAACTCCTTGACTGCCTATGGTCTTGGTCTGTGCTGGAACTCCAACTACCACTTTAAAATCAGCAGCACAAACACCAACAAGGGGTAGGTCCCACTGAATAAAGTTTTAACTCTCTAAATCCCTGAAAAGTTTCCAAGTATCCAGAGGCTAACGATCACAAGCTATTTTACCAGGTGGTTGTAGATATAATAGACTTAAAAGGTGAGTCTTTGCTCTAGATTTGCAGGCTTCCTCAACATGCATGCCTAACTCACAGCCTAGTCCTCAGCAAGTATTAATAAACCAGAGCCGTCCTATGGACACACCTGAAATTATTGTCCTCTCTGAGTTGCATTTAGTCCTCTGTTCAGTAGTGACTAGTAAGCTCCCTTCCAGCTCAATATTCCAGTCTAGATCTTGCATAATGGGCACTGCACAGTTTCAAAACTTTGTGTGTAAGTTAACCTTGATGGAACCAAACTGTTTACAGGGACATGTACACCTTACCTAAGATATAGGAGTAGGGGAAAGAGCCAGTCAATACAAGCTACAGGCTACCGGGAGAATCAAGGGAAAAATCCTATTTTCATGCTCATATATTAAGGAGGCCATTACACCTTCCTCCATGTAAGCTTCCATACTGCTGACAAGAGAGCTACATGGTCTATTTTTGAAAACCCCATTAACTTAAAACTTTAAGCTTCCTAAAGAGCCTTACAGAAGTATGAACTTTATAATGAACAGTTTCTCAGTAGGCAAAGAATCTACTTCATTATTATCTATTTGACTAATGAGATATTTAATAAGATAGTTCAGTGAAACTGGGGTTGGTGGTACACACCTAAAATCCCAGCACTCTGGAGCCTGAGGCAGGAGGCTCATGAATTCAAGGCCAACCTGGGCTATATGGAGAGACTTTATTTAAAAAATTTAAAAAGCAGACAATTTTGCAATCACTTAATCAAGAGACTGTGGAAGACATTAATAAGAAATATGGTTGCACTGGACACGATGAATCACACCTGTCAACCCAGCACTGAGGATGCTGAGCTAGGAGGCTTAGAGTGGGTTCTAAGCCAGCCTCAGAATGAGACCATGTCTCTTAAAAACCAAAGAAAAACACAATAAATAGAAAGAAGAGAGGGAAGAAAGACACACACACAAAAAAAACTACCATGGTCTAAACATGCTCTGTGTGCCTACATCACTCAAACATTAAAAACTTAGTCCCCAGGATGACAGGACTGAAAGGTGGTAGAATCTCTCCAGGTCATTAGAGTATGCCCTTACCTAGATCTCTCAGTTCCTCTCTCCTTCCTGACCCCAACTTAAAAGGTTTGCTCTACCATAAACTGCTACCCACGCTGTGAAGTCAATCACAAGTCTAAGGCTAGGAAGCAACCAGATTTGGGGCTGGAACCTCCAAAGCCATCATCAGAAAAAGATCTACTTTCATCATATAACTTAAGTGTCACAGGTATCTTACCAATGCAAAGCTGATGACCATGGCATGGTTCAGTAAAATCTACCACAAAGGGGCAGGCTTGTTAGACTCCCTCCCCTGCAACACTGCCAGGCCTCAGGACCTGCTCAGGCACCAGACAATAGGAACAGTTGGCCTCAGAGGACGAACTTAGTGAGCTAAATAAATTATTAATCCCCTAAAAGTACTTCAGGATAAAATAATAATGGCTTCTCTACCCAGAAAGCTTTTACTATTGAACATGTTTGCGCATCAGTCATCTCTCTTTGCTTCCATAATGGCCCCAGGAGAAGCCCCGGCCGGGCAATTGCATCTGCCTTTCTTCAGAGCAGAGACACAGTCAGGGAAGGGGGCCCGGGAACCAGCTCCCTCAGACAAAAAGGGATATCTCCTCCAACGTGTCTGGCTTCAAAACTGCTTTCCTCATCAAGTTCGTTTATCTTATTTACCTTCTACCTTTATTCCAAGAAAAGTGGAGCACCTTAGATTTTTCTTCTTGTAATATCAAAAAAGGCTTGATTTTCCCATGTGAATTCAGTTAAAAATAAAAAAGACAGGCTACCATGCCTTTGTAATATCTGCCCAGAAAACTGCCAAAAATGTACAGCTTCATTTCCAGGCAGTGGAGAAACACAACAAAATAGAAAATGGGTCAAATAATTTCCAAAGAAACAGCTTAACTCAGAAATTTTCCTCTTTTAAAACTTTTCTATCATTAAATACACATCGCAACAGACACAAATTAAGACACAAATGGATTCTTTGAAGAGAAGTGGTACCCGAACAGAGCCCATTACCAGACAGCTGATATAAATAAATACTTTCTATACCACCAAGTATCGGTGACCGCGTCACCCCAGCCACCTGGACACAGGCCGTGTGCAAATCCAACCATCCGCTTCGGGAAAGAAGAAAGACAAGACTGCCATCCACATTGTTCCGTTGATCTATCACACAGAGTCAAACTTAGACAAAACAGGCCCAATTTGAGAAAGACCGGAAAGCATTTAGGTACAGTTCTGACTCAGGCCTCTTCGCCAAGTGGGGAAAGCCACCCTTTCCTAAAAGTAGGATGCAAGGCTGCAATCATTCTCAAAGTACCCGGCTAAAGAGACAGCTCAGAAGGCCACACGGCCAAGCTTTCAAGAGGCTCTCTTCCACCCTTTCCATGCCTTCTATGGATCATATACTGAGAAAATACTTCCCATTTTGCTTTGGAACTACAAAATGCTAAACCCTAAAGCTCAAGAAGCAAGCTAGCCCTCCCAGGCAACCCAGCTTTCTTCTGCTTACCTCCTTGGCCACAGGACTAAATTAAAGTGTCCCCATTAAGCCTAAAGAACTGGGGGCTTGAGAGATGACTCACTGGTTAGAAGCTCACCGGCTGTTCTTCCAGAGGATATGGTTCAATACCCAGCACCTACATGGCAGCTCCCAACTGCCTGTAATGCAGTTCCAGCAGACCTGACACCCTCACACAGATATACAAGCAGGTGGAACACAAATGCACATAAAGTAAAAATACAGTTTTAAAAAAGACTGAAGACTATTGAGGTACCCAGTGAAAACAGGTACAACAGTTATCATGGATCCCAAATTATTCCTTCTAGTAATTCTAAAAATGTAATGTCTAGCACACATAAGGAAATTAGACAACATGAAGGAAAAACAGTAGCTCATACGCACTCAAGCAGAGCCATAAAGACACAGAAGTTAGAATTATCTAATATGTCCTCAACAATTAAAATGCAAATAACCCAATTAAACAATAGGAAAAGATCTGAATAAACATTTCAGAAAATAGACTAATGGATAACAAGCACATGAAAAGTTGCTCAACATTACCAATCACTAAGGAAATGCAAATCAAAATCTCAAAGAGAAACCACCTTCACTCACAATAACGGCTATTAACAGGAGAAAAAAACAGAAAATAACAAATGTTGGTAAACTTATGGACAATAAGAACTTATGCTTTGACGCATATGCTCAAATGATGTTTATAAAAGCAAAGATTCAGATATTCATAGATCTACATGGTCGGCATTATTCACTATACTCAAAAGGCAGGCACCACTCAAGTGTGTCAAAGGGCAAATAGAAAAAGAAAATGTAATATACACAATTATATGATGGCTAGTTTTATGTCAGCTTGATATAAGCTATAGTTTTGGAGGAGAGAAACTCAACTGACAAAACACTCCCACCAGACTGGCCTGTAGGCAAGAGTGTAGTCATTCTCTTAATTAGTTATCAATATGAAAGGAGTCCAGCCCATGGTGGATGAAACTACCAAGTGGCTGGTGGTCCTCAGTGCTATTAAGGCAGCTGAGCAAGCCGGTAAGCAGCCCTCCTCCAAGGCCTCTACATCAGTTTCTGCCTCCAGGCTCCCACCCTGTTTTAGTTCCTGCCCTGGTTGCCCTCGGCAACGGAGTGTGGCCTAGGCTAAAACAAACCCTTGCCTCTCCAAATTGCTTAGGATCACTGTGCTTTATCACAGCAATAGAAACCCTAACAAAGGCACTATAAAATTTTATTGTCCAGCCTTTACAAAAATGAAATTTATGATGGATCAACTATAAGTGAATAAGACAGTCACAAAAGGACAATACTATATTATTCTGCTTCTATGAGATACATGGAATAGTTAAGTTCACAGAGGTGTAAAGTAGCATGGTGACTCTTAGGAGCTGAAACAAGAAAGCTATTGTTTAACTGGTCAGAGTCTCTCCTTTACATGAAGGAACTTCTGTAGATAATGCCTGCACAATGGTATGAGAGCGATTAGTGTCACAGGGGCTGTACATTAAAGCGCGTGTTTAAAGAGCAGGAGAGATGGCTCAGCAGCTGAGAGCTCACAACTCTGGTGGAAGATCTAAGTTCAAGTCCCAGTACCCACACTGAGAGGCTCACAACTGCCTGTAACTCCAGCTCCTGGGTATCTGACACTTCTGACTTCTGCAGGTACCCACACTCCTTTTCCCACACCCATACACATCACATACACATCACTCAAAACAAAATCAAAGCTGGAGAGATAAGATGGCTTAGTGCCCGGGAGTGGTTAGTGTTCACACAGAGAGCCTGAGTTTGAGTCCTAGCAGCCACATTGTAGCTCATAAAACCACCTGTAACTCTGGGTCCATGGGATCTGATTCCCTCTTCTGACCTCTGCAGGCTCCTATACATACATGGTGCACATACCTAACATGGTACACGCACACACACATAGACAGACAGACAGAAACACACACACAGCCAGATAATAGTTTTTAAATGATGAAAATTTTAAATAAAGTAAATCTCTAACTGTATATGCTGTAAAGGGTAGGTTTTATATTATACATGCTTGACAACAACAGAAAACATGTACTTGGAAAGAGACAGCCCAGCAACTAAGAGTGGTTGCTGTTTAATAAGACCAAAGTTCTGGTTCCAGGACCTGTGTAATAAGTCTGATGTCCTGTAAACACCTGTAATCCTAGACCTGAGGGTTCTGATAAACTCTTCTGGCTTCCACAGGTCACACACCCACATACGCATGTACACATACTCCATAAAGACACACATACACAAATAAGAAAAAAAAATTTAAAGGAAATAACCATATGTGTTACCATTAAAAGCAAAAACCGGTCATTAGAAACTATTAACAAGTAACATAGTTCATTTTTTTTAATCTAAAACTGAAACATTACAAAATCATAGTTGAGTTTTAAAACACTAACAGAAGAACTGAAAATTTGGCCAAAAGAAAAATATTCAAACCAAAGCATGTGAAGTCAAAATCATGAAACTACATGACATCTAATACACATTTAACTGGAGTCCCAGAAGGAAAGGAGAGAGAAGATGAAGAAGTACCATCTCATGGTGGCAACTTTTCCAGATTTATGAGAGATGCTGTACCTTGCATACAAGAACAGTGCATCTCAAGTAAAATTACAGAAATGAAAGGGCAGTGAGAAAATCCTTTAAGGCAATGGAAAACTCACAGGCTACAAGCAGAGAAGTCATACTGACTACTGACTGCTGACCAGGAACAAGAAAAGTCAGACACTTTGGATAGGTATCTCCAATGTGCTCGAAGAAAGCAATTTCAATGTTAAATTAAATGTATGGGGAAAAAACACTAAGAACGGACGTGAAAGGGTGATATTAGTGAAAACAGCAAAGAAGCATATCCAAACTTCCTCTTTCAGGAAAGCAGTGAAAATTGGCAAAAGCTGTTAGAAACCAAGTTTTCCAGGAGTCTACAATTTTGACTAAATGCTTGTCTTAAACTGAGAGGCATGTGTTAAAGAAAAATAGCTGAGTGTCCACAAACACCTAAGCGTTATAACTTGCCTTTTCCTATTATCTCTACTCCCACAGCACAGTAGTTTCAAAAAAAAAAAAACCAACAGCCAGGAAAACCACTACAGAAAGAACAAGCAGCAAAGACTTATTTCCAGAAAACCGTTACCTGACACAGCTAGTAGAATGTTACAAACTAGCTTCATTTGGCTTAACTTGGAACTCACCCAGTGCACAAAATACTTTCTTCACAGGTTTTTATCAAAACTACTGGCCTCCATTGTTTGACTCTGTGACTACCTAAGACACTGGACAGCAGTTTGAGTACATAAAAACCTAAAAATAACCCCCAGCACTTACAAGGAAGTATGGGAATGAGATTTGAACCCTGGTATATTCCTAGAAAGCTAGGCAGTCATATCCATCAGAGAATTCAAGGTTATGCGAATGCCCAGGAAAGAACTGAGACTTCCCTGGTTGATCCTAAGTTCTCACATAAAGCTGACCTGGAAATGATGATATACAAGTAAGAAATGAGGACCAGAGCAAAGTTATGAACTGGCAGGTTAGATATATGCTTCAACAAAGATATCGGACAAAAAACACAGATTTTACAGCAGAAAAGTCACTAAACAAATTGAAACAACTATAAGTAAATAGGTAGCAATAACAACAACACATTTGGGAAGGAAAGAGAATCCAATTTTTGGAGTTGCTACATTATATTATTTAAAAAGTAGAGTTTTCATCCAGGTATGACGGCACATGCCTATAATCCCAATAAAGAGGTGAACGCAGGGAACTAGGAATTCAAGATCAAGTTTGAAGCCAGGCTTGAAGTTTGAGTCTAGGCTACATGAAATTCTGCTCAAAGAAAAAAGAAAAAAAAAAAGTAAGAAAGGAAAGGAAAGAAGGAAAAATGGAAGGAAGGGAGAAAAAAGAAGTTCAATAAATTATGATACTTACAAAGAAACAAGAAAACAGCTTAAATATAGTGGGGAAAGCAATCACAGGGACTGCTTCTAAGGAAGACTCAGTATTGGAAGTAAGACAAGAAAAACTTCAATTAGTTATGGAAAGTATATTTAAATAACAAAAGAAAACATATTAAGGACAGAAAGTCATCAGAAATCCACCAAAAAGTTATTGTAACTGATAAACCCCTTGCATGTGTAATAAAAATATAATACTATTAAGATGATAATATACCATATTTGTTTGTTTGTTTTAAGGCAGGGTCTCATTATATAGCCTTGACTGGCCTGGAACTCACTATATAGACCAGTTTCAAACTCACAGACATCCGGTTGCCTCTGCCTCATGAGTGTTGGGATTAAAAGCCTGAGGGAGCACACATGGCTCTTGATCTGTTTTGTGTTGTTATTTGAAATAATACCTGAAGTTGAGTAACTTATAAAGAGATTCTTTGACTCACAATTCTGGTGTCTACAAACTCCAACCAGCATAAAGCCAATATCCTGGCTATGCCCCCCTGGCATGGCTATGCCACAACATGGCAGAGAAGCACAAAGGAAGCTGCCACATACAGAAAGGGCATATGTGAGAGAAAGAAGCAAGAGAAATTTGGGGGTATCAGCTTCTCTCATAGCACCTTGCCTTTCCAGACCTTCCTCTCAAAGAGAGAAAGTGATCCTAGAATGTATTAACCCCACTTAAGTACCTAATTATCTGCCACTAATCCCAACCCATCCCTCACCCCCCATCAGCACACTAGGGGATCAAGCTTACAGCATACAACCAGCCAAAACCACATCACTCTCTAAACTCCCTTCAGATTCAGTACAATTTCACAAAATTCCAGTCCCTGACACACCCCCAACTCCCCATTTGTCAGAACTTTATAAAATAATCCTAAACCACAGCAATCTTTTACTGTGTGTGTGTTGTTTTGATTTTGATTCTTTGATCTTTTTGGGATAAAAGTCTCACGTAGCTCAGGCTGGCTTCACACTTGCTATTGAGCTGAGAATGACCTTGAACTCCTGACCCTCCTGCCTCTAATTCCCATGTACAGGGATTACAGGTGGACACCACTATCTTGAATTACATGGAGGGCACAAACCCAATGCTTCATCTCCATGCATTGCAGACAAGCACTCTACCAACTTCACCGTATCCCCAGACACCCAAACAATCTTAAGAACAAAGTCGGAGAACTCCCAGGTCTCAGTTTTGAAAGTTACTACCAAATTCCAATAATCAAGGTTGTATGAGTCAGGCTTGGTACAGACTTTGGATGCCAGCTACTTGAGAAGCTGAAATAGGAGGTTTATAAGCTCAAGACCTACCTGACTGACAGTTCAAGGCCAACCTGATTGACTGAGTGAACAAACCTGTCTCCACATAAAAAGTAAAGAAAATGAAGAATGTAGCTCAGTGGTAGAGCACTTGCTTATTTATTAGCATGTTCAGGCTCTAGGTTTAATCCTTAGTACCACTAAATAAATAAATAATAAAGTCTTTCCTATATAACTCAGTAGGATACTGCATATGTTTTCTTCTAGCAGTTTGAGCATTTCAGGTTTTAAACTGGGGCATTTGATCCACTTGTGAGCTGTCATAAATATAAGATATATGAGCATATAGATCAATGGAACAGAATTAAAAGTCCAGAAATCAACTCAATTTTAGAGTAGACTAACTTTTTTTTTACAGAAGTGCTAAGACTATTCAATAAAGAAATAGTCTTTTCAACAATTAGTACTAGATACTATATTCAATTAGATAGACACATATAGAACACTACCAATCCAATATCAAAGTTGCAAAGAACATGCAACAAAAGAAACAAAGCAGTAAACTGCATTTCACAAAAATTAAAACATTTTATGTATCAAAAGATACTATCAGGAAAATGTCATTCACAGTTGGAAGAAAAATGTGGATGGAAAACTGGATATCCACCTGCAAAAGGAATGAAATTAGAACATATATATCACCCTGAAGAAAAATCTGATCCAAGCAGATCAAAACGTCAATTTGAAACCTGAAATGCTAAAACTTCTGCAAGAAAATATAGGCCATAGCCTATAAGACATAGGTAGAGGAGAGGACTTTCCAAGTTTGACTCAATTTGCCCAGGAATTAAGGCCAACAATTGACAAGTGAAACTTCCAAAGTGAAAAAGAAACCCTCAATATGGGACAAAATCTTTGCCAGCTATACATGTGACAGAGGGCTAACATCCAAAATATACAAACAAAGCACCAAAACAAACAAACAAAATGACCCAATTTGCAAATGGGTGAGGATAAGGTGGAAGAGGGGGTAAGGCATCATCAGAATATATTGTATAAACATTTTTTTCAATTAAAAAAAGTGGCTAGGGATATGAACAGAGTGTTCTCAATAGAAGAAACAGAAGAAATAAAATTGTTTAAGAAAATGTTCTTCTTCCTAGCAATTAGGGAGATGAAAATTAAAACAACTTTGAGATTTCATCTCACCTCAGTCACAGCAGCTAAGATCAACAAAACAATTGGCAAATGCTGGCAAGGATGTGGGGAAAAGAGAACCCTCATTCACTGTTGGTCGGACTGCAAACTGGTGTAGCCACCGTGGAAATCAGTATGGAGAAAGAATCCTCAAAAAAACAAGTCTCCCATGTGACCCAGCTCTATCATTCCTTGACATACACGCCCAAAGGACTCCGCATCCTATTCTACAGATACTTGTTCAGCAACATTAATTGCTGCCCTAGCCACAATACTAACAAAGGCATGCTGCTGTTCACAATGGAATACTATCAGCTGGAAAGGAAAATAAAATCATGAAACTTGCAGGAAAATTGGTGGAACTTGAAAAGATTACACGGAGTGAGGTAATGAGACCCAAAATAGACAAACACTGACTGTTTCCTCATCTGCAGTTCCTAGCTCCATGTCTTCAGATATAAATGTAGTTCCCCATCCCTCACCAAAGAAGCTCTTTACAGCAAATGGAGATCATTACAGAAAACCACAACTGGACACAAGGCAGAGACTGAGGAGCCGAGCCCCAAGAGCTACATCTGCAATACAACTCCTGTACCCAAGTTCAGCAAATATCACAAAACAGTGGGTGAAAAAAACTGTAGGAGCTGGAGGACCAGGAAGTCTTCTGTGAATAATGTGAATACTGAGTCTCCTAGAAATGGCTGCCTACACAAGACCTAAACAATGCCAACATCAACAGATAGGCTAACTCAGAAGGAGGGAAATCTCAGGGAGTCCTACCCCTGGACAAAGAACTACAGGCAACTAATGACTGCTGAGAGGGAGAATTAGCCTCTCCTGGAGGCTCGCTTATCCAATACCACGTGGTTAGTGAAATCATATATACACACACACAATAAAATGGGCTCAGCAGGTTTATTTATGTTTGTACACATGTATACAAACAAACACACGCATATGTAACAAGAAAATCAAAGAAAAAGAAGCTAGAGCAAGACAAGGAGAAAGCAGGAAGGGATGGAGGAAAGAAAGTAAAGGGGAAAATGATGTAAATATAATTAAGTTTTAAATATATTAAATTGTAAGATGAAAAATATCTGGAGCACATACATCTGACAAGGGACTAGTAGAGAGAACCCTGTTATGCAACAATAAGACAAACATTCCAATTTTTAAAACGAGTAAAGCATTGGACAGACAGTTCTCCAAAGATAATGTATAAATGGTTAATAATGTTCATAGCTATGAAGAAAATCCTAATTAATGCCATAAGTGAGATACCACTTCCTACCCTCTCAGATAGCTATGATTTTTTTAAAAGACTGGAAAATAAAAAATGTTGACATGGATGTGGCAAATTGTAACCTCACACGCTACTGGTGGGAATGTAAAATGGTATAGCATTTTTTTTTTTTTGAAAAACACTTTAGCAGCTAATCAAAAAGCTAAGCAAAGAGCTGACCCAGCAACTCTACTTCTAGGTATAAACCTAAGAAGACTATAAGTAAACAAACAAACAAACAAACAAATCAATCCAAATGTCCACCTAAACTACCTTAACTATGCAATACATTATTATTCAACCATACAAAAAGGAATGAAATACTATGACACTACTACATGGAAGAAGCTTAAAATTACTCTACTCATTAAAAGAAAGCAGGCACAGAAGGCCATGTGTTATACAACTCCATTCAGATAAACTGTCTACAATAGTTACATCCTTAGAGACATAAAATAAATTACAAGGTGCCAATGGCAGGAGGGAAAACGAACAAGGAGTTACTATTAACCTATTAACATACTATTTTGTTCTTCCTTCCTTTCCTTCCTTCTTTTTTCTTTCTTTCGTTGTTGTTGTTGCTGCTATTGT
The DNA here is from genome assembly GCA_028658305.1 of Pachyuromys duprasi. Lineage (NCBI taxonomy): Eukaryota > Metazoa > Chordata > Mammalia > Rodentia > Muridae > Pachyuromys > Pachyuromys duprasi. The sequence continues at coordinate 49,844,834 of CM053756.1, forward strand.
TGTCTGAGACAGGGTTTCTCTGTGTAGCCCTGGCTGTCCTGTAGACCATGCCGGCCTCAAACTCAGAGATCTGCCTGTCTCTGTCTCCTGAGTGCTGGGATATTAAAGGTGTGTGCCCCCACCACGTCCACTGTTCTTAAAGATGATAAAAAGGTCCCAAGAATTAGGGAGTGATGATGGTTGGATATACTGTAAGGATGCCAAAACCACAGAACTGTAAACTTTGAAAGACTAAATTCTGCCTGTGATGTCTAAAATATTTTGATTAATTGAAAAAAGTAAAATAAAAATACTTTTAGGGGAAAATTATGAAGTATCTAACATCCAGCTGATCTAAGAATGTACATAGAAGACCCTTTCAGCACAGGTGGAAAAATCCCAGAAAGAAAATCAGAAATGGAAAAAAAAAAAAAAAGAGGTAAAGTTGTAATTACATTATCTGGATAGTCTATAACATACTATCTAATCATGACAACTACTAAAAAGAAGAAAAATTGACCATAGCTTCTAATATATGGGAGAGGGCGGCGAAAACAAAGTGGTTGTTTTCAAAATCACAGTATCAATTCTAATTGACAGAAAAATCAACACAGAAAATGTAAAACAGGAAGAAATACATAAGACCATGAATTTAAATTCAAATATATCAGTAACTACATTTAATGTAAATACACTAAATACTTCAAGAAAATGACCAAAACTGTCAAATTAGGCAGAAAAAAAAAAATCTACCAAATGCCTTCCTTCCAAGAGAGATATTTAAAGCATCAGGGCATTAACAAAGATATTTTGTAGATATGAGACTAAAACAATCAGGTCTGGCTATGTGAGCATAATACATAACCCCAATGATGGCAAAGCCTCAGGACTAAAGATGGGGAAGACACTAGAAACTCTCCATTCATCAAGAAGATGAAACAGGCCTGTGCTGACAATCTCAGCACTTGGGAGAAAGAGCAGAAGGACCAGGATGAGTTCAAGGCCAGCCTGGACTTCAGGAGACTCTGACTCAAAAATGAAAGGACAGAACAATCTTAAATTTGCATGTTCCTAATAATATGTCCTTGAATATACATATATATAAGTAACAACTGACGTAACTACGTGGAGAACTAAGGCAATCCATAATGATAATGAAATCATCTTGGTAACAGATACAGTAACCAGACTTAAAACTAATAAGAAAACAGCTCTGATTAATATATTTACAACTTAGCTAAAGCAAATGTATGGTGCTTTGAAGTTAATTTTTTCAAATACACAGGAATGTCTTCACAGTGCATATCAGTATATCAGCAAATTTCAAAGGATTAAACTCATAGAAAGTAAAATCTTTGAACAATTTAAAAAGCTGTTTTGATTAATTGGAAATATAAGATATTTTCAATTAATAAATAAGAAATAAATAAAAATGAGATAATAAATAATTTGATAATAATATAATAAATATAAATAATAATAAAATAAATAAAAATAAGAAAATATTCATGTGTCTGGAATGTCTCAATAGTTTTCTAAATTTCCTGTAAGTCAAAGAAAAAACCATAATAGAGATTACAAAAATATTGAATATTGAAAAGAAATCAAACCCTGTAAGATACAGCACAAGTATTATCTATTAGAAAATATATCTGTTAGAAAATTATCTTTTAGAAAATATACTAGAAAAAGAAAACACTACAAATTAGTTGTTCGTTTCGGATTAAAAAGGGAAAATCTACAAGGAAAAAAAAGGAATCTAATTTCACTCACACTTTGGATGCGCAAATCTCAAAAACAAAATTCCAGTCATTAGAGTCTAACCATACATCCCAAGAACAAGCTGGCATAACAGTCACGGGTTCTACAGTAGCAAGATTATTCGGATTTTTTAAATTCCGCTTCTACTAGTGTTCGTTATTTTAAGCATTTTCCAAATAAGCATACTTTAAGATAATGAAAATATTTCTAGTAGTTAATATTCTGCTGATCTCTCTTCAAGAGGTCAATTAGTTAATAAATGGCAAAAAAAAAAAAGGGGGTTAGCTCAGAACAGCCATTTTGACTGAGTAATGCAAACCCACAACACCTTTTTATGTCTTAGCATCTCTAGTCAAATGCCTGAAAACAACTGACAGATAGGAATGTAAAAAGACTTACAAAGATAAAGAAGTGATAAAAACTGGTAAGCATTTTCCCAAATATTAAGGGAGTGCCTCGTATACACACATTTATAAATAGAATCTATATTCCACTTTAATGAATAATTTAAAAGCACTTTGCAAACAGGGTTAAGAAAACAGGAACCTTAATGCCCAAAAATCAATACTTCTGTCCTATCCCCAACCTGGTGAGTTACAGATACGGACATTTAAATTGTATGTTATTTTTTAGAAATGTGTGAGCTAAACAATAAGGTATCAAAAGGTTTAAAAACATTTGCAAGCTTTGATCTAGTAGTTTTGACTTCCAAAACTTATCCTGCATAAGTATTCACCAGTACATATAATTTTGTATAGAATATTTACCAAAGCTTAAAAACTACATAATGCAGAATAAATTTTCAGTTATAAGAAAGCACTTCAACAAACTGGACTGTCTACTGGCATAGCATACTGCCATCCACAACCGTATTTCAGAAGATTATCCGTGATACAGTGAAAGTTGTCATGAGTTACAAGAAGTAAATATCTTTGTTTGTCTGTTTGGTGTGTGAGCATGAATACACAGTTTCATGAATGCTAAGCATATATTCTACCACTAAGCTATAATCCATGGCCTAAAGAAAAAAATTATTCATGGACTATGTTATGGAATGAATCATGACTTTAAGATATGCCTAGCATATCATACACTGTACACCACAAAGTATACACACACACACACAGAGAATAGGCTAAAGGTGTTGGATATTTTTTTATTATCTCTATCGTTTGCTCCAATTTTTCTATACAAAGCATTTGTATTACTTTAAAAGTAGGAACGTGTTTTTTTAATTAAATATAAACTCCCTCAAACAGACTGACTCTTCAGCAATCCAAACATATTTCTATTGTGGTCATGAGACATCTGCACATTAGTTTTCTATGGCTGTATCGGCTATGACGACAAATGTATGCGCTCAAGCAATATGCTCTTATCTCATCATCTTTCTCAGCACGAAGCTCAGCAGGCTTAGCTGACCCTGTTGCTTAGAGTCTCCCAAGGCCACAGTCAAGATGCTGATCCCACCGTGCTCTCTCACCTGAGGATGTAACTGGTGGGGGGAAGGGGACAGTGTAAGCAATCAACAGGATTTGTTTCCCTAAACTTAAGACTAAGTACTTCCTGCTTCTGACTGTTTGTCCACCCTCAGTTCCAAGGAGCTCTACTGCATCTCTGGCATTCTCCCTACTTCATCAAGTGAAAAAGAAATCTATATATCAAATCCCCAACAAGATGGGATTTTGCATAGTACAACACGGAAGTAGCATCCTGTCACCTTGGCCATATTCTGTGGTCGAAAAGAAAGTCACAGGTTCCACCTACATTCACCCAGAGAGAACTTTTTTTCCTTTTGGAGATGAGTATCATCACGGGGCCACCTTAACTCTATCTATATCCAGCTTCTTGTAAAAAGCCCAGACAATGTGTGTGCTTGGATCTGAAAGCCTCTGATGAACCGACCACAAAGAAAACAACCCTGTTCTGTGTGCAGCAAAGGCAAGATAATCCTATAAGAAAAAGAGAACTGGGCTATCTAAGGGTCTGAGTGAACACAGACAACTGCCACAGGAGTACAGAAGATTAAGATCTAGAAACACGGAAAGAGAAATATAGAACTGCAGTATGCCTGGGACAAGTTTTAGAAAGAGTAAGGTGGTGTTCCCTAAGGGTCCAACCGCAAAGGTTTAGTCCCCAAGGTAATGGTACTAAGTGCTGTGGCACTAGGGAAGTGCTGGGGTGGGGTGCCCACACAGTGCATTCTGAGACCAGGGTTTCTGAGTCTCTGCTGGAAGACATAGGCACTGGCTTGATGTGGCAAGCGCTATCACCATAATACACTTACCACAGGCCCAAACCCCAGGGACCACCTATTCATGGGCTTAAGCCTCCAAAACCATGAGCCAAAATAAATCTCCCTCACTGCATAAGGAGTTTATTATGCTGGGTATAGAGGTGCAAAGCTGCCTAATCCACAGGGATTTCTCCATAACAAACACAAATCGTAGATGAGGTCTAGCTTCACTTTCTACTTGGTCTCTTACAACCAACAAGCCTGAAACATCCATTAGTCTTTTCAGTATGGTGAATACCACTGGAATTTGCCAGGGTTCAGGCTTCCTACACTTGTAAGATATGAAAGACTCCACTCACTGGCACCATTTGATGTGAGCAGATATACTAGTGGCCCTTCTAGTTAACTGTCCATCTAAAAGGAGCAGGCCCAGAGCATCTAAGCAATTTTGACACCAGTGTGCCGCTGCACGCTTGGCACGGGTGTGCGTCTGCACACCTACCCAGAATCTGGGAGGCTGAGAGATTTTGAGTTTTAAGACCAACCTAAACTATACAGCAAGACTTCAAAAAAAAAAAAAAAAAAGTAATTCTGTCAATTTCCAAAGGACAAAGTATGTTCCTTTCCAAAAACTGTTCCAGAGAAAGAGAAGCAACACCATGACACCGAATCTGAAAATGGGCAATGGAGAAGTTCACCATTGGCCAGTGCATGCTCATGAGTACATATGACAATGGTTTAATGTAGTAATCATGACCAAGAAACGTATAACCCAGAAAATTAATGATAACTTAAAATTTAAAGATTTAACGTATTTTATTTCAGTGGATGTGTAAAGAAGAAAACACATAAAATTATCTGAAAAAAGTATACTTAAAACATTTCATAAAAATCAAAATATATTTTTAGTTTTTCTTACACAAGTTCTCACTATGTAGCCCAGGCTAGCCTTAAGTTCAAAATCTTCCTGTCTCAGAGTCCTGAGTGCTAGAATTACAGGCACTTATCAATACGCTCGGCTGACTTTTTGAAAAAACTTTCATCAAACTATTAGTAGGCGAGGCAATCCATAACCTAATAAAAGGAATCTACTGGAATATAAAAGCAAAGTTCACTATTAAACTTCTAATGGGATTATTCCTAAATGGAGAAGCATGACAAGGATAATCCTATCCAATTTCCAGGAGCTTTGCCTATTATGCCACAAGAAGTAAATAAAATATTTAAGGGCTATAAAGAAAGAAATTATAATTATATATAAAAATAACACACTCATACACACAAAGACAGGCACAGTGGTGCATGGGGACAGATCTCTGAGTTCAAAGCCAGCCTGGTCTACAGAGAAAGTCCAGGATAGCCAAGGCTAACACAGAGAAACCCTGCCTTTGGGGGGGGAGGGGCGGGAGGAAAAAAACAAAACAGAAAATTTATTCATGCCATGTGTGAAATTCAGTGTTTCAAAAGGAGCATTGCAAATCACTGGGAAAAGGTGGTAATAAATAAGAATGGTACAATTTGTTAGACATACAAAAAATGAATTCCAAGTAAAATATAAAAGCTAACTATTTGCACTTTTAAAAAAGAAGACTGTCTCATGACCTTGAAGTACACAGATTTCTCAAATAAGACCCAATAACCACAAATCATAAAGAAAAGATTGATGAGTTTTACTACATTAGAATCAAACATCTATTCATCAAAGCAACATTTTTTAAATAAGGAATGAGACAAAAGTAGAATCAAAATATATATAAAGAACTTTGAAAAAGGTACAAGGACATAAACCAGACAATAAATAGATGAACAACATAAAATTACAATTTATAGGAGAAAAAAAAAAACCAAATGGTTAAAAGAAAAAAAAAAAAGGTGGGAGGTAAGGTGGTAAAAAATCCTCAGACTCACTAGTCATCAAGGAAATGCAAATTAAAACAGTGAGATATTTCATACCTACCTGATTGGCAACACAACATCTAAAGATTAAAGAATTCCTGAGGCTGGGAATCAAGCTTTCGGAAAGCAACTGACAACGAGGAGGCCGTGGCCTGCAAGCTCTGTAGTGTGCATCTGGACTGTGCTCTCCCAGGAGCCCAGCACAGAGCAATGGTGAGCCCGTGGAGCATGGTGATCAGCAGAAGCAGAGGCTGAGCGAGCTGCTACCAGGAGGCAGGAGGTGGGATTCAGGTCAGCTAACACTGCATTTTATTCCCATCTTCTTTGGGAATAAAAGCGGGAATCAAAATCATGTTTACTTGGGGCAAACTTGATTCCCAAGTCAAGGACTGAGCTCCTTCCGGAGCCCCCCTTCTTGCCTTCTTTCAGAGGCTGCTACATTCCTTGGCATGTCCTACTCCGTCTTCAAAGTTAGTGATGGCATCTACCTCTCATCACTCGAACACATCACGTCCTGTGTTTCCCTCTCCCGCCTTTAAGGATGCTTGTGATTACTGTGAGCCTGCCCAGATGACCCTGGACCACCTCCCTATTTTAAAAACACCTGATGAGCAACCTTTTCTTATCTGCTCACTAATTCCCCTGCCAAGCAACATAACACATCACAGGCTCTGGGCATGAGGGCATAGGGTCAGAAGCCTATTCTGGTTATCACAAAGCTCCTCTCTGGCTCACCTCCCCGTTCCCAACAGAGTTAGCACCCCTACACATGCCCTCCTACTTTATACCAATGCCTGTTTAACACTAACCTCTCCTCATCTTTTTCTAACCAACTTATTCCATCTATGCCCAAACATTTACAACTCACCGATGAAGGCTTAGCCCAAAGGCTGCTTCCTCTCTGAAGCTTTCTGACTTTCTCAGCCCTCAGCACACTCAGCAGGCTGTGCACCCCAACTGCATCACAGTGTAGCAACTTGCAACCGTCCGTTCATATGCTCTTCCTCAGTACAAACAATGAGCCCTTCTCTGACAAGAACTGTTTCACTACCCCAATGGACTCCTAGGTCACAAAACGAGATTTAGCAAGAAATGAATCCTTGTTTTAAGTATCTCAGCATATTCCTGAAACCTGGATGAAAAAAGGCTGAGGATTCCCTGAAGATTCCTCCACAAAAGAAATGCCATAAGAAACTTAGACCCAGACAACTAGTTCAGGTAATTATCCAAAAAACAAAGCCATCCACTCAGCTTGATGTACAATTTACTGATGTGTGAAAGGAATTATACAAGTGACTCTTTTTTTTTCAATTGCTAGCCTGCGTAACAATTCTAAAGTAACCAATAAAATCATCCACAGGAGAAATAAAGACTCAATCTGAAATGATTTACATTCCTCAAAGCTACACACACAAAAGTAGATGCTCCTCAACACGAAATGAATGCCTGACAATCACCAAAACTCACATGCTCAGCCTCTCTCCAGGGAAGGCTGGGAGGCGTGAGGGTGTTACAAGTGGCGCTGTTTGGGGACAAGCTGCCCTGCAAACAGACACCTGTACGTATCGCAATCAAGGGTGCTTTTTGTTTGAAGGCAGTTATTAACAAAACAGACACTCATTTAATTTCAATGCTCATTACTTGATGTCCATAGCGGAAAAACTCTCCACCTGGAGAGAAAAAGAAAAATAACTATCTTTTTAAAAGGAGAGATATTAGCTGTTTTAAAGGCATCTCTCATTCAAGTTCAACAAACCAATCCTGCCCAATTTTTCTTTAATAATGTGAATTCTGAGAGTATTTTTAATATAATTCCAAAACCCATTCTCACAGAACAGAAAGTTTGAAGGACAAAGGGAGAAACTGGTTCAGTACCATGGACAGTGGACCCACGACTTGCCAGTGAGTCTCGCTCTAGAAGCTAGGAGCTGCCCCCAAATCTACAGCATTTCAGCAAAAGCTTCCGGTGATGTAATTTCAGCGTATGAAATGGCATTTTTATTATATTCCAAAGCACCCAGCCTCCTTCACCAAGGGGATATATAACACATCTACCAATTTGCTTCAGTCATCCCCTTTACAATAAAGCTCCGAGGTTTCTGGGCAAATAGAAATGGCTTTGCCCCGACACATGGGTATAGGTCCAGAACTCACTGAAACTGACACCAGAACCCAACCCCCATTGTCTGAACTGTTTCAAGGACCTGACAGAACTTTTACATTTGACATCTGCAGCATGCTCTCTGGTATTCTCCAAGGTGCAAAGAACAGCCTATTTAAAACAGATAACAGGGCCTGGCATGGTGGGACATGACTATAATCTCATTTGGAAGGCTGAAATAGGAAGATCTCTAACCTGTGCCCAGTGACCACGTGAGGCCAAGAACAGCTCAACCTAAAATCATAAACTTAAAAATGTTATAAGATTTTTAAAAGCTTATTTGTAACTCAATTGTGAGGTTATTGAGCATGAAAACTTTATAGATGATAATCTTGTCTCACGGTGACATGATTGGAACTTGGGCTACAAAACAAGATCCGGACTCAAAAATGACAAGCTAGGACCATGCCTCGTGTGTTACATGTTGCATGCCTTTTTTCCTTATAAAAAGCTGACAAACTCATAAATCTGTGTGAATTTTCTTCTACCTACATATGAGCATTACTAGGCCAACACTCGTTCTGAATTTCAGATACAGTGCCTGATATATTCGGTTATAAAGATCCTATTTTTAACAAACTTACTTCATTAGTTTATGTGAGCACATATGTGTGTATATGTGTGCACACACACATATGCACATGCAGCATGTGCACCCATGCACGTCACAACGCTCCTGCAGTGGTCAGAGGACAACTTTCAGGAATCGGATCATTCCTTCCACCCTGGGTTCCAGGGACTAAACTCAGATCATAAGGCTTTCAAGGCAAGTGCTATTACATGATAAGCCATCTCACCAGCCTCGGAACTTTTTTTTCAAAGCTTTGTAATATTAAGCTGTAACTATGTGCATGACGTTATATAAATTCCAAAACATGCGCACTGAATATGCATTGTGTTAATAACGGCACCTATACAGAAGTTAGAGTGGCAGTGGCGAAAAATGGAAGACCCCAGTTAGAAGACCTAGTTTGCCAGAGGACCTCAAGACACCAAGCAGAGCTCCTCCGGCCCCTTTGATGCTCCAGACATCTCCAGGGAGCACTGATCTTATACACACTCCTCTCTGGAACAAAACGGGCATATCAGATGTTAGATAATGAACTGTTCTTGTCTCGGGAACTAGGGGTCAGTTCCCAGTAGAGACACACCTGACAGTTCCTCTGGAACTGAAATCACCATTAAGTCTGAAGAAGAGAAATGGGGCACAAGTTTGCCTCAGAAAGCAAGCTAAGTTTCAGTAGGACTGTATCAGAGAAAGGGGTTGAGAGGGAGAAATTGAACGCTCGCTATTCAGTCTGGTCTCAAAGGGTCTTTCTCCAATGCCCTGGTACCCAGGATTCCTTTTGATGCAGCACCCACTAAAAGCCCTCCTCAACCTACAGTACCATTAGCTCACAGACACAAAGCTAACGAGTGAGATTCGAATGTCCATAGAGCTGTAAAGAAAAGTAGAATAACCCTGGGCCCCATCTTCCACTAACTTAAAATTTTCCTATACAAACCATGTAGTGCAGAGGAAGAAGGGAAACTAGACAACTAAACACTCGCATTAAACAAAACACTTTGGGAGGACAATAAGAAACAGTTCTGAACACACCTCTTTCCCAAAACAGAAAATACACTGATCAAAAAGAAGAACCAGCGTCTGTCTGGTCTACCCGTTCTCGCTCTAATGGATGGTGAGGAAAACCAGAGGAGAGCCGGGAGAATAGAAGAAACAGGAGACTGCAGTGGAGGGGAGAAGAGGCCGCGCCCTGCCCTCGCCCCACATCCATCCTGAGTTTCCTTTTTTTCCCAGCTCGTCTCAATCACAAGACATCCGTCCAAGCCTTGCATGTCCCAGTGAGATCACAGCTATTTCACGCTGACCCGAAAGCCTGCAGAGTTATGTGTCCACTGACAACTTCTGAATTTGGCGAGCGAGCGGAGAGACCTAGGATCTCCTGAGTGGCTCCCCAACGTGGGCAAGGGCCAGTTACCATCAGACTTTCACAATGACCCTAGGCCATGCCTGAATCCAGGCACCTCAGGCAAGACCATGCAGGGCCAGAGACTGTGCCCCTCGCTGGAAACTTCTGTCTAGGACTCTGCTCTGGCCGAGGATCCACGCCCAAGGGCCACCAGCAACCAGTCTACTCCAGAGCCAGATCACCACCCACCCCGTACTCCCCCTCTCGAGCAAGTGATTCCCGCCTCAGACTGGGACCCCAGGTTCAGCCTGGGAACCCTCCCCCAACCCCCTTGCTCAGCCAGGCACCCTCGCCTCATGCCTGGGATCCCCACCCTCCCCTGCGACCATCGCCTTGGCCTGGGACACCCCCACACACACACCTTAACCCTGGAACCCCGCACTAAGCCCTGGAACCTCAGCCCTCAGCCCTGAGATCTGTGCACTCAGTCTTGGGATCCCCGCCCTCAGCCTAGGACCACGGTCTCAGCCTGGGATCCCCGCTGTCAGCCTAGAACATCGGTCTCAGCCCAGTACCCCCATCTTCCGTCCCGGGATCTCCGGCCTCAGCCTGAGACCCTCACCTTAGCCTGGGACCCTCGTCTCAGCCTGGAGTCCCGGCCCTAGCCCCGAGATCGCCACTCGACCCACCTCCCAGGACCCCCAACGCCCCGGCTCGGATGAAGTTTTCTGACTGCGAACCGTCGGGTCCTCCGGCCTTTCGCGGGGTCTCCGCTGGCCTGGGACGCGGCGTGCGGGCTGCCCCCGCGCTGGAGCGCCCCTCCCTTCCCTTAAACCCGCCGCCACTCACTCACCTGCCCCGCCGCGGACAGCGAGGCCGCGGGCCAGGTAGAGCCTATGCCGCCGATCGGGTGGGGCAGAGGAGGCAGACACGGCGCGACGCGAAGCCCGAGGCGACCGAGCGGCGGCCGCGGCGTCTCCCAGCTCTGGCGACGGTAAGCAGCGCCTCGAGCTCCGGCCCGAGCACTGCGCGCGGCGAGGACCCGCCCCCTCCGCGCAGCCAACCACTCCCGCGCAGCCCGCCGCCTCTGGCCCCGCCCCCACCCAAGGGCAGGGCCTCAGAGAGCGGGCGCCGGGATCCTATCGAACTGCGGGACGGTGACCAGCACGGCCAATCCGAACTCCGGAAGCTCTCCGGCTAGAAGCCGTTTAGCGTCGAAGGGCGGTTAGGGTTGGGCGGGCCCCCCCCGCCCCCCCCCCCGCTCCGGGGCTGGGAGGAGGCGGGGTCTCTGGGAAGACTAGTCAACTGGCATAGGCGGGGACAGGGCGTGGGCGGGGCCTTGGGCGGGGCCACCAGAAGGCTAGAGGGAAGGGAGTGGATGCGTGGCTGTGAGATGGCTTCGCGGCCTGCATCTCCAGCGCGATCGCCTGCAGGTGTCTGACACTCGCGGCTAGCGGGAAACTGCAGACACCTAGTCTCGAGCGCTGGTGTTCTGAGGCGGTCAGTTGGATCCACGGCCCTTCGCGACTGTGCGGGCCTGATCCGTCGACCAGCAAGCTCTTCGCGGAGTGACCCTCTGCGCGGGTAGCCTTTGCTAGCCAACACAACCCAGACTGCAGAACTTGCATCCAGGTTCTCTCGTGTGCTGGGTCTGCACACTTGCCCACAAATGACTCCAGGCTGAGGATGGACCGAAGAACTGGCTGTGGTGGCTGTTAGAAAACATGCCAGTGTGTGTGTGCGTGTGCGTGTGTGTGTATCTTTCCCCTGAGATGTCTTGCTCTGTTTTGTTTCAATTAACTATCGTCTTCATCAGACTAAACTCTTTCATCTGGTTGTGCTCTATTAGTTTAGGCTTATTTTCTTTCTGCACAACATGAAAGTAAAGGAAACCAGGCCATATTGTCATCCCAGCACTGGTACAAGCTGGGAGTACTGAGACCCTGCCTAAACACCAGTACCTAAACACCCCGGGGCCCAGGATCGTCCCAGCTGGCTTCCTAAGGCCTTTGACAGCAGCCTGGATAAGCCAGAGAAGGCCTCTTTGGACTCGGAGCAAGCTCTGCCTTTCACAGGTAGAGAGAGTGATAGGAAGATTTACCTCCAGACTTGCAAACATCTTTGGGATACACAGTTGCTTCTTTGTTGTCAGATCAACAGGCAGGTGAGCAGAGAAGTGGGTTGAAGGTGACATTCTAGCTGAGATGACAAAACTCTCCTTCAGCCCTGAGGCCTCAGAACCACCATCCATCGACTTGCTTTGGTGGCAATGATGATATGCAAGCAAAAGGGTCTCTAAGAACATAGCTCTCTCCCCTTCTCAGCCCTCCACCTGTTACAATCATGACCTCTTTTGCAGAGTCAGCAAGACCCTTGTAGGTCTGAAGCCCCATCACAGTAACCTCGGGGCTCTTGGGAACGCCCAGAGTCATGTAGGTATGCTGTCCTGGAATCCACTCTGAGGGAGAAAATTCTGGACTCCCAACGCAGACTTACACAGTAGTCACTTGGGGTAGGTGGGTCAGAAAGAGGTGCATTCTTACTTGTCTTCCAGTATCACCTGTGTGATTCAATGACAGCCTTTTAAAGGGCCTGGGTGTGGGCAAGAGAGGGCTGTTGCATGCCCTGTCTAGAAGCTGAGTGCAGCAAAACCATGAGAGAGTGTGGACAGCATTGTTGCACACTACTGCACATTAACCCTGGGTTGGGAGAGGGAGGAGTACCCTATGGTGGAGAAAAAGGCAGAGGTCTGGAGGAGGGTGCCTCAGGCAGCAGGCTGTGAGCCACTGAGACAAGAATCCGCCTGGGGGATGAACACAAAGAGATTGAGATGGGCCGGCCAGCAGGACGCAGACCTGAGCAAGGACATAGACTAAGATCCAAAGTGTGTCCAGGACCAGAGTGCCCCGGCCATCAGCCTCCTGGGTTCTGCACAGCAGCTCCGGAGGCTGAAGCTGAAGCAGGCTCTGCCAAAAGCACTCCCTTCTCCAGATTACAGGTTGCCAGCCTCCTACTCTGCACTCCAGGAGCCGGGGGGCCTCAGCTGCCTACATCTCCTCCTGGAAGACACACTTAGTCATTAGGAGAGTAATGATAGTGTTTTCAAGGCAGCATGTTGGACCCTAACAACTTTCAATTATTTCCAGTTCCTGCCAACCCTGGGAAGAGGAAAAGCAGTTCATCTCAGGGCCCCACCCTTGACAGGAAAGACAATCGAGTAGGCTCTCCCTTCCATATCCTAAGATCTTTGAGAGGGAGGGCAGGCAGCCCCGGCCCCCTGGCTGTGGCAGCTGCTTGACCCATCGCCCTCCCTCCATACATCCTGCATCCCTCCAAACACATGCTTCCTGTCTTCCATTAGCACCACTAGTGCGCTGTCAGCGTGGTCCTTCCCAGGAGAAGTGCACCCAGGGGCTTGTATTTATAAATAAACCCATGGTGTCTTGTTGGGGTGTGGGGAGAGGGGAACGAAGGAACCTTGTAATTAGCATCTGCTTAGTGTGATGTCAGACCAAGCCCTAGGAAGTCTTGGAGCACTTGGCCCTTCAGATTGTTGCACAAGTCCCTGCCACCGGAGATCTGGGAGGTCACAGTTTGCAAAGGCTGGGACATCTGGAGGGTTGGGGGTGGAGGCCCCCTTTAGCTCAAAGTGCCGGTAAAATAGTTACACACAGAAAGCAGTCACGACGGTAATGGTAATTAATGTCAAATCCTCTGAGATGCATAGGCCTCCCCTTTCCCCCTCCCCCTCTGCCCAAGCCCACACCAGCTCTACAGCTGCAGCCCCTCCTGTTGGGGATGTTTGCCCTAAGGGGGACAGGCAGAGGGACAAAATGTGAAGCCCGACCTGGAATGGCCTCTCATGACCTTCAGCAGGACTCCAAGCCTTCCGGGAACAAGTACCCACATGACCATCAGAACTACCCTCTGCACTTGGCAGGTAACAGGAGCATATGCATCTAAGCCCCTCTTGCTGAGGGCCACATCTCTAGCTGCTGCTTCTGCTAACTTCTTCCTTCACCAGGACAGCTGCTGTGCGCTCGCTCTCTCTCTTTCTCTTTCTCTCTCTCTCTCTCTCTCTCTCAAAGCCGCCTGAGCTAAACCGCCTGAGCTAAGCAGGCTGCTCTTAGAACAATTCTGGGAGCCAGGGTCGTTATTGGGAAAATCAAAAGGCAAGAAGCCAGTGCCGTATTGGATACCTTGTTAGGGAACTGCAATCATCATCATCAAGACTGAGTCCTAGACATTAGAGATCCTAACATATCAAATACACCTCATCTACCTTACCTGGTTGATCTTGAATCTGATTGTTACTGGATGGGACAATTAAGGGGCTCCCACCTTGCCTCACTGCCCTGTGTAAAAAACCATAGCCACGTGCAGCAGCCATATGCTGCCTGACAGCAAACCTATGGGCAGCCCCACTGAGAGTTCCCCAGCTGGAGTAGCAGAGCCATGGCCAGCAGCAGGAACTGGAGACATACTCAGCCAGAGGCCTCTGGGGGGGGGGGGGGGAGGGCAGAGAGCCTCCAGTTCTCACATACACAATCTTCTCTCACAGCTGGTGTAGCGTATGCCTTCCTACCCCCCTCCCTCCTAAATTTTTCCCAGAACCATGTTCTGGGGCAGTTTGTGGTTCTGCATCCTGAGAAGGCTCTGGTCACCTTGCACCAAGGCACACCTTCTTGTATTCCTCTGGCCCCACTCCTGGAAGACCACAGTGAGCCCAAGGACCAGGGACCAGCACTGCTTTACTGCCTGCGGGTGACTGTGCAGTGGGAAGGGTCTGTAATGACGGATGTTTCTTCTACAAACAAGGAAACAATACCAGGGTCAGTTACTTGGGTCCAGCCAAGCAGGAAAGCCTAAAAGGAGGAAAAAAAAAAAAAAGAAAAGAAAAGCCCTGGACATGTGCAGTAAGCCCATATGTACCAGCCCACTGGTGACTCTTGTGGGGCTTCCAACATCTGTGGACAAGGGCCTGAGTCGCACAGGCCACAGTCCCCAGTGCGGCTGCTGTCGCCCACCTCTCTGCACTCTTAGCAAAAAGGCAAGTGAGTCAGCAGCCTGCCTTGAATGGGTACCTCTGAAACTGAGACTTCTTAGACCCTGGAGCCTGCTCACTGCTGGGGAGAAACAGAGAGAGAGAGAGAGAGAGAGAGAGAGAGCGTTTCCATGTCCTAGGAGTCTTGAGCTCCTCCTGACTGCAATCAAGCAGCTTCAGTTGCATCCTTTTTCACAAGCAAGGTTTCTCATGTGTTTGTGTAAACAGGGGGAAAGCTACATCTTCGTGCATGCCACATGACAACGGAGCGCTGGGGTCAGCAGGGCTTTATTTTGGGAAGACTTTCGGTGCAAAGGCAGCCAAACACCCCTCCCCTTCTCTGTGTCTCAACTGGCGCCATTAAGACTAAAATTAGAACCACTCTTTGTTTTAGTCATGAGCCCCGTGGCACCCACCATCCTCCCTCCAAGCCTCCAGTAGGTAATTAGAGAGATACTAGAAGGGAAATGCAACGCTTTCAAACTCCAAATCCTGAGCAGGCTAGAGAGGGCAATTTCATGGCCTTGGTTTACCTGCATACAATTAAGGTTTAGAATGGACTTTCATTTTCACGTGCTGCTTTTTAAAATTAGAGTCACTTTAAACTTCAATTGACATGGTCATCTCTAATATCCACAGAGTGGATGTGGGACCAGACAATTCCTACAATAGAAGAGAGCTGGTAGGGAAGGGGTTCCAACCCTACCAACACTTTACCAATTTTCTCAGTAAGTATAGATACATGCTACTTCCTTGTAATCAAAGACCTCTGAGAAATGTCTTAAGGTAAAAACTCAATGTGAATGACGAAAACTATGCCATGAAAGGGTAAGTTAAGAGCAGGAAGGACGCTCCACTCTAGAGAGGAACACACTGGGAGCCTAGGGGCCTTCCCCTTTACAGAGGAGATTGTTCAAGTCCTTTCTCTCCCGATTACAATTCCCACCACAGTGATCCTGAATCCAGCAAGTCCGTCTCTTTATGATCTTGGCCTAACCAATAGGAACTTGTATGAAATCCATCAACAAGCCTAGGCAACAGAGCAAAACATCAACAGGGCTACAGGGTCCCACCCTGGCTCCCTTCCTGGATAAACATCTCAAGGATCCCTCACTACATACATCTCAAGGACAGAATTTGAAGAGCACACAGATGACAAAGGTAAGCTCCCTCCTCTGTATGCGAGGCAGAGATTATCACACACACACACCTCCCGTCCCTCACACAGGCCGTGTCCCTGCTTATTACCCTTGTACTATGCCAACAAAGACTTGGGCAGCACCAGGCCATAGGACCCTAGTCTTACGGCCTCTCTTGTCCCCTCTGCTGCTGGCCCCTGCTCAGTTCCTAAAGGGACAAATGGCAGAGGAAGAGGTTACCTTAGGCTTTCCATTCTCAGGTCTCAGTGCCAACTACGGCTAAGAACCTGGGGTGCAGAGGCCGTCCTCACTGAGGATGCCTCCCTGGAAGAAAGTCCCAGCAGGTGCTGATGCTGACCAACCCACACACTGGCAAGCAAGCAGGCACACACGGACAGCCCAGGCCGGCCTGTATCCTCAGCACCTTCCACTCCTTTGTAACCCCAACCCCCTCTGCCTCAGCTGACAAATCCCAGGAAAATCAGTGACACCAGCCCCTCTGATATTAAGATAGATAAGGGACACCTGCCTTTCCCTGGGGGCAGGGAGCAAGTGCAAAGCATTGTTAAGACACTGTTAAAATTTATTAAGATTAGTAATATCAATAGCAAGCTCCCAGCCAGCCAAGGCTACATAATAAGACCATGGGGCCGGGTGGGGGAGATCACTTTTAATGTTTGTTTATGTCATAAAAACTCCTTCTGATGTTCATTTTCCTGTAAATAAGCAAAGACAATGGAGATGGGCTGTTTGACTCTATAATTAGCAGCTATTGGCCTCTCCCTTATTCCCCTGAGCGAAACAACAAGCCATCCAACAGTCAGCCAGACTGCCCATATGCCAGCTTTACAACACCCCACGGACGCCTTGACGCAACTGCACGACAATCACAGCTAATTGCTCCGACAACTGAAGGCATAACTTTCTCCAGGGCTGTTTGAAACAATTTATACCGAAGTTTTGCTTTCACGACCCTACATAATTCTGCAAAGCATTTCTACCTTAACAAAAACATGAGTCCTTTCCCCTGGTGGTCTAGCAGAGAGCCTGCTGTTGCAACTGCTAAAGGCCAGGCTGTGATTGGTCAAAACCGAAAGCATCCATGACGGTGATTGGTGCCAAGGGGCAAGTAAATGATTGGTCCAAACACAAGCATATGATCAGCACTAGGAGACGAGGTTGTGATTGGTCCAAAGCAAATAGCTGGGATAGGCCCAAATGTCCTTCCTCAGGCTATATAAGCAGGCTGCTCAAGCTCTCTGGGAGTAGGGATGCTATCTCCTTCAACACTTCTGCATTAGATTAGGCCCAGTAAAAAGCATCACCTAATTCTTCTTCCTGTCTACTCTCAGAAATGTGACCCGAGCTGGAAACATAAAGAAGTGGAAGAGAAACTGCAGAATGGCAGAGGCAGTGGGCATCAAGTCAGCAAGCGAAGCTGTGAAAAGGAGCAAGGCACCGGATAGTTTGACCGCTGAGAAAGGAGCCCCCTCACCCCACCCCACCCCCGCCATACACCCAGTTAAACTACCGTTCAAATACAAAGGCCGAGACTGTGTTACAGACCATCTCTGAAGGGACTCCTGAAAGTCACAACCCAAGGAGAAGGCGCTAAGGCCCAAAGGAGGATGTGATTTCAGAAGCAGCAGGGAGTGAACCTTCTGACAATGACGTACTGGAGCTATGCCGAGTGTTTGTGCGCATGTGCAGTTTCCTGTGTCTCAGCATCTGGACAGCGGAAGTCAACACCACGTGTCTTCCTCAATCCCTATCCTCTTATTATTTATTCTGTGTATACACATGGTGCATGAGACATGTGACACAGCCTGTCTGCGGAGGTTCGAGGACCACTCTGTGAAGTCAGTTCTTTCTTTCTGCCTTGTGCTATGGAGTATACCATAGTTCTGGTTTTGAGGATCAAATTCTGGTTGCCAGGCTTACACAGCCAGTGCCTTGCCACTTTGAACGATCATACCAGCACACTCCACCTTATTTCTTTTCTAATTTTATTTATTTTATTTATTTAATTATTTTATGTGTGATGGGCATTTTGCCTCTACCATATGCATTCCTGGTACCCACGGAGGAGAGCCAAACTCCCTGGAACTGGAGTTCAAGACAGTTGTGAGCCTCTATGTGGATGCTGGGAGCGGAACCTGGGTCGCCTGGAAGAGCAGGTAGTGCTCTTAACCACTGAGCCGTCTCTCCAACCGCCCCCTGCCCCAACCTTAGTTTTGAGACAGGTCTCTCACTGAACCTGGGAAGTCACCATTCCAGATAGGCTGGCTGGCCACTGAGGTACAGGGATCCTCCTGTCCCCATTTCCCAATCAGTGGTATCTTGGACATACACAGTCGCACAAAGTTTTTTATGTGGGCGCTGGGGATCTGAACTCAGGTCCTCAGGCTTGCAGGCAAGCACCCTACCGCCTTAGCCATCACCCTAGCCCCTAGATTTCCTCCTTTTAAAATGATTGTATCAGGTGTCTTCCCAGAGCGATGCAAAACTGGCGCAACATGCAAAGAGTTGTACAGCAGGTTCCTGTATAAATCACTTCAGATTGTTTGGGTGTGAACAGCTACCAGCAGCTAAGGCAGTGGCTGGTATGTAGGGTTGAAAGGGAAGAAGTATGATAGCAGAGGCCGTATTGCAGGATGAATCCCTGGAATTCCTCTTTGTGGTTATCTTCAACCTCTGCCTGTGAGTGCCCAGTGGTGCTAACTAGATTTTCTTGTTATGGAGAGGTGGGCCCATGTCCACAGTCTTAGGGGTACAGGCTGCCCCTCCCTATGGATGATCCAGATCTCCCCACTTCCTGTGCCAGCCTGTCCTTTCCTAGAGGCATGACCTGCCTGCCTAGCCAAGTCCCTCTACCACTCCTCCAGCCAGCTCCAGACTGGGGGAAGGGCCACTCAGTCTCAGGAGAATATGCTAGCAAAGTTGGAACTCCAGGGCTTGGTCCAGGGACTCAGGCTAGGATACACAAGGGGACATATGAGATGTAAATGGAGACGTTGGTTTGGCCCCAGTGTCTTGAGTTGCAAGAGAGAATCAAAGTGGGGAAAGAGGAGCCCTGAGAGAACTCTCAGGGGCTGGGGGATGGGTGCTGTAGGTGGGGGATGGGTGCTGTAGGTGGGGGATGGGTGCTATAGGCATGGATGCTACATGATGAGGGTCTATAGACTCCTTATCTATAGTTAACTGTCCCTCACAAAGTGGATAGTCTGCTTTAGAAGACACACCCAACACAGGCACTTGAGTATGGGTGCTGCCTTAGAGTTTTATTGCCATGAAGAGACACCATGACCATGGCAACTCTTGTAAAGGAAAACGTTTAATTGGGGCTGGCTTAGAGTTTCAGAAGTTTAGTCGATTATAGTCATGGTGGGAAATCATGGCACAGGCAGGCATGGTGCTGGAAAAGGAACTGAAAGTTCTACATCTTGATCCCAAGGCAGCAGAAAGAGGCTGTGTCACACTGGGTGTAACTTGAGCATAGGAGACCTCAAAGCCCGCCCCCCACGGTGACACACTTCCTCCAACAAGGCCACACCTCCTAATAGTGCCACTCCCTATAACCCAAGCATTCAAACACATGAGGGGGCAGCACATAGCTATTGAAACCACCACTCTTGCCCACAGCCCCTGGACCAACAACTGTGGCTCACACTGAGGGCTAGCATTCCTCCTTACCTTCTGCTCTACAGCTACATCAAAAGGCAGAACAGGAACAAAGCCCCAGCATTCCCAGCTTCCTGAGCAGGCAATGCCAGCAGAACATTGGAGATCTTATGCATGATCTGAAGTTTTCAGTGTCCAGTGAAAAAGGAACTCCCCTGTGGAAAATCAAGACATGCGACAGCACTGTGAAAACAGACATCCAGAACTGATTAACATCATGTGACTTTGTTTCTATGAAACTGTTAAATCTGTGTCTTCTAACAAACAATTATCATACTTGTTCATTTTAAGGCGTGGAATCATTTTTCTAATCTGAAAAAATATATATAACTTTTTCAAAGGAAAGATTTTGGTGAATTTTTGACCTGTTTTGTTTTGTTTTGTTTTTTATGTACTAACATTGTGCTTTCCAGTTAGGACAGTGATGTTGGAGAAAATGGAAATTTACCAGCTGAATTCCACCAAAAGCCTTTGCATAATTGATGGACGGTCTGAGCAAAGAATACCATGATTTTTGTAAGTACAGCCAGCAACACACTTTTTAAGTTTCAATTTGCATATTCTTCCAAGATGTTCTTTTTAGCCTTGACAGCCAGCTATTGAAGCAAGTGTCTTAGATGAGACCCTTGGAATCACAGTTTCACAAGGCACTAAACCAAGGTGTTTAAAATAATAGAGCATATTCGTTCACACTAGCCTCCCAAAATAGTACCATAATTACTAATTTTAAATTAGTAACTTAAAATTAGTAATTGTGTTAAATTGCATGCACCATGTTTTTTTTTTTAATGGGTAGAAGTTTTTGAACTATTTCATTTTATCTCAACCTTTTTCAGTTTAGGGATGTTTTACACTGCACTTAGCAGTTCCAGTTAAATAAATCACATATGTTTGAGGAAATCAATTTATGTCATAGGCTGGCTGAGAAAAAAAGTTAAAGACTATCAAGCTAAAAAATTTAATTTGCATGCAATTAAATTGTGTGTGTGTGTGTGTGTGTGTGTGTGTATGTGTGTGTGTGTGTAAGTGAATGTGAGTGTTTTACTGGGGACTGAACTTTCCATCTTGTGCATGCTAGGCGTGAGCTCTATCACCCACCTATACCCCGAGACCTGAAAAGGTTTTAAAAGCCTATCAAAGGGGAAGTTAGAGACACATAAAACAAGTACAGCTTGCAGGAGTCATGGATGACGATATTTATTTTCTCTCTTGATGGGGCTGTGAAGTAAGTACCCTACTTTGTACCCTTAAGTATAAAACAGGAACTAGAAAAGTCTGGTTTCAGGGCAGGCAGGAGGGTCACAGGAACCGTCCTGAGTTGCCAGTACTTGGCACATAGGAGCTGCTGTTGAAGATTTTCCTCTCACCAGGCACCACTGTATGAGTGCCCAACAGCAAACTGCATCTGCCCGCAGAGTGACCTACCGCCCTAATCATAGTGGAGATGAGGAAAAGGAAGCACAGAGAAGCTGATGTAATCGCTTGTTATGAAAACGCAGGTGCGCGCTTTCTGCCATATGTTCTGCCAGAACTTGCTACTTGCTCTTGAAGACACCAGACTGAAGCCATTCCCCTGGATTTCCATGACTGCCCCCTATGCAAAGCATGTTGTAGGTAAACCTCCGGACCCTGAGACAGCCTAGGAAGGACAGCATTCTGTCTCTCATGAGCTCTCTGGGGTCTGGACCACTGTGTGAAACTGCTAGTCTGCACTGCCGTCCTGGCAAGGCTTTTGGAGGCGCAGCAAGCCGGTAGTCAGCATCCTTCCATGGTTCCTGCCCCCAGGCTCCTACCTTGAGTTACCTTGCCCAACTTTGCTCAAGGACGGAGTGAGGCCTGAAGGAATAAGGTGAAATAAACCCTTTTCTTTTCCAAATGGGTTTTGATCTTTTTTCCTTCTTTTTTCTTTTTTTAAAAATTACATCAACAAAGAAATGAATCTAGAACAGCGACCTTCATTTCTAAGTGGCGGTTGCTAAGCTACTCTGTCCCCTCCCTGCCCCTCACAAGGACCGTTGTTCACTTCAAGGTAACCCAGCCATTGCCAAGGGTGCTGTCCAGTGCATGGTCATGAGGTAGGTATCATGTTACTACATTTTACTTAAAAGCAAAAGAAGCAGCAATTACAAAAAAAAGGGGGGGGACACTATGTCCCTGTCCCTTTAATGCATGGTAAAAGCAGAGTCTTAATCAGTCCAAAGCTGGGACAGGTCCCCATAAGCCTGGGATTAGCAGCTCAGAACCACAGTGTGAGTCCTGTGACGCCCATGACCTCATTGCGGGATGGGCCCTCAAGTGCCTCAGCCATGAGAACCCTGCAAAGCCTGCCACCCTGCATGTTCTGTGTGATAACAAATGACACTCATCTCAAGACAAAACCAGAATTAAAATGTTCAAGGGGTGGGGGGGGTGGGGGGAATCTGCAGCTAAGTTTGATAGGGATGACGTGACTGATCCTTGCTGGGAGTTTATGTCTCAGCGTGAGTGGGGCTTTGGATTAAAGCCCTCAATCCTGGAAACATAAAACATTGCCCTTCTTGCTGCCTGTCACTTGAAACCCAAGTATTTGGCTTAAGCTTGTTCCCCCCGCCCCCTCCCAGCCCCCTTTAAGCTGCCTGGCACATACTTTGCCCTGAAAGTGGTTTCACAAAGCAAAGATATTTATTTCCCACATCACGGAAAATCAGTACCCATCCAAGTGACCTGTATATGTGAGAAGTTGAAGAATGCAGCCCTCCTCTGCCCATGAAGCTGGCGAGCCCCGGGGCCCAGACACCATCTGGTTGGTGCCAATGCCTCACTGTCTAAGAGGCCTGCCCCGAGGCAATGCCCACCTTACAAGCATAACTGCACTGTTTTCCTTCAATCTGGGGTCTGACTGTCTTAGTTGTTTTTCTGTGGCTGTGATAAAACATCCTGGCAAAACCAACTCAAGAGGGTAAGGGTTTACTCTGCCTCACAGTCCAAACCTACAGTCCATCATGGAGGAGAGGGGAGATGGGCTGGCAGGGACCTGAAGCGGCTGCTCATATCTAGTGAATGAATGAAGGTGCGCTGCTCCCTCTCTCCTTTCCACAGACTGGGATCCCAGCCAGGGACTGGCCCACCCACAGTTGGGCGGGCCTTCCCACCTCAATTAACTCAATTAAGATACTCCACCACAGGCATGCTCAGAAGCCTGTCTTTATGTGTGATTCTAGATTCTGCCAATTGACAGTTAACACTAACCACCCCAAAGTCATGAATAATGCCCCTGGGTCAAGCCAAATGCCGCCTGGCAAGGTGAAGGTCTGTCTTGTCCCCAGCTCTTGCTCCTTTCCTCTAGTTCCATCTTCTACTTCTCTTAGCCCTCTGAAGTTGCTTGTCTGTCACATGAATAAAGTGTAGTAAAAAAAGAAAACTGAAAGTAAATGTCCCACAAATGCCCTGGCAGAGCCCCAGATAGATTGCTGCTATTGAAAGAAGGGTGCCCCCCAGACCTTGATCTTGGACAGTCTTAATTGCCTCTACAGGCATGGAAGCTCTGAGATTGGGACCCTGCTTCCCTCCAGTCTACATGGGCAGACTAATTCCTCAGGTAGAAGGGTAAGTGTAGGAACAGACTCTGTCTGCTGCCTCTATGTCTGGAGGCCCTGCTCCCTCACACACGCTCAAGGTGGATCTCTAGTCTCCCGCACCTTCAGAGGTGATCTCACACTGGCACCAAATGGTACCCAAAGGAAGAAAGAAGGAATCTCTCTGATCATCCTGGAATACTCTGGGAAACCCACAAGGATCTGAGCAACCCATAGCCTGTTCTCAAAGTGCTGTCAAGTATCCAGTTCCTAGAAGTGTTGGTGTTTTAGCTGGGCATGGTAGCTCCCAACTTTAATCCCATCTCTCAGGAGGCAGAGGCAGGTGGATCTCTGTGAGTTTGAGGCCAGGCCTGGTCTAAATAGTGAGTTCCAGTACAGCCAAGTCTACGTAGAGAAACCCTGCCTTTAAAAAGAGATAGAGAAAGAAAGAAGTAATGTGCTCTAAAGACTCATGACTTATGCCCCCTGCTTCACCCTGGGAGGTCTTAGGAAGCAGCTAAGTATAAGTTGCCACTGGTGTATTTACAGTTTCATGCTCTCTGGGGGCCATATCCACTATCTAAGGAGAGCTGTGGTGTCACCTAGCACACACAAGACAACAGACTCTCGCCACTGTAAATGACTCCACCCCATCCTCCATGGCAATGCCTCTGCACATGCTTCTGACATTGGTGGGGGTACATGGCAAGAAGCAGTGAGATGCTTGTGAGTCCATCCAGAAGACTCTTTCCACTCTGGCATCATCTCCCCCAAAATTGGCACAAAACCCTCTAGAGCAGGAAAGAGAGATGAAGAGGATTGGGGCTATCTTAATGGTCCAAATAGGCAGAACAGTCAGCTGAGAGGGAACAGAGAAAAAAGAGTGGGGTCCAACAGGCATGGAGATGGTTGCAGACTCAACCGAATCCAAGCTGAGTCCTCCTAAATGATTAATGAAACCAGCAGAGGAAGAAACAAGGAAAGGAAACTCAGTTATGACAGCAGCTGTCAGTTCTGAGACTTGAACATCCCCAATGGTTCTTTGGCCATTTTTTTGCATACAAAAAGATTCAAGAAGTTTGGTGCCAGATGAGATGGACACATTCACCAAGACTATCAAAACTGGTGGATACCAGAACCTTGAAAGTTCCTGTGTATATTTTAGATGTAGAATCTTCATGTCTAGCCTGGTTGGTGGCTTGATAACTGTCACCTTAAGGAAGAACAAATGCCTTCTATGTGTGCTCAGCCAGAAAAAAAGGAAGGGACAATCATGCCTGACCATCTGATGGCACAATCTCTAGGCCAGGGGTCCTCACAGAACCCACAGGGAAACTCTGCTGAGGGCCGTGCATACAGTATAGATGATACATCACCAAATGACAAAATAAAGGAGAAAAAAAAATCAAGTGCCCTACTCAATAGATGGGCCTCAATCTCACAAAGATCTGCCTCCCAAAGGCTGGGATTAAAGGTGTGAGCTACCACACCTATCTTGATCTATAACTTTCTTTGCTCTGCCGCTACAAAAACTCCATCAGACTGCTGTATTGGAACATGAAAATTGAGGTAACCTAAAACCTGTGCTTTCCAGCCATCGTCACTCATGTTTGGCTACAGAATAAACTATCTCTTTATCCCCTTTGAGATGAGAGTGGTGGTTCTCTACCAACACTGAAAAAAGGAGTGCCCCACACTTGATCCTGTCTCTGGGCCATTCACAGTTTATCAGTGAGACCCACCAGGCCCAGAAGTGATCTGTCCGTGGTGCTGCAACAATTGATGTCAGGAGGGAGGATGGACCACAGCACTTCTTGCACACCACACAAAGACTGATTTAAAGTGGACCGTAAATGGAAAGAGCTAGAGGAAGGACAGACACATTACTGAGCCTCCAGAGGAATCACATAAAAAAAATTTTTTTTGACTGTGGCATTGGTGGAGATTCCTCAGGCAGGATAAAAATGATGCTAATAGTAAAATCAAAATCAATAAATAGGATTTCATCAAGATAAAAAACTCTTCTTATCAGAAGATACCATTGAGAAAATGTGATTTCAAACCCTGGGCTTTGAAATTGACAGCACATTTGTAAGACAAAGAATTTCCATTCAGATAAGAAAGAGAAAACCCAATAAAGCTGGCAGACTTCAGCAGAGCAAACCCACATGGGCCATGTAAGTGATGGTGCAGAGACCACTCCTTGGGTAGAAAGAAAGATTTATTGGGGATCAAACCACCAAGGCCATCTCTCAGGGGTGGAGGACATAGAGAAGCACAAAATGGCAGAAAAGCAAGTAGATTCTATGTGGAAGTCAGCAGAGAGGGGATATGAGCTGATACAAGTGTTTCAGATTGAACAGAAATGGCCTTAAGAGATCTGCTTTTCTAGTAAACATTAGGGCAATGTTACCATCACTGCCGTGTGTGTGTGTGTGTGTGTGTGTGTGTGTGTGTGTATGTATGTTGGTGGCAGGGAGGAGGGGAGTGCTGGACCTGACAGTCAATAAGAATATAAAAGTCACAGCAAACACTATTACTTATCTGGGAAACACAAATCAAGCCACAAGAGAAAATGGCGGTCACTGTCCTGAAAAACTAAAACTACAGACTGACAAGACTAAGTGCAGGCAAAGATGTGCAGTAGTAAGAACTCATGCCTTGCTGGTGGCAGTGTAAATGACACAGACACTACATAACGTTTTGAGTTTTTCACCAAAGCTTGACATTCTTCCCACCCCGTAGCTCAGCTCTTCTACCTCAGGGCAATTGCTTCCCCAAAGAGGTAGTTTCTTCTGACCACAAAAAGCCTTGGCAACACTGTTCACAGCAGTCTTACTCAAGTAGTAGGGACCTGGATAGTGCCAGCATTCAGCATCAGGAGCATGGACATCCACAGTACAAAAGACTACTCAACCACCTCAGGTATCAGTAGGCCACACACAATACTCAGAGATCAGAGCAAATGAAAGGTGTCAAACCCAAAAGAACACAAGTTCTATGTGACATCAAGAAAGCCTGAAGTGAGCCATGTGGTGGAGGTACATGTCTCTAATCTCAGCACTTGAGAGGCAGGTAGATCTCTGTGAGTTAGAGGCCAGCCTGGTCTACAGAGTGAATTCCAGGACATCCAGGGCTTCACAGAGAAACCCTGTCTTGAATAACCAAAAAAGAAGGAAAGAATGAAAGAAAAAGAATTGAGGGAAGAGAGAGAGAGTTTGAAGCTGAACTTTGAATGAAGCCTTGCCAATGGGGAGGAGCTACTGCGTGATGAGTCAGAGAGAGATGCTATTTGCAGGAGCAGACCATGGTACAGACTGCTGATTTCCCCATGCTATATGCATGCATGTGTATATGTATATATGTATGTATGTATGCGTTTTTCTGCTGGTAAATTATACTGTGATTTAAAAGCAAACAGGCAGCCCTCAAAACTCAGGCACAAGAGACATGAGACTGTCTCCAAATAAATAAATGTTTAAATAAATAAATTTTAAATGGATTCAAGTTTACCTTAACTCGTTTGTTCTCATTGTTTCTCCTCTCTGCTTTCCTGAGGCACAACTGGCAGAAATGAACTGTAGATGTGTTGACCTTTGACATACTCTTACATGAAACCATCTTCACAATGCAGATAAGGAAGGTGTCCATCACCCCAAGTTTCTTCCTGCCCCTGGTGGCTCTCCTTTCTATCCTCCAGTGTCGATAGACAGATGCTTTGTGCTTGTGCCACTGTGGACATCTGCAGTACTGTTAGTACATGCAGGAATCACTTTCTTCTGTCTGACCTCCTTTGGACAAGGGGTGTTTATTCTCAATTTTATTGTACACTGCCTGCATCAATAGCGTTCTTTTTGCCTTGTCACATACCTCTCCATCATTGATACCTGCTCACTTGTCAATGAACCTTTGGGTGTTTTTCAGTTCTAGGCTTCTATGAATGGAGTTGTTAAAACATTCTTGAACAAGTCTTTTTCATGAGCACGTGCTGTTCTTCCTCTCAGGCAGTTATGGTGACTGAAATGGTTGCAGTCCTTCGACGTCCGGACAGCTCCCCTGACCTAAGTGCAGAATGGAGGACTCCCTTTCTCAGCAGGGGGATTCTTCCTCTCTGCCTGAATTCATCTGGAGAGTGTCTTTAAGCATGACCTCCACCCTTGAGGGAAGTCACACAGCCCATGGCCAAATGCAGGTCCAGCTGCTTTCTCCTGATAAGAACCTGCCTGACAAGTATCTGGAATTCCTGGCATGACAATAAAGCATTACCAACATCTCTAGCCCTAGCCAATAGTGTACACCTACCCTGACAGCCCCTCACCCACTTCCAAAGAACTGTAGATAGCCTCTGTTTACCCTGAATAAAGTTGGCTGTCTCACTGAAGCTGACCTCCAACCCAACCCCCCTTCAATTGCCTCTGCTCCCTTTGCCCTCATGGACCAGGGGACTGATGATCCCCTGGGGAAGAGGGGGGTCAATGAGCACCACAGGTCTTAGGACAGGTGTGGATGTGGCAAGATTAGGACAGTGCTCCAGTACAGCCATAACAGACATAATGAGACAGTCTCAAAATAAATAAATACGGGGGCTGGAGAGATGGCTCAGCGGTTAAGAACACTCGCTGTTCTTCCAAAGGTCCTGAGTTCAATTCCCAGCAACCACATGGTGGCTTATAACCATCTATAGCAAGATCTAGTGTACAGGCAGAATGTTGTATAAATAATAAATAAATCTTAAAAAAAGAATACAAAAAATACATATTTTAAATAAATACATTTTAAATGGAATAAGTTTACTATGACTTGTTCATGTACATTGGTGTTTTGCCTGCATGTATATCTATGTGAGGGTGTCAGATCCTCCTGGAACTGGAGTCACAGACAGTAGTAAGCTGCCATGTGGGTGCTGGGAATTGAGCCAGGGTTCTCTGGAAGGGCAGCCAGTGCTCTTAACCACTGAGCCGTCTCTGCCAGGTCTTCTCTCTCTCTCTCTCTCTCTCTCTCTCTCTCTCTCTCTCTCTCTCTCTCTCTCTCTCTCTCTCTCTCTCTGTCACACACACACACACACACACACACACAGAGAGAGAGAGAGAGAGAGAGAGAAAACTACAGATTTTTGTTTTTTAAGATTTAATTTTCTTTTCTGAGACACTGTCTCACTATATAGCCCTGGCTGTCCTGGAACCCTTACAGACCAGGCTGGCCTCAAACTCACAAAGATCCAGCTACCTCTGCTTCTTGAATGTTGGGATTAAAGGTACGTGCCACCGTACCAGGCTTACTTTATTATTTTTAATCACGTGTATATGAGGGTCTGTGTGTGGGTATGTGCTCGTAACCATGGGCATCTATAGAGACCAGAGATGTTAGATACCCATAAAGTTAGAATTGCAGGCTATTATGAGACACCAGAGTTGAGTGCTAGGATTCAAACTCAGGTCTTCTGCAAACAAACAGTCCACATCCTCTTCAGCTTCTTCCAGTCTCTGGGAACGTATCAAGGTCCGCAAAACTAGTGACCCAGCCTCTCTTGCCAGGGCAGGAACTTGGGCAAGATTTTAGGTCCTTCCCAAGGCAGTTCCACATATAACTGGACAAAGATGGTGGTGTGTGCATCTTCGCGAGGTCTGAGGAAGATAAAAGGCAGTCTAGTCATTTCCTCCCATCCACCATTTATCATACAGCTCTCATGACAAAAATCATGCTACATTATTTTTTCAAAATACAATGGTCTTGTCTTCCCCCATTGATTCCAACCCCCCGCCCCCGCCATGCAGTGCTGTAAATGAGGGGGTATTTCTTGATGGGGACAAGGAAGTACCTAGGGCTGGGGCAAACTCAGTGATGAATAAGGACCCAGAAGTGGAGAGTGGCAAGGATTTCAAGTAAAGCCACATCCTTCAGTTAACAGCTCTGTCTTCCAAGCAAGCAGCTCTAGGACTGGTCCTGCGTCTGATGCTGACCAAGAGATGTTCTTGGGATACAGGTGAATGTGGTAATGTCCAAAGTTGGTACAACAGGCTGGGGCTTTTTGATATAGATCCAGGCCGGTCTGAAGAAAGGAAGGAACACCATAGAGGGAGAAGTCTGAATCCAGGCAGGACATGACCTCCTGGAATGTGAGGGCAAACCTGGCAGGAGACATGTGCCCTACTCATATAGATATCCTGAGTTTCTAAGTCTAGAATCAGCTTCCTCGCCCCACGGAACAAGCAGGTGATACCATCAAGAAGCTCTTGTCTTACCTAAGAGCCCCACATAGCTCCCTGGGCTTTGTAGGTTTGTATACAATGCTACCCATAAGTAAGATGGACACCTCACGTCATATGCCACGTTTACTGTGGGTTTGTCCGCACACCAGCAAACCATGCCACACTATTTTCCAAAATATGCTTGTCTTCCCCTTGTTGGAGTTTCCCCTCTATGTGATGCTACAAATGATGGAGGTAGCCCTGAGGGCAAGCAAGTTTGACATCTACTTGGAAGATACTCTTCAGGATAGGACAATTCTCTAGATCCTGAGCCACCTCAGTTTTAGCCTTCCTGGCTGTCTGCACTGTGCATGGGCTGGCAGTAAATGGACCTGCCATGACATAAGGACCCAGTGAAAAGGGTCTAGAATTATATGGTGTAGTCCTGGTAGCACCCTTCCATCAGCCAAACTGTAGCCCACCAAGCTGTATCTATTGCACTTAGTACCCAGTTCACCTCATAAATGTTCCATGTACAAATGGAGAGCTTGGTCGTCCCTTCCAGCACATTCTCTGCCTCAGAAGCTCCATGGGACCCAGAGCTTGCCCTCACACACATCTAGGTCCTATATATTTTATTCACTCATGTTCTGAATATTTCATGGGTCCTTCTCCCCAAGAGACCTGAGAGCACTCTCAGAACGGGATACAAATGCACAGTGTGTCCTTGTCAGCTGTCTGCTACCCCTTTGCAGAGCGGATGAGCAGCTTCCACTCAAATTAGAATGATCAGTCTTGCCAAGCAGAAGCCTGCTTCTAGGCTTTTGTGATTTTGGAGCATTCCCTTAAAAACTTTGAATTAAATAAATGCTTGTGTGGTGGGAAAGGACAGTGCAGAGGGTCTGTCTGAAGAGCTGACACATGCCCACGGGGTTCTGATGCAATATTGTAAAGATGCAAGCAAGACAGCTTCCTCCCCAGAGCGGCAGTACCATCAGGCTCAGCAGGTAGCTGCTGGACCTCCCAAACTGAAGCTTATCGGTTCCTTTGCTACATCTGGCTCTGGGAGAGCTAACAGACCTTGTTGTCACTGTGAGATTCAGTCCCCTGGAGAGGACAATGGAACTGTCACCCACCACAGCCAGCACAGCATCTGCTCAGCACACTCCTTCTTGTCTATGCTCTCCAGAAGTCTCAATAGCACATCTAGGGACTGAGATAATGCCCAGTTGTACCCTGGATGCTGGGCCAGGGTGTCTAGAGAGAAAACAGGGGGTCACTGGAAGGACAGTGGATCACATGTGCAAACACATTATACCTGCACACCAATCACGTAAGTGTTCAGGCACACATAGTCACACATGTATGCACAGGCACATATACACAGGAGCCAAATGGAATTCACCATACACCACTAGCAAACCCAAGTTTTCATAGGTGTGGGTCTGTCACAGAGGCTGACCAACTCACCTGGGAAAAGTAGAAAAGCTGGGGAAACTACTTTAAAGTGTCTGCTTAGAAACAATGGAGACCCCCTAAAGCAATGAAAAGGTTTAGGCCCGAGGCCTAAAGGATGAAGGTAGACAGGATGATGAGCTGACTGGAGGACCTTGTGTCCTGAGGCAGGACCAGCAGCCCTGATAACAAAACTTGAGACAGAACTGTAGAAGGAAGATTCGAGTCTGAGCCCCAAGGACTGAAGCGCTAAGGATGCCAGGACCAGGAGAGGAGAAGGTGGGGTCCAGGACAAGGGCCAGTGATGTTCCAAGGAGGAACTGAGGGAGACAACCAAATCCAACCCTTCCAGAGTCGTTGGCAACTTGCCGGACAAGAATTTCTTACCCTGGGTGCAAACACCACCATTTCATGCAGATGACATGGGTGACCCTAAGGTTTTATAGCCATCACAAGAATGCTTTTAACGGAAAGGACCAGGAATCCAGATCTGCTGGTGCCTGGTTCAAGTACCTGGTGGTGTATGTCTCTCATTCCAGGTCTTTGAAAGACCAAAGAGAGGATCACATTCTCAAGACCTGCTTGAGCTACAAAGCGAGTTCAAGGCCAGCCTGGGAAAGTTAATGAGATCTTGGCTCAAATTTTTGTGTTATTTTTTTTTATTTATTTATCTTGGATGTGTATCTGTATATGCTTCTCTGTGTATGTATGCATGCAAACACATGCCATGGCACGCATGTAATAGACAGAGGACAACTTTCAGAAGCCTGTTCTCTCCTACTGTGTGAATTCCAGGGATCTAACTCAGG
The DNA here is from genome assembly GCA_028658305.1 of Pachyuromys duprasi. NCBI lineage: Eukaryota > Metazoa > Chordata > Mammalia > Rodentia > Muridae > Pachyuromys > Pachyuromys duprasi. Next base: position 49,876,650 of record CM053756.1, read on the forward strand.
TCTTGCTAGCTCAAAAGTTTTTGTTTTGTTTTTCTCTTTCCGAGACAAGTATTCTCTGTGTAACCGTGGCTGTCCTGAACTCACTGAAGACCAGGTTGGCCTCAGACTCAACAGAGATCCACCTGCCTCTGCCCACCAAGTGCTGGGATTAAAGGTGTGTACCACCATGCCTCACTTGTTTTATTTTCTTTTTTGTTTGTTTTAATTTAATTTTATTTATATATTTATTTGTTACAATTTATTCACTTTGTATCCCCCACTGCAGCCCCTCCCTCATCTCCTCCCAGTTCCACCCACCCTCTCTCTTCTCCCCCTATGCCCTCTCCCTAGTCCCCTTGTTTTATTGTCTTAATAAAAAGGAAGGCTGGGAATATAGCGCAGGCATAGCATTTTGTGAAACCCTGTGTTTAAGCCTCAGTATCACAGAAGGGAAAGAAAAAGAGGGAGAGAGGGAGAAAGGAAAGAAAGAAGGGAGGACAGAAGAGAGGGAAGGAGGAGGGAAGGAGGGAAGAAAGGGAGGGAGGGGATGGCAAGGACCACAAGGTGAAGAATCAACAAGGAGGTGAGGGAGAAGCAGCTGTGAAGAGATCACTGTGTCATCACTGAGAGACCATTCTCAAGGGGGGAAGGGTCCCAGAAGTAGGCTTGGGGGTGAAGAAGGGAGGCGAAGCAAGGAAAGGCAGAGAGGCAAGCAGAAGCAAACCCTAGAGGGAACAGCGAAATTAAAACACACAGGATAGGTCTGGAAAGTGCGGCTGAGGAATCCACGGTCCTTTGGGATCTGGCCTAAGATGACAGGAACAATTTTCACCAAACTAAAGCCATTCCTACCCAATCCCAAGGGTAACTACTGAGAGAATCATGATTTATAACTGGCCAGATCCGAGAGGATAAGAGTAATCAATTAAAAAAAAAAAAAAGAAGAGAGAACATGTGAGAAAAACAAACAGAAGTGCTATGAGTTTAAGCTATGTAGTTAATTAAAATGCAAAAGAACCATGTCTCAGCTAAAAGGTGAGGACTGTGAGACTGAATTGGACAGGACACATGTCCAAACAAAGAGGCGTGAGCGAGAGGTGTAAGAGGAGGCAGAGCAGAGCCGGGTGCATCACACAGGTGGGAAACGGGGCTAGGAGTCCTCAGAGGTAGAGGTCTTAGTGAGCTAAGAAGCTGTTCTATAGGAAAGCATGATTGAGTCAGTTTGCATTTAGTTATCTCAAAATAAAAATAAAAAGGTTGCAAAATCTGAAGGGGACAGACGCATTTATAATTTTGTAGAAAACTTCAAAGCCTTGCCTAGTAACTGGCAGAATATGAAGTTTAGCGTGACAAGGAGAAATAGTATGTGGCAAAGATCTCACCATGGACAGCAAGCTCATGGTGGTGGGGACAGCCAAATCCCCTAACCCCAGCAGGTGCTGCCTCCAACTCTCCATGACAGTAGCCTGCCTTCCATTTGGTGAGGCCTGTGACAGCCCTGCTCAGAGCCACATGGTCCGGCTCCTAGCATGGCTTTTCAGGTAACGGGAATAAAGCAGGGCTCTGAGCATGCATCTCTGCAGCAGGTGCAGCTGTGTGCTTCTGTAGCTGGAAGGAGAACAATTAAGCAGAGATAGGAAGGTCACAGAACAACAAACGTGAGGGAGAAGTCCTCACAGGCTAACTTAAAGGGCTCACGTGGATACCTGGGAAGGATCTCCCAGGGAGGATAGAGAATTTGGTCTTGTCTTGGAACCCCAGAACACAACATCCTGAGTATGGCTGCAGACTGTGGGGCCCGCAATAGGTTGAGGCACACAAGAGTTTCTGAATGAACAGGCTGGTACCAAGTTCCAAACTGAAGCAGCTGGAACCCAAGTCTGACCTAAGATCTAGTACAGTGGTTGTCGACCTTCCTAACGGTACAACCCTTTAATACACTCCCTCATGTTGTAGTGACTCCCAACCATAAAATTTTTTTGTTGCTATTTCCTAACTGTAATTTTGCTACTGCTATGAATCATAAGGTAAATATCTGATATGCAGGCTATCGGATATGTGACCTCTGTGAAAAGGTCATTTGACACACACATGTGCATGCACACACACACCCTTTGGCCTTGCCTCTAATCAAGAAGCAGGCAAAGCTCATGGAGTTTTGCCGGATCTGTTGCCTCTTGAATTCCACTGCCCAACGTGTGAAAGGAGCAGAGGGCAGGGGTCCAGGACCTGCCTGACCCCTAGCAACTCCCTAGTTATTTTCTCTAGGACAGAACGCATCCCTCTAATATTATCCCTATAGGAGGAAAATTGGAGGCAAGGACATTTTTCAGAAATGATCTCTGTTTTTCCATTGGCAAGCTGATTCTCAGACACACCATTCCAGCAGAGAATCCCTGACTCATCATGGCAGACAAGCTGTTCGCAGTTTCTAAAGCATGACTGAGGAGCTGTGAGGAAAGAAAACCGCAGGGTCCCCAAGTATCTACAGCAACTGAATTCAGGAGTACAGGGACTCTTGAAAACAAGCTTCCCAATTTAAAAACAAACAAACAACAACAAAAAAAAAACAGTGATCCTGGAACCCACAGGGACTTCAATGGAGATACCTGGATGAAACCCTCAGAGGAAACCTTTACTTCAGAGGCAGCTAAGTGGTCAGAAGAAGTTAAAACAAAAAGGAGAAGCCTTCGCTGAGAGTCAGCAGGAGGCCTGAGTCACCCCCCCTAGAAACCTAAGACAGAACGTAGCTCAGTGTCGTTCTAGAAAGATCCTTAATAAACAAGAGAAGGTATCAGGCTAGAGATGTAGCTTAGTTGGTAGAGTGCCTTGCCTAGCACGGAGCAAACCCTAGGTTAGATCCTTGGTACCACATGACATGAACTGAGTATGGTGGCTTATGCCAGCTCAGAGCAAGTTCAAGGCCAGCCTGGAATGCATGAAACTCTGTCAGAAAGAAAGAGAGAAAAAGAGAGAGAAAGAAAGGAAGGAAGGAAGGAAGGAAGGAAGGAAGGAAGGAAGGAAGGAAGGAAGGAAGGAAGGAAGGAAGGAAGAAGAGAAGGTACTAAAAGCAGATAAATACAAGACCATTAAAGCCAAGAAGCAGATACAAACACAAAATTAGGACTAAGAAAAGGATGGATGGACTTGAAACCAATGAAGAAGTGAGCATCAAATTTACACAGATGCACATGAAATCTGAACTTGATCTCTATCAGTCACTTTCTTCATTCTATGATGGAACACCTTACAGAACCAAATTAAGGGAGAAAGGATTTATTTAGTCTCATGGTTGAGGGCCTACAGTCCATCTTGGCAGGGAAAGAATGGCAGCCGGAGCAGCTTGTGGCTATGGCAGTAGGACAAGTCGGAAGTCAGACTGCTCAGCCAGGACTAGGGCTGGGCTCTATCCCATATGACCTTCCATTGACCCATGCCACCCACTTCCTACAGTTTCCATAGCCTCCCAACACAGTGCCACAGGGTGAGGACCAAGTATGCAAACTCATGAACCTGTAGGGGACATTTCATATGTAAGCAATAACAACACAGCTGAAGAAGCCACCCGTCCCTAGCACAGGGGGATGGAGATGAGCAACACCTTGTGTCAGAGATAGCACCTAGTGGATCAAGAATCTGTGGAGCTGGCTGGGATTAATTAGAATGAGAAGGCAGATGGAGTGAGCTGAGGCGATGGTGAAGAGCTGGAGGGAGGAAAAGAAAACAAAACTATGTGTCAGTCAGAGCTTAAAGCTTCCGCGAACCTAAGAAAAACAAGTAGGCCACACCTGGATATATCCAAGCAAAACTGGAACTTGCTTCAAAGACAAAGAGAGTCTAAAAGCAGCTAGAGAGAAAAACCAAAGGTGATTTAATCAAATAGCAATTTAGCGCCCGTTAAACAGCAACACAAAAACTCGTGAAACACTATTTCCAAAGGCCTGAGAGAAAATAACTTTTAACTGAGAATTCTTTATCCCACGAAATTATCTTTCAAAAAAAAATGGCAAGACAAAAATGTCTGCAGTTAAATCGAAATTGTGGTTTCCACTAATAGCCATCGCGGAGTAACTGGGTCCAGATCTACTCTCTCGCTAAACAAGTAGAAATCTGGACAAAGAACATGAACAATCTCTTAGGCGGCGGAGAATGGGCAGCATTGGACTGAGATTGTCAGGTGGCGGGAAGCAAGTGAGGTGAGGCCAGTCGTTCCCCTAGACTATAAATCAGGAGAGCAAGTCTCCCTGGTTCAAAACAGAAGCACAGAAGCAAGGCACAAGGGTGAGACAGAGTTGGAATTCTGATGGGGCCAAAGGAGCTAGAATATACAGGAATAGAATTCACAGGATGGAATTCAAGAGAAGAGAATTGGGGCTAGAGAAGGTGAGAGAGACTGAGACAAAGACAGATAGACAGGGACAGAGGGAGAGGGAGGGAGAGACAGAGATGGAGACAGGAAGAGGGACAGGGAGGAAGAAAGGCAGAGGCAGAACATGCTAGCCATTTTCTACCATGTGACAAAGTGCCAGAAGGAAGCTTACAGAAGGAAATATTTCATTTGACCCATTGGCTTCAACCCACTGTCAGCTGGCTCCGCTGTTCTGGGCTCAGGACAAGCAGAGCATCGTAACAGGGAACATGCGAACAAAGCTTTTCACCTCATGGTGGCCCAGAAGTAGAGATAGCAAAAAAAGGAAGTGAAGACATGTCCTTCAAAGACACACATCCAATGACCTACTTCCTCCAACTAGGCCCCACCTCCTTAAATTTCCACCAACTCCCAACAATCCATCAGACTATAAATCTGAGCCCACTGCAGCAATGGGGACTGGGCCTTCAAAACCTGAGGCTTTAGGGGAGACTCCAGATCTGAGGAGAGGGAAAGGGAGAAGGAGTGATTAAGGGGGAGGGGGGGAGGGAGAAAAGAAGGGAGGGAAGGCGAGAAAGACGTGGACTCAGTCCAGACAACAGGAAAATTCCTTTGAGTCTGGATACTGGTTTGTATAAATGAAATAATAAAGGACTTTCAAAATATTTATTTTTATTTCATGGATATGTGTTAGTGCCTACATGTACATCTGTGTGTATGTGTGTGTATGTGTGTGTGTGTGTGTGCTTGGTACCCATGAAAGGCAGAAGAGGATGTCAGATTCCTTAGAGATAGAATTCCAGGCAGTTTTGACCTCCCTAGTGTGGGTGCTAGGGAACCAAACCCATGTCCTCTGCAAGTGTTCTTTACTATTGAGAAACTTCTCAAACCCCATTAAGGAATTTTTAAATCTTTCAGTAAAACTTTTAAAAATATATAAAATAAAAAGGAGTCAACATTTGGTTGAGTTTGGAACTCTTGTCTAAGTTTCCCAGATACCAGAATGTTCTTATAGCAAAGATAGAATGCAGTGTTTCAAGTCAACTGCAACCTTTGGCCAACGAACTTGACTTGGGAAGTGACTTCCATACCTTCTATGGAGACTTCAGAAATATTTAAGAAGGGCCTCCCTGGCAATTTCCATAAAATCAAAGGACTCATAACAATATATACTATTGGATTGAGTGAGGTCCTGTAAGATTTATGGGAAATCCAAAGTTTTCATCACAATTACAGTGGCATGAGCATTGTTAGTATGGAATAAAAGGCAGAGCGGACATCAAGCTCCAGTGCGCAGGAAGCAGACGGGGTGGCAGTATGTATTTCCTCTCTTGGACAGGAGAGATAGCTCAGTGGGAGGAGTCAAGAACACAGAGGAAGGACTGGGAGAGAGGGCTCAGTGGTTGCTGCTTGTGTGGAGGACCCGGCATTTGTAGAGGCCAGCCCACAATTGCCTGCAACTCTAGATCCACGGAATCTGATGACCTCTTCTGGCTTCATGAAGCATTAGGCCAACACATGCTACACACATGCATACATGCAAGCATTCACACACACACACACACACACACACAACCACACACACTTTTTTTTTTCCACAGAGGGGAGAGGCTCCACAGAGGTCTGCTTTCCAGCCTCCAAGCTGGGCAGGTCAAAACTCCCTGAAACTCTATTTCTAGGGGATGTAATATCCTCTCTGGCCTCCACCTCCTTAAACAGTCAGATCAGAAAAAGCAGGAAATTTGCTTGTGCTTGCCCAAGACATGTGCACAGAGGGAGAGGTGGTGAATCTATAATGATTTTCACAGCCAAAGAGTAGAAAGGATGTGCTAATAGAACACGTGATGTGGAGACTGGCACGGACCACCGAGTCATGACACGTGAATGTGAGAACCAACATGAGCCACTGTAGTGTCTTTCTACTGTAACTATTGCCTGAGATTAACCATCGGATGTCTGCCTCTCCTTAGCTATGTTTTGGAGCATTCCCCCACCACGTTTGTGACACTCTCAGGCTGACTCACGGATCCCTTTGCTACAGCCCACTGGCCATCATGTTGTGGTGGTTGTAGGCCCTCCCCACCCATCCAGAGCTTCAACCACCTAGAGGTTGCAGGAGCCCAGATTGCTGAAGTCCTCAGCTGTGTCCGCAGCTGTCCCTTTTATCCACCTGACTGCTTCGTGTCAGACACAGCCCTTGGGGAAGCGGGAGTCAGGGAAGGTCTGTGACCACAGAAGGAACCAGGCTGAGACAAGGCAGAAGAGATACTCAGAAAAGACAGGACACACTTGGGCAGCTAGTCAGGCTTAGGGGAAGGGATGGCTGCCTGCTGATGTCTTGAAGCAGCCATTGAGGTAGCCCCGGGCTGAGCCATGAGGCAAGGAGGCAAGGAAGGAGCCAGGAAAAAGGGGGCTTCTCTCTCTGGCCTTCATCAGTGCTTCCTCTCAGCCCCTATCATCCAGAGATCTGTGTTAGCCTGTCTGCCTGGTCTCAAGCCCGGTTGACACAGCAGTGAGAGCTTCTCAGTTTTCAGATTTTATTTTGGACTTGGGGTAGGGGAGTGCATGAGAAATGTCTGGTGGCCTCAAGTGGGGAACAGTGAGGGGGTGAAATGGGATAGGGGGTGCCTAGGGGTGCAGGCCAGGAGTGTGAGTGATGGGGTTTGTGTTCAGAGTAGGTAAGTGGTATGTAAGGTGTGTGTGTGTGTGTGTGTGTGTGTGTGTGAAGTGTGTGTTGGACTAAGCAGCACCTCCAAATCTACATGCACCTAGAACCGGTAGATGTGGCCTCATTTGGAAATCTTTGTGGATGCTTGAGTTACAGGAGGTCCTCCTGACGTAGAGTGTCTCTATAAGGGGGCACCATTGACAGAGAGAGAGAAATGGTAGCGGAGATAACCTGGGAAGGCGGCAGGAGAGAGAGAAAGGAGGTGGCTGCCAGCTAGGACATCAAGGATTGCAGCAGCCTTAGGAGCAGGATACGCCAGAGAGAAGCCTCCGGGCTGCCTGCGCCAGGGTGGACGTCCAGCTCCCAGGGCTGTGAGAACAAACATCTCCATTGTGGTGTGTCCCGGTCTGTGGTAATTTGTTAGGGCAGTAAACAGGGTGTGTGTAGAGGAGGAGGCCTGGGGATGGAGCGTGTGTGAGTATAAATGGGGGATGTGGGTATGGCTATCAGTGTAGATGTAAGTTTGGGAGCGAGGGTGTGTGGGTGAGCAGATGGAAAACACACCTCTGAGGTGTGTGTGTGTGTGTGTGTGTGTGTGTGTGATGTCACATTTTGGGTGTGAAGCCTGCACCTGCGTGGGTGTCACTCACTCACAGCAGCAATGGTCTGAGGCAGCACAGATGGGCTCATTCCTCTGAGGACCATCTGGTACCCAGGACCCATCTCTAGCTCAGGTTGTCCCAACCTGGCCCATATCTCACACATAACAGTAAATAACTTCTGGCAAATAAAGCAAAACAAGATCTGTGGGTTGAAAGTTAGAGTATATTCAGGAACAAAAATTAAATTAAAAAAACAGTATTGGTAAACAAAACACAGATTAGCAGTGTGCTGAGGTGGCTCATGCCAGCCTCAGGGGCTATGCTGAGTATTCAAGGACATGTGAGCCGGCTGCGACTCCCAGGCATCACTGTGCACTAAATTAATATGAATATATAATTAAATCAAATATATTTAAAAAAAAGAAAAACCAGAAGTAATAGAGCAGATGTTTAAATCATTGCTTTCTAATTATTTCCCATGTGACTAGCACCCTGAGGCTATCGTCTTTAGGGAATCAAGAGTTGCCCCCCCGCCCTCTCCCGTGTGGCTGCATTTCTTTCCACTCTGAACTCAACCACAGCGTGTGGCTTAAAATTCGCCAGCCAGAGGGACTGATGACCTGAGTCCAGATTCCCCAAAGCCCATGTAAAATGTCCGATGGGCGGAGCGGTCCCCCTGAAATTTCAGCATGATGATAGGGATCTGCTCAGCAAGCAGGCTAGCGAGACAAGCCATACCAGGTAGCTCTGGTTTTGCCTCAACGAATAGAGGAAAAAACAATCATAGATGATCTCCAACAACAAGCTTGGGTCTTCACACCCCCGACTGTACATCTGCACACACATGGCCTCCACACAAACATGTATACACATACATGAAGTCAATACACACACACACAAAGAGAGAGAAAGAAATCTACCAACATGGGAGTTCTTTTCAGAAATTTGGCTGAGCCTACAAATCAGTTCCCACTCTGAGGCCTGAGTGCTTGACTGGTAGGGAGGCCAGGGCTCTAGAGACTGTCTTGGTTAAGGTTTCTATTGCTGTGATCGAAGGCCAAGACCAAAGGCAACTTGGGGAGAAAGGGCTTATTTCAGTTTATAGTGTGTAGCCCATCATCTAGAGAAGTCAAGGCAGGAAGTCAAGGCAGGAAGTGGTGCAGAGGTAATGGAGGAATGCCACTTACTTGATCCTCACAGCGTATTCAGCTGACTTCCTTATACCATCCACGACCACCAACCCACGGGTGGCACCGGGCCCACCCACAGCAATCATTAATCAAGAAATTGCCTCACAGGCTTGCCCGCAGGTCAATCTGGCAGATGTGTTTTCTCAACTGGTCCAAATGGCTCTAACCTATGCCAAGGGGACATAAAAACTAGCCAGCACAAGGAGTGACCAGAAAAGCAAGTCGCAGATGGCTGGAAAAGAGGAACCAAAGAATTGAGGTAAAGCCAAACTCCAGGAGTTTTATCCCATTCAAATTTCCAGTTACACCCAGTCACCAAAGGCTGAAGAGAAGCCTCCTATCCCCCACCCCACCCGAGCCCCAGCACACCCAGTTGAAGAAGCTGAGGCTTCAAATGGTGGGCTTTAAAAAATAAATGTGCATGTGTCTCTCTCTTTCTCTGGGTCTATCTCTGTCTCTTCCTTTCTCTCTGTCTGTCTGCCTGCCTCTGTTTGTGTCTGTCTCTGTGTGTCTGTCTGGCTCTGTGTGTCTGTCTTTGTCTCTGTCTCTTCCTATCTCTTTGTTCTCTCTCTGTGTGTGTATGTCTGTCTGTCTCTGGTGTGCCTGTCTCTTCCTTTCTCTATGTGTGTGTCTGTCTGTCTATCTCTGTGTCTGTCTGTCTCTGTGTCTGTCTGTCTTTTCCTTTCTCTCTGTATCTGCCTATCTCTGTGTGTGTCTGTTTGCATGTGTGTGTGTGTGTATGTGTGTATACAGGCACACGTTTCATAGCACATGGAAATTAGAGGACAACTCTTGGGAGTGGATTCTCTCTGCTCCCTTGTGTGACCTGGAAAACAAACTCGGGAAAGTCTGCACATGATTCTACCCACTGATCCATCTTGCCAGCCAAAGGTAGGTCTTTATGAGGGCATTTCATGAGCCCTTCCAGGCACCTAAAATTATATTAAGTGCTACAAGGATCTATGAAAAACTGCTACCACTTACTGCCTGGGGGGGTGGGAAAATAATCCTCTTCCTCATTCCTTGCCCCGGGGTGTTTGCACTGTGTACAGTGTACATATGCCACCCACACTATTTTTTTTAAACATGTTTTTAGAAGAGACACAGTGCACAGGATACGGAAATATTGGGAAAGAAAGAAAAGGCGAGACTGCGAAAGCTGAGAAGTGCTCAAGCACCATGGCTGCTCTTCGAAGTCAACATAGTTGGCCCTGTGAAAATGAGAGGGATGGCTTTCCAGTTCAGAACTGTGATGAACCCGTACGCAACTAAGAACATGGCTCCAGACTCAGAAGGCAAACAGTGACAGAACCACAGATACTGGTCACGGGAGAAGTTTCATACATCTCCCCCAGAAGCAGACAATAACTCACTGGAAAAAAAATAGCAATGTTCAAAAGAATAAGCTAGGTTTCACTCAGACTAATGTATGCTTATTTATTATTCATTCAACATCAAGACACAGAGCTGGACTGTACGGTGTGATCTCATTGATGCTTTGAACTTATTTGTGTGGGCTCAGACATTCTCTCACACATAGTTTGGTTCTGCAAATCGTTTTCTGAAAGTCTGCAGGTGTAAGGACAGAGAAATATTGCCTCCAGTTTTACCACCTCGATCATGTTTAAAAGTTATCGTGCACATGTATTAATTAGTTTTAACCCCACTTTAAAAAAAAAAAAGAAGGAAGGAAAAATAGCTTCAAATTTGATTAATTAACTTGCCTTATGAACAGTATCCAGCTGGCTTCCCAATTACTGTGTCAACTCAGATTGGCGGCAGAAATAATTACACCAAGTCAATCTTCAGGGGAGAAGCAATGCAGTGTTTGAGCATCAGTCTGTTTATTATGAAACTGAAATATGTACCAAAACATAGCAGACCTTATAAGGAAAAATGCCCTTGTGAACCTTTAATACCCCTTAAAGCAGCTGTACCCACCTGGCTCTGCCCACCTTCTCCAGGGGACATGAAAAGAACCAGCAAGATGGAGCAGAGTTAGGGCGCCCCCCACATTGGACACCAACCAGACAGGGACCCATCTTGGACTACTGCATTAGTGACTGAGTCATTCATATGTCGGATGTGTTTGCCTCAATACAGAGCAACCCTAAGGGTGTATGATAAAAGAATGAAAAAAAATGGAGTGAATAAATGACTGAGTAATTGAATGAGTAAGGGAATAAATGAGTGAATGAATGAATGAATGAATGGGTGAGAGACTGAATGAGCCCTGGCTTACAGGAGGAGCTAGACAAAAAAATTAATAAGGCCCAATCTCCCACTGCTGATAGTTACTGGTGTCCGTGTTTTTGCAAACTAGTCCCAGAACAGTCTCCGAAGAAGGTTCTGGGAGTGATATCTCCTCAAGCACCCTCACCCTCTGCTCACTTCCCCTCTACTCAACACTCATACCTTAGGACAGAACTTCACTGTGTTCAGGGGCCTTAATACACCCTCAAGGTCACGCCACCTCCGAAACGGCCCCGTGGTTGCCCTTGAGAAGGAGGCGGCAGAAGCCCAGAGTCCGCAGAGTGGCCTGGATCCAAGCGGTGACGCTACTCAGCTGGGCCAGAGGCCAGAAGCAGGCACGGTGTCCTCCTGGGATCCGCGCGAGAATGTAAGCCTCTCTGCTCTTCCTCCCGCAGCTGCAGTCGTGGGCAGGCATGATCGAGTCTGAATGAGCGGGTTTAAGCCGCCACGGAAGTATCGCGGTGAGGGGGGACTCAGGCAGGCGTTCGGCAGGCGTGAGATGCAGTGGTGGGATGGAGGGAAAAGCAAACACGGGGTCCAATGGAAACATTCAGCCAGCCACAGGAGGGGGAAAGCGGTCTCTCAAGAGATGGAATTAGCCATGGGTCTGCCTCGGGTCAAAGGATCCATCTGGAAGCACTGACACTCAGATGTGCGGCCTGGAAGCTGCCACTGCTCATTTGACATCATGTCCAAACACTTAGAGATCTCTTGGGTCCTAGGTGAGGGCTGGTATCTCATTCGGAAGCAAGTCTCAGGGATCCGGATTGCCACCCCTGAGCAAGGGTTGACTCCCTCCATGGGTCACACACCGCCCTGTCGGTTCACCCTTCAAACTTACACGTTTTCTTTTCCATATGGATAGTGATGCCCCATACCCTACTTCTCCCCAATATTGTCTCCAAGATCCCACCATTACCTGTGCCTCCCTTGTCAGGCCTATGGCCTCACAAGTAGTACAATTACTATTTAACATTTTAAAAAGAAAAAAAAAAAGATCATTTAGGTCAAAGAGAATGAATGTTTCACATACAGTATCAACACATTTGGAAAACAGGTTTTTTTTTTCTCATACTCTTCCCGAAGGAGGGGCCCACGGAGTCAGAAATAGCATTTCTCATGGAGCTCCTGAGGTCCTGGATCTACGCTGTAGCTTCATCGTCTGGCAGTGAGGGTCACATGGTTCTCAGAGCCCTGGCTATGTGTCTTCTGGACATATTGGGACCCTTGCCCCAAACCTCCAAGATCCATGTAGCTTGGCAGCAGCTCAAAGTTCACATTTTCATAAATATCTCCCACTCCCATTGAAAAGAGCTCAGGAAGAGTGATACCCCACTAGGAATCCCCGAGAACCCCTTTCTTCTCAGAAAAAGAAAGAAAGAAAGAAAAAAGACACAAATTACTCCCTAGTCCAGGGAGAGACACAGGTAAGACCAGGTGACCTCGTGAGCAAAGCCTAGTTGACTTGTCCCTGTTCTTCACCCTTCGGAGAGACTTTGGACATAGAGACAGCTGCTGGATGAAGAGGCCCAGAAAGAGGTTTGCTTCTATGCTGACCCTTGAGGCTCCTGAGAAGCACCCCCAGAACAGCGTCATGTCACGTGGTGGAGATTTACTGCCTCCGGAGTCACACAGGGCCACCACTGTCCTGCCAGGGATAAATATCCTGGCCACACAGGCCTGTGTTAACTGGATGCGGGTCCTGTCTGCTGCACCTCGGCCATCCAGAATTTTCCTTCATCCGTCCGCTGAGTCTGTCCTTTCACTAATCCTCTCTGAGCCACAAGAGGACAGAGCCTTCTTCTCCCAGCTGCCATTTGCCTCCCTGGTGTTTTAGGAAGAGAGTTTTACCACAGGAAGTGTCGGGACACTGGTTCTGTCATGCTCTCTAAGCCCAGAGCTGAGGGTGTAGCTCTGGTACACTGCTGAGGTAAGGATGTCAGACCAGGCTCTGCAAGAAGGACATAGCTAGGAGGGTGAGATCACAAATACCGGAGGCCAGCAAGGACAGTGAGCCTGACTCTGCAGGAAGGCCAGGGCCAGGAAGTGGGCTCACAAACACCTTGAGCCAGCCACCATTTCCTGACAGGTTCTCTCTGGTACAAGGAGGGAGTGCGGCTCAGAGGAGCCAGTTCTTCAAAGGGCACTTACCAGGGGACAGCCTGCCTTCCCATATTTTATCAAGACCCACCCAAGTCCAGCCAGCCAGAAAGAGACTGGAATGGAGACCTAGGCCATTAAGGTCTCAACAGATATCTCTCTGATGGTACTCAACAGACATTAACTGATGCGTGGCCCTAGAATTCCCTGGCTTGCCCTGAGGAAGGTGACCAGCTATCACAGGGACAGGGGGTGCTTCAAGGTCCCTACATATCGATCCCAACAAAACCAATATCAGATCAATGGCTCATGAAAGTCAGGAGCCTAAACTAGGAAGGTTTGGCCTTGTCTTGCATCATGCTGAACAAGCCCAATGACTCCAGTGGTCATCCGAGGATCCTAGGTGCTAATTTGCTTCTAGCCGCTCATCTCAGGTCTGGAGCTGAGCTCTACTACAAGTCAAGTGGATGGTTAATCTTCTCTGTTAGCTCAAGTGGGTTTGAAATCACCTAGGAAATAGGCACATTTCTGGCAGTGTCCGTAAGAATGTTTCTAGACTAGATGAACAGAGCTCTACCTTGGATATCCTATCTCTATAGGCTAGAGGCATGAACAGAATAAGAGAGAAAGAAGGGAAAAATCTCATAGCTGCAGACATTCTTTTTACCATGATGTGAGCCATTCCGCCATATCTTCCCCATCATGATGGAGTGTACCTTCTGGAACCATGAGCCAAAATAAATTCTTCCTCCCTTCAGTTTTCATCTCAGGTGGTTTTGTTGTTGTTTTGGTTTCATTTTTTGTTTGTTCATTTGTTGTTTTTTGAGTTTTTTGTTTGTTTTTGTTTTATACATGAAGGTAAGAACAGCAATTCACAAGTCAAGGGCAATCATGTCCTTCTCAGGCAGGGCCAGACCAGGGTGGGGCTGAGAAGATGGGGGGGGGCAGCAAGGGAGAGGATCTGCTGTCAACCATGAAGACAAACAAGGGACAAGAAAGTCGCTGTGACTTGGGAGAGCTTAGAGAATCCAGCCAAATTCTATTTCTATAAATGAAGGATGATAAGAGGCATAATTAGCTAATGGAACCAGGACAGGCCACGTAATGCAGTGTGCAGGGCTGGGAGCCACGGCACTTCTGTGTCTAAAATACAAATCAGCCCTGAAAGCCGCTTTGCAGAGGGACCAGGCAGATGACACTGAGCTGTACACAGGGTCCACACAAGCCACTGGGACCAGCAGCTCAGACAGACGGGAGATAGCAGGTAGCCACGTCGGCAGTTCTTAACATAAAAATAAATATGTCGTCTCAGCATGCAAATTTTACTTTTTCTTTCATAAAGACTTAAGTTATATGTGTGGCAAAAGTCACTTCAAAATAAAATTATTTATGATTTGTAAGCAATAGATATTTGACTTGATTTTGTTTTGAGACAGGTTCTCATGATGCAGCCCTGACTTGGCATGGAACTTCCTATGTAGACCAGGCTGGCTTTGAACTCTCAGAGTTCCACTCTCTCACCTCTGCCTTTGAAGTGCTAAAATTAAAGGCATGTGGCACCACATCCAGGTACATGTTCTACTTGTCTATCTATCGAATATACCCAGGGTTGAGGTGACCGGGTAGGAACTTACACAGGGTCCTACTAGGCCTTTGTTGAAAACAATTAAAAGTGACAGTTTTTTGTTTTTTTGTTTTTGTCAGGTGTGCGTGTGTGAAAGAGAGGGAATGTCACAAAGGAGAAAAGCCCTGTTCCAGATGACCAACTGCCATTTTCACCCAGACACAGCAGAGTGCTTCTCCTCCTGTCCCCACAGGAAAGCCCGTGAAAAACAAACAAAACATAACAAGCAAGCTATTTGGCTCACTTTGGGGCCAGCTAGAAGCTTGTACTATTTCCCGCTGCGGCATCATTAACTCCTTGAAAAGCTTTTTGGGAAGGGTCTACTTGCCTATTTCTGATCCTGATCATTAGTAGAGCGGGTTGAGCCGGTGACTCAGAGAAGACGGCGGAATCCGCAGCGGCAGCCACAGCACAGCGGCGGCAGCGGGCATTTCAGAGAGCAGCCAGGGCGGAGATAACAGGGAGCGGCAGGGACGGAGAGAAGGGCTGGGAGGACCTGAAAACATGGAACCTGAGGACCACAGTTTCTGGGAAAGTTCTAGGGAGCAGCCAACTCTCTAAACCCAGGATTTCAGCTACTGCAGGCCCGGACCTGTCATTGATGTAGAGCACATTTCAACACTAGCATTGCCACCTGCTGATACATGGGTTCTTTGCTGCTGCTTTTCAGAGCTGCTGGGTGCTGAGGGTGATAGCGCCTGCTGAGGCAGCGCAATAGGTCTCCAAATCCTAGAATAATAAATAATAAAGGTCTCGGGGCTCAGAACTCTTAGTCTCTGTCTCTGCCAGCTCAGTTCCTAGGCCTTAGGCACTGGAGAGTCTGAGGTTGCTAGCCTACTCATGATTCCTATCCAGGTAGAAAAGAAGAATAAGCCCAGGCAGCTCATTCGAAACACTTCTGAGTGAAGAGAGGTGGGCAGGAGGTGACAGTATAGGATGGGACAGATAGACCGTGAACCTCAACAGTATAAAGCACATACACAGACTGACTGCAGCTTCATTAGACCAGAGCTGCAGACTATCCAGGGCCTCCTCCCTAAAATGGACACAGATAAATTGAAAGCTTAACCATGAGCCATGTGTGGGAGGGCAGGGCAAGTGGCCCTGGAGGAGGCCAGAAAGGGCTAGCATCCGAGCTACAGCCTGAGCTCTCAGGAGACGTCTTCAGGTCTATGTACTTCAAGATGAACCGAATAACTTAACCAATAGATATTGCTTAAAGTCCCATGAACCAAAATTCCACTTACTGTCCCTTGGAGCTCCTCAGGCTCATCTTGGCCCCCAAATGGGCTCCCTGGTATGTTGGTGACCCTGTGCGTTCCAGGAAAATATATTAAGGACAGTCCTGAGCGATGAGGGTACACAGCTGCTTCTCCAAAGCTCCCCCACACCTTTCCTACATATCTGTGAGGTGCTTGTGGGAGAGAGGGTCCCTTGGCACCTCATGGGGCCTGGCACAGGCAGGTGCTTCTTTCTGGAGCAGGTCCCTCCCTTGTGAGCTTTGTTTCCACGTGCCCTTTGCTTCTATGAGGATGGACAGTTCTCAGCAGGGTTTATGCTGGGTGGCTAGTCACTTTAGATAGTCACTAACCTACAAAAACACTGATGGGTTTGAATAGATTATATTTTCTGAGATGGGGGTCTCGTGTTACTTGGAAGCTAGATTCAAACTTGTTGTTATGGAGCTGAGGAAAACTTTGAACTTCTGATTCTCCTGCATCCACCTCCCAAGTGCTAGGAATCCGGGCATACACCACCAGGCCTGGCATGTTAGTTAAGGTTTCTGTTGTTGCAATGAAACACAACGACCAAAAAGCAAGTTGGGGAACAAAATATTTATTTGGCTTACATTTACCACACTGAAGTCCATCACTGCAGGAAGCCAGGAAAGGAACTCAAAGAGGGCAGGAACCTGGAGGCAAGAGCAGAAGTCATGGAGGAGTGCTCCTTACTGACTTGCTCCTCATGTCTTGCTCATCCTGCTTTCTTATAAAACCCAGGACCGCCAGCCCAAGGATGGCACCACCCATAATGCATAATGGGCTGGGCCCTCCCCCATCAATCACTAAACGAGAACGTGCCTTTCAGGCTTATGCACAGCCCTTTCTTATAGAGGCATTTTGCAGTCAAGGCTCCTTTCTTTCTGATATAGCTATACTTTGCAGTGCTTGTTCTAAAAACTCTACTTAATCCTCCACCTCCTTTTAACTAACCCCCCAATCCAAGGTAGGAGAGAAAGGTTAATGGGAGAGGGTCACAGACCCCATTTACTTCTCCTGGATGTTTAGGGTCAGTGGGTTTTTGGGTGATATACCAATCTCCATCAACAGCAAACGCAGCCAGCCACTGCATCCCTGAAGAGTTTCTCTCTGTCTGTCTGCTCCAAATCGCCAGATGGTCTGCCTCTCTGGTCTCTCCAAACTGCTACTTCCCACCAGCTAACACCTCAAGCCACACCTTCTCTTTCTGGGCTCTCAAATTTATATCCTCAGGAGTCCTAGACCACGCCCCTCTCCAGCTGTTACCAGCTGACAAAAGCCACGCCCCGCACCAGACCATTGACAGCTGTGGACAAACTGTTAGCCCAACTGAAATCCCACGCTTGGGATTGAAACAAAAACGTATTTACATAACATAACTGAGGTTTTAAAGAAACCAAACTTCCATAACAATAATTTTTAGTCAAGTTGACACAAAACTAGGCAGCGTACCTGGGTTATGAGGGGCTGAGAATCAAACCCGGGGCCTTTTGCATGCTAAACAGGCACCCTGCCAACTGAGATGCCTCTCCAGCACCTGACGCAGAATTGTAAGAAGCTGTGTTACACTTACTTATTTGTGTGCTCATGTGTCTGTATACAAGCCTGTTTGTGCGGGCACCTGTCCCTTGTTTGTACAGGCACAAAACATGTGGAGGCCACAAGTCAACCCGTAAGAGTCAGTTCTCTCTTTCTACCTGTGGGTCTCACTGAATTCAGGTTGTCGGACTTAGTGAACAAGAGCACTGCCATCCTGAGCCATCTCCCCAATCCTAAGGCATACTTTTTTTAAGAGGTAGGGAGCAAAAGAAAAATCAAAGCAAACCAAACCCACAATCAGAAAATGCCCTGTGACAGACCGAAAGACAGACAGAGCTGGGGCATCTTTCCAATCCTGTAGTAGGGGAGGCCAGCCTGGCATGGAGCCCAGCTTCCTGTTAGACTCTTGTGGGGGGACCAGCAAGAAGGGTCTATGACCAAGTATGAGGTAGGGTGTAGGACACAGAGCCTGTCCCCAGGCTGAGTATCCGCCAAGTCAGGTCCTTTCACCCTTCCTGGACAGGGCTGGGTGGCCCCTCCACATTGGTTTGACTATGAACAACACTGCCTTCAGCGGCTGGGTCAGTACCTAGGAGCCCATTTGCTTCCACTCAGCTCTGCTGTCCTCTACCAAACAAGGGAGGTCAGCAAAAACCAGCTCTGCACTTGGGGCCCCAACCATGTGGCTGCCCCACAACTCTAACAGAGAGCAGAGTCAAATTCTTGTCAGGCTCTGCCATGTGAAACAAGCATACGATGTTTGTGGTTATTCTCCAGCCTCGGAATAAAAGAACCAAACACACACACACACACACACACACAGGGCACAATGCCCCCGACTTGTGACTGTTAACAATTGTTCTCAAGAAAGTCATAGCAGGACCTTGTAAGTTCCCACCAAGATAAATTTAATAGAGAGAAACAAACAGGCTGCACTCACAGATCCTACCTGGAAACATGGAGCCTGGAGAGAGATCAGGGAGCGTGCTCATGGCCGCCAGTGGACTATAGTGATTCTCAAACACACTACATTTCCTCACAGAAGTCCGAGAGGTTGGAAAAATCCCATCACCTTCTTGGAGCTACGGCAACTGCCCAATCAAGGGCAGCCTGAATTACAAACATGAAGACAGCAGTGAGGTGGGGAGCAGGGAACCCCTGCCCACTGACAGCCTGGGGCAGGCATGGGGGAACAGGGGAGGCTGTGATGTAGATGGGAACCTGGGACACATCCTGGACAAATCCTGGGCTTCCAGGCTCGTTTCTAGCCTTGTAAAGACATCATACAGGACAGGGTTTCCCCTAGAGCCATACTGTTTTAGTCAGTAGTAGCTGGAGGACGGGGAGGTTTAGCCAGTGCAGTGGACTGCACAGAGCCAGGGCACCAGACAGAGGAATCAGCAACTGCTGGAGTTTGCT
Source organism: Pachyuromys duprasi (assembly GCA_028658305.1). Lineage (NCBI taxonomy): Eukaryota > Metazoa > Chordata > Mammalia > Rodentia > Muridae > Pachyuromys > Pachyuromys duprasi. The sequence goes on from CM053756.1 coordinate 49,895,652, forward strand.
CAACTAGGAAAGAGCAGGGTAGGGGACACAGAGGCTGAGGTAAAGCTTTGCACAGCCACAGGCCTAGTAGGACAGAGAGTATGACTCACCCAGAAGAGCTCAGAGGCAGGAAATAGAACAATAGGATTGCTGAGGCTCTGCCCAGTGAAAATGTAGCAGGAAGTCACAAAAAGAATGAGATGGGCAGAAGGCGGATTCCCAGGAGGGTTCCAGAAACCTGAGTGTAATACACTCCCAAGTCTTGTTTTCTCAGAGCAAAATGAAGATTAGATATGGTCGCAAGTCTGATTTGTGAGCTGGAGAACGAGTCTGCACACACGAGAAAGGCAGAGGAGGTACAACTGTTAGAGAAGGCAGAAATCGGGATAGCCCGTTTCTGAGAAATTAAAAACAATTAAGATAGAAAAAAAATTGTGGATTATGTGGCAAGTTTTCCCACTGCACCAAAGTGGAACCTGTTGATGTACAATGAAATGTTTATAATGATTCTTTAAAAGTCAAAGGGAGAAACAGATGCATGCTGGGAATATAGATTTTGAAGCTATGCTGTGTGACCGGGGCGGGGGTGGGGTGGGGTGGGGGGGAGGCGTGTACAGAGGGAAGAGAAAACAAAACAAAACAGTTACCGAAACAGCTGAACCCACTCCTGCCCACTCTTCTCTTACTACAGTGCACCTGCTGGGGAGGGAGGGCAGGAAAGGGAAGAGGAGAGGAAGAGGGGCAGGGTGGACCCAGGAAGCTGGCTGAGTATGACCTTTCAGAGCGACCATCTTGCTTTTCCCAGTGGGGACATCAGTAACAGCTCATCTTCCTCCTCAAGCTGGTCTCCATCTCTCCAAGATGGAGCTATAGGTACAGCTCCAATCGGCAATGCTTTGGCAGAGACGATACAGCTACTGCCACACAGTGCTGAGCACAGAGCGGTGGTCCCAGGTAGCCAGGCCCTGTATCATTACACCAGTATGATGCCACGGGGATATTAAGAAAGATAACTCCAAGGGGCTGGAGAGAGGGCTCAGCTGTCAAGAGAACTGGCTGCTCTTCCAAAGGACCCAGGTTCAATTCCCAGCATCCACATGGCAGCTCAGTTCCTGAGGATCTGACACCCTTCCACAGACAGGCAGGCAGGCAGAACACCAATGTATATAAAATAAAAATAAAGAAGTCATTTTAAAAAACAAAAAGAAATAATTAAATAATGGAAGAAAGATAACTCCAACAGCCAAGGGCTCTATGGGCTTTGCTGTCTAAGAGCCATTAGGACATTAGCCATTGAAAAGCACTCTCCAGGATGATCTTTTCCAGATCCCTCCACTTGCCCGCAAATTTCATGATGTCCTTGTTTTTAATGGCTGAGTAGTAGTCCATTGTACAGATGGGCCACAGTTTCTTTATGCATTCTGCAGTTGACATCAGGGTTGTTTCCAGTTTCTGGCTATTACAAATAAAGCCTCTATGAACATAGTTGAGCAAATGTCGTTGTTGTACAGAGGAACACCTTTTGGGTGTATGTCTAGGAGTGGTATGGCTGGGTCTTGAGGTAGAGCTGTTCCCCCGCCACCACCCCCCCAAAAAAAGTGCCAGATTGATTTCCAAACTGCTTGGACAAGTTTGCACTCCCAGCAGCAATGGCAGAAGGTTCCCTTTTCTCCACAACCATGCCACCATGTGCTGTCGCTTGAGTTTTTGATCTTAGCCATTCTAGAAGCACCCTCCAAACTCAAGGATGCCCAGAGCAAACTGCCTTAGAGGGACATTTCTCTTATATCCTTCCTTCCTTTCTTTTTGGAACCAACCCATTTAATTATATTGTTAAAGGTAAGCAATATGTGGGCCTAGACCCCAAGCCCTAAGAGTGCTAGAGTTACAGTTCCAAAATGTGGTGTGGTCTGAACATTAGCTTCTCGATCTAGACTGTCTGGAACGGAGCAAACCAGTGCAAGTTATCTGGGTTCCGGCTTCATGTCTCTATGCACAGTGTTCCATAAATCTTACCCTTGGGGGAGCCTCCCTGATAGTATCAATGTAGCTTTGGCATTCTCAAACTTCACACCCATTCTCCAGGACCATCCAAGAAAGAGAAAGAACTTCCAGACACAGACCACAAAACAGCCCTGATGGTGGAAGTGGCTTGCCCACTCCAGAACAGGACCTGGGAGGAGGATAGGCCATGTGGTTTCGCATCACCAGGGCAGACTCTCCATGAAGGATGAGTCTGCCCTGAGGGAAGATGGACAGCCAGGTAAAGAGTATGTGTGTGTGTGTGTGTGTGTGTGTGTGTGTGTGTGTGTGTGAGAGAGAGAGAGAGAGAGAGAGAATGCCACTGAGGAAGACAGTTGGCCTATCAGAATGCATACAGTCCACAAATAAGGAAGCAGTCGCTGTAGGTTTCCAGAGAGCTGCTGCCAAACCTTCACCCAGCTTGCCAACACCCTTACCTGCCTTACAATCCCCCTGGCAGTCTGTTCTGCACCTGCCAAATGACTGACTTTGACCTTTGACCCAGCTGCACAGCTTGCTCTGAGGGAAGTTTGACCTGTTCTCCCTGGAAGCAAAACAGCGGGGCCCTGAAAGATTCCACTTTACACGGGAGGCACTGTGATGGCCAGCTGTTTACAACCTTATAAAAATACCCAAATAGGGCCCAGAGGGCTCAAGAATGATAGCTGAGAAGGGAATTTGTTACTGACTACAGGGCACAGGAGGCTGGGCCCAGAGAGAATGCATTGCTTTCAAGGTCGCAGACAGGAGCCGGCTCTTACCCCAAGCAAACTGCATTAACGCAGACCTCTAAGCAATTCTGAGATGCCAGACTCACCTCCACTCCTTTCCAGTTGAGGTGGGAGGAGGGTGTGCACGCTGAGCAGGCTGAGACCAGAGTCTGAAGGCTCCCCTGGCAGGGCCAGGCTGCAGAGCAATCTGATTAGTGCGCAGCTCGGAGCTGTGATCCGATTAAGGCCCTCGGCCCTGTCCTGGTTTCCCTGGATGGAGGTGGCTGGAGACAGGCAGATGGCGGATGGAAGAGGGGTCTGGCTTGATGCTGGAGATTAAAATGCTTCCCTGGGGAGCTGCCAGCGTTCGCCTGGCCTTGGCAGCAGAGTTAACCTGGCAACTGGAGAGAGGTCCATTTGAAAAATTAAAGATATGAGGGAGATAGAAATATCTCTGGAAATTTCCATCAGTGTGCTGGTGGTGGGGGCCCAGCCTGGTCACCCCTCTTGGTTCTGTTACAGGCTACCACCTTCCTGCCAAGCCATCTATTAGGCACCTACCGTGAGTCTGCCAAGGGAATGAGTAACAGGCTGCATGTCAAATGGAGTTTATTTTCAAACCCAAGACATCTTCAAAGACAGGCATCAGCAGAGGCGCACAACTTCCGGCCTCTGCCCCACTCTACCCGGCCTGTGGGCTGTGTAAGGGGACGAAGGCTGGCCATTCCAGTGGTGGGACTTCTGTTACATGGACCTGGGTGGGTTTGGGGAGCTGGAGTTAGTTTCCACCTTGAAATCCAGAAAGAGGGCCTGGAGAGATGGCTCAGCAGGTAAGTGTGCTTGTTGCTCTTCCAGAGGACCTGGCTCAATTCCCAGGACCCACGTGGCGGCTCCCAACTGCTTACAGCTCCAATTACAGGGGATCTGACCTCCTCTTATTCCCCCCCCCCCCGTCTTTAACTTTTTTTAAAATCTTGTTTGCTTCGAGACATGGCTTCTCTGTGTAGCCTTGGCTGTCTTGGACTCACTTTGTAGACCAGGCTGGCCCCGACCTCACAGAAATCCGCCTGCCTCTGCCTCCCAGAGCGCTGGGATTACAGGCGTGCGCCACCATGCCCGGCTTCCATCTTTAATTTTTAAAGTAACTTTCATGCTGTGTTCCGTAGTGAGAGTAGCAAAGCCCACTAGAACAAGCGGTCAGTTGCTCCTTTTCCTTACTCCAGTTAGTATGTTCTGTTTGTTTTTGTCCTTGACCACATTGTGTGTGTGTGTGTGTGTGTGTGTGTAGCTGGGGTTGAACCCAGGCTTTCTGCATGCTAGGCAGGTGCTGTACCAATGGTGCCCCCCCAGTCCTGCTCAGTTTCTTTTCCTTCTGACCACTGCGGTGGGTGTGTTGGGCTACCTATTGGCGTTCCAATTTGTTTTCTTCCCTAATGAATAACGGCAACTTTTCATATGCTTCTTTGCCACCAGCAAAATCTTTCCTAATGTTTTCCTTATATGATTTTCTTCTTCGAAAATAAACCTCGTTTTCCTAACAGCTTTAGATGTGCAGGGAAATCCTGAAGCTGCCCCGGAGTCCCCAATGGTCCCACACCAGTCCCACCATAAGCACCTCCTACCAGAAAGGCACCCTTCTCCTCGTTACCAACGAGGACCAAGACACTGCCTTCCAAAATCCATTCCTCAGTTTCCCTCTATTACCTTCTTCTGCACCAAGATCCCATTCAGGAGACTGATTGCAGGTGATCCACGCCCTTAGGCCCTTCTTGGCAGTGGTGGTTTCTCACACTCAAGTTGACCTTGGCCATACAGTGGCAGAATGTTCTGCACCAACACTTGCTGGGATCCACTGGGTTGTTTTGTTTTTTCTTCTTAGTCTTCTGGAGTCCTGCTCATTGGGAAAAACAATTTTCATTACTCGTAAAGAAGCCCATAGTCAGCCCAACTCAGCACTGGGTTGTAGACCTGGCCCCTGCCGCAGGTGTTTCCAGGTGCACACTCAGACTGGGGCTTGGCACTCACCACCAAGAGCAGGGTCTCATGAACCCCATCTATGACCTTGACGTAGACTCTACTCTTACGTGAATTATGTGGTAAGTGTTGCTCATATTACCCCAGCATTGGCCTCTGGGTCTCCTTAACAACCTCCATGCCTCTCTATTGCCCGACAGTGTGGTGTTGGCTTGCTGTTCCCGGGCTTTGCCCCCTCTGGCACAGACGCTCCAGGCTCGTCACATGCGTGACTTGCTCAGTTCTGAGTATCAGTCCTCTGTGGAACCGTGGCTCCTGTCACCAGGACCTGGGGCACCAAAGATGCGGCTCAGCTGGTAGAGTGCTTGCCTAGCATGCTCTGGGATCCATCCCCAGCACCTCATAAACTTGGAGTTGGTGGGGGCGGGGGTACACATGTAATTCCAGCACCTAGGAGGTAAAGGCAGGAAGAGAGGCAAGGGTAATAGGTAATAGAGAGGCACGGAAGCTGTTAAGGAGACACCAGAGACCGGCATAGAAATTGTATTGACTGAGTGGGCTACAACAGACTCTGTCTCAAATAGGGGGGAGGGGAGGAAGGAAGGAAGGAAGGAAGGAAGGAAGGAAGGAAGGAAGGAAGGAAGGAAGGAAGGAAGGAAGGAAGGAAGACAAGAATCTAGATCTAAGCTCTGAATAGCTCACTGCACCAGCACTGATGCTCCTGGACCCCTCAGAGGACTGAAGGGAAGTATGTACACATGGGCTGTGCGTACATGTACATGTGAATGCTTCAGCACATACCTAGAATGTATTAGTAAAGCACCATGCCATTCTGATGTCCCTAGCTTCATTCTGCTGAAGGGACCGAACGGGACTCTTCCGGCTTCTTTTTGCCATGCCGCCCTTCATTACCCCTCCCAGATGTCACCAACTATTTACCCAGTTGTTCAAACTATGTATGGCATCATGGGACATGCTGACCACACCCAGGACCCTTCTTCTTCTGATCCTGCCAAAGTTAGACATCCCTGCAAAGCTGGCCCCTGTCTGTCCCATGTCAGCATGTTCTGTGAATGAGAAACACAGGTGAATATGACAAGGCAATTATTCTACCCTAGGTTCCTCCTTTCTGAAAAGGCTGAGTGATGGTGAGGAGGGGCCAGGATCTCATGCATTTATGCAAGGACTTTTTTTTCAAGGTCTTAGCAACATTCAGACAGGAGCAAGTTTTTCTCCTACCTGGGAAAAGCCCAGAGTAGTCTGCTATACAAATGATGCTTTCCTCTCTGGCTTCGTCAGGGCTGGAGGATGGTCCTCTCTTCCTCTCTGTGGTTTCTTTGGCCTCGGATTCTTCTCTGGTACACATTCACCTACCTAGATTTAGGGGTATTCAGAGCTTGGCAGACCTCTTTCTATCTGATTTCTACTGATGACTTCAGCCATCTTTGCCTCTTAGGCTTTCAGCAATACATCCCCAGCTGTAGGACACCAGTTCCCCCAAAAAGCTCAGGCCTCCCTGTCCTGGTTTGTCCCAGTCTATTTCTATTCCTCATTACCACCACCAGGAAGGGCAATGCCACATCCCTGGCATCCAGGACCCCAGCACCAAAAGTTCCAAGTGCCCCCACCAGACTTCATTTATTTGCGGTAGGAGGAATTCGGGTTCAGGTTCCATAGTTACTCCTCAGCTGATGTAGAAAATCTCAGGGCCTTCTAAAACCATCCCAAAGAACACCCCCTAGTAGTTACCAGGACTTCTTCCGAAGCATGTATGGTCTGTGTGGTCATTGTCATGTGTGATCTAGGCGCAGGCTCTGTCCTCGGAACATTCCTTGCAGAATCGAGGGAGTCTTGCTGGATTCAGGGCACGCGTTTGCAGGCACATCTTCCAGTGCCTTTCCTCAGCTCTGATGTAGTGTCCCAGTGTTTCTGGAAACTGTCCTTTTAGGTACAAGCCTGGGAAAGGAGACCGTGATGTCATTTTCACACACAAGGACAGATGCACAGGCCTGCTCTAACCGGAATCTGATTTCCTCATACGTAATGCCATGGAAGAAAGGCTAAGGACACAGGCTGCTCTTCCTCGTTACTTTAGTCTTGGTTGTCTGAGGTCATTTACCCATAGCTGTGAGTCATTCAGGCCTTGACTTGCACCGTTGCGTCTAGATAGTGTCTTCTTCTACACATGTGCACCAATGGACAAGATGGCAGCAGTGAGGTGAGGAGGGGATTGAGTTCAGCCGCTTCCTGCTTTGACTCTTTCTTCTCCTGACTCCAATAGTGGCTGAGAAGCAGAGAGATCTCAAAGCCCAGGAGATCTCTGTCTGTGCACCATGGGCAGAGCTGTGATCATTCAGCAGTCCAAGTAGCCAGGCCTCAGAGCAGTTGACCCAATGCTGTGGTGGTCCCACCCACTTCCGGAGCTTGCCTGGATCCTTGCCTTTCTTCTTTCCCATTATCTCGGTACCGAGTTCATTCCCACATGGTGGGCTATGGTCGTGGACCTCTGGGTGGGTGCCTACCCCAAGGTTGGGAGACAAGGGCTGTGGGATGATGGGGTTAAAATATATTTCTGCCTTGCCCTGGGCCATGGTGGCAGCGAACTCTGTGTCTAGCAATTTACCTTATAAATATCCTGGTGTGTGAGTGAAACCATGAATATTCAGGTGATTCGCTCTTCGCTGCTGTTAAAAAAAGAGCATGGAAGTGCTTTGTGTGCAGAGTGGAGCCATCTGCAAGATGTCAAGCGGAAACGCACAGCCACGCTGGGTGGCTGTCCACTGGGTGTGTGGAGAAGGAGGAGAAGTTTCACTGGCCAGACTGTCTGGTAGCCTGTACGTGCACTCCTTTACCTGACAGCTCTGCCTGGGACTTCTGCCCCACACAGGCCACACACTCCTCCAAATGGGGGCTGAAGACAGGAAACTACCTCCAGACTAGGCACAGTGTATGGGCCCAAGGAGACTTCTCACTGTATACAGGTTTGTGCTTTTAAAAAAAAAATATTTGAATTACACAAATAAGGTATCCATTTAATAAAACAGAGACTTTAAAATTTACCTGGAAACAAATCCAGCCATGATGGCTCATACTTGTAATCCCAGCACATAGAAGGCTGAGGCAGGAGGATCATCATGAGTTCACAGCCAATTGAGACTACATAGTAAGATCACCTCAAAAAAAAAAAAGCAATCTGAATAAAATCTTTCAAACTCTGGAAGCTGCTGCCCTTGTTTTCAGAGTGTGTGTGCGTGTGTGTGTGTGTTCACTCTTGCTGTTCACTAACCTGTGGACACATGCACACACAAACACACTCCCATTGCTAGTCACCTACTCCTAGAGGTGCACTGGAGAGTTCTCCACACTGACCAATCGGAAGCCTGCTCACTTCTGCTGTAGCTGGGTAGGCTGTCTCCATCCACCTGTGGGACATGAATCTTGACTTGCAGGGAACGCTGCCAGCGGTTTCCTCATACCTGATCTATGTTGCTACACTTCATTTCTAGGTATTTTTAATCTTTATTTGTCTTTCTATGTGTGTGTTCTGTGTCTCTGCCAGCCACGCATTTATAGGTGTCTTTTCATTGGTTCCCTCTCCTGTCCAGCGAAATTCCACTCTCTTTGTGGTACCACAGTCTACATCCCTGTAGCCATCCAGGCTAAGAAGCCAGTGCCCAACCTCACCTCAAGTAGGGGTACCTTCATACACACACACCTATGTCTTCTTTGCTTCCTTCATGTTGTTTCTCTGCCCTACCCAGACAAAGCACATATAGGCAAACAGATGGGCAGAGGCAGCCCCCTCAGGCCTAGGTACCCATGATGCTCACTGGAGGCAAGCCTAGAAGGCTGCAGGACCTCTCTGGGTCAGCACTACCCAAGGGCTCTCTGGGATAGTTGCCCTAGCTGCTCTTTGAAAAGGCAGAGAGGGCAGGGTGAAAGAAAGCCATACAGGCAGGCATACCTCCTTGCCCAAGGTCCACAAGAGGACAGGTGAAGGCTGCTAGAGGCAAGTGAAGCAAAGAGAGCCTGGAGCCACCTGCAATGGCTACTTCACACCAAGGTCAAGCCCGGTGAGCTCCCAGCATGACAGTCACCAGGTGGCTCTTCCACCTGCCAGGTTGTTAATTGAGCCCTGGTAGATCTGCCTACCCCATCCCCCCCACCCCCCCCAGGTCTTCTCACCTCCCCAGGGTTCTCGGAGTCCCCAACACTGTGACAATGGAAGCAAGTCCTTCCTTCTTCCCTGGGGCAGAATCAGAAGAACTCAGTGACTGAACCCAGTCACAAGGTGTGCTCCGGTGCTCTGGCATTCCCAGCAGGGTGTGCCTGTGTGATAGCAGAATCCACACATAGCCTGGCAGGGAACCCCGCATAGCCACCTTCACCCAGGCCACCGCCACCGACCCTGCGACCCTGGGGCCCCCACTGCTACACCTCCAAACCTCCTGCACTTCTAGCAGCAGGAGGCAGGCCGTCACTTGGTTTAGTCTGTGCGGCAAATTTCGAGAAGAATTCAATTAGTTTTAATTAGTGCAAATTTAATCCATTTTAATTAGTTTTAACTAATTGTAAACTCTTAATTAGTAAAAAGTCAGGTTTTACACCCAAGAATCTCAGACCGGAGGCTCCTCTCCACAAGTTGGAAACAACATGGGCACGGCAGATGTTGGGCGTGGCAGCCAGGGCCTGGCTCCCTCACAAGGCCTATGCCCCTCTCTGGCTGCCTGCAATATGCCTGTCAGCTTGCATTCCCACTTGAAGATGCCTGCATGATGCTTGGATCGTGTGGACTGAGGCCTGTAGGCTTCTGGCTATGTGATAGAACCCTATCACTCCCTACTCTTTGCAAAAAATCCTTGGAGTCTGAAGGGCTGCTCCTCTTGGCTCCCCAAGTCCCCCAGTCCTGCTTCCCAGCACTGTATATACCTGTATATCCACCAGTGCCTGTATGTTTTGGGGGCTTTTACCATGACCTATGACCTTTGAAGGGTTGTTCTTGGGTCCCTGTCCACAGAAGAGATGAAATTCAGAGAGCTCCCCAATACCTCATCATTCCCTCGTCTCTTCTACTCTCCTCTAACCCCTGCAAAATGTCTGGGAGCAGGATGCTGAAACAGTGTGAAGGGACTGCTCCTGCCTAGCCTCCCCATTTGCCATTCCCCTTCCATATCCTGCCCTTCCCCACCTGTCTTGGTCCTGGGGGCTCAGAGGACTGAGAATGTAGTGACGGGACATGGTGAGGAAACCCTCCAGGTCCGGAGTCAGTGCCCTGGGCTGAGGAGGGTCTCCTTGCCTTCGGTGTCCATATCAGGAACCCAGATTAGCCCAATGCTTCCCAGGGTGTGGGGTAGTAAAAGCCTTGAGCACCCTGGGCAGGCAGGCCATCTCTGTACAATGCCAATGGAGGATGTTGGCCTGAGTGATGTCCCTTCACCGAGCAGTCTCACTCACCTCTGAGCATGGATTCCTAGCTCTGTCTACAAGAGCTCTAAACTTCTCCCCCCACCAGCTGCGGCTGTACCTCAGGCTGGCATCAGGGGACCTCCAATAAAGAGGACACTTAGAGGCACTCAGAACTCATGGGCAAAGCAGAAGGGACAGCCTACCCTCCCCAACAGGAATGGGCACGCTTGGGCGGGTATCATCCACCTCAGATCATAGCCCGGCCTAAACAGGAAGCATGTGGCTACATATCCCAGGGCTTCTAGGTATAAGGCTGGGGCTGAGGCAACTGTAGCAGAGGCCCTAGGCTGAGGCAATTCCAAGCCTCAGCGGCCCCAACCCACCCCAAGCTGTCGTGATGCCTCACAAGCTGTGGTGACCCACTGCACCCCCTCCACAAATGCGGCAACAGGGAATCCTAACGGCCCGGCCCACTGCATCCTCCGAGAGCTATGTTTAGATTCCAGTTTCATAAGTAGTAGCAAGTGGTTCCTTGCCAGCCTCAGGGCAGTCAGCCCCTCCTCTTCCCCTCCCGGAGGAGACAAAATGGCCGCAACTCCTCAGCAAGGCCTCAGTGGGAGCTGTCCATGGTGACTCCTCCTGCCTCAGCCTACCGGAACCTGACAACCTGACAACGTTCCTGCCTCAGAAGGCCTACTGCCGGGAGCTGTGAGTGATTACAACGACCTTTCGGGCTTCTGTCTACTGCCCTCACAGTGAACTCCTTGAACATTTTGGGCACTATGTATACTTTATAACCCCTTGAGACAAAAAAGCCGCCAGACCTCTGCTCGAGGAAGCTCCAGCAGCCCAGGTTGCCCACCGTCTCACCATTCCCCCTCCCCTGTAACTCTCATCTCCTGCCTCTCCTTAGCACTCATTCCACATTATGCAAACTTGAGGTGAAGAGACTGGACAAAAACTCACCATTCCCTGAGCAGGAAAACTGACCAATCCCTGAACAAGAAAGCCCATCAATCCTTGAGCACCCCACAGCTCAGGACTTGAAATCCCACCAATCCACACTCTGGAAATTCCTGCCCCAGAAAGCTCTGCCCCCTAAGAATTCCTATAAAAGGGCTGTGTTGGCGTTCCTGGATTTGTCCCTTCAATAAATTTCTTTTAAGAGATTTACTGCCTGCTGTGACTCACTCCTTGGAGGAAGAAGAAGAGAAGAAATGAAGAAGGATCAGAGTTCAGGCTCCTAGGCTCCTCAGCTCCTCAGGATTGGGGCAACCCTCTCTTGGGAGCTGCAACGTCTCTGCTGAGAAGGCCTCCCGAGTCTCAGGACACCCTTGGGACTCTGTCCCACCTCAGAGCTGGGATACCTTCCCAGTCCTTGTAGTACATGACTCAGATTTCCAGCCCCAGAGCTGTGGATTTTCCTGGATATCCTTCTATCTGAGTACCGGGAGGCTGAAACACCTTCTCACCCGATCAGGAAGGCAGGCCAACTAACAGAAACTAACAACATTAGGGGCCATGGTCCCTACAGCAACTGTCCGGTCTTTTGCAGCGCAGTTCCTGGCTCTCACAGGCTCAGGTGTCCCCAGTCAGTAGGCTTTCGTGGAGTCTGCATCCAACCTCAGCTCCTATGCCCCAAAGAAAGAGGTTGAGCCAGGGACCCAGGGTCAGACTTTGACAAGGGTCTATATCAACCTTGAATTTCAGGGGGGGGGGGGAAAGCTAGAGAAAAGTTCCTGAGGCATAGCACAAGGAAACATTGCTTAGAAATACTAGTGAAATAACAGGATACAGTATTTTGGAAATAGAAAATGGTTCAGTAAACATTGTCAGGTAACAGGTACCCTCAGGGAGAGAGGGAGGCAGAGGAGGAGTCTTGCTTATTCTAGTAGTTTTCACTAGAAAAATAGAACCAACAGTGTTGGGGTTGGCTAAATCAAGACAGAAAAAAAAATCACTAGGGCAATTTTTACCAATTTGGCAATGGTAATAGGGGAAAAACAATACTTAATACTATTAGCAAGAGGCAGAGGCCACCCAAGCATCCACCATGGATGACAGACAAAGGGGATGAGGCCCATCCATGCAATGGAATCTCACTCATCCCTAAAAAAAAAAAGGAAAAGGCATGCAAGTATATGCTGTAACAATGGAAGGGCCTTAAAGACACTGTGCTAATCGAAACAAGCCAGTCACAGGAAAGATGCCGTCGATTTCATTCACGAGGTTCCTGCTGCCATCAAGCCCCTGACAAAGCTTCAGAAAGGTGGCTGAAGGTGCTAGCAGTGATTGACGGGGACAGAGCTTCAGTTTGGGACGACAGGACAGTCTAGAAATGGTGACTGTGACTGTACAGCAATGTGAAGGACTTCTTCCTGGCTTGTCACCTGAAAATGGTTCAGATGGCAAATTTCAATGTTATATGTGTTTGAGCAGTGGTCCCCATCCTTCCTAATGCTGTCACCTACAGGTTTCTAATGTTGGGGTGACCCCCCCAACCATAAAATTATTTTCGCTGCTACTTCATAACTGTAATTTTGCTACTGTTGTGAGTCATAATGGAGACACTTTTGGAGACAGAAGTTTGCTGAAGGGGTTATGAACCACAGGTTTAGAAGCACTGCCTTAGAACTAAAAGCAACTGACCCCTGAGTAGCCATACCAGGAAGGAACTGACAGCTGATAAGGTGAGACACACTGGCTTCCCAGACCCACCCTCTTGGGGAAGAAGCACCTTTCGCCCAACCTTCCTGCCAGCCACCAGCCCCATCATGGCCATGTCAAGGACCAGAGGCTGCTCCGATATCAAGCTAAGGGCCAGCTGGGACTTCCTCTCACCTGCAAAGCCATCTTTGGATAGAGCCAGGGAGCTTTTGTGGGTGCTATGTTAAAGGGTGTTGTACACACACACATTTCAAATTTGAGAAATCTGTACCCTTGGGCTTGCTGGGAGGTAAGAAGCTCTGTGTCCCAGGCCAGTGTAAAGGAGACTCAACATCCTTTATCTTCTGAAACATCTTCCTGCTGGCACCAACGATGAGCAGCTGGTTCCTGCTGTCTGAGGGCCCCCATGGACACTTCTGAGTCAAGGACAGCCTCAAGCCAAGACTTTGGGGACCAAAGTGGCTCTACCCCCTTGTCCTGAGCAAAGTACCTCTCGTATGCCTCTGTGGATGGTGGGGATAGTCTGTTCCTCCTCCCACGAGTCTCAGGACAGTTTCATGCTGGGGTTGGAAATCATAGGTCTCTTGGGACTATCCTGGCCTGAACTTGGGGGGAGGGCTCCTGCTCCATTGGTCCCAACCTGACCCCCCAAAACCCTGATGTGCCTTGAAGCCACTGTGTGGCCATACTGCCCCCTAGTGGCATAAGGGTACACTTCCATGCACCGGCAACCATCTCTAACCAGTTGGGTTGGATTTTGTTAGCGAAACACAGCTTACAGCAGAGAACAGTATGCTTCCTGCCACACTGGAGAGACACAAACACTGAGATTGGAGAGTTTTTCTAGGACAGCTCCTGTTTGGTAACGCCCAGTATGGGACCCCTCTCTACACTCTGGATATGGTTGGAGGACAATACCGCCCTCCAAAGATTGCAACACAGGAATCCAGAGAAACCATCAGGTGAACAACAGACCCACAGGTAAGAGAACCAGAGAACACAATGGGAGGGGAAGGAAGAGCGTGCGGGACTCAGTACAGCCCAGAGCAGCAGACAAGTTCCCTCATCCCTGATCCTCGGCTCCCCAAGGCATAGGAAGAACACGTGTGGCGGTTGGTTGTTGGCCTCTGAGCTCTCACCATCTGTGCCCATGCAGGGCAGCAGCAATGGCTGCTGTGAAGTGGGCCAAGAAGTCTGGCACTCAACTGGATGCCAGTGGCAAGTGAAACAGAGGATGTTATCAACCTGTGCCTGCTCATAACATCTCCCCACACCCCACCCATAGCCATACGAAACAGATGTGGGCCATTGCTTTCCCCCTCTTTTCTCTTGAGTATCTAGGGTTTTTTTTCCAGGTTAATTGGTGCACGTTGTGATTATTTTAACTGATTTCATATTTACAGATGCTTAGCCTATTGTGCAAGGATGATGCAGAAAAGCTCCCAGCACCCGGGTGAAGAGCAACTTGTGTTTCCCCGTGGGGAGTGCTGCTGAGTTTTATGGTATTATCACATAACTGGGATTCTAGATCAGCCAGTCCCTGATGCTGGAGGGTTGCATCACGTTGGGTCTAGCCACTCAAAAACAAAGCAAGTCAGGGGGAAAGTGAGAAGGCAGGAGAAGATTTTAACCATGTTGAGAAGATGGAGATCACCCATCCCAGCCTAGCTTCAACCTCCGGGGAGGGGCACAAGGTGCTTGTGACCCCAGCTGCCTTGATCGCTGGCTCAACCCCGGTTCAGCAAGGAGGTTCCGAGAACTCGTATTGCCTGCGGCTTCAGCAGATGCCTGTGAGGTGAGTGTTCAGCTTGGGGGATGATCTCATCACAGGTGACTCAACTATGTGACTTTGGAACCTAAGGTGATTGTGGATCTGGAGGCCACTCCCTGGTGTGTTCTGGGGCTCTGGAACAGTTCTGAGGACTGTATGAAAGCTGACAGTAGCTAGCTGTTCCTGGTTTCTGTGGTCTGTTCCTGGTGTTGGGTTGGACACTTTCCTTGGGTGCTTAGTGTGTACTGGGCCGGAGTCTGATCCAAATCGAAGAAGACAGATGCAAAACAAATAGCTGCCAGGCTTCTTCCTGCTGTTAGTTCTCCTGTGGTGGAGGCAAAGGTCAAAGCTTTCAGCAATGACAGATTCTCAGTACTTGTGAGTCAGAATTAGAAGCAGCCAGCCTTAGCCAGGCAGTGGTGGCAATCACTTTTAGCCCCAGCACTTGGGAGGCAGGGGCAGGTGGATCTCTGAGTTTGAGGCTAGCCTGGTCTACAGAGTGAGTTCCAGGACAGCCAGGGCTACACAGAGAAACCCTGTCTCAAAAAAAAAAAAAAAAAAAAAAACCAAAAGAAAGAAGGAGGAAGAGGAGGAGGAGAAGAAGAAAAAGAAGAAGCCAGCCTTGAGATTTACAAAAAAGCAACTTGAGGAAAAGACCTGAGCCAGCCCCACCTGGCTTCAGAAAGTAGCTGAGCACCCAGGCCAGCTAACTGAAATCCTCAAAGCCCGGAAGTGCTCTTGCCCACAGGCTGGGCATTGGGTCTTACCATCACTGAGAACTAAAACTATCCTGTCCTACCTTCTCTCTCCGCAGTGTTCCCAAACCATGGGCCAGCAGTCAGAGGTGGCAGGCACAGTCTCTGGTCCACCTGAGAGCCTCTCTGATGCCACACCAACATTTAAACAGCCAGCTTCATGGAAGGAGCTGGCAGGGTCTGGCCAGGACGATGAGTCAAGATGTGTGTGTGTGGGGGGGGGGGGCAGAAAGATAGTCTACCTCCTGCTTAGTGGAGCGAAACCAAAAACTCCAGGAGGCTTTTTGCAGAGAGAAAGCACATACGCACCAACAATGCTGGTGTTGAGAAATGCAGACAGAGAAGAAGCAGGAGCTAGAGAATAAAAATGAGCATGACACAGAGGAAGGCTTCTGGGAGTCCCATAATTGTACTAAAGTGTGGGAACACGTGGGTGTAGGAGAAGATGAGTGTGCTCTGCCTCGAGGCAGGCCTCACCTCACCAGCACTGTCAGAGATTCTCTGAAAAACGCAGAAAGACTTCAACCACATTGCCAGATATTTTTCTTTTCTTGCTAACATAAAACACACCACATAGAAAAATGTCTTTCTTGAGAGTCCATGAAAAAAGAAAATTAAAGATAGCTCCAAACCAAGTCATAAATCAACGCTTAAAACAGTTTCAAAAAAATTTAAAAAACACTTTAAAAAACGGTTTATTTTTAAATTTCTATGTGTACGAGTATTTGCCAGCATGTATGTATGTACATTATGTGTATGTACAGTGTCCACAGAAGCCAGAAGAGAGCAAAATCTGGAACTACTCAAGATTCTGCAAGAGCAGCAAGTTCTCTTAACCTATGAACCACCTCTCCGGCTCCAATAATAAAAATAGCAAGGGGCTGGAGAGATGGCACAGGAGACCTGGGTTCAATTCCCAGCACCTACATGACAGCTCACAACTATCTGTAACTCCAGTTCCAGGGGATCTGACAAACTCACACAGACATATGTGCAAGAAAAAAAAAACCTAAATAATACTAAAATCTGTACACCTAAAGAAGCTAAGGAAGAAGGAGGACCCTGGGTAAGATGCTCAATCCTCATTCAGAAAGGCAAATAGGATGGACATCAGAAGAGGGTGAAAGCAAGGAACAAGATAGGAGCCTACCACAGCTGGTCTCTGAAAGACTCTACTCAGCAGGGTATCAAAGCAGATGCTGAGACAAACTTTGGGCAGAGTGCAGGGAATCATATGAAAGAAGGGGGAGATAGTAAGACCTGAAGAGGACAGGAGCGCTACAAGGAGAGCAACAGAACCCAAAAAATCTGGGCCCAGAGGTCTTGTCTGAGACTGATACTCCAACCAAGGACTATGTATGGAGATAACCTAGAACCCCTGTTCAGATGTAGTCCATGGCAGCTGTCTCCAAGTGGATTCCCTAGTAAGGGGAACAGGGACTGTCTCTGACATGAACTCATGGGCTGGCTCTTTGATCACCTTCACCTGAGGGGGTTGCAACCATACCAGGCCACAGAGAAAGACAATGCAGACAGCACTGATAAGATCTGATAGGCTAGGGTCAGATGGAAGGGGAGGAGGACCTCCCCTATCAGTGGACTGGGGAAAGGGCATGGGAGGAGAAACACACAAAACAACCAAACAACAACAACAACAACAACCAAACACCAATGCTCATAAAAATAAACAAATAATTTAAAAATTGTAGTAATAGTAGTAATAACTTTAGGCCACAGATCCTAACCCTGAAATATCAAATATTAACAAAACAACAACAAAAAAGTACAGTAGGACCTGGCATGGGGTTGGGGGGCTGGGAAGATGTCTTAGGGGATACAGTAAGCTTGCTGTACCTTCACAAGCATGAGGGCACAAGTGTGATCTCCTGGTCCCACAGAATATCCTGGTGTGGCGGTGTGTGAGTGAGATCCCAGCATGGGTGAATGGAGACAAGTGGATCCCAGGGCCTCTCTGGCTTGGTAAGAGACCAAACAAACAAAACAGAGGGGCTACCAAGGTGACTCAAGAGGGTAAAGGTGCCTGCTGCTCAAGGCTGAGGGCTTGAGCTCAATTCCAGGCATCCGTGTGGGAGAAAGAAAGAACCCGCTCTCACAAGTTGTCCTCTGATCACTACACGTGCTCCATGGTATGCATGCGCACACACACACACACATGCACACACACACACACACACACTAAATAGATAGATAAAATTTTATAATGTGACTTTAAAAAAAGGTGGAGAGAGAAATAAAAAGAGAACCAATGTCAACATCTGGCCATGCATAAGTGGGAACACCTGCACGCACGTTTGCACATGCATGTGCACACAGAGAAAAAAAAATCATGGCACTGAAAATATTCTAATCATCCTTCTGATTGAGTCATGGAGCAGAGGAAATCAAACAGCACCGTGTTCATAGACTAATGGCCGTGAGTACATACCACAGATTTTGATGCACCTCAGCGAAGAGCACTCCAAGGAAAGTTAATCGTTAAGCATTCCTTACTTTCATTATTCATGTAGAAGTAAATGTGGCTGAAACATACCAGACCTGAACGCTACCTCTTGGCTCTGGAACACTCTGTACTGCCTGTACCCAAAGGCCAACGTACCATTGTCCAGCTGGTTACTTTCCTTGCCACCCAGGGCCTCCCAGGGCCTGGCATCCTGCTGCTGTCTCCTTCAGAGCTGGGTTGAATCCCACTAGGACAGGGAGGAGCTTGCAATCTGTCCCACACCAGGCCTTTCACCCACGTAGAGCAAAGCGGAAAAAAAAAATCAATTTTATTGAGATGCAATTCATAGGCAAGAAGCACATGCAAGTCCTGTGATTAAAGTTGCTATGACGGATAAACGTGCCTTTCACATTCTGTCTGTCAGACAGTTTCCACTTCACCCAAGAGCCCAGTGCTCCCAGAGTCCTCTGCCAGCCACAGGCTTCCTGCTGGAACAGAGTTTTGCCATTGGACACAGTACCCAGGAGGGACTCTTACCCTGGGCATACTAGCACCAAGACTCTGCATTCCTATAATTCTGAGGAGCCATCCAGAGCTCAGGTCACCACGGAGGCTATGGGATTGTCTGGGTTGCTGATAGCTGTCAGGGATTTCGAATAAAAATGCATGAGCATTGTAGGAACTTGTTTTGTTCCTGCTGAGAAGTGACTGGGTGAAGGAGACAGACAATGAGTTGTACACACTTGACTTTCCAAAACAGACTTCCCACTTCCTACTCTGTGGACTGCTGCCTGTCCTTGCCAGCCCTTAGCCCTGTCTAATTTTAAACATTAGCCTTTCTTGAGAGCATGCTGTGGCCCCCCACAGACTGGTGAGGAATCAGAGTGATATCAGACACGTTTTCACATACTCAGTACTCATCTGTTTAGATCCTGCATAATTTATTAACTTTTTAACCCTCTCTCTCTCTGACACAGTTTTTCTCTGCATATAGCCCTGGCTGTCCTGGAACTCGATTTGTAGACCACACTAGCCTTGAAATTACAGAGATCTGCCTGCCTCTGCCTCCTAAATGGTGGGACGTATGCACCACCAAGCCTGGATAATTTATTAATTTTTATTATATTTGTTTAGTATGGCGGGGGGAGAAAACATTCATGTGCACTTGCCACAACACACACATGTAAATCAGCAGACTATTTGCAGTAGTCAGTGCCACCATGTGGGACCCAGGAACTAAGCTCAGGTTGTCAGGTTTGGTGACAAATGTCTTTATTCCATTTGCTGACCCAGATCTTCCAAATTGAGCATCTCATTTTCTTAGTCTTAAGCTATTAGGGCTGTTTATGTATTCTGAATACATGCCCTGTATGAATTTTTTTAATATTTATTTTATTATTCATACAGTAACATTCTGCCTGCACACCAGATCTTACTATAGATGGTTGTGAGCCACCATGTGGTTGCTGGGAATTGAACTCAGGACCTTTAAAAGAACAGCAAGTGTTCTTAACCTCTGAGCCATCTCTCCAGCCACCCCCCTGTATGAATTTTTATTTTCATTTTTAGAGGCAGGATCTTTCTGATAAGCCTTGGCTGTCCTGGAACTCACTTTGTAGACCAGAAACTCACAGACATCCACCTGACTCTGCCTCCCAAGATTTGGGTAGAAGGTGGGCACCACCGTGCCCAGCTGTTAATGGTATTTTTAAAGGATGGGCTTTAGGTTACGGAGTGTCTGACCTTGAAGGGGACTATGAGATCCAGCCTGTTCCTGGTTCCTTTTTGGCTTCCTAACTGTAATGTTACAGTGAGCAGTTGTGAACAGTAGCCCCTGCCATGATTCTCTGCTGCACTACAGACCCAAAGGAATGAGGTCAAATGATTGACAAGTAAAATGAACCTCTCCTTTTGATCAGCTAATTGTCTCAGGACTTCTATTCAGTGATAAGGTGGCACGCAGACTACTACTGGACTCTTGTGATAATGGTAATGGGCCACACCCAAGCTTTCTAGTCCACAACCAGAAATTGGCTAGGGAATTGAAGCTTAATGAAGCAAATATAAATGGTGTTATATTTTAATTCAGGCATGTGGCCCATTTGAAGTTGTATTCATAAATACAAATGGACTTTTTTTTTTTCCCTCACAGGGCTGGAGATGGCATCCAGTGTCTCAGGCAAATTAGGTAAGCTCCTGTCAAGGAATTCCTTCATTCCTTGTGTCCACTCTGTTCCCGTGGGACCTTAGTTGTTCTTGAACTCCTTGAGTTCCCAAGACTCTCTTTCCTCAGCAAGATACTTTCGCAGAGAGCTCATCCTTTATAGATACTCTTCCTGTCCTGTGATCTCTATGTGCCCAATTTTTTTTTCAAGATGGAATTTCAAGTGGCCCTTCGCTGGCCTTGAACTCCCTGTGTAGCAGAGGTTGACTGTGACCTTGTTTGTTAGCTTCTGCCAAAGCCAAAGCTAAGAATATCCTCAGTCCTCGGACAGCATCTGAGGCCTGTAGCACAGGCTCCCCTGCTTGTCTGTAACCTGTCTACCTAGTATTTCCACCAATGGGCTTGGAAAATGCCTTGATTTGTGCCTTTTTTTTTTCTGTGAGCATAAAAGTTCATGCAACTACTTCTATGTTATAACACATTATTCAGAGCAACCAGAATCTGCATTCCTGAGCCATGGCGTCTCATACTGGCTCAGGATAAATCATCCCATTCTCATACGGGATGGATGGACGGATGGATAGGGGCGCCTTCATTTTCTCTACTATGAGGACACACTTGAACACCACATTGTGAAAAAGAGTCAGAGAACATATGTTATGAATAGGTCCGCACAGACACACTACTAATGCTTTGTTTGTTCCCAATTAACCCCTCCCAGCCCAGGTGGCTCTGAGCAGTATAAGGCTGACACCAACAGAAACCTACTTGACTCGGCACCTGAAGAAGTGCCTGGGTGCAGGCAGCCACAGAATGAGGGAAGAGAGCGAGGGATGATAACAGGAGAGACACAAGTTCAAAAGCGTGCCTGCCAGAGGAGCAGGACTGCGCTCTGAAAAGACCTGCCCCTTTAGTTCCCTCTCACTTTCTCCCCGTGTAGACGCTGGCTAGAAATGACATCCAAGAATGCTCTCTAGGAAGAGGGTGGAGCAAAGTATTGTCCAGACCAACCCGGATGCTGAAACCTGAAATGACACCAAGGACACTCACCATACGCCCAGGGGCAACAAGAGCCCTACAGCAGGCCCTTCACCAGCCTGCTATGTCCTACTTCCTTGCTGACAGGGCCTAGCAGATACCTTTTCTTCCCACTGAAAACATCCAGGCTTGTGCGAGAGCGGAGGCTACCTAAGGGGACTTGTGGACTGCAGCTCTCTTGAGGTGCCCACTGGGAACCATCTGGAGAATGCTGGGGAGGACAGACAGCATCCACAGTGGATGGACAGACAGCATCCAGGCTGGGCTTGGGAGTCTCTGTTCTACCATGCCTCTCAAACACTGGTCCTGCAGCTCTCACTGACCCGGAAGGGACAGCAGGGCTTCCAGGCAGAGGAAACCAGCTGCCTACACTCCTGTCCCCATCCACACCCATGTCAATGCCGGGAAAAGCACCATTCTAGGCCTGTGGACCTGTGTTTCCACATCCATGTGCCAGTTTCAGCCTTTCCTCAGCAGCCACATCACTGAAGCAGGGGCTGTAGAGAAGGGTAAACACATCCCACTGCCTTGAAGGCGCTCAAGACTCACCCTGGCCACTGGGATGGTGTAGTGTGTTCCTCTAGCACACAGCACCAGGCCCCTATGCTACGGACACCTCCCAAAGCCCTCCCTCCTCTGTTCTCTTTTTTTCCATACACCCCTCCCCTGACTTCTCCCTTCAGGCCCAGAGTTCACTCTGCCAAGGTTAGATGGTCACCATGGCTCCTCCTCCTTTGCTGGATACGTTGCAAACTGACCACTGCCCCCCAACCTTGAATGGCAGTGGGACTCACCTCCTCTTCATGCCCCCCTTCTCCTTTGGCTGAAGGCCATCTGGTTGCCCTTTGGTACTAAGTCCTCCTATCCTGGAAACCCTATTCTTGGAGGGAATCGGTGATCCTCTCTGCTTCAGAGTGTGTCCTTCTGAACCTGAGGGGCCTGGCTAGGAGCTGGGCAGCTAGAAGGGGCCACTCCTGCTCTCATAGAGCCTACAGGATAGAAGACCACCAAGAAAGTGTTCCCTGAGTAAATTTCCTACCCAGAGATATGGTCTTCCAGGCTGGGCTAGGAACAGATGGATCTCCTAGGGTTGGGTCATATACCTGATGTGGGGACTAAGCTCTGTCTTAGGGTTCCTACTGCTGTGGTAAAACACCATGAAAAGGTTTATCTGGCTTTTGCTTCCACATCACTGTTCATCATTGAAGGAAGCTAGGACAGGAACTCAGGGCAGGAACCTGGAGGCAGGAGCTGATGCAGAGGGGTGCTGCTCACTGGCTTGCTCCCCATGGCTTGATTAGCCTGCTTGCTTTCTTACAGAGCCCAGGACCACCTGCCCAAGGATGGCATCACCCACAATGAGCTAGGCCTTTCCCCATAAATCACTAATTAAGAAATTGCCTTACAGCTGGATCTTAGGGAGGCATTTTCTCAATTGAAACCCCCTTCTCCCCTATGAATCTAGCTTGTATCAAGTTGACATAAACTAGCCAGCACAGCTTGTTGAGGGAAGCCCATGGTTCAGACTGTGACGGATGCCTTCTCCACTACTGTACACCTAGATTTCCACTGTGTGTTGGGATACCTCTTGCTGCTCATGGAGGAAAGTGGGCTTTTGGAGACCAGTCTTCCCAATAGATCCTGACCTGGCCCGGATGCTGTGAAGATGTGAGGCCTGGCTTTTCTGGAGCTGGGCAAAGGCTAGGCAGGTCACAGGGGCCAGGTTCTTGATCTGGAACAATATGGACTTTGGAACCATGAGCACACAGTTGCTGGGCTCCCTGGATGGCATGGTTATGGCATGGAAATCCCGTTCTGTTCTTTTGCTTCCTGGATCTGTCCCACCTGGGCCCCAGAGCTTTCAAGTGAAGCTGAATTGTGGGAGGAAGTGGCAGCTGGGCTTCTTTGCCAGCCTGGGGCTAGGATGGTACCCAATGCCTACCTCAGTAGTCAAACTCCTCTGCATAGCAGAAGTGCCACTCTTTCTCACTGGTGAGAGGCTTGGAGCAAAGGGTTCCCCAGAAGCACCCCTGAGTTGGGGTGGACTGCTTGTTCCTAACGTCAGGGCCCAGCTCCTACCAGGCAGCCTTGCCTCTCAGATCTGCTGGGAAACAGACGGGAGAGGCAGGATGTTAGCAGACTGGCTGTGGGTCATAACTCCTCTGGAGTCACCTAAGACCATCAGAAAACACAGATGTTTACCTACAGTATCAAAATTATTACAGTTATAAAGTAGCAACAAAAATAATTTTGTGGTTGGGGGTCACCGCAGCATGTGGAACTGTATTAAAAGGAGGCAGCACTGGGAAGGTTGGGAGCCGCTGCTCCAGATGATGTCGATGGGCAAGGCACACTTGCTCTCTGGAGGTAGTAATGGTATTATTGGGGAACAAAGTTGGGATCCTCTTCAAGGGCTTGATGCTATATGGGATTAAGCTGAAGAGCTCCCCCAGCTATTTGTGGATCTGCACATTTCAGGCCAGAACGACCGCGCCCTCTGGGAGGGTTCACAAGGAGCCCTCCCAGTGCCCGCATCTGGTATCTTGGCAGCCATTCTGGAGACTTCCTTGTTCTTCCCTAAGCGGTTGTCTCCAGATGACCCAGGGGACATTTTACCCTCTCCCCTCCCCCAGAGAACCCGCAAGGGGCATCTCCTTCAGAAATTCTAACCCATCAAGAGACAGAACTGAAGGAAGCCCAGTGCCCTGGAGTATATGCTGAGCTTGTTGGAACGCCTACCCCTCTATGCCATATGGGCTATGTGGATTGGGTGCTCCTACCTGCTTCTCTGGTAGGGTGCTCCCACTGAGCCCCGTAGGAGCACAGACCTGTCTGGCACACAGATAGTCATAGTCTTTCTTCATACCTCGTTCTCTGCCTTGTCCATAGCGCGGGTTGCCGGTTCTTGCAAGCCCCTTTGTTCAGTTGCTCCTAGGGCCTTGTGTGAGAAGCAGCTTGAGGGTGCAGGTAACTGCCACAGATATGGGACTCCTCCAGCTCTCCCTAAAATTCTTCAGGCTTGCAAATAATTTGAGATTTGTTCCTGTTCCTTTCTACTCACGAGGACTCACGCGTTGGACCAAGTCTGACACGGTAAATGCAAGAGTCCTGTAGATTTTCCAGGCAGGATTAAGACTGATACCATCCTGCACACCAGGAGCACACGCATCCATGCTGCCAACTTTCAGAGAGAAGATTTTAGGGCTCCCAAACACCTCCCGATCACTGCTTTCCGCAGCTCTGGCCCAAGAAGCAGCACTCTAGCTTCTCAGGCAGTGCCTAGAGCTCAGGGTTGAGTCCCTCTTGTCCAGTGAGTAGGTAGCTAGGGTCTTTGCATGCGCCACTGAGGGCCCAAGTTCAGAGCGGCTTTGCCACCATAGGCTGGGGGAGGAGCAGCGCTGGTGTGGAGTCTGGGCGCCCAGACCTGGGTTCCCTACAGGAACCCCTACAGGCGACCCCCGGATCTACCGTCCTTACACCTTACCGTAACCTTGGGATCTTTTACGCCCGAGTTACCGGTCAGTCATTCCCCTTTGGACCCATGTCCCTCCCCATTTGTTCACTTCGCTCCTCAAGTGCATGGTTCTGGGCCTGCCTCACAGGGCAGCGAAGGGAGTGAGTGACCCCTGCCCTGCACAAGTACTCCACCAAAACCCATCAGGAGGAAAGAGGCCGGCCTCTGGGAGCCCCGCCCCCTTCCTCCCCATAGCAAGCAGCTTTCCACCTGCTGAGCATTAGCTTAGCATCCCTGCTGGAAACCGGGTAAGGATTTGTGGGAGTAGGAGGTGGAGAGGGTTGGGGGTGGTCTAAAAACACTTAGGTCAGCCTTTTGTCTCTGTTGATTGAGGTGTGTGTGTGTTCGCGCGCGCGCGCACGCAGGGGCTCCTTGCATAGCCAAGCGCAGTCCATCGGTGTCCTTGGAACCCAAAGACGGTGATACCCAAACGAGGGGCCGGCGCAGCTGTTGCAGGCGGTGCAACTCTAGCCCGCATTCCGTGGCTGGCCAAAGCCTTGGCCCCTGGACTGCTCTAGCGGGTGGGCACAGGCCGCGCGTGTTTTCAGACGAGCCCGAAAGAGCCCGCGCAGACTTCTGCAGGCCAACAGGGGTCAGGGGCGGACCCGGGGAGGGGCCTCGATCCTCGGCGGTCACCTCTGTGCTCCGCGCTCAGTCAGATCAGGCAGTCTGCTGTGACCTGCTACCCGATCCAGCGCCGGCCGGGTAGGGGCTTCACAAAGGGGCTCAGGCGGGGAAAGCGGGCTCCGGGGTCCGGGGAACAGGTGAAGAGCAGTCGGGGAGGAGGAGGGGGGAAGAAGGGACGTATATAGAGGGGCTGGGGACCGCGAGGGACGGCTGGGGAGGAAGCACGGGAGCGGGAACGCCAGGAGAGCATACGGAACGGGGCCTAGGATCTAGAGACGTGCGCTCTGAGGGCGCCGGCTGGCAGACGCGCAGCGGGTTCTCCTCGCCTCGGGGAACCACGTGACCCAGGCAGTGACTAATCGCGAAGTGTTGAGGGCGCATGCGGGAGTCTCTGCGGGCGTAGCCAGGTGTCTGCCCCGCCCTCCTGAAGTTCCGCGGCTGCGCCCCGCAGCCCACCGCGATGGCCACTCCTTCGGGGGCGTGACCAATTTAGGTGGCCACGCCCCTCCACGCGGACCTTGGGCCTGCGCGCGGGTTTGTGGGTGTTGTAGTCTGCGTGTCAGCGACCCTGCATGCCGGCTGTTGGCTGAACCAGGTACGGGCCTGTGGGGCGCAGAACTGGGGGCAGGGATCTAATCTATGAGTGCCTGGGGGAGGCATGGAATAGTGCAAGGTGCGGTTCTGGGCCTTCCGGCGTCCTGGAGATGAAAGCTGGGCTCGGGCTGAGTTCTACAGTACAGAGTACCAGGGTGACCCTGGTGCGACTACGGTGCTCCGGGCAGATAGTGCCCGAGAGCCCGTGGAGTTAGTGGAAGGCGCACGCGGGGTCTGCTGGGTAGAAGACCCGCAGAAGTCTTGTGGATGCGTAGGAGAAGTAGGTGGGTGCGAGACGCGGGCCGGTATCTGTGGGGTGTCAGGGACCTCAGCGTTACGAGCCTAGGCTCCGAGCAATGGTCTGAGTGCTGGCAAGGCACCCCGGGCACATAGTTGCAGAACCGTCACGAGAGTAATTCCCCAGGCTGCCTGGTAGGACCTCTGAGCGCCATTTCTCTCCTAGTCATATGTACCTCTGGAACGGAGTTGTTTTGCCTTCGAAGCACCTTCCTCAGGTCAGGAATCACCACGTGCGTCTGCCCCAGCCGCCTGAGAGCACGTGTTACCAGCAAGGAAACCCCACTGCCCACGCCCCATGCGTGGCGCGCCTCCAAGCCTCGTTGTTTGGCTCAGAGATTGTAGGCACCCGGATAACTCTTAACAACTTCCCTTTGGAACAAGTGGTATCTGCAGCTTGCACAGCTGCCGGCAGCCAGTCCTTCCAGCAACTCTCTGACAGGAATGATTCCCAGGGCTCAGTCTACATTCCCATTGAAAACTCTTGAAGAGCTTTGGCGAATACTCAGGGCATAAACCATATTCATGAGACTCCTCACCCTGTGCATGTGCCCAGCCCCAAACTTCCTGTCTTCAGTATGCCGGTTGGAACCTAAGCAGGGCAGAAGGGAGTTGTTTTGTGGCTTACAGTTGCTTGCCTGGCTGTAAGGAAGTAGCCTCCTCCCGGGGAGACTTAAGGACCCCGGGGCAGCCCAAATGGGCTCAGCAGAACAGAGACCCTCTGACTTTGCCAAGCCTCATGCATCCTCCAGGCCTGGGGACCCAGATGTGCCCCCCTCCCCTGACAAGGCACTGCCTTGGCACCTGCCCACTTCCCTCGTTCAGAGAGCCCTGTGCTTTGAATGGGCTGAGGAAAGGGGTTGATCTGGGCGCCTGAGCCTGTGGCAAAGATACAGTCAGCGTGGCAAGCAACAGCGTTTGTTTGCTTTCCTTCCCTAACGCGGGCATTAGGAAATTGCCCAGAAATTGAAAAGGATTGAAAGGAGCCTTCCTGGTTTAAGACAAAATGAAGGTGTTATTCACTTCTGCTTTGATTTTGGGGTGCCGTGGAAAGATGTTTTTGGGAAGTATTCCACACTTCCTACCTCCCTGCCTCCATCTCTCATGAAGCTACTAGTATGGTCAGAAAGGACTATGTAATGCCCTTCCCCTCTCCCCCCTCTCCCCTCCATAACCCTCCTGGGCTGTCAAGGATTTCTTTCAGTTGCCTGAGAGAGGCTACAAGTTATGAAGCAACATTGTGCTGGGGCATATGGACTCCAGGTTCACCTGTGATGCCTTGCACATGACGAGCCTCCACACTCAGCTTCTTCAACTAAGCAGGTGACAGGACTCCTCCATCTTTCCTCTCAGAATGGGTTTTGGCTGAGTGGAGTCGAGCTGAGCTCAGCTTTGTTAGGAAGAGCAGCCTGGGCTGTGCCGTAGAGAAGGAGGGCATTGTATCAGAGCTGGACGTGGTGACTGTGGGAGTGATGTTACTTCGATAGAGTGGGCTGAACTGACAGGGGCAGTCTCCGCCCGGGTAAGAGCCTGGAGTTACCTTGGCATTCATTCCTGAAGGTGCTGAGAATCCAGGCTGAAGCCACCTGCCCCAGTCAATGAGAGGCTGTGTCAAACAAGAGCCTGTTTTTTCCTCAGTGACACTGTGAAAGATTTTGAGGAGGACCCCAGATTCTGGGTGGCTTTCCTGAGGAGCAGCTTTTCTTCTGGCTGGCCTATGGCCTTCCCAGGAGACACTGGAGTTGTCGGCTCCGGACCTAGAAGTTCTGGGAAGTGTGTATTTCTAAACCCTCAACCCTAGTCCAAACCAGTGCATGTCAGCGAAACCTGTGGGAGGGTGGCAGAGCTGTGCCTGCTGTTCTGGAACTGGGGCGGGCAGGTCTTTACAGAATGTTTCAAGATTGAGCAGAGGCAGCTGGAGGAGGCCAGAGGGCCTGGCAGTTCCTGTTTCTACCTCCTAGGAGGGTCACTAGGCCTCCTTCCTTGGAAGGAAAGGTTATCATACCGCTTTTGTTCAGAGCCAGGCAGTACTTCCTGGCTTAGATCAGGGACAAGCCAGAGGGTGTTCCAAGAGCTTGTGGGTTACCAGGAGCCAGTCAGTCCCTAATTTCCAGTCCCCAGGTAACCAGATTATTCTGTGGAACTGGCATTTATGGTGGAAGGCATGAGCTGGGCAAGGGAAATGCATCAGCTAATGGACTGTAGATTTGGAATGTGATTACCCCAGAGAATAGGAGATGCCCATGTGTCCCCTGTGAGCACATACCTGGACCCTCGTCCCAGGAGCTTGGGCTAGCCTCCTGAGCCTTGTCACTAAGATTACAGAGCATCTTGTGACATAGTCCAGTCCCCTTGAACAGACCTGAGTGGAGGCTGGGTGGGTGGGCTGATGGAGTTTTCAGAACCTCAGAGGACAAACAGGAGTCCATTTCCTGGGCCTTGAGCACTAGAAGAGCCACCTGTCCATCTGAGTACTGGTCAGGGTAGACAGCCCTACCAGTCAGATAATCCTAGATGTTCATGTCATGTGGGCTCTGGGAGTTCTTAGAGTGGCCCTTCCAGCCATGGTGGGACACCTGCTAAGGGACTGAAGCCAGATCTTCAGACTGACCCCCGGGCAGGGCCGTGATGAACTCTCACTGTGGTGGGAAAGTACAGTTCCCTGGGTGTAGAAGCCTCAGGAGTCTGGGGGTGCTACACATACGGAGTAATGAAGTGTTTGCTTTGTCCTGGTGTCTTATAACTTCTGCTATCCCTGGATTCCAACAGACACCAAGTAAAGGTGCTGCTCTTACCTCTGGGGATGAACCTTTTAGATGAGGGCCGGTTCCTGGGGTTTCCTAAGCCCATACAAGGCACAGAATCTTAGACTTAGTTGCATTTCTTGCCACCCCTTAGCCTGAGGGGGCTGCTCTATTTGGGCAAATGCAATTTGCCATGGACAATTGCTTGACCTGGCTAGCCCTAGCAATATGTGTTGAGAAGGGCTTAATTCTACTTGCACCTGTCTTGGCCTTTCTGGAGGGGTCAGTGCCACAGCCGGACCTCCTGGGTGCCCTGTCCTAACCGGCTGTTTGTGTAGTTCTGGGGAAGTTTTGAGAAGTGAGATTAAGCAACACAGAGCTCAGAAGTTTTTCCAGCTGAGGCGGTGTAGCCAGTGTTTGTGTTTTCTCCAGCCAGACCCCCTGCCTGGCTGCTTGTTTCCGTTCTCTCATGAGAATGTGGGTCCTATCCCAGGCCCTGTGGCTTCCGGGACACATGATGTCCTAGCATCTTCCAGGACATTCCTTCCTTCTGGACCTCTGGAATTCTGCACCCGGGCTCACGCTTCCTTGCAGCTCCCAACAAGTCCCTGCTTCCTTAGGGACCTAACTGTTACCCTGCTTCTCTCTAGTCTCAAGGGACAGGACCTTTTGTTTGTTTGTTTGTTTGTTTATTGATTTATTTATGTTCTGCCTGCATGTATGCCTGCAGGCCAGAAGAGGGCACCAGATCTCATGATAGATGGTTGTGAGCCACCATGTGGTTGCTGGGAATTGAACTCGGGACCTTTCTCTCCAGCCCTCACAAACAGGACTTACAAGGAGGGACCCTGGGAAATCCATGGTGTGCCTGGAAAACACATACTGAGTCCCTTCTCTTAAGCCTCTGTGTTTCGTAGGTCTCAACGTAGGGTCCCCAGAGTTCTTACATCTGGGGAGTTTTCTTTGCCCCTTGCTCAGGGGTTAACTTAGTCCAGATTTACAGACACTTGTGGAGCAGGCTGTAGTAAGGAGCGGAGGGGACAGCATAGAGCCTGGTGTGGAGGGGCAGGCCATCGGTATGGCTCCCCCTCCACCCTTGGGGCTGCTCTTCCCCGCACAGCCCCAACCTGTCTTAGCCCCAGTCGACCCTGCACTCCAGGAGTGAGCACTCTGCTCCCTTTTGGCTTATACCAGTGCCTCATAGGAAAAGCCCGAAACACATGAATCTATGACCTAGAGCGGATGTAGGAATGAGGCAGGTAACCCGGGGTCCTGTTGAGTGGGCGCAGAGCCTGCCTTCCTGTTAGAAAGGACGATTGGCAGTACCCACCTGTACCAGAGTAGCCTGTGACCACGACAGAATCATGAGACAAAAACACACTGAGCAGCTTAGTTCTCACACATACCACAAATACTCAAGAGTTCCTTAAGGCTGCATGGCGTGAGGTCAGATGGTCAGCAGCTGGACGGGTCCCCCTGTGGCTTGACCTACCCTTGGGAGGAGGTCTGTAGTCATCTGAACATCAGATCCACCTCCTTCTCAGGCTTCGTCCTAGAGAGAACTGTGGAGTCCCCCAAGTCAGCTCCCCCTTTAACCCTTCTCGGAGCTTGCTTTGTCTTGTCTGTGGTGGCTGTCAGCTCCTGGAGGACACCTCCCAGTGTCCCTCCTTCCCATGACAAGTGTCCTTTAGAGCTGCATTCCCATGCTCTGGGGAGAATGCATATCACATGTATGCACTCAAAGCCGCTCCCGCTCACCTCCATGTTGTGTCTTGGTGCACACCGGGTGTCCTAGCCCAGCGAAGCATCTTCCTGTTGTCCTTTCTGCACCTAGGATACCACTAGAGCAGTAGCTCTCAACAACCAGCTGAGTCCAGCTTTTAAGACCTGTGTGGGTCCACAGGCTGCCAAGACCTTGAAATGAGTCTGAAGTGCTCCCAAACCTGAATATATTTATTTACTTATCTACCTATTTATTTATTAAGACAGGGTTTCTCTTTATAGCCCTACCTGTCCTGGAACTCATTCTGTAGGCCAGGCTGACCTTGAACTCAGATATCCACCTGACTCTGCCTTCCGAGTACCAGGATTAAAGGCATGCACCATTGCCGCCTGGGTCCAATACTGAATTTCAAGTGCATTTAATTTATTTAATGATGTAAGGTAATCAGCTAATGTGACTTTGATTAATATTTAAGTAGGCCCATATGGCGAAGGCTTTGGTGTGCTTGAAGACTCCTGGAGTCTTCAGTCCTGGCCTGGTCTGAGGGTTGGGCTCCTGGCAGTTCTCAGATTGGCAGAGTAGGTTGGAGATTTGGGTCTGGGGCCTGTAGTCACCCAAGGCTAAAGATTGTGAAGGAGGGGGTAGCTGTGGACACCTTCGCTGACACCAGACTCTCGGCTTTTCCTTCCAGGTGGAGTGTCATCTTTGGTCACCAGGTCCCATGAGGACCTGGGCAACATGGTGCCCACTGGCCAGGTGGCAGAAAAGCAGGCACACGAAGAGCCCAGGCAGGACCGTGAGCTCCAGTCGTGGCGATGCCTAGTGTTCTATCTCTGCTTCTTTGGCTTCATGGCACAGTTGCGTCCTGGGGAGAGCTTCATCACCCCCTACCTCCTGGAATCTCGCAACTTCACAGAGGAGCAGGCATGTTTCGGGGCTACTCGGAGGGTAGGGGAGCAGTGGCACAGTCTCTGGGGGTTCCGTCTTAGTTTGCCGTATGGCCAGCTGAGGCTGTGGAAGATTGCAGGGGCCAGAGAGAGCCGATTGGATGGAGGCTTGGCTCAACCCTAACCTCCGCCTGCTTCGATGAGCACACAGAGAGCCTTGGCATTAACCCAGCAAGATACTTCTTCACTGGGTTCTATAGCGAGGGATCCTGTGCCTGCCTAGGGACTGAGAAAGAATGCAAATGAAGGAGCGCAGGCTTCTACTGCCAGGCAGTCCGGTGAGAAAGCTTGTGCCCAGCCACATCCCACCTTGCTTGGCACCTGCCACCAGGAGGGACTTAGCTGTTTATGTAAAGAGATTATTGAAGGCATTTTCTTTTTATTCAGCCATGGAGACAGAGGGTCCTATTGAAACTCTACTAATAAGCTTAAATCTGAGCAGGCATAGAGGCGGCTTAGTTTTGAACTTGTACCTCATGTTGTATAAGATAGGGCCAGACAAAGAAAGATGAAGGGTGTTGCCTTTCCTCACTCACTGGTTCTAGCCTATTTGCTTTTGGTGAAGGGGTGCTATCCACCATTGAATGAGCTTGCCTATGAAGCTTCCATTATAATACAATTAAAAAAAAAAAAGTCCTTCCCAAGTTGCAGCCAGTAAAGTGAAACTCATCCTGGCCTGGGAGGAGGCCACAGACATGTCTTGCCTGCCAGGGAGAGAGCTCAGGAGGTCATTTGGGCTGCACTGGGATGGAAGATTTCCCTGCGGAGCATAGGGGGGAGGAGCATAGGGGGGAGGTGCGTGTGTGGCAGAAGCGCTTGGCTTGGCCTGCTCAGATTGCCAGTAGGCCCTGGCACCTCCCTGGGCAGCGAAGAGGAGTCTGAGGCAGTGCCTTCTGGCCCTCCCTCCCTGCAGCAGGTACCTCCTCCTTCATGTGTCACAGCAGGAGCCAGGTAAGGTGGCTGCTGCAAGCTGCCCTTAATGAAGGCCACGGAGGTTGGATTCTGCAGGCAGCATGCCCAGTTCTGCCCTGTGGGGTAGGGTAGAGGGATGGCCTTGTCCTCCCGCTGGCCCAGCCTTCCTTCCCTCCTGTGCGTTGTGCTTAGCTGTCTGTCTGTGGTCCCCATGCTCACCCCCATTACCATTCTCTAGCTTTTCCTCCTATAACAAGGACGGAAGAAATCTGTGTCAGTGTTTACCAGCCATTGTGCTGTTTTCTACGTGGGCTTAATTAAGATGAGTGCAAATCAGAAATCCTGGGGTAAGGTGAGCCACGTGTAATGAATGGTGGCTTCCCCCACAGTCTGCCAGCTTTCTGGGAGTTGTACCTAGGGCCTGTTTCTTGGGCTGGAAGACTAGCTTGGTTTCTTGATCCTGAGGCTCCCTTGAATCCTGAGCAGCCCAGATGTGGACATCTGCAGCGAGGCAGTGGTCACCAGGGAGACAGGGGCAAGGCACACTCTCGAGTGCTCACTTTGCTGAGCTCAGTGGGGCAGCTGGTATCACTAATAACCGGCGCCCGCCCATCCACAGGTGACCAATGAGATCATCCCGGTGCTGCCCTACTCCCACCTGGCCGTGCTCGTGCCAATCTTCCTGCTCACCGACTACCTACGGTACAAGCCGGTCCTGGTCCTGCAATGCCTGAGCTTCGTGTGCGTGTGGCTTTTGCTGCTGCTGGGCAGCTCTGTAATCCACATGCAACTCATGGAAGTCTTCTACAGCATCACCATGGCTGCACGCATCGCCTACTCCTCGTACATCTTCTCCCTGGTGCACCCCTCCCGCTACCAGCGCATGGCCAGCTACTCTCGGGCAGCGGTGCTGCTGGGAGTCTTCATCAGCTCCGTGTTGGGCCAGGTGCTGGTCACCCTGGGACAAATCTGCCTCGAGACACTCAACTACATCTCCCTGGGCTTTATCATCTTCAGCCTGGGCCTCTCCCTCTTTCTAAAGCGTCCTAAGCGAAGCCTGTTTTTCAACCGCAGTGCGCTTGACCACGGAGCCTTGCCCTGTGAGCTGGACAGGATGCACCCGGGCCCTGACAGACCAGAGCCCGGGAAACTAGGGAGTGTGCTGGCTACTTGCAGGGACTCCTTCCTGGTGCGCATGCTAAGTGAACTGGTCCACGACGCCTGGCAACCGCAGCTACGCCTCTGGTGCCTCTGGTGGATCTTCAACTCTGCAGGCTACTACCTGATCACCTACTATGTACACGTCCTGTGGAAAAGAACTGACAGCAGCGTCACCTACAATGGCGCCGTGGACGCCGCCTCCACCCTGCTGAGTATGCACTGGAGGCCCCTTGCCCTTCCCAGTTGGCTCCTAGGAGGCCTGGCGTCCAGCCCTACCCCTTGCCCTGGGCTAGACCACCAACAAAGGCTGCCCTATCCCTTGCCCTACCCTGCCTCTGCTCCAGAGCCACCCTAACTCAGCCTGAATCCCTAGCCATCTTTCCCAGGGTTCAGCATGCCCAAGCTCAGCCGTGACTGATGCCTCTCACCTCCAGGCGCCATCATGTCCTTCTACGCGGGTTTCGTGAAGATTCGCTGGGCTCTGTGGTCAAAGCTGCTCATTGCAGTTGTTATAGCCATCCAGGCCGGGCTGGTTTTCTGTATGTCGATCGGGAGCATCTGGATATGCTACGTGGCCTTCGTGCTTTTCCGTGGGGCCTACCAGTTCCTTGTGCCCATTGCCACGTGAGTGGGATGGTATGGGGAGGGGCCTCTGGAAGGTCCTGTCGGGAAGCACAAGGCAGTGTGGGAGGCCTGACCTGTTTAGACACTCTTAGCTGTGCTTCCTTGGGCCCCGCAACCCCCCACCTCCCCCAGTTCCATCCCAACTCCTCCAGTCTTCCTGAACCTCTCTGTAGTGTTGCTGCCCCCAAACTACCTGAACTTGACCAGCATCCACCTCCCATTATCTCCTGTTGTCCCCTCTCCTCCCCTTAGGGACCCTTGGTACACTTTTTTCATCAGCATCTCCCCTCTTGCTGCTTCTGGCCTCCTCCCTTTCCTGGACTCGTTCCTACTTGCTCTCCCAGGTCCTCTGAACACTGCTTCAAAGTTGCCGAATGCTGACAGCAGGTGACCTCTCCAGAGTGCG
This sequence comes from Pachyuromys duprasi, assembly GCA_028658305.1. NCBI lineage: Eukaryota > Metazoa > Chordata > Mammalia > Rodentia > Muridae > Pachyuromys > Pachyuromys duprasi. The sequence continues at coordinate 49,930,148 of CM053756.1, forward strand.
CTAGCATGCTTTTCTTGAGACCCTGCCCTGGCTGGAAGTGAGGGAGCACACACTACCATGTGTGAAGACACACGGCTCATGACACGTAGGCATCAAACACAGAGCCGGCTGTGTCGGCACACATCTTTCATCCCAGAACTCAGGAGGCAGAGGCAGGCGGAGACCAGCTGGAGAGACCTTGTGAGACCTTGTCCAAAAGAAAATATGCGCACAGACATGTACTCCCATCAGCAGACAGACAACACACACAAACCATCCACTACATGTGCACTGATACTACATGATCCATGTTTACACTGTACATGTGCATGGGTCAGCACGTGCTACCTATACATATATATATATATGTCACAGATTTCACACACCATATGTCCTTAGCACTTGCATTGTGCATGACACACATACATGTGCTCACACTACACACGAACACTTGCCTTCTTTGGCCTCCCCCCTCTCCACCTCTTCTGGGAAGACTTTGGCTCTTTCCTACCTCCCAGGGCTTCCTAACCCTGCCTCTCTCCCTACTTGGACTGCCTTCTCACTTTCTCTGGTCACGGAGCCATTGGCTCCCATTCTCTGGCCATGTGCTCCCGCCCCCTGAATGGAGAGCACCTTCCTGTTCCCAGGCTTCTGGATCAATGTCTTTAGAGACCTGTCCTGAGCCCCATTCCTGCCCCAGGTCAGCTGCTATTGGTGGGTGCAAGTAGGGGCGGGGAGGGCAGTGCTATGCATGGGTGTGCCGGTTGGGGCTGTGGGTGGGGATTTTGGGGTTCTGTAACTGGGAGCTTAGCTGAGTCTGGATGTGATGGGGTTGTACGACTTAATACTTTACTGTATCCCCGGGTAGATACAGAAGTCTTCACGGCTCCGTTTGCTGTTGTTATTCATTTGTTTGTTTAATTAGATGGGCTCTCACTATATAGACCAGACTGGCCTGGGATCACAAGTTCACCTCTTCTGCCTCCTGTGCTGTGATTAATGATGTCTGCCTCTGTTCTTGCCCCTTTCCTACTCAGTGAGTTTGATCACAGTATTTTTTTTTTTTTAATCCTTGCAGTTTTCAGATTGCATCTTCCCTGTCTAAAGAGCTCTGTGCATTGGTCTTCGGGATCAACACATTTCTCGCCACTGCACTCAAGACTTCCATCATACTTGTTGTCTCTGACAAGCGGGGTCTGAGCCTCTCTGTTGAATCACAGGTAAGCCCCAACTTCAGTTTCATGTCTTTGGGGTAGGGAAGCCCATCAGGTGGTCATTTCTGTGGTTCATTCTCAGGATCTACAGACCACAGATCCATTGTCACTGAAGTATAGAAAGTGTGGCCCACATTCGGAGCAGGAAGTGAGACCGTTGGGGCTGGCTTACATTTCCAGGGGTACCTGACATGGTGAGGTTAGCTACCTTTATCTGTCCATGTGCCCCTATCTTGCTCCTGTCTAGGACAAGGTTGGTACTTCTGGGACTTGGAGCCCCCGAGTGTCTAGGCCTCCAAGGTTGGCTGAGTTGCCAGCCATTTTGAAGGAGTCCTCTCTGTCATGGAGCTAATACACTCACAGCTCCTTACCTTTCCTCTCACGTCCCTGTTTGTGATTGTCAAGACCTGGTGGCCTTAAGTCCAGATTGGATGATGTCTTACATGTTCATGTCCAGAAGGGAGCTAGGCAGAACCCCTGGTTGGAGTTGGCATCAGCTGACATTGGCCTACCGGCCCTTCTTGGGATGCCCACAATTTTCCCACCACAACCAGAGTTTTTCTTGCATCAGAGAAAGTCTTTGACTATTCCATGATAGGGACAGTGTGATGGAGGTACCGTCCAAGGCCAAGCCATACGGGCTTGATAGTCAACATGTAGAGAGGGGTGGTAAGGAAGTTCCTGAGTGACTGCCCCCAGGCTATGGCTAGGCAGTATCCTAAGCAACCTGTGAAAGCCTTTAGTCCTCCTGGAGCCCAGGTTTCCCTGGGCTGCAGGCCTGCAGGTTGGTGTGTGCCATGGGGGAGTGCTGACCCACTGTGGGTCACTAGCAGGTACAGTCCTATCGCTGAGGCTCAGTGTTAAGTCTGGCTGGCCAGCGAGGAGGCAAGTAGAGCAGGTATTTGCACATGCAGGAGCAGCCCGTTTCCCTGGGAAGCTGGCTGGTAGGATTGGTGGAGTGAGGATACCAGAATCCTGCCCTTTAAAGACTGAACTAGCCTCCAGCCTGGCAAAGCCCCTCAGAGCATATCCCCCTGCAGACTGAGCCCAGAACCAGCAAGTCTTGCCTGGCCCATTGAATGGTAGATCCACACTGGGCAGGGTACATAATTCCTCATCACTGCCCAGCTGCTCTTGGGTACATAGGAGCCTCGGGTAGACTCACAGTACTGGGTAAGGTGGGGGGTGGGGTGGGCCAGGGAACAGTGCATTGGCTTGAAGGGTTCAGGTTCCCCCCCAGAGGAAACTGTCTGTGTCCTCAGAAGAATAGTGGCTTCTAAAGTGGAGGGGTCTGTCCAGAGAAACCCAAGGGGAAGCTGATTGGCTGCAGCTATACTGTGTTTAACATGCTCCCTCTGTCTCCCCCACCCCCACTTCTCCCTCCATAGCTGCCTCTTGTTCAGCCTTTGGGAGCCAAACGAGTGGAGCCTCTGAGGGACTCTTTAGAGACTAGTGCTGCCCCGTGTTCTCCTTCTTGACGCCTGTGCCCCACCCACCCCGCTCCATTCCAGCTGCCCTGCAAAGGCCCCCGAGATAGTGAGCCTCAGAGAAATGGGGTAGGAGGTTCAGTAGGAAGGAGTCTGGGTCAGCTCTCTCCCAAAAGGCTGGCCACAAGAGAACTTCTTACGAGTCCTTGGTCAGCCCTGTTCATTGGCACAGACTACATCCAGGGGCCCCACAAGGGGTAAGGGGCATTCTGGCTTTAGTTCCTGCTTTAACCAGTCAAATTGCAGGATGTGTACTGAGTTTTCCCTGGCTGGTTTTCTTTCAAGCATTGCATTTTGTTCATAGTTGAAAGAGACGCAGGCTCCCGCTCTTCCCTCTCATGCCTCATTCTGTGGGAGACAGGCCGGGGCAGGAGTCCAGGCAGAGGGAGCGAGGCAGAGATGACTAAGAACCAGGGTAGACTAGGGGACTGTGGCCAGGGTCCAGCCTGGATTTGCTGGGTATTTAAATGTGGCTTCATTCACATCCAGTTTAAGAAACCGTGTAGAGATTCAGGGTCCCAGTTCTTTAGCTCAGTGTCATCCCCTCAGGGACTCTTGGGATCCTTTCATAGCCACAGCCACTCCGTCCCTTAAACCACGGGTGGAGGGGTTCTCTCTGGAGGTAGCTCCCTTCTCCTACGTGTTCTTGGCTTCTCTTCTGAGACAGGGCAGGTGGCTGCAGTAGCCACTGCAGGCTGTCGGTGTGCCTGGGACAGCTGCTGAGCTTCGGAAGCACTGTGGGCTGTGTTCAGTCCTTGGATGTTAACAAGTCCTTTCCCAGATTTTGTGTGAATGTAGGTTTTTATTTTTCCTGGATAAAAGCCCAGAAGTGGAGCTGTGGGTTCCCAGTGGGGGCCATTGCCATCCCACGAACAGGGTATCAGAACCCATTTCCCCAAATCTTCATCAGCGCTTGATGTTATTTTCCCTATTAGCCATTCTCACGGGTGGCTTTAATTTGTGTTTTTGTTTTCCCTTGGATTCACTCGCAAAACCAGAATTTAGTTTGTGCTACCTGTCTTTTTATAGGAGCCAGCAACGGTCTGATGTTTGGCCACTGTGTGTGCATTACACAAGTTCTGTGTGGCGTGGAGGCTACGTCAATGGCCCTCTGTTGTGGACAGGCCTACTGCCCTGATGTTTTGCCCGTGTGCCTTCAGAGTCACATAAGACAGTGTTAAGCAATTCCATTTTCATCATCAGACATAACTTAGAAAACACAAGCCAGGTGTGCGGTGAATTTTCAGCAATCGGGGAGCTGAGGCAGAAGGACCATTAGGTAGTTCAGGGCTACCTAAGCTACATTGTGAGCCCATCTCAAAAACAACAACAACAAAAACAAAACAGAAGCCAGAACAGAGATCAAGGGATGGGAAGGGCCTGTTTGCTGTGGTCTCCCCTTGTTTCACAGGCCTGTCTTTCATCAATTCCTCTTGGTTTGCTTCTTTGGTTCTACTGTCTCTCTCTTTCATCCCTTATTTCTGGTGATACTGTCTGCCTTTCTGTATTTCTGGATTATTGTTGCCGACCCATTTCATGGTAGTTGCACTAAAGTTTTCCTGGGGTGATTTCAGTACCTGCTGACCGGCTTTAGTTGTGCAGAGGCCTTGGTGTGAAGTCAGCAGCTTTGGTGTGGTGAGAGCCTCGGTGTTGAGTGTTGAAGCTAAGGGGTCTAAAGCCTTATCCTCACATCTCTGGCACGGTAGAGTGCCATGCCCTTTGGGTAGAGTAGGTTAAAGCTCCCATGGTGGGCAGGGTATCTTCTGCTCAGTGGCGTAAAGTCAGCGTGGTCCTCTTTGGCGCAGAGGGCAGCGACTACCTCACAACCTCCAGGTGCGTGCATACCGCAGGTCTGGTCACTCCACATGGTTGCTGCTGACTTTGTGAGGGAAAGACGTGGAGTCACTGTCACAGTGTGGGATTAAAATTTCTTCCCATGAGTCTTGCCTGACCCCACCCAAAAGGTCCTGCCCTGTCAGGTCCTTTCAGAGGAACTTCTTGAGTGGCAGATATCTGTCCTCTAGCTGGACTATATCTGTGCTGGACTTCTGGCTGCTTCAATTCCAAGATCCATGAAGGGGGGGGGAGGGTGCACTTGCCACACCTTTAATGGATCCTGACACTTCTCTCCACCCATCCCCCAAATCCAGGGATTTGATTGGCACAGGAGAAAAATAGGAAAAGGGTGTCAGCCATGCCTTCTTGGTAATAGAAGTCCCTAACGGGATTTCTGAGTTTGCTTTAAATGTGATCTTTTCTGAAAGGCTCTCAAGGGGCTTCAGGAAGCTCACCTGCCTCCTCTGGGACTGCTCCATGTTCTAGAACCTTCGTGTACACTTGGCAGTAATCAGGTTCCTCTCTGGGAGGGAACAGATCTGGTCCTTTGGGAAGGGGCATGACCTGTGACTGCCTGGCCCCTCTTGGTCAGTGCTGTGCAGGGCTGGCTCAAGGCCATGCCCAGTCTTGGCTGGAGCCAGGGCCTAGGAGAAGCCCTGGGCCATTATCCTGGAGCCCTCCTGGCAGCTGTGGAAGCCAGTTCCATGAAAAGAGCCTGAGGACCAGCCCTGGCGGACCACACAGATGCCAAACACATGCTGGGTTCTCTGGGGATCTTTGGGGAAGTGTTAAGTACCCCTCTTGTGGTTGACCTTGTATTGAGAGAAAGAGGGCAGAGAACCAGCCATCTTGGGATCTACCCCTGGGCAAGGCTTGTGACTTCTCCGTATCCTCTGGCTACCCAGAGGCTGGATGATGAAGAACCTCAGGATTCCCTGGGTAGGGTGATGGTGGGTACAAACCTTGAGGTCACCTAAACTCTCTCTTTCAGTTCCTTGTCTACTTCGTGTACTTCCTGGTGCTGTCCCTCATCTGCTTTGCGGGAGCCGGGCTGGATGGCTTGAGGTACTGCCGACGAGGTCGCCACCAGCCTCTGCCCTTGGCCCAGGAGCTGAGGAGTCCCTTGGAAAATTCTGTGCAGGTGCTAAGCGGGCAGGACGGAGACCTAAGGGGACTGCAGCCCCCAGCACCACAGCTGCTATCAGAGGATGGCAAGGAAGACAGCATGGCAGACTTGAGAGCTGAAGCCAAGGCCTGACCCATCTTGACCTTCCTGACTCAGAGGCAGCCCTTCCAAGGTGCACTCCATCCTGAATGAATCTGGGCCTGATGCCGCAGACAAGACTCCCAGTCTATCCTGTCTTGAGTTCTAGAGCCCAAGACGTACGGGGCCCTTGTGTTGTCTCTCAGGGGCCCTCGGGCTACAGAACTCACCATAGGGGCCACCTGCTTTCACTGAGGGCCAATAGCTTACCCTCCTGATAGCCTCTGAGGGCTCTAAACCCATCCTACTTCATGCTTTCACCATGGCCAGAGCCTCCTGCGGGACAGTCAGGGCAGCTACCTGGCTTGGTGAATGACATGCCAGGCCACTGTGAGCCTGGGTTGCCTATTGCTTGCCAAGAGGAGCCTGTGTTGGGGTCATGCCCTCAGCCCAGGGAGGCTCAGAACAAATCATGTCTGACCCAAGGGCTAGTGAGGCAGCCCGGATACCAGCCAAGGCTGACCCTGCAGGGTGCTGGTCCTTCTACGTAGGGGAAATGCCTGTCTTGGGCTCCTGACTAAGCTGTTGCACCTCCATTATCGGAGATGCTTGTCTGAATGATTATCTGGCCTTTCTTAAACAAAACAAAAACCCTGACATTAAAATGGAGAACTACATTTGGCTTTCTGTTGTGGAAAGCTGGTGTCAGAAGGGCACTAGGCACTCTCCCATCTGATGAAGTAACGGCATGAGCACTTTTTCTGATATTTTAACCATACCCCAGGAGGTGGTTTCTCATTCTGTTGCTGGCCTGGTACATACAGCCTGTGGTTGATTGGCCTTAGCCAAAGTGAGGATGCACAACAGGGACTAGGCTTTTGCTGTCTTTGAGTTGACCTCCAACCTCAGTGCAAGATCTGACATCCATAGGACATGCAAGCAGTATCCGTCTGGGCTTGCAGTAGTGGGTAACCAGCTCAGCAGAAAGCCAACCTCCAGTCAAGGCGGAGCTCCTGAGCCAGTTTGCCTCAGGACCCACCTGCAGGTCATCTTGGGGACCCTGGGCTGAGGAAAAGTCTGCAGAAGGGGCTGGCCTGATACCTAACTAATGGACAGTTAGAGGACACTGGGCCCACTGCGTCCACAGCACCCTGAAGCCTTTCTGGGGAGAGCTAGCTCCATCCCTTCTGGGCTTGGGGAATCTTGTGGGACACAACTGATGGACACAAGGCTTGTCCTTTGCCATAGGCAGAGATGGTGTGTAGCCACCCCTGCTGTACCAGCCCACCCTAACGGTCATTCCTTCTGTGGCACTACCACAGATGGGACTCGCTGGTACTAGAGCCTCTCCCCCATAGCACCTGCCCATCCTGGCCTACAGCGCTATAGCCCTCACCTGGCAACCTGTGCTGGCTGAGGACAGTCACCTCTCTGCCCTGGACCCTTCTGTCAGCCACCAGCTGCTCTTTACTTGGCTAGAGGCTTTGGGTACACCAAGAGGTTTGGCAAGCCCAGTTGCTTAGGGTAGCCACAGCCAGGACATGGTAGCGAATACAAATGGTGGGTCTGGGGCCGAGTGAACAGATCCTCTAAGACTTCCGAGACTTATTTTCATGAGTGTTTGCATGTATATATGTGTGTCACACATGTGGCCTGGTGACCGTGGGAACCAGAAAAGGGTGTCAGGTCCCCTGAAACTGGAGTTACAAATGGTTGTAAGTTGCCATGTGGGTGCTGAGAACTGAACGCAGGTCCCCTGCATATCCACTGAGCCATCTCTGAGCCCCTTCTGATTTTGAAGTCACCTAGTATGCACTGCTCCATACCTTGTATATAAATACACCCACATGTGCCTTTGCATACCAGTACACACAAACATGTCTGTGTGCCTAGGTATTACACCACACTTTCGTACACATACAAAATGGCCACGTACGTTTGTGCAGTCTCTGTATACCCGTCCAAACCTGTGCACATACACACCTGACCATGTACACCAGTGTAGTCGTCCGCATGCATGTCTATCTGCTTGTTCATATGTGCACATGACTATATCCATGCTCACCTGTGGTCCCTAAGCAGGATTCCAGCTGGGCAGTGCATACAGACAGAAGCTCCCAGGTCTCATTTTGGACGAATTGTCCTTTTTGTAACAGGGAAGGCAGCTTATAAACCAAGTGTCTGTATAAAAGGTCATTTTTATTTGGTGCCTCTTTGAAGTGGCTTCATATCACACATTGTTACAGAACTAGCCCCATTGGATTTGTCCCAATCCTTGGACAAACAGAGCCCGAGGCAGGCACAGTGCCTATGACTGGCCACTTGTGGCCCTGAGCACAAAAGTCCCCTCCTAGGACGAGTGCTTTGTGCAGCTGCTGTGAGATTCGTGGGCTTCAGGCTGGCGAGCAAGGACACAGCAAGGACACGGCTTGGTTGGGGTTGGGTTCTACTCTGACAGGATCTCATGGGTCACCAGAGAGGCCAGTCTGGGAGACAAGCCTGAGGGTGGGCCCCCTGTCATGTCTGGGCCTCAGAAAAAGCACACAGGCTAAGTCTGGCCACACTTCTGGCCTCTGCAGACAGTGACAGGGAACGGTCTGATCTGGGGTCACAGTTGAGTGGGAAGGTTGGAAACCTGCTCTGGCAGGGAGCGTTGTTACTGGAGAGGGAGGGAGGCAGGGAGGCGGTTCCCAGTGCTCAGCCTGGATGGTCCCCTTATCACCTGGGTGCGAAGGTGCCTGCCACAGCCCCAGGGTGGTGAGGGGAGAGTCCAGTACCCTGTGCTGTCCCAGGGTCTGTCCCCAGCACTCACTCTAGGTGACTGCTCTCTGAAGGGTCTGTTCACAGAAAGATGGCAGGCTAGAGAAAGTCTGCAGGTCTTAGGCAACAATTCTAGGTTGGCCTGCTGAGACCCAGCTATGGTCTGACTTCACCAGGAAGCCCTACCAAGCACGGAGGAATGAACCGTGACACAGGCCGGCCAGTTCTAGCGGGAGAGGAAGGGCAGGAAGTCTATTTTAAATGTTTAAAAAAATATACTCTTTGGCTTCCTTTTATTTCTTGAGGATTACATAAAAACGTGAACTATACAGGATCGTATCCCAGCCAGGCCCCAGGCGCTGGCTAGATGTTCCCTGCACTGTGTCCAAGCTTTGCACCACCTCTGTCCACCATTCCAGCTGGCAGAGGCCCTACTTAGAGAAAGAAGTCATGAAGCTATTCTCAATGCACAGGACGATGTAGGTGTTCTGGCAGCTCGCAGCTTTCTGTTCCAGGAGCCTGCCTGACAGCAATGAGGAGGCCTGCCCTGTGGCCCCGGTTGCTTCCGTCCGCCATGTCTCACAGTAGCTCTCCATCAGCCTGCGCCCACTGGGGTCTGAGCCATGCCATACACTCTTCTGAGGCCTGCAAGGCAGATAGGCTATCAGCTGCCTCCATACTTCTAGGGCAGAGAAGATGGAGGCCAGCTGCTGTCTTTGGGGACAGTAGGACAGTGGGACAGTAAAAGGCCCCTGTGACTTGTAGGACTTAGGTCCACCTCTCAGGTGTGCATCCCTGTGGAGGAAGGGATCTCTGGGCTGGCCTTTCGCCCGCTGACTAGAGCTGGCTTCTGGAAGCCTTGCTTGATAAATGCTAGGAGTAAGCTCTATTGCCAGGGCTTAGTCATTCAGCTCTGCCAGCAGCTCACGAAGGGGCCAGAAGAGCCCTCAAGGGTGCCTCTTGGGGAAAGCAGATGGTCAGGACCCAGGTACTACCCAAGGACACATTTGCTGAGCTCCTCAGGCCATTCTTCAGGGAGCAGGGTTGAACAGGTGTCTCAGCTGCCAAGTGCAGAGACACTGGGTATGACACCATTCTGAGGACAGCCTAGTTGATGGTCAACATTTCAGGTGCATTCTGCAACCAAGGGCTATGCCAGGAGCTACCTTGCAGGATCTGTACTTTTCTGATGCATTCACATGGCTGAGTTAGGTGATGAGCCACAGGCGATGAGCAAATCTGCTATGGCTTTGAGGGTGGTGACCACCCTGTGCTTAAACATACTGTGACCACCCATTCTCATGTTCTAGGTTCTGTGATTTTATGCACAGACCATGCCAGTCTAGAGATTGAGGTCTTGCCACATCTAATGCCGGGGGGGAGGGGGGACCTACCAGGCTGGGTGTCTCAGGACATCTCTGCCGTCAAAAGAGAAGATGCGGGCCCCAGGCTGCAGTTGACCCTGGGTGCCAGAAAACAGAGCATCCCAGCTGGGAGACAGCACCTCGTCCTGCAGGAGACACAGCAGGGACTTGAGTCATCCATCACATCAGGTCAGAGGAGTGAACGTCAGGGAGATCACAAGATATCAAGGAACACACTGGGCTGAGGCACACAGAGCGCCTTCTCCAAGGTAGGGCCCGTCACAGTGGGTGAAACCCACAGATACCCTCCCAAGCCTGAGCCCCTGGGGTCTGTAAGTCTGCACCATTGGTTCTGGGAAATATTGTTGCCAGGGCACGGAGAATGCCAGCTCTTTTCATCAGAATGACCCAGGGCCTGCAGTAGAAGGGCCAGGGTAGGCAGCACATAGAAATAGTGCCAGGCCACTTTTGGCTATGTGGGCAACATCACAAGAACCTTTAGAAACATCCCTGGGATAGGAACCAGGCAAGATCCAGGGGGTTTCTGGAATAAAGGAGGCCATGTGGGGAAAGTTGAGGCCATCTTAAGCCCTGCTGTTGAGACCAGGGCATGGGTACATCTGGGACATACTTTTGGCCTCTCAGGACCCTCAGGACAGGCTCCACCTACCTTCAGGTTGACGATGGGCACGGACCCACGGTCAGCACGGCGAACAATGCTATAGAGGTCCTGCAGCCTGGAGGACAGGAAGGCACGGTAGGTGCCAGAGAGCTTCACGGCTCGGGCCTGCTGGAAGCACTGGAAGTCGGCGCCACGGATGCCACGCATGCCACCCGACAGTGGGCTGTTCAGTGCCACCAGGTGGAGCTGCCGGAAAGGTCATGTACAATCGCATCATTAGGCAGGATCCCATGTAACCCTTTAGCCTCTAGGCTGCATCTCTGCAGCACACAGGCAGAGCCCGCTGAGGGCTGATGCCAGTAACTTCAGAGGCAACCTTCAAGCCCGTCAGCCCAGGGCATCGGAGGTGAGTCTCAGGAACTGCAGTCCTAGCAGCCCCCTAAGATGGCCCCTGATACGCTTTCCTGTGAGCAGAGATGAGGGCCAGCTCAGCCTGCTCGGGCCTGGCTGCAGAGCAGCTGCCTATCTTTGGTTGCCGCCCCCTCCTGTGTAGGGTAGCAGCAGAGCGCATGCCCAATCCAGCACTCTCTTCTCTGTCACATTAAGGATTAACTAGCAGCGCCGGGCTCCTAAGTGTGATTTCACCACCAGAGAGAAAGGCAAGTCCCTGGCCTAAATGATGAGCAGTCCATATCAGTCAGAAACCTACCCAGAGATCCTTGTCCACAGTGCACTCCCTGGCAGCTCTGGGGTGATTCCCTGTGTCGCTGGGTGGACACATACCCCTCAATCCTGGACACTCACCACCGGCTGGAAGTCCTGGTGATTGTGGGCAGGCAAGATCGTGGGGTGGACTGGCGGCAGGTGCACATAGGAGCCGTGGTGGTGTGGAACCCCGGGGTAAGGCTGTGGGTCTGGCAGTCGTGGTGGGTTGGCCAAAATGGCATCTGCCCGCCAGGGCCGCGCCGTGGAGTAGGAGTGCTCCCGCCGGGTATACGGACTGCCTTCATGAAGCTGCACCAGTGGGGGCTGCAAAGCAGCTACCTCGTTGCCCTGAGGACAGAAGTGCACAAGAGCCTGGGGTAGCTCTTCACCTGGGATATTCGCTTCCTGTGTCTACTCTGTGTACTCAGGCGGGACAGCGCTGGGCCTGAGGTGGTAAGAAGGAAGCTGTACCCTGAGCCCTGGGGTTCAGGCATGAGCCAGGTGGGGAGCTTGGAAGAGAGTCGTGACTCCTCACAGCCTCCTTAGGGTTCCTGGCTGCTGTTGAAGCTAAGGCCATACCTACATTGTCTTAGTCAATTGTCACATGTCATTTGAGCTCACGGAAAGCCTGGCTCTGAAGTGGTCCCCTCCCATTTCACATTCAAGTATGTTTGTCCCAAAGTATCCTCCAAGGTCCCTCGTCTGGAGATGGTTAATGAAGTGTGTGGCATGGAGGCAAGAAAATGACAGAACAGCCCAAGAGTGCCAAGGGCACAGCTAGAAGGCGGACTATTTCCAACCATGTTTATCCATGGCATAAACCAGTGGGCACAAGAAGCTGGACCATCAGCTGGGGGAAGTTCAGGCATAAGTTCAGCCATGGGGAGAAAGCTCAATTGGGAATTCCAGCTGATTCCCCAGCCAGCTTCTGCCAAACGTTTGGAGTACCCAACTTGATGACCCTTTATCTGTCCTCTGTTAAATATTCTTTTACTTCAGTGTGTCGTATACCTAACAAATCCACTCATTCCAAAATGAAAGCAACCCTACTGTGGATCAGTCTTTGCACCACACAAAACTATCATCAGCCAGCCACACACAATTAGGTCCTGGACTTCAAGTAACAACGAGGAGCCAGAGGCATCGACTGCAGTCCCGGCCTTCCTGGGCTGTTCCCCATGCTAACCTCTGACAGCTGTACGGAGGGAAAATGCTTACCGTGCCATCTGGGAGTGCTGTCCGGGCCTCCAGCTGAAAGGCAACAGCACGGGTTACTCAAGCATCCTTCAGGGCCAGGCCTCCCATCTGTCACCCTCAGCAGTGTCTTCCCACAGCTCCTCCCTCTGACACCCGCTCTTTGGCACCAACCAAGCGGGCACTGGTTAGACCTACTGCTGACACCATAGACTCTTCTAGGCCAGGTAGAAGGGCTGGGGGTCTGGAAGGCACTGTAGGACAGGCCTGCCAGGCCCATAGGCCCAGAACCCTAAAGCTGGTACCCAGCAGCCATCATGCATCTTGAGGCATCCTACCAGTGCTAAGGCTATTCACCATTGTGGTATTTATTTATTATTGTGTGTGTGTGTGTGTGCACAATATTCATGTGCACATGCCACGGTGTGTATGTGGAGGCTGGAAGACAACTTTGACAGGTTGGTTCTCTCCTCCCACATTCTGTGGGTTCTGGAAACCAAACTCACGCTGTTGACAAGTGTGTGTGGCACGTGCCTGCACCCACTGAGCCATCCGCCCAGGCCCACTGTGGTGTTTATACAGTGTGGTGCTGGGACACAAAGCAATGTAGCCTCTGTGCATCTTGAAGCCGTGCCAAGATGAGCCCTGATGCTTCGTCTCATTACATGCCCCACCCCCCACAGGGCAGCTCAAGAACATCAGCCATGAGCCAATGGGGGCTAGTGTTAGAACCATACCTCATGTTATATTGCTGTGGGCGGAATGGGAACTGCCCCCTCCAGGGCTATCTGTTTGAACATTTGGCCCCCAGTTGGCAGTGTTGTTAGAAAGGTTGGGGAGCCTTCGGAGGTAGAGACTCACTGGAGGAAGTAGGTCTTAGACCTTAGAGCCCAGCCCCACTTCCTGTCTGCTTGCTGCTTCCTGACAACAGGGGTGATGTCACCGGTTGCCTGGCATTCCTGCAGCTATGCCTTCCTCATGGGGCAACGGACTGTACCCCAAACTATGAACCGTACCCCAAACGTAAACCCCTTGAGGTACCTCTTGTTGGGTATTTGGTCTCAGAAACAATGAAAGTAGGTAATAAACATTCATTTACTGCTAACCCTAAAAGCGCAGAGGAACACACTACTAGAAATCCTCCCCACCCCCCTTGGTGTGGGTATTAGAGGGAGGGTCCCTGAGAACTCACCAGCACTTTCCGGAAGCCATTTCTAACGCGTACGTAGAGCTCTTCCCTCTCGGCCACAAAGATGAGCCAGCCCTCGGGCACCTCACGAACCTTGTCCAGCATGGTCTGGTAGGTAGCCCAGATCCTCACCTGCTGGAACCCCAACCCAAGCCCAGTGTGGGCCCTACTGTCCAGAGACTCTCGGAGGCCCCAGGATTTGGGAGGTCAGAGGATGGCCCTGAGTAGGCAACCTTTCGGTCGTCCCCAAGAGAGAAGACTGGAGGTTGAAGTGAGTGTGTTGGGGACCCTATGTTCCCACAGATTCTGGTCTCTGCCCCCAGTGGACTGATGGCAAGGGCTTTCTGGCATGCCACCTGCCTCCTCACCCTTCCTCCAGATTCTCAGACCTTGGCCAACTGGACACTTACCCCAGCAGAGGCGCCCATGGCTCCTGGGGGTCCTGGGGGTCCGGGTGGACCCGGAGGACCAGGAACACTGACAGCTACAAGAGAGATCAAGCTGGGAACTCCTGGCCCTATGGGCAGCCGCTAGGGACGCAGGCCCATTCACCACTCTCCACATACTTACTCTGTCTATGAGGGCCAGGGAAGGAGGGAGGTCCTGGAGGGCCCGGGGGGCCTGGGGGGCCCTGGCGCCCCTCATAGCCAATGCCAGGAGGTCCCTGAGGGCCAGGAGGGCCTGGTGGGCCCCGGATGCTCTCTCCCTTCAGACCCTAGGAACAACAAGGAACCCCTCCATTGTACCCTGCATGCCCTAGGCTGGCACTGTTATCTGCTCATAGCCCCAGAGGTGGAAGTAGCCTATGAGACCTGTGCAGCCCTGTCTACCCCTGGGCCCCTTAAAGCTGCGGGGTTGTTTCCAGGACAGAGGAGCAGCCCCGGGGCCTCCCAGTGTCCCAAGCAGAAGCTAGGCCTGTGGTTCCCTTGAGTCCTCAAGACAGATATGATGCTACAACCCTGGCATCTGCTCAGCACTGCTCAAAGCTAGGGACCGGGGCAGATGGGTGGCAGCAGGAGCAGTCACAAGGCACAAATGAGGCTAGCCTGGCCCGTGTGCCCACTCAGCGTCATGCCCACAGAGGAGCCGATAAATGTGGGGTCTCGGGCAGCTTGAGCTTGCAGGGCTTGGTCTGAGTCTTTTGAGGTATACGACCAGCCATATTGTGTCACCTGACCGTGCTCAAGCCCACAGCGTGTGGACACCTGCAGGAGGCCTGCGGCTCAGGCTTACCGGAATCCCAGGGTAGCCAGGGGGGCCAGGAGGCCCTGGTGGGCCAGGTACACTTGAGCTGAAGAATCCACCACCAGCAGCGCCAGGTTCTCCCCTCTCTCCTTTCTGTCCGGCGTCCCCCGGGTCCCCCTTGTCTCCCTACAGGTAGAAATGGTTATCTGAGCCAGGCGAGGATGGCATGAGTCATGGGCATGTCCTCGGTGCCCAGTGCTTGCCCTCCCAGATCCAGCTCCACCCCCACGGCTGAAGGACAGTGAGCGTCCAGAGGGAAGGACACTACCACAAGGCTGGTGTTCCTCATGGAACCAGAAGAAAAAAAAAAAACGTGGTTTGGCTGGATGTCATTAGACACTTGTTGCCAGGGACAAAGGCACCAGCCACCTCGTCGGGACATCCACTTTCCCCCAGCTTCACCAACAACCTCACGCACCTTCATTTCAGCTCCCAGGTGGAAGAGGTCAATGGGGAACTGCCCTGCAGGGTGGGAAGGTAGGTTGAGGGGTGTACAGGTAGTATTGACTACAGTTTGTACTCTCCTCCCCCACCCCACCTGCCTTTATTGATTCATGTAAGGACCCCACATTTTCTTAAATTAACTCCTGGTTAATGTTTTTTGTTGTTGTTTTAAGTTTTGGTCATTTTGTGTTTTCAGAGTTGCATTTGTAAATGCGCATGCCTGGCCGTTGGCTTTTCTGATTGCTCTCTATCCAGTGGCCTGGAGAGACTCACTCGTTCTGACAGTCCGCAGATCGTCCTGGGGGGACAGGCACATTAAAGACTTGGTATCTGTGTAAGTTGGCTTCTTCCCCTAAGCCCCTTGCTTTAAGAAGCCTGTTCCCATCAGGCATAGCTCGGCAAGGCCCAGGGCCCCTCCTCTGAGACATTCCCTCGATGCTTCTGTCAGTTTATAAGGATGGGGAGATGTTTTGGCATCTTCAAAGAATGAACTTGATCTTTGGGCTTTTCTCTTTCTTTCTTTCTTTCGTTCTTTCTTTCTTTCTTTTTTTGATCTTTGTTATTTCATACATAAATAAAACATAGCTTCATTTATCTATGTCTCTAGAGTGCCTTCCTGTTTTCATCAAATGTGATGTTTGCTTTCTGGTACTATGGGCTAGAGGCACAGAAACACTCCGTTGGAAGCTGGAATTTTGTGAACAAAGGGTTAACCCATTCTTTCAGGGATAGCAACCTTGGGTCTCTTTTTCCTGTGGCTGTCCTCCTGGACTGTGCTCGGAGGCCCTTTGCTGTTAGGAGAGATGGTCCTGAGCAGTGATTCCATGGCCCCCATGGCCCAGCCACCTTACAGATGTATCACCTGGGATTGAAGGCGACAGTGATCCCTAGTAGGACCTAAGCTCCAGCCCCTGTCCTAGAACCTCTGTAGAACTGGGCCATGGTCTACGTGACCCCATGACCTATAAGCAAGGGTGACCCAGCCCAGGGTTTAGAGGACCCAGCTATTCGGGCTTCTAGGAGATGCTCTGCCACCCTCGCCATCCCAGGCTTCCGTTTCTTTGATGTGAGCTGCCTGTACCAGTACTGCTGCTGAGGCAATCCTCCCATGCAAAGACTTTCACAAGCCTGCCAGCCCCCTAAACCTGCAGAACCTGCTTCTGCCTGCAGGGAGTGGTCTCTGTGGCTGGCGTGTGGCCAGAGATGAGGCAGACAAGCATTGGTGGCTGCAGAGCCCTTCTGTCTCCAGGTTAAATTTCTCAGATGACAGCACAGTTTTCTTTTTACTTCTGTCAGCTTTCCTCTATCTCCTGAGGCTCTGCTATTATAGACACTTGGGTTCAGTTACGGGATCGTCCTGGCAGACTGACTTTCATCAAGGTGAGGGCTTTTCTATTCCCAGCCACATTTGCTAAGATGCACTTGGTCACAGACACAGAGACACATGCACACCCTGCTGGCCATTGCTAGTTCCCTTCTCCCCAGACAATTCCCTCCATCTCCATCCCCTACTTTGCCCCTGTCCACAAGGAATCTCTCTTGTGTCTCTCTGGACAGCCAGTCCATTCCCATCCCAACAGCCAATAGAAGCACCCATGCTCAGTTGCTGAAAACCTGTGTTTGAATTTAGTTTCTTCTCTATTTCCTACGTATCCCTGCTCTGTGTTCGTTCTCACTCCTCATCTTGATTTGCATCAAGTCTTCTTCCTTGTGTATCATTTTTCTGTCCATCAGGCATCCAGCTGCACATTCTTGGTTTTGGCTTTCCTTCAAGTTCATCTAAACCCTTGACCTCAGCCAAACATCAGAGACAGTGTTCCAAAGAGACTGGGCCTGTGGCCGTGCAGCCTGCACTCTTCCTGCTGTGTCGATCAGCTGTTGCCTACCTCCCCACCCTTTCTGGGAATGCTTGTCTCTCCCAGGAGGCTCGCACTGCACACCAGGCTCTCTGCCACTTAGGCCACCCTCTGTGCCGTGGGATCCTATGTGAATTCTGATGTGAAACATCAGAGCCTCCCTCTGATGTTCTGAAACACTCAGGGACTTCTGGTTTTATTCACTTCTGCCAGTTTTCTTGTGCATCCTTTGACTATAGGAAACACTGGAAACCTTCCCTTAGCTTTGGAAACTCTGGGCCATTTTGCTCTCAATTGTTGTTTCTGTTTGGTTCTCCAGTGACAAGCATGCTAGAGCATCGCTATGTCTGTCTGCCTTCTGCTATCTTTCTGTGCTTCCACTGGCTAGGTGCTGAGCTGACCGCTTGCAGCTTACCCTTGCTGTCCTGGGGCTGGGGTGTCCCAGAATTTATCCAGTCAGGCCTCTGCTGTCTGAGGTGATTCTCTTTCCTTTTAGCTCCAGGACACAGTATTCTCTAAGACTTGGTCCTAGCTTGGTAACCACTTCCCAGGAGGCCTGGGTACCTGGTCTCTCTCCATCTCTGATTGGTTCTTTGTTCAAGTGCCTGTGTCTTCCTTGTGATGCCGCACACTCTTGAGTGCTACTGGAGGGCAGAACCTGGGGCTGGTATTTGCTCTTACTTTGGCAGGCCTGGGCTACAATGAGCAGGGACCCAACTAGCACATAGATATACTGATGCTTTTGTGGTCTAGGGGATGTGGCCTCAGCTCTCTCCACTGCTGGTCCTTCCTCCATTTCACAGGCAGCTTCTCAGCTTTTATCTTGGTTTGCCAGATGGCCTTGGTGGAGGTGAGTCAGGCCAACGTGGGAGCTGGCAGAGGCCACTCACTGCTCACTGGGAAGAATAGCCCCACTGGTGTCTATCAGTGAATGGGGTAATGGGGACATCCCATTAAGCTGTTCTTCCCTTCACCCTCCCAGGCCCTGGTCCCCAAGCTGAAAGGATGGCTAATGTCCCTAGATCCAAGTCTTATCAGGACTTGTGAGCTGAGAAAACACTGTCTTTCCAAATGGTTGGGCAGCAACCATGGTGTAGTGGGTGCCCAGCACCCCAAGGGCTCTGGTGCTTAACTCTGGAGCTGGCTATACACAACAACTCTCAGCCTGGAGGGTGCAGAGCATGCTCACCTGGTGGCCCAGGCGGGCCCACATCTCCTTTGTCACCCTTTGGTCCTGAAGGCCCCTGCACACCTGGAGGAGGAGACCCCAAGGCTGTCAGGGAAGAGCCCCTCCCACTAACATCCCCAGTCCTGGTGTGCACATGGCGGGCTTAGACCAGAAGGGCTGCAGATGACAGGGGTCAGGGGGAACGTAGACAGAATCAGAGCTCACGAGGAACAATGGTGGGCGGGGCTATTCCTGCATCTACTTTGAGAAATCTTGGGTGGTCATCCCCAGCTCCCTTGGACAGCCACGCCAGAGGTGTCTGACATTAGGGGTAGGGTACAGTTGCAGGCATGGACATAGCTAAGAGGTGCTAGGGAACAAGATACCCAGAGCTAGCAGAGACTTGAGTGTCACACCTTCCTTTTTCCTAACCGGTTTGATGTTACTACATCCCACTGCCATCTTCCTATCGGGGCCCCAAACCTCCGCAAGTGCTGCGAGCCATGAGCTCTCACCTTGCTGTCCTGGTAGTCCAGGTCGGCCAGACTCCACAAATGCCTACAAAGAACAAGCATGGGGGCGGGGGGAGTGTGTGCTCTAGAAAGCAAGACTACAGGGGTCCCAAGGCAAGAAGTCCCAGGGCCCCTCCCCAGAGCCAAACCAGCACTGTCTGGAGCTCTGAGGGGGGGGGGGTGGACAAAGTCTGTGTCAAGAATCCTAGTCACAGTGACCTGCCCTCATAGGTGGTCACCTCTTCCCTTGCTACGTCTAGTAAAACTGAACTGACCCGAGCACCTGGGGTCAGGGACCTGAGTCATTCCAGCTTGAGGTTTTTTCCAAGCCCCAGAGCTACTACTCTGTGAATTTACTACTCATCCACTGGTCCCTGGAGCACCCTCCACAAAAGACTCCCCCCCCCCCACACCCCCAGAAAGGATCCCAAGGCCACTGATGAGAGAGAAGCCCATACAGCATGAGGCTCTGACCACTTACATTGCTGTCATAGATGGGCATCCCGGGAGGACCTGGGGGTCCTGGAGGCCCAGGGGGGCCAGGCATTCCCTGGGAAGGGACAGAAAGCTCTGGTTAGTCAAGGTCACAGCTGAGCTACCAGTATAAGCTGTGAATAGCTGCTGTACAGGTAGCCATGGTCCTCCTGAGATCACTAGCTGCAAACCCAAGGCTAGGTTGCTCAAGAAGGCTTTATTCATTTGACTCGAATGAATAAAGTTGCATTTTCACTTATTCAAAGAAAGGAACAGCCACCCATTCACCAGGACAGGACACTTACTCTCATGCCGAACCCGAGGCTGGCATCTCCGGGCTCCCCTTTCTCTCCCTTTAATCCATTAGTTCCAGGACGACCCTGGGCAGAACAGAATGGCAGGGTTTGTTGGACACCAGACAGCCTGTGACAGCCCCATCTTTCCCGTGCTCAAGCCCGCACCGTCCAGCCCCAGGCAGCTCTTGCCCGGAAGCTAGGACCCAGGTCGGAGCCCCCTCTTTGCCCATGGACCCCTACGGTGTGGCAGACGAAGAGTACTCTTAGCCGGGTACATCTCTGATACATATTAAGACACTGGTCTTGTAGGTGTGATAGCTGCCCAGGGAAGGGCAGGAGGGGCTGCTGTCCATTTTCTCCAAGGCCCTAGGGGCTCTCCACCCACTTGAAAGGCCACCAAATCCTCACCGGCCGGCCGGGGAAGCCGATTTCTCCCTTGTGTCCAGGTCGCCCATAAGGACCCTAAAGAGAAAAATGATGAGTTGAAGGGTGGGTGGAGCCTCCTAGTAAGGAGGGAGGGGCCACCCCAGGAAAGGACCAAGGCTGCCATCTTGGAGGAACTGACTGTTGCCATCTGGTGCAACCATGTTGTTGTTATTATGTTTTGTTTTTGGTTTTTTGAGACAGTGTTTCTCTGTGTAGCCTTGGCTGTCCTGGAACTCGCTCTGTAGACCAGGGTGGCTTTTATTTCACCGAGATCCACCTGCCCCTGCCTCCCGAATGCTGGGATTAAAGGCGTGCGCCGCCACCGCCCGGCTGACCCCCATGTGTTTCACCGCTGCAGTTACCACAAACCATGGGCCATGACCTCAGTGTAACAGAAGGGCACTACTCACCGGGGGTCCTCGGAATCCTGGCTCTCCCTGAACAAAGAATCAGAGGTATGTTAGGGCTCTATGGTTAACCTCACCCACCGCCTCTTAGAGTCCCTGCTACCATCAAGGTGAGCTAGGCTGGCAACCAAGGCTGCTGACCATGCCAGGGGGACTGGATGGACACCAGCCTTAGGGACTAGGTCTGGTTTGAGTGAGGCACAGATGGATGTTCCCTGGGTCCCTGGGCATGGGATCCATGGTCCCTCAGACCTTACTCAGCTGTAGGGCCTCTGAGAGTAGAGGGGTCTCTGGGCCTGGGGAATCTAGTATCATTAGCTCACATTCTAACAACCCCGTGGCCCAGTGAGAATTCATTCCTCATAGGCACCAAGGCTTCCCAAGGCCCTTCCCCCAGTGCCTTCTTGGAAGGCCTGCAGGGTGGGGTTGGGACAGGGAGGAGTAGGCAAAATACAGCCTGAGGAATAAGTCCTGGCCAGTTGAGCAAAGGCTTGTGCTCAGGCAGGTTCCTGTAGGCTCAGGTCCACAGGAGGTCTAGATACCTCAGTTGTACAGGGTAGATGGATGCCTGTACATGGGCAGGGGGCTTTTTGGGGTCAGTAGGCCTTGGTCCCCTTCATCTCCCATAGGCGAAGGCCAGGCAGAAGAGTGAGTACAATGGGCCATAGTCTGTATTACTAACCTTCCTATAGGTGAGCTCAGCTAATAGTGCCAAGGGATAATGCAAGACACTGGCTAGTTTGGGGGCTATGAGGACACACCCAGGATAATTGCAAGGGGCCAAAGGGAGGGCAACAGATGCAGGCTATGGAAGGCTTGGGAACCCTACTGAGGGGTGGTTTGAGTGTGTCACCATCCTGACTGTGTGTGTGCCCCCCCCCCGACACACACACACTCTCATGCTGTCTTTCACCATGTTAGGGAACTTCAACCTCATTCTCACCTTGGCTCCTTTCTGGACGTGGCTCAGGGCTCTGCCATCAGGGCTAAAGAAGGAGCCTGGCTCTCCCTTTTCACCCTGGAATGACAAGGCAGGAAGGACAGCTCAGGGCTCAGCCACTCCCCAAAACAGAGCGAGGGGGAGGTTATGGCTAGACACTGAGTTAGGGTAACAGGGATGGCATGTCCTGGTACCCTCAGGGTCCGCCATCACCTGGGTAGACAGGATAGCATATTTTATCTGTAGCAGGTCTGGGCAGCAATAAGGCTGTATTCTGGTTCCTGAGAAATGAGCGGAAGACACTGCAGCCCCTTACCTTAGGCCCTGGAAGACCCCGCTCGCCTTTGGAACCCAGGTCACCCTTCGGTCCAGCAGGTCCCTACAGTGAAGACCAGATAGGAATGAGAATCCCTGACTCATAATTCCCATATCCTGTGCCCTGTGGTTGCTCCCTGGTCATGGGCCAGCCCTTCGGAGTCCTCAACAGTTATAGGTGGCAAGGACGCCATGTTATGCCCTCCAGACCCTGTTATCTTCCTGATAGCATCATGTCCTCCAGGGCAGTGACTGTCCCCATCCAAGCTTACTCTATAGTCCTGTGTGTGCCAAGAGCAGAGCCCACACTCATCCCCAGTGTCAGGGCATTGCTGGGCAAGCATGGACCTCTGAAGCAAAGCTACTTACGGGAAATCCTGCATGCCCTGGCTTGCCCTGTGGAAGGAAGGGTGCTATGAGTTTTGGGGACACGGTGCTCTACCAGTATTCTAACCCAGCTCCCCTGGACCCTCTCTGGGCTTTCTTAGAAGCGAGTTGGAACTCACCTCAGGTCCTGGCGTGCTCACTACGGCTCTCTGTTCCCCGTGCCATCAGGAAATAAAAATCAGAGGGGAAGAAAAAGGAAGCTGCCTTTGAGTTGGAAGTCGCCTGCTGTCTGTCACATTAGCCACAAGCTCAGCAAAGCTAGTCCAACGTGGAAGTTAGAAGAAAACTGTGCTTTCAGCAGTTACGCCTGGCTTCTCTCTGCAGGTGCCCAGGTGACAAATGACCCATTTCCTGGAGAGTGTCCCCCCCGCCCCCCAGCTTGGAGCAGCCAGGGCTGGTATCACTCCACAGTCCTGCTGCACATGCTCTGGCTCATCGTGCGGAGGCAGCGCCACCTGCTGGAGGCTTTTCCCATGCCTCATTCTCATACCAATGTCCCCTGAATAAAAGGGCCAGCTATGGCTTTTGGATCTACCCTGGTCCCAGAGTCCTTGACCCTGCCTCTTCCCCCAGGCCTCACTGCAGTGCTATCAGTTCCGTGGTGTCTGCCCATTCCTGGAAGCAGGAGGCCTTGGCCGGGCACTCTTGTGACCATTCACAGCCTTGCTACCACAACTATACTGTCCCCATCTCAGAGCTGAGGTACCGAGCCCCTAGGAGGTGAAATAACCAGCCGGGATCAGAGGGGGATTTGAGCCTGTTATCAACCCAGCCATGCTCTAAGCTCTGTCCAGGGCAGCCTCTCCCCTACATTCCCAGCTCCCTTGCGCCCTGCCTCTCCCACCCAGAAACTCGGGCTTCTTGCTTCAGAGAAATGAGCTCATATAACAGCTTGTCCCAAGCTGCTGCGACAGGGCTGTGAGGGACCCATTTACTCCAGGGTTAGGCCACTTGAGTACGTTGCCGCAGGCGTCACAAAAGGCAGTGGTAGCCTTTGCGGCCAAGAAGCTTTGGTGAGGAGAGAGCTTCTAGCCAACACAGCATTTTCCTGAAAAGCCAAGTCCCCTCATGTCCGGGTGAGGCAGTTAGACCAACTATGGGCAGTACCTAGGCCGAGGGATGAGCCCTACAGCACTCCACATTGTACTTACATCCTCAGTCGACACATAGACCACTGGCCCCGGAGGTCCTGGGGGGCCAGGGAGGCCTGGCTGCCCCACTCCATCTTTTCCTGGGTTTCCCTGGAAGAGAATGACAGGTAATCATTCTGGTTGCTGGGCAGGACCTCAGAGCCTACCCATAGCTCAGGCACTGGGTTTGTAGACGGTAGCTGAGAGCTACCTCTGCCGACCTAAGGCTCTCTGTTTAACTCTCTGATGTCACACGGGTAGCTGGGGCATGAGGCTGGGGCATGATGGGATTCCAACCCTGATGCCTAAGCAGCCCAACTCTTGTTCCTTGTGTACCTGTGGATACAGTGACACTCACCTTTTCTCCCTGGTTCCCTTTCTCTCCTTTTGGCCCCTGGAGAGACAGAGAAAATGGGTAATTGTAGACAGAACCTGAGTCCCTTCAGGGACCAGCCTACCCGAGCCTGGCTTCCAATGCAGATGAGGATTCTGTGTTTCCCAGGAGCGTGGGAGGATATAGACGGGCATCCACGGCCCTGCCCAGACTTGCATTTGGTTCCACAAGACACACTGTAGCAGGTAGGGGACACAGATGTCCAGGATACCCCAAGGGCCACCTTGGATGCCAGCTCTCTTCCCGGTCGCTTCTTTTATGTCTTTCCCCCTCTCACTCACCGGGGGCCCAGCTGCACCCTGTCTTCCTGGGGGACCAGGCATGCCTGGGGATCCACCTTCACCGCCTTCTCCCTGGGACAGACAAAGGGAAGATCCGGAATCAGCCTTGCGGCCAGGCAGCAGAGACTCTTGGGGAGGAGACCACAGCAACCATGGCCATAGCTTGTGTTTCTGCTGGCTACTGGCTCAACCCCCGGAGTGTGGAAGAGAAGGGATGAAGGTAGCCGGGAAGAGGAGGTGGGTAGGGGAGGAAGCTCATTTCCCCCAAATTGGTACAGGTGTATGCAGGTGTACCCTGAGGCAGGGATGTGACATTGGCAATTTTCTCTGAGTCAGGCATGTTAAATTATAAAGAAATCAAAGTATGAGGAAGAATGAGGCCAGTACTATACAGGGGCCTTACTCTATGTCTCCTCTTCTTGGGCCTTTGAGATGTGCTTGACACACCCTTACTACTGAGGCTTGTGAGGCATGCTTTCTGATCTTTGCAGGCCCCTCCCCATCCCCAGTGGACAATATAACTGACCCTGGGTAAAGTACCTACCTTGGCTCCAGGTGGCCCTGTCATTCCAGGATCCCCCTAAGTGGACAAAGAGCTCCATTAGTTTGGGGTGTCAGCTGGCCTACCCCGAAAGCAAGCCACATTCTCCTCTGCTCATCACCTAGGGTGCCCTGGCTCTAGCACTTGGGCTGTCCCAAGGGTCTTAGAATCCTGGGTGGCACACTAGTGAAAGGTATGAAATATATCCTAACAGCACAGGTTTTTGTTCTTGATATTGTAGACACTGGTGGCAGGACCCACCATCTCCAGTCTAAGAAACAAGTCCTTGGAAGTGACTTGTTAACATTAAAAACAAAACAGAACAAAACAAAACAAAAAACCCACAATAGGCCGATCTGAAAATCCAGCCCTATGAAATGTCCAGTGTTTTGTAAACCGCCAAAAAAATATTCTTAAAGGAGTAGGGCAACATCAGAGGCTAGTTAAAAATTTGGGAACCCTTTGTGGGGGCTATTCTGGCATTCTCCACCTTTGCCCCTGCCCTGAGGAGCCTGAGTCAAACCTGAGGGAAGGTGGGGGCCTTGGGGCCAAGTCAGTGGGCTGAATGACAAGGGAAGCTGAGAACATAGGAGTGGGGAGGGGTTCTGGGCTCCTCAAAATTCTATCACACTTCAGATGAATGAAGCCAGGAATGTCAGTTCACAGAGCGTAAAAGATAGGGCATGAACTCGCTGATGCTCAGTGCATGGGAAGGGGCACAGGGCTCTGTTTCTATGTCTGCTGAATCTTGCATGCATCCATGCTGAACTCAAGAAGTATTTGTTCACTAGGCAGATCAACAAGAAAGGCCTCACTCACTTACCTTGAGTCCTGGCAATCCCGGGGGTCCCTGTCAGAGTAGAGAAAGCAAATGTTAGGTGTTATTGACCCAGATATTCTGTTTAATCCTAGGTTGACAAGCCCTTTCCAAACCTCATGGCTAGAGTGAAAAACAACTGAGGCATGAGACTCGCATGGTACAAGCTCTCAGCTGGGCGGGGCAACTGAATGTCAACAGTGTATCCAGTTAGGGGATACATAGACGCTCTTTCTGTTGTCCTTACAACCTGTCTACATTTGTTTGCAATTGTTTTAAAAATAAAACGTAAACTGTAAAAAAAAAAAAAAAAAAAAACTACAAAGAATAACACCAACAGCAATTGCTAACCTCTGTCACTGCAGCATCTGTCTGCCTGCTGTGGCCCCAGAGGCTGGAGGTCAGCCTGGTGTCCTCCAGGGCCAAGGCTGGGACATAGTGCCGCTCCTCGGGAGAGGGCAGTAGCCTCAAGGACAGATGATATCCTGGGCAGGGCCACAGAGTATGCTCATGCCTACGCACATGTGCCTTGATAATGCCTGCTGTTTGGGGACTTTGGGACTTCAGCTCTTCTTTATTAACCTATTCTGAACTACACACAAGTCAGCAGATAAACGTGGGCCGGGGCGGGGGAGCCTCCCCCAAATGCCCCATTAACTCTGGACAATATCTGTCACTTCTTTAGCCTGTAGCCATGGAAGAAATCAGATAAGAAGGCCTGTCTACCTGTCGCCAGCTCTCTCCCTTACTGGGGACAGTTTGGGATTAGGTCTTTCTAGGATGGAGGGTACTGTGGCTCAATCTCCCCTCCCCGAGCTGCTGTGGACTCCTTGCCCTACATAAGGCTCTGTACCAAGGATACCCCTGACCTGGAACCCTTCTGCCCCAGCTCATGGGCAGTACCTGCGGTCCATCAGAGCTTCGGGCTGTTGCCCAGAAGGGTAATCCAGAGCCTTCCATGTCATCCTGAAGGGAACATAAAAGGGGTGCTAAGTCTTTGATCCTAAGAAGGAGCCTTCCCCAAGGACAGGAAAGTGGAGGTGGGGAAGTAAAGTGGATAAATGGCGGAGTTTGGGTTGTGCGTGGGAGTCGAACCCTGGTGGGTAGGCATCGTGCTCAGTCACAGGGCGCATGTGCAAGAGAAATTGTACCTGGGTACATAAACAGATTTTTAGCAGCTAAGGATGGAGGGGCTGGGGAGAACAGCCGCAGACATTGGGACATCTGGGCCTAAACGTTTGTGTTTTGAGTACACTGAGGGCAAGTCAACACTGGGCCAATCCATCTAGGCACTCAGAGCACAGAAGTGGGGGCCTAAAGACAGGGACAGAAGAACCTACATGGTTGATAAGAACTAGGCCCTGCCTGGAGAGTTCTGCCCAGGCTGTGAGATGCTTGGAAGTAAGGCGGCTGTGGGGTATAGTTCAAAACCACAGTGACCTAGACTCACAAATCCAGCAGGAAATCCTGGTCCTGGTGGTCCTGGGGGCCCTGGTGGTCCTGGAGGCCCTGGGGGTCCAGCTGGCCCACTGGGTCCAGCCAAGCCAGTCTTTCCAGGTACACCGACAGGCCCAAGGTCTCCTTTGCTCCCCTGCACAGACAGAAGGACAAGGTCACCATTCATGACCCTGGGTTTCAGCAAGGCTACAAGCAACCCCAGTGAACACACTCTTCCTTACAACGCTTTTCAAAGATCTGAAAACATACTGGAAAATCACATTCCACAAAGGCGTACAGACAAATCCTGGGCTTAAATCAACAGGGTCGCTTGCAAGCCTAACACTGTAGCTTTGGCGAAAGCTCAAGATTCACAGAGCAGGCTGTACACCATGACCTGTTTTCATGGGTCCTGGCTCCCTGACAGTATGGACAGAGATAGCAAGAAGCAGGTAAGGAAGAAGGGCAGGCTACTGGAAGATCCAGGGAGAGAAAGCCTTGGGGTGGGTCTGCATTGGACCCTGTGGCCAGCAAGTGGTTGGGGTAACAGGGATACAGGTATTACTATAGCTTTGTGAGTCTGAGGAACATGTATAGGACTTGTCAAGGAGTCTGAGAGACCAACTCAAGGGAACAGACAGAGGCAGGGAGGCCCCTGCTCCAAAGGCTCTAAGCATGTCAGCCCTGAAGTTGGACCTGGTGGGCCACCTTGCCCCAGGGACCCTGCTGGTGCCAATCCACCTCTACGAACTAAAAACTGAGACTATCACCATTCTCTCCTGGGCTGCCAAGAGGCACACACACAGGCAGAGAAATGCCCTGAGCCCAGCTGAAACACAGACAAGCCTTGCCTGGCACAGACTCTCCTATAAAATGTCAAGCTGGGTTCAAAGATAGCCTGGGCTAGATGAGATGGTACCCCTGCTATCAAGTTCCTTTGTGTATAATGAGGGCACGGGCATCCATGTGGGTGCAGCCGTAGCTACTCAATTCCAGATGTGTACCTAGGACAGCTGTCAGCCCTTTAACCTCAGTAAAATACTTATTTATTCTTGAAGACCCTCTTGGGCATGTGTATGTGTAGATACAAGTGCTTGTACTGACCGGAACACATGAGTGCAGACACTAGTGTCTCGGCAGATACACATGAATGGCATAGAGAAACAAGTGTGCACACACACTTACATACTCACCAGCCCATCTTTTTTTTCATCTCCTTCTGATATGTTCATCTACCCCTCCAATGCCCATATTGTTCTCGTTCCCCACTGGACTTTCCTATCAGGCCCCACTCTTCCTCTGAGTGCCAGCCAGGATGCTTATCAGAACATGGGTTAGGATGCTGGGAGTACCACCGGGGACTGTGCTGAATTAGGCGGTACCCCAGGAGTTCCCAGGGTTCCCTGATACCTGCCCACTGGGAGCTTATTTCTAAATCTGACACCTCTGGTTACACACACACACACACACACACACACACACACACACACACACACACACACACACACTGGTGAAGCTGGAGTTACAGTCAGCACCGATGACTACATTTGCTCACGGGGGTGCCCCCTGCATCCTGCTGGGGTACTTTTACTAAGCAGGTAGCCCCAGCTCTACCAGAATGAAAACTGGCTAGTACCTTGGGTCCTGGGATGCCCACATCGCCCTGTGGAGAAAAAGAACAGGATTACAATAAATTCAGACGTGTGTATCAATGAGAGAAAAAGCAAACCAATGGTCCTATTTCTGCTGATTTTAGTGGTTTCTAGGCCTATTCCCACCCCCACCCTGACCCTGTCTGTTAGGGATAGAACCCCTGGGAAGCTCAGCAGGGAGGGGAGCCATGAGAGCCTGAGGCCAAAGCACCTCCCCAGGAATGTCTCTCAGAACCTATCAAGTGGAGAGCCCTTTGGGCTTAGCCAAAAACAGACAAGCTCTGGGTATACAGTTCATTTTAAACAGTGGTTCTCAATCTGTGGGCTGTGACCCCTTTGGGGGTCAAATTGACCTTTTCATAAGGGTTGCCTAAGACCATCGGAAAACAGGTATTTACATCACAATTCATACACTAAAAAGGTAGCAACAAAAATAACTATGGTTGAGGGTATGACAACATGAGGAACTGTAACAAAGGGCTCCAGCATTTGGAAGTTTGAGAATCACTGATTTCAAAGGACCTTCTGGGGGTGGGTCTTCCTCATCCCATTTCCAGGAAGTGCCTCCCTCCGTCAGCAGTGAGAGACCACATGGTTAGCAGAGGCTGAGCTTGCCTCTGAAGACTTCTATCAAACCTAACTAAACCGAAGCCTGAAGTATCAAACCCTTTCAAATCAAATGAAGCCCTAACGCCTAAGCTGTTAGTCCTTCTGTAGCTGTAGGAAACAAATATGGAGAGCCTGACTTTCACCTGAGACCCGCTGACCCCAGTGCAAAGAATCTTCCTAAGCTGCGGACGCAGGCTGTGCCGGTGGCCTCACCCTATAGCAAGCACCCTCCTCAGAACCCCCCCAAACACGCAGTGTCCACCACCCTCTGGCTACAGATGTGTGCTGAGTGATATCCACGTATGAGCTGACTTACAACACTGCCTTTCTGGCCGGCCTCTCCTGGTGGGCCTTCTTTGCCTGGAGGACCTGGAGGTCCCTGGGGGACAGAAGAACAGAGATGGGCTGGACAGGATCTATAGTGAGCAGGTGAGAGCTGGCACCCAGACTTCCTAAGAGCCAGGATAGAAACTGTTCCCCCACAAGGAGCATGCACAGCTCAGAAGGCACCATCACAGAATAGAGATCATTTGTGTGAGCTTGTTCTTCTGAGCCGCTGGTTATGCCGGAGACCCTGAGGTGGGAGGCTCATGTATCCATCCAGTCAGAGTCAGCTAGTGGGTCAGCACCCCCAGAACCACAGGGTAGCCTACCCCGACCACCTTCATCCTAAGAGAGAGCCAAAATGGGAACCACCTCCACCTTGAATGGAGAACAGAGTATGGGAGCCCTGAGGTAGAAACCTCACAGGATGCCCTACCCCACTTCCCAGTCAAGAGGATGCTCTAGGTCAGGGGAGGCAGCAGAACTTACCGGGGGACCAGGAAATCCTGGGGGCCCTTCCTTGCCTGGCACACCAGGAAGGCCTGCAGGTCCTGGAGCGTAGGAGCTGTTGACCCCAAAGCGCCCTGGCTCACCAGGCAGTCCTGGGACACCAGGGGGTCCTGGGGGGCCAGGGAAGCCTCGTGGGCCCTGGGCATGAGAGATACAGTCCATCATAGAATACATGGCCCTGCTGGGCGATGACCACATCCCCAGCTAGTCTTGTCCTACCCCCAAGGGGTCCCCATTCATGCCTTGGGTACCATGCTTTACATGTGCCTTGGTGACAACGGGTGCAGTCACTTACTCTGAGGCTCTCTAGGTCTCCACTGAAGCCGGAGCCCTCCATGTCAATAAAGGTCTGAGGAGAGGCAAGAGAAGCCGTCACAGGACATTGACTCGCTGTCCTGAGTACCAGGCAGCACTAACCAGCTGCCCCCTAACCGCCACAGATGCCTAAGATGGGAGGTAGGAGATGTTTTGCCCTACAGCTTGGCCACCATCCCAAGCATGTAGCAGGAGCCCATTCTTTTGGACCAACACTATCAGGAGCTGGTTCCTGGGGTTAAGTGCCGGGATGTGGTGTGGAGAGGGCCAAGGGTGGAACTTACCAGCTTGTCCTGTCTGAAGGAGGGTCCTGGTGGCCCTGGGGGTCCTGGAGGCCCTCGAGGCCCAACACCAGGATCTCCCTGGGACATAAGACAGGTCTGTCACACTGAGGACACGTGGTCCCCACTTTTAGTCAGGAGCAGAGACAGGAGAGGGGCCATACCCTGGTCCGCATACACTTACCTTCTCACCCTTGGGGCCCACGTCACCCGGGGTCCCTGGAAAGCCTTGAGGTCCAGTGTCACCCTAGAAGACACAGGTAGAGGGGCTAGGCAGAGGGAAGCATCTCTTGCCCTTCACAGAATGAATCTCGAGCTGGGCTTGGGGAAACCTCCAGTTATGACTGAACTTGCATTCTCGGCGTTGGTCTCTGTCACGTACAAAGAGCTCCCTGCAGCCCTGAGAACATGAAGGACCCCATTTCCTCAGCACTGCAGCCCCTCTCTTGCATGCTGACTTCCCTGCTCTTTGGTCTGCAAACAACACTTCATGGTTTTGGTAGTCACATGAACACCGAAATGCACAGGCTTAACTCCCGTTAGCCACCTCAGGCCAGATATAAATCACAACCCAAGTGAAGCAGCTGCCTTTCCACGGCGGCATCTCTGGGAAACCATGGGCCCCGTGTTGTATGCAGGCGGCCTGTGGAGCCTATGTAAACACAGGATAGTGTCTGGTGCAGAGAAAAAGCAAACTTACCGGTCTCCCGTCTTCACCGGGGTCACCCTGTAACGTGTAAGAGAAGCCGCTATTAATGGTAGCCACAGCCCTGTGGCAGCGACACAAGACTGGACACGAGACACTCCAACGATCAAAGCCCTTTTGGTGCGGAGCTGAGAACCTGGACAGCTGTCTGCTGCTGACAGCGTGATGGGCATTTAAAGTTCAGACTTACTATGCTTGGGAGACCAAAAAAGCAAAGAATGCCTAATATGTAAGCCCCTTGCAGCTCACTTCCCTTTTTTCCCCAGACATCAGCATACTCTCTTTCTCTCTCTCTCTTTTTGAGACAGGGTTTCTCTGGGTAGCACTGGCTGTCCTGGAACTTTCTCTGTAGACCAGGCTGGCCTCAAACTCACAGAGATCTGGCTGTCTCTGCCCCGAGTGCTAGGATTAAAGGCGTGGGCATGGCCCCCCACCACCTGACTGAAGACTATTTTTAAATTGATCTTGTAAAATAAGCTCTTGTAGTAAGACCTCTGACCTTTTCACTTATAGGTCATAAGACTAACTGTTGTTTCTGCCTTTGTAATCAAACTTGCTAACTCTGCTCAGCAACTAGAGCAGCTGCAAGTCATGTCTGTGAAAGTTAGACCTTGCCTACATACACACAGAATACATGTAATCTTGTGCGTTTTGACATCATAACCCTTGGACTACATGATGGCTCTTCGTTGCAAGTCCTGGTGTCGTGAGTATCCGGCAGCAGTATTTAATAAAGCCTCTTCTTACTGACATTTATCCATGGTCTTGGTGGATCTCTGTGTGACCCCAGACCCGTAACAGACAGTACTGTTGCAACAGAGCTTAGGTCCAGGGCCGCCTGGCCTCCATGCTCCAACCACCTTCTAGCTCCTGTGTGCATCAGAAGGGCCAGTGGAAGTCCTAGGATCCAAGGACATTGCTGCTCTGATCCAAACCAACACTCCCACTAGCCCTGGTCAGAGACCTTGGCTTCAGCCCAGATCACAAGGAGAGGCCAGTACTCACCGGTTCGCCATCCCTTCCTGGCGCACCATCCTTCCCTGGTGGCCCCTGAGGTCCCGGGGGCCCTTGTGCTCCTGGGACGGGTTGTATACTGGGACCCTGTGCCACCGGGCCTGCAGGACCCTGGGGCCCAGCTGGGCCAGGCGGGCCCCGAGCACCTGGCTCTCCCTTTTGTCCTTTCAGACCTCCCTAGGGACAAAGAGAATACAGGCTGCGGTAACCTCCCTACAAACTCGCCTCACACTGCTGCCACATGCTCTGGGCAGGGAGATGGGCAGGGTAGGAATGCAGAGGCTTGGTGTGCATCGAACAGGGCAACAGGCCAAGAGGTGGGGGTGGGGGAGTGGGCCTGAGGGCTTTGGTAAAGTCAGAGGCGTGGAAGGCGGTGAGGGTGCCGGAATGCCCTGGGTCAAGGTCATTGGGGAGGTGGCCTCACCTTTAACAAGCCACCTCCATGGTTCTGGACGCTCTCATCCCCTGCACCACTTGAGTCTGTGCCAGGAAGGGTCTCAGCTGGGAAGAGGGAGAGACACCATCAGGCTTTCAGCAGCCCCGGGCCCTCAGGTTCACTGCCCGAGCTGTATTTTTCCACCCCTCAAGAGCCAGAGGAACAAGGCTGTGGGAACAGCCACTTGCCTTTCCGCCCACCAAAAGCCCCACGGACAGGGGCCATGGAAATGGTGAAGGTGAATGGGGATGGCTGCTTAGCATTGACACACAAAGGCACACACACACAGGCAAACACCACCCACGCCTTCTCCTCTTCTGCAGAACAACTGTCCCAACATCTGCAGCACTTGTCACGACCTCTACCCTGAACACTGTGGCATTTCCCAAGTGCTGGGTTGAACTTCACAGCTCAGCCACATGCAAGGAGCCCAGCCTTGATGGAGGAGTGGCCCGCATTCAGTTCCCCCACGGCTTCTTCTCTGCGAACAGTAACCACGAAGACACCACCCCAGAATCTCCTGTTGTGTTGGTTTTATATCTTTCACATGTGCTCAAGCCACAATGCTGCCAGAGCCAAAGTTCAGCCTGCTGCTTAGGGTTGGACAGCCTCTGGGCCAAGAATGGATTTTTTTATGGATGTGTACAAAACAAAACAAAACAAAACAAAAAAACACTTAAAGACTCCAAAGGTCAGAGACAGAAGATGCCACAGAGACCTAGGTGACCCTGAGCTTGAAGTAGAAGTCTGCCAACTCTACCATTTGCCTTCCCCCGTCTTGGGTATCAGCTATGGTTCGGGAGCTTATTTCCACTAGTACCACATGACAGGTGCTTCCTGAGTGTCTGCGGTACCATCCTTTTGTGATTAATAAGATGCTTATGGGTGACTCCTGGTGGTGGCTCCTAACAACATCTCACTAGTAGCAGACAGGACAGAATGTACTGTGTCAGCATGTCACATCTCTTGGAGACCAGTTGGAGACTCTACTTCTTGAACACTATTTAGAGGTACCTAGTGCCCCTTGCCTGGGGCACAGAGGCCTTGTCTTGGTTATAATTGATGCTTACACAGCTATTCCTGGCTGAACTCAGTACAGTACCTGGCAGGCTTGAAGATCACATGTAAGATTGGCAAAGGAAGCATGTTCAGGCCCCTTCCTCATTCTTAGGGTCCTGGGGTGCCACTCCTAGCCCATGAGGCCGAGATAGTTTTGGGGGGAAAGGGGTGTTGCTGATGGTCTTGGGCTCATCTGCTTAGTGAGGAATAAGCCAGATAGGTCCCTGCAGAGTGCAGGATAACCCGGCAGACTGCATCCCCCACAGCCAAACTGCTCCAACTGCAGGAGCCAATCGCTACGTCTGACCACAAGAGGGCAGCATGGGCTCTCCCCGTGGTAGCAAGGCTTTCTTAGAAACCTGACTGTACTGCCTGGGGCGGTATTTAAAACTACACAAACATGGCAAGGAGAAATCAAACAAGACCTAAAGAGAAGGCAATGATGGGTCTCCAGAGTCTACCAGGACAAGACTGCCAAACCCATCCACGCCAGAACTCCAGCAGGCTTTTTCCTTCTCTCTGTGGATGTGTGACTGGCAACAACCACAGTCCACAGTTCAGGTGACATGCAAACCCCACAGTGGCCGGAAGGTAAAGAGCAGATGGCTTTCTGTCTGAGCTACCCGGTGAAGGTGAGTTCAGGATAGACAGAGAGACCCATGACTCAGAGAGAAGGGTAAAGATTCCCAGTTCAAAGACACAGATGGGCATGGTACAGATGGATGGGCGTGGAAATCCACAGCGCAGAATGGAGGCCAGAAATAGACTCAGTGTAGAAGGCTGACTTCCCACATCTCAGCTCGGCAGGGAGAAAGGATCTTTTTAATAGTGACAGAGCAAGGGTGTGTGTGGGGGGCGGGGCAGACAGGTTGTTTTTTGGCTTTGTGTTTTTTAAGAATTAAAATAGGTCTCTGGAGCATCTTGAGCAGAGTCTTAGATGATACTAGGAATGAGATCTTTGAATTTCAGCAAAAATTAGTTAAGGTCTGCTTTTCTAAAGATGCTGTTAAGAAAATGAAGGTGGACATCGTGGCTCATACCTGTAATCCTAGCACTTGAGAGGCTGAGACAGGAGGGTCACAGGTTCAAGACAAGCTTGGCACACACACACACAATCACACATATACACACACATACACACATGTATGAGCTATCTCTATGTATATAAATAGAGATAGATCTATCTTGCTATATATCTATAGGTATCTATATATCTATATCTATCCACCTAGATATACATAGATAGATAGATAGATAGATAGATAGATAGATAGATAGATAGATAGATAGATAGATAAATGGATATAACTATCTACATATCTATATAGATATATCCATATCTCCAGAGGGTAGGGTAGGAAGGGATTAAGAAAGAGAGAGAGAGAATATGAAGACAATGACTGTGATTAAATCCAGTACACATAAAGAACTCTCAAAACTCAACAAGAAGAACTCATGCAGATCACTGAAGTTTGGCGTCAGATCTAGACATACACTGAGACATAAAAGCCCAGGGAAAGAAGCTCATTATCAAGGTAACGTAAATAAGAGCATGAGGCAGGCCACCTCACAACAATGACACAGTGATGCCTCAAGACTGCCCATACTGGGGTGGGTGGTAAACAGATGAACCACCCGTACGATGGCCTGGTGACAGATGGGAAAGAAGCCCCGGAATAGCTTTCTCTAAAGCCACCTCTAACTGAACACGGCACATATGCCTATTGCTAGGTAAATGGGCAAATGCATGTGGTCTGTCCACATGGTGCATGATAGGGCACCATAATATAACTGACTGGCTATAATGTGGATGTTTTTTATAAAAGGGACACAGTACCAAGCAAACTGAATGATGCTTACTGTGTATTCCCCACCACACACACGCACAGCTCTGCGTAAGGACCAGCTGCCTGTAGTGACAGAAGCCACATCGGTGGAGGTGGGGGGTGGGCTGCCCAGGGGAGCCTGGCAGAGTAAGGGTCAAGTTTTCTTGTCTTCCCTGGGATCCCAGAACACCAGAAAGATGGGAACTGAGGCAGAACTCACCTCAAGGCCCGTGGGACCACACAGCGCAGGTGGGATGCAAGCCCCCACTCACGAGTGGACACTCTCCAGCCTTGTATGACTTGCAGCTTAACAAAGGTAGGCAGCCATGGCGGGTGGCCAGGGGAAATCTACACCCTGTGTCTCACAACTGTGAGTACTTGAGTCCTGTAGTCTTTAGTCCTCAGAGCCTATGGAAACCACTGCACTCCAATCCCATAGAGCTGTGATGGGGAAGGAGGTATTTATGCTATTACGGTGCTAGATTTGTAACCCAATAATGCAGAGAATATCCCAAGACACACAATCCACCTTTGACATGATGCAGGTATTACCAGACCTGTCTCCAACAGATCAGGAGCCCTGCACACATTGTCCAGTGGCTTCCATGGGAGACATGACCAAACCTATATGCTGATCCATGGCACAGCCTGGGGTAAGGGTGTATTTTCCCCTACACCATACCTCCCTTGAACCAATTCACACTCTCCTAGCAAAAACTTGATGGCCCTGGACCAGAAGATGGCATCTCTGGAAAAGTTCCTACCCATGACAGACAAAGGCAATATAGAGTGAAGCCTAATGGGAGGATGAAAGACATGTCACAGCTGCCTGGTTCAGAATTCTCCTGGGGCCCAGCCAGGAGCCTGCCTGAACAGGACGCCTTCTTAGATGGCGGAAGAGCTGCAGATGGGGACAGTTCTGGCTGTGGAAGGGCCCTCATCCAACACACACACAAAGACACACACATACACACACAGAGAGTACATCGGGAAAAGTTTTACCTCCTATAGAATCTACTTTGGTTTCTTTCTCCATTTCTTCTGTTCTGTAATC
The DNA here is from genome assembly GCA_028658305.1 of Pachyuromys duprasi. Classification (NCBI taxonomy): domain Eukaryota; kingdom Metazoa; phylum Chordata; class Mammalia; order Rodentia; family Muridae; genus Pachyuromys; species Pachyuromys duprasi. The sequence goes on from CM053756.1 coordinate 49,966,558, forward strand.
TTCCGTGGTGCTGCCTCCAGCCAAGGGCGGCGAAGTGACAGGAGGTGGCTGGGGGAGCCTGGGTGGCGGAGGAGTATGCTGCAAGAGGAGGAGAGGAGAAAACCTGGCTCTGTTTTCATCCGTGAAGCTATCCCGTGCACCTATGAGCTGGCCATCCTGCCTGGCTTTGGGGCTTATGGTTTATGAAATGAAATACTTTATACGCTTCTGAGGAAGATCAGAAAAAAACATGGCTCTAGTTGGGATGAATTTCTGCGGAGCCATTTGCTCAAGGTTTTCATCAGCCTGGAGTCATATACCTCAATAGTCCTTAATTCCAACAATGGTGACCCACATCGGCATGGCCTGTATTCCTGATGACTTTCTATTAGTAGCTGTGTAGCCCAGGTGAACAGGCCCTGGCTGAGGTGATGCTGTGAGGCCTGAACGAGGGCTCCCCTGGACACTCTTGATGGCACTGTCACAACACAGACATCATAGACTAGACACCAGAGGTCCATGGCTTTAATGCCTCCAAAGGGAAGCTTCCGCATGGACCTTCAGATTGGCCAGGCCCTTCAGGGAGCCCCTCATAGTTGCCTGTGACAGCAGGGCCAGTTTCCTATTTAGAGTGGGCAGGTCACAAGGAAAGATGAGGTATGAGTGCTCAAGCTAGTTATTAGCAATCTCTGGTCTACACACAAGGAATGGCACTCACAGGCATATCTGTACTTCCAACATCTGCCATGCCCGGGGTACCCTGTGTAGAGGCAGCGGTTCGCAAATCTAACCCACATCTCGAGGAGGAGGGCTTGCGGCCAGCAAGCAACGCAGAGGCTATCGGACCTTCCGTGGGAACATCATTAGGCTGCCACCTCACTGGACTGTGTCCAGGAACCCTGTTGGGCAGCAGAATGCAGTCCCAAATGGCCATAGGCCCTGTCCCTAAGACCTGCCCATCCTTACCCCAGTGCACGGATCAAAGAGTCCTCAACACCTCTTCTTGGAATGGTGGCAGTGGCCCTTGAGCCACTTAGCATCTTATAATCTTCTTGGCCCTGATCCCCAAGGTCCACCTTAAGGACGGACCTGCATTCCAGATGCTGGGGTTACAGAGGCACCTGGGGGTTCACTCAAACATTCTTTTATATCTGGAGTCCCTCTGGGTTCTCGGGACCCTGGGCTAGAAAAAGCACGCAATGCGGCTGTCCAGGAACTTCCTTACAATGTCACTCGTCTTGTCCTTGTGTTAGACATGAACCAGTTATGGATCACATACCAGCCAACATCAACAACAAAATGCTGGGTCTCCTCTGAGGAGAAAACTCTCTTCAGAGAAGAGCTTCTTGCTCAGGGCAAGAGGCAGTAGAGCCAGAGGGGAGAACAAGAGTAACCTCAGACTAGTCCCTGCTAGGGACGTATCTGCATGACAGAGGGATGTCCTACACACCGGTACACACTATGCACAGATAATACGTGCCCCTCCCCTGCCTGAACCAGGGCATGGCCTCACCTCCTCCCTGTGTGTCTTGCTGCTTTCTTCAAAGCCGCTTCCAAAATCTCCAGATGCCTGCAGGGTGTAGGAGAAGTGAGGAAGAAATTAGGACCACCAGAGGCCCAATGGCAGGACATCAATTGGACAGCAAGCAAGCCACCTGCTGGGTCAGAAACAGCCAGACTCGAAGCTCAGGCCAGCCAGAAGGTTGTAGGTCAGGCCCGAATACTCTTGTCACGTGACATGGCCCTGTCCTGGGATGGTATCCTTAGGGGACAGGCAAGGCAGTGGGCAGGTAGCCTAAGAAACCCCAGTCCAGGCTGGCACTGGAGAAGTATACACGGAGGGTAGGTGCTTCACAATCCTGTCCCCGCCCATCACCTGTCTGGACTGGCTGCCTTCACACTCTCTTCCCTGCAGCCTCCAGGAGCCCTGGGGAGGCCAGGGGCCAGCCTTTCCTCCCATTTGGGTATATGGAACTTAATATAAACCCAAAGGTGAAATACCATCTGGGCCCATAGAACCCATGGGGATAGCTCAGCGTCAAGGCAGCCCAGGTGGGATGGGCATGCAAGGAGCCAGCATGGGCAGCCTGTGTGCTTGCTCACTGGGCAGCATGCTCAGGAGTGAACATTACCCATCCAACATCAGCCGTGCACTAGAGCTAGTACTTGGTACTAGACAGAAGCCAGTTATGTTTCTGATTTCTCTCCTGGAAAAAGTAACAGCTTTACCAGATAAAACAGAAAAGCACAAGTGTAAGGCAGACATACTCCACTGCACACAGACAAATACAGCCAGGCTCTACTCAAGAGGAACTAGTGATGCGGGTGTTGTGATGTCCTTGGCGGGGGGAGTGTCCCAATCCTGTCCTCAGGTAACAGGTAGATTGTTTCTTTGGATATTATGAGATTGTGCACATGCACACACAGACAACAGGGGCACACACAGGCACAGCACCTACAGATCACACCACATGCACCCCACAGAGAAAAGAGACCCCACATGGCACACAGAGCACATCAAGAGACACACATACGTCGCACAAAAGGCAGATGTAACCTCCCTCCCCGTAAACACATATTATACAAAACCAAGAACGTATACGCTTCCTGCAGTGTGACCCCCTATATCACACTATGTCACTGTGGGTTGGTCTCTGACGTTTACATTTCCCCAGCTTTCCTGAAACGGCAAGCTGAGGCAGGGGGAGGTGTCTGAAGACGGGTTCCTGGCACCCCACTGGCATCTTCTGGCTTTCCCCAGCCGCCTCGCTCGAGAACTGTTCCTCACAACCACCACAGTCACTCACCTTGTCTTCGTCATCGTCATCATCATCTTCCTCCAAGCAGTGCATAGGGTTCACCCGGGGGGTGCTGCGTACCTTCAGCTCTGCGATCATCCCCTAAACAGAGGCGGAACGTCACTGGTTTGAAAACGAAACGCTGCCCACTTGGTGGATCCAGTGTTTGAACCCTCGGCTGTCAGCTGGTGGGAAGGCTGTGGAATCTTTAGGGGGTGAGACTCAGTAACTCACTGAAGGGACTGAGTTACTGGGAGACCTTGACATGTGACAGCCCCACCCTATTTTTGGTCCACTCTCTGCTTCCTGACTAGAGTGTGACCCGACATGCCTCCGTCACCAGGCCACCCCTCACTGTCACACAGACTATCTCAAACAGCAAGCCAAAATAAGTACCTGCCTCCCTTTCTTAAGTGGTCTCTGGTCAGATATCTGGTCACAACAACAAGGAGGGAAGCTGAGACCCAGGGGCTCTGATGGCGGGTGCTCAGGTGAGCCTCTGACTCATGCTGGCCCCCGGCCCAGCCTGCCAAGTTACCAGGGAATCTCCCTTCTGTCGACAAGATCAAGAAGTGGGGCTCTCAACTGGCTTTCAAGTTGTGGCAGTTTCTGGGCCAAGCCTGGCCAAGGGAGGCCGTGAGGATCAGAGGCGGCCAGCTACAAACGTGTCCCCACACTTCTCGCTTTGTGTGGGGCTCTCATGCAGGCTCCGGAGTGTGTGTCTGTCTGAGGGCATCCTGAAAGCTTCCCACAGGATATGCTGGCATTCACGTACTCCTCCCATGTTTATATTTCTACGGTGATCGCACGCTGCCCACACTAATTTCAGTTTACCAAGTGCAGACCACGTTTCCTCAATTCCAAAGTGACTTTCTAACAACACAACGACTACAGAGCTCAGCCTGATGGGAGATGCCTCCCTCTGGCTTCTCAGCCTGCCTGTGTGAATAATAATAATGTTATCAACACTAAGGGTAGGACTTGAGTGTCCTAACAAAGCTTAACATGGAGATGCTTGAAATCCGAATTGCACGCCGATTTTCACATCTCACAAAATAACTGTGTTAATTCCATTTGTTTGAAAAAAAAAAATGTAACCATCGCTCTGGGCTTGGGAGCCTGGCGGAGGGGCAGGCGATGGCTGGCCCGTGCTATGCTCACACAGGGATGTCCCAAATTCACATGCTTTCGTCAGCTGACCCTCAATCACTTCCCTGTGTCCCTTAAGGGGACATGATTACTAACAGTCCCACCTCTATACCCAGCTGGGTCCTGGCCTGAGGCCTCCCCCATCCCTTCTCATCTCAATGCTCAGCTCAGTCTGGCTTCTCTGGAAAATATTCCCTAACACCTCCCATGGGGTCAAAGCCACTCTGGGCTAGGCCTACCCAGACTCCATGTTCTATAACTCCTCCCAGTGCTGAAGAAAGCAAAGTCTATGTGTGTATGTATATGCGTGCCTGCATAAGTGTGTCACACACACGTTTAGACACACACAGCTTGGCTTAATTCATGTAGCTGAATGAGGGGGCTAAATGACTGTGGACCCAGGTGAGGGAGAGGGAGGTATGTACCCCACAAACACCCTGACTTGGTCAGTTCCAGCCAGGGCAAGGCCTTTACTGGTCACGAGCAAGCATCGCCACAAGAGGTAATTTCGCAGCAGCTAGGTACATACTTGGGAGTCACACCCATAGCCACCCAGCAGGCCCACCAGGAAGGTGATGTGGCTTCAAATCAGTTATCTCTAGGATGGTACTGTGTCAAGCCATGTCCCTGCCACCCAACTTTGGTATATTCCAGAAGACCCACAGCAATCATCACCAGTGGGCAAAATGCTGGTCTGTGCCCCCACCAGCCATGCTATATGGAGATGCCCGTTATTCACAGCTCTCTCCCTGTAACCCCACCCTGACCCACACCTGGCCTCACTTCTCTGAGCTACCAGGCCAGCTCTCCAGAGGATCTCAAGTGCAGCCCTGAGCTGGACACAGCAATGGGGACATCTAGTGACATGCCAGGGAGACAAAGACTATAGACAACGATGTGCCTGGCATCACTGGTATGTGAGAGGGAGGTGGCAAATGTGGTTCAGCAGCAGCAGCAGACCGAGAGCCTGTCCTCAGTGACAAATATGATGGGATATGGGGACCATCGCCTCCCAGGTGCTGTCCTCGGGAGCTGGGATACGTAGGTAGCTGAGGCCCAACACCAACGCCCCGTACTTAAACCAAACTAGTGAGACCACACAGGTCTGCATGCTCCCTACCCTCACCCGCTCTGCCCTACCCCACTCTCCCAAGGTCACCCCAGTCCACAGTGTCCTCAGCACCTGGAAGGACAGGGACAGCATCCCTCCTACAAAGCCCTCCCTTACACCAACAGAGCCCACCTTTCACAAGCCACCGATTTCAATGTACCAGCCATCAGGAAACCCAGGCCATGGCTAAGGTCATGGGAGGACAGTCACTGGGGAGGAGCAGCAGAATGAAAGCTCTGGCGGTGTGTCAACCTTGTGGGCCTCAGGGGGTCAGAGAAACGGGGCTGGACCTCTCAGGACCAACACTGTGACAATGGGGATTCTATGTCCCCTACCCCAGGTGCTATGATGAACTGAGGTGCAGGTGGCCTCTAGGTTCAGGAGGAAAAACAGAGCTGATACCTGTACCCTAAGGAGACCAAAGGGATAGTAATGGACCAGCAAGGGAAGAACGGTCTGGCTGTGTCTGGTCCAAGGGGATTCTGGGATATCCAACCAGCTAGCACCAGGAGTGCATACAGTTGTGCAAAAAGGAGAATATGGTTGTGTGTGTGCATGTGTGAGCATCACCCATGCCCTGGAGCTCTTCATTATTCAGACACAGGCCTATTGCACAGAGAGTACAGGATTTACAGTAAGGGGATGCATGCTTCCTGCTTCTCAGGTCAACACAGCATCTGGGAACAGAATGGACAACTCAAGAGGCCCACTCGGGGCTGCTTCCGCAGATTCCCTGGTGACCGCTGAGAGCCACCAGGGTCAGGAAGAATTGGGTTTAAATGCTAGGAAACTGCTCCCTAAGGACAATGTTGGTCTGGGGTGAGAGGCATTTCGGGTGGTCTCAGCAACAGATGCATGGCACCCCACACCGATGGGCTCACTCCTGCGGACACCGCCACACACTCTGCCAAGGCTGTTGGGTGCCCGAATCTGGAAAAGGCCTGCAGGGGGCAGGAAAGACGAGTGTCTGCACTGAGTTCTGCTCTATGTCCTGCCCTTCGTGACTCTCCCACCCCCGCCTGGAGTTCTCCCAACATCCAATGCGGGAGGTGTCAGCTGTACAAAAGCCGTAAGACCCACTGCAAATATTTAATGGACTTGGACCCAGAAGTTAAGCAATCTGGACCTTGGAAACTGGGGCACTGTGAACATTTATAGATGAATTCCACGTGGTAGGAAACTCTTCCGAGCACACTGACCAACGCGTAGCTGTGGAGACATGACGAAAACCAACCAGCATTGGCAGGAGGCACTCATGCAGCCTTAGTTCACCTGAACCTGCTACAGCAGGGAGCAGTGCACCAGCCAGCTGAGGTCAGAGGCTGAAGCCTCCATGGGGGGTGGGGGGCATCTGCTGGTTTTGTCTCCTGTACTGCATCTGGGTTTCCCAGTGGCCTTCAGGGTGGCCTCTTTGCCCCGCCCCTTTCCCCTCAGCCTGAGGCCATTCTTCCTCCCTCCCTTGGCCAGCCTAGTCCCTGCCTCCCTGTGACCCAGCCATGCTGCCGGCTCTGTTTGCTATAATGCCTCACCTCCCTGTTGGCTCTTGCTCCTGCCTTTATACTCATTCTCCCACAATGCTTTGTGGGCCTCTGGCTTCAGGTGTGCTTCCCCACCCCCCATGACCAGATCCCAACAGGGCACTTCATCACAGCCAGCTTCCTTTGGATTCTTAACTCGCCCAGGAAGGAAACTGCATTCACGCTGCGGCAATGTACGCACCCCAGGTTACTTGCACTTCAGATGAATGGGAGAGCTTTATGCTGGTCTCAGGGGCATTTCAGGTGGTCTCAGCAACAGACTCCTGGCATCCCACACTGAGAGGAGCCAGTGGGAGAGCCTGCTAGAAATGAACCGAAAGCAGACAAAGCAGTTCCCAGTTCTCCCTTGATCAGGAACAGACCTGCCGGGGTCAGATTCTGATCTCTGTTGCCTGCTCTGCCCCTCACGAGGGAAGGCCTGTTCTGATGTCATGAACATAATGGCTGGGACTACCTCACGGCACCATCATACATCATTTACTTTATTTGAGGGGGATAAAGAGGTGGGCCATTTTGAGATAAGCTTTCTGCATATGGCCTTGGCTGGCCTGAAACTCCATGTGTAGACCAGGCTGGCCTTGAACTCAAAAATCCACCTCTATCTCCCAAGCACTGAAATTAAAGGCGCACACCACCACCCACATGGCTCATATACTTGTATGGAGGAGCCACAGCTACACCCTGAGGAAAATTCACAGCCTCAAGAGCTTTTGTTACTGAGCCCTTAGTTTAGATGAAGGAAAGGAAAGTTGACCGTGAGTTGCTCATGGCTGAGAGAAGCAGGAAAACTGTGCTTAACGGGGTATCTCCTGAGGTCAAAGACAACAGGGATGAAGGGGTGCTGGAGTTAAAAGAGAACCACAAAAGAACTCTAAGACAAAGCAGGGCTGGGCTGGGCTCAATGAGGAGTACTGACCCAGCATGTAGGAGACCCAGGGTTTTATCCTCTCTAGCACCCCACACTGAGAAAGAAAACCAAGAGAATAAGGGGAGTTATTAATTAATTAGGTAATTAACTAATTAATTTGATTTTTTGAGACAGAGTTTCTCTGTGAATCTCTGGCTATCCTGGAATTCACTCCTTAGACCAGGCTGGCCTCAAACTCAGAGATCTGCCAGCCTCTACGTCCTGAGTGCTGAGATTAAAGTCAAGTGCCACCACCGCCTGGCTAATCAAGAGGAATTATACCCACAGGACACATAAAATAAGGGACAGAGCACCTGTACTAAAATACAGTTGGAAGCCACGCTTTAAGGAAACTGATAACCAGATGGATACCCATGACCAAACTCAAAGGCGCAGAGAAGAAGATGAAAGCAGCATTCTATGAGGACTGTCAGGTGGCAAGGACCCGTGTTGGGAGGCCAGAAGCTCAGCCAGGCTCTCTCCCTGGCACTGTGTGGTGGCAGGTGGGACAGAGCATCCTCACTTGGGATGACTCGGAGGAAGCCTAGCTCTCCATCTGGCTGGCTCCCAGTTCCCTGGCATCCCTGACTCCCAAAATCTCTGGGCTTAGCGTCTGTCGTGTCGAGAACCAGACGGCACAGTGACTCCTCCCCAGAGACCTCAGCACCAAGTCTGCAAACACCTTGTGCTAAGTCCAGCTATCTTCTGTTCTGCCACCAGCACATCTCCCTCTCTCCAGATGGCATCTGATTTAAATCCTGAGACCTAGCTCACAGGAGCGGGGGTGGGGTGGGGGAGGTGGGGGGTGGGAGGAGAGAGACTCAGACTGCTCAGGTCAACTGGGGAGGAGCCTGTGGTCTGCACAGAACTAGCACAGGGCCCTGAATGGTCTTTGCCTCCCTCTCGCTAGTCACCAAAGGTTTTTTATATCAAAGGTTGTAGGTGCTTTCTCCAGATCCAAAAAAAGAAAAAAAGAAAGAAAAGAAAAAAAGAAAGGAAAAATGTGCATTCACAAAGACACCAAGAATGAACATGAAAATGCCCAGGTACAGGTTGTCTACATATCAACATGCAAACCTGCTTTACACAGCCTGGCGAGGCCCAGTCAGCGATAAGGCCACCTCACTCAGTGGGGGCTGGGGTCCCACCATTAGCACCACTGGGCAAGGCTATGCCATCAGCAGTTTCATGCTCGCTATTCCTCACCCACCCAGCTCCGCTAATGAAGTAGGAGATGCACAGAGCCTGTGGGGTCCGCCATCCCCTTGGGGAATGGTGGGAACAGCACAGCCTAAATGTCCCCTCTGGAAATGATGACGCTCAGCTTTCTGGTAATTGTGTTTGAAGATCAGAAAGAAAACACAAGAGGGCCCAATTTGGTGCCAAAGTCCCGGTAGCTCTTGAACCCCGTGGGTTAAAAGTTCCTGCCAGAGGCAGAAGGTCAGCTTTCAGAGCTGTGGACACAGGACTTAGAACAACTTACAACAGGAGGCCCTTGTCTGGGTCATAATTGAGTGTCTGTCCCCCAGGGACATGTCCTTCTTTACACACACAGGGACCCCTGTCTGGGTCGGGCAGGGGCGTCCAGCTGCTGATGGCTGGAGTGCTGAATTCAGGAGCCATGAGTCAATGCCAGCTGAGGGTCCCCACACACTTGTTCCCAGGAGGCTGGGATCCCAGCTGGAATTGCCAGGAGGAGTACCCTTCCACAAGAAATGAAGGCCCAGAACTTTCCTGCAGATTGTGGGAGAAAGGCACAGGCCTGTTGCTGTCACCCAGGGACTGTGGAGCTAGCTGCACAGGCTTCATTAAAATAACAGACAACCCAGGGTGGCTGACCTAAGAAGACCTGTTGCATGAACACCGCCAGTGGAGTGTTCCCTTAACTGTGTGCACAGCCAATGAAAGACCCTACTGTGGGGGGCTTTGAATGAATAATTTGAGACAGGGTAGTCCAAATGGACCTGGAACTCTAGATCATTCTCCTTGCAACTCCCAAGTGGGATACAGATGTATGCCCCCACACCTGTCTTGTTAACTTTTTCATAAGATGCCTGAGCGCCTATTTTTCAGGTGGAGTAGCTGAGCCCTGACTAAAGCCCACACTCTCCTAGTCTAAGTTTGGAGCTTCTGGCTCACCACAGGCCCCAGCTCATACCTGAGAAGGGGGTCTGGATCAACTAAGGACAGGAGCCCGGTAGCAATAGGTGCCAGCAGCCATCTTGTAGACCCTGGGGGGTCTCAGAGAATTCACAAAAGTCCAGTACGATGCTTCCAGGACACCAAAAGGCAAGAAAGAGTTGGGGGAGCAGATGTCACTCCAGCCACAAGCTGGGGGGAAGTATGGGCTACTGCCCCAGGCGGTAGCATCAACTGAGGGAAACTGCTTTCCCTTGTCCCCACTGCCCTCTCCTCCCTTGGATCAGCACACAGTAGGGCAGCATAGGTTACCTGGAACTTGTCAGGATCTGCTGCTCCAGCCTGACCCACAAAGAGGCCGGAGCCATGCTCTAGTTCCAGACCCTGGGGGGACCGAGCAAACGGCACTCTCTGGAACTCTTCACAGTCTATGTAGAGAGCCACGGAGCCTCCATCCACGCTGAGCGCAAAGTGTGTCCACTGGCCGACAAATGCAGGTAGGCGGAAGCTGGCTGCCGTCTGGGTCTGACCGGCTTCAGGCTCCGTGTAGAGCAGTGAGATGTTCTGGTGTCCATCGTGAACCGCCGACAGCTTCACACCCAGTGAGACCAGCGCCTGGGCGGCATCTGTGATGGCAAACAGCACCCCCGCAGCCTTTGTGGCTGGCTGAACGTGAAACAGCAGTGAAAAGTCATGGAAGAAGAGTTTAGGGAAGTGATACCGGGCCACCTGGCCGCTGCTGGAGTCTGGTCCAAATGCGTACGCTGTCCCAACATCAGGGTCGTTGATTTGGGAGATTTGCTGGGGCAGAGGGTCCCCAAGAAGCTGCAGCAGCCCCACCTCCTCAGCAACGTTCTCTGCAAAGAGAAGGGCAACTGGTGAGGCGTCTGCACAGGAACAGAGCGGACGCGAGGGCATCCTAGGAGACACAGGCCATGAAATCACCCCTCATCCTGGTACGTGTGGACCCCTCTTTGGGCTTCTCCTGACCTCCGTGGGCTCACAGGCCAAAGCAAACGTCCCAAGACAGGAGTGAGGAGCTGGAACCCGGAGTCTCCCACTCTCCCCACCCTGGCTGCCGCAGGAGCACAGACGTGGAGTTAGACCTCTCTGTAGTGCAGAGGAAAGACGCAGCACATGGCACTCCTGCCTCAAGCTCTGCCTCCTCTGGGAGCCAGCTAGCAAACAATCAAACCTAAGAGACTCAAATGGCCAGCCTCCCAAGTTGGCTTTCCCTGGCTTCGTTTGGTCATTCGTTTCTAAGCCTACACCAAACTCTCACTCTGGTCCCCCACAAACCTGCTGAAGTACCAACTGGGATATGTTACAGGGCGGGGAGATAGCTCTTCCTCGGCCATTTCTGCTCCCTGAAGTTTGCCGCCAAAATATGGAGCAGAAGGCTGCGGGAAGGCTTGCAGCGGCAGCCCTGCACAGACTGCCCCAGATTCACCACGTCTTCTCCGGAAGTGCTCCAGAGTCAGCAGCGACCCATGCCGCTCACTTCCCTCCTAGCACCATCTTGAGTTGGACACAGCTTTATGCGCCCTTCCTGTCCTTAGGCAAGGGCCGTAGGGCCACTGAACACACTCAAAGTGACACAGTATTACAAAAGCCTGAGAGGAAGCGCTTGGGCAGGGAGAGTCATTCATGAAGCTCTTCTAGGAAAGGGCTGATGGAGGCAGGCAGCTGGGGGAGTGTGCAAGTGTGAAAGGACATCATGCCTCAGGGCAGGCTCCAGCTGTGGGGCTAGACTGGCCAGGCCCCTGCAGAGTAGGAGATAGGAAATGATGAACGACCTCCCAACCCCCAGCTTCACTGGACAAGGTGAGTCACTGAGTCCCTTGAAACCAGAAGACAAAAGCTGCCATGGAGCACATCCTTCAGGGGACAAAAAAAAAAAAAAACAAAACAAGCAAACAAACAAAAACAGTTTTGTGTGCCGTGTGGACGGCTGCAAAAGTACCCGGAAGGCCTCACCCTGTCACTTGCTCCTTAAGCCCCCTCCCCCCCACGGTGCTGGCCATGCGCAGGGTGGCCACCGCCTTGGTGGGGACGCTTGCGAGGACTGGGGGATCTTCAGCCTTCAAGCTGAGAGCAGAAAAGACTGGCAGGCTAGCCAGCCAGATCTGACACCGTCATAGCTGTTACACGCCCCCTTCTCACCAGAAATGCTAGAACACGGAGTCCACACTGAAGCTCAGAAGCCAAGTCATACGTGCTGCCCGAGGGCTGAAGATGATGCCACCCTGTCCCTCCTTCTGGACAGCAAAGACCCCTGGTGCCCCTCTAAAGCCGCACGTAGGACTCCGCAGTTGCTGGCTTCCTGGGCTGGAAGGCACCAATTTGTTACATGATGAACCCTGGGTCCTCAGAGACCCAGTGCTCTTCCCAAATCTTTCCATTTCCTTACTATGAAATTCTTTTTGGCTCTATTCAGTAGATGCCAAATGCCAGGGCCATAAGATCACTGGATCTGTTCTCTGGTTACAGCAATCAGGGCGTGGGGGAGGGCTGGCTGCTTGAGTCAGGAAGCTCCTTCCCTTGTGAAAGGAAGGCCCATGCCACCCTCTGAGAGCTCAGGCGCCTGCTGGAGGAGGCTGACCCCTATGCAAGCTGAGAACCCTCCACTCACTCACCTGAACTCAGATCCGAGAATGGGGGTTACTACGTGGTGATTGCCCACCTCCCCTGAGGTGACCAGGTACAATTCCGAAAGCTTGTATTTTTAATACACACCCCCTTTAGCATCATGTGGAACCACTTGCAGCCAGCAACCCCCTCACCCCCTACCCCACAAGTACAGCCAAGGCCTGGCTCTGGAGGAGCCAGCAGCAAGAATGCCAGGGGGTCCCAACTGACTGGACTAGGCTCCCGGTGGTACAGGAGCCCCTGACGGCCTCCCTCCCTGGACTACACCCAGTTCGTTCCCTAGCCTGAGTGCAGCTTGACAGACCCTTGACCTCCACTGCCTATCTCACCAGCAGGGCCTGGTTTGAGAACATGGAGGGCACACAGTGCAGCCCTTTGGTACCAGGGCAAGAGGGCATGCACTGTCACTGAATATCTCTAAGCAGGAACCATTCCCTTCCTCAGCAAGGCTCCTGGCCAACCTGGTAACTACCCACCCTAGAGAAAGGCCTCCAGCTAGGCTAGTCCCCTGTGGGCTGCTCAGGCCCTGCTCTAACGCGCTGGTGCAAACCTGGCACCCTGTATGAGTGATGCGATTGGCACTCAGGGCCCCGCACCTTGCCAGCTGCCTCTCCCAGGGATGTGCCTGGAGACTGTGCATCCATCCCTGAGCTGGCCACTGGCTTTGCCCACGTGCTCTGGGGGCTGCTGCGTATAGGGCTCAGGCTGTGGCATCCCTGACCCTGCAGAGCCTAAGCCTGGGTTCCAGATGTGCATCTGGTGCTCCCAGACCCCAAACAGATGTCACTATTAGAGTCCGGCAGCAGAGGGGAGCATGTCTGAGATACCCAACTGCCAACCAAGCAACTCCTACGGAACCTTCTAGAGAAACTGTCTCTTAAACCAAACATTTCCCTTGAGTCAGAGGGAATTATGGCAACTCTCCCTGATTCTAACCTCTGGGGCCTATTCAGACACAAACACATGTAGAGGCTGTGGGGACATGGGAGTTGGGGGTAGCACCTTCTGTGCTGGACCCATAAGGGTACCCAATGGTCACCTAGTTCATAGCTGCAGAATCCAGGGGACAAGTCCAAGCATTTTAAGACAGTCTGAACTACTGTGGAAGAGGCTCAAGGAGGTTATCTGAACTGAGCAGTCAGCTTGAAGAGCTTTATCACATCCGCCTAGGCCTGGCCCAGCTGAGTTATGGGAGATGAGCTGCACCAGACTCGTTGTGGAGCGAGGCCTTGGAAGGTAGGGGAAAAATCCATGATCAATAAAAGGCCTAAAATGAGAGGGTGGTGTGGGTTCAAGTGGACCGGCACCCTGAATATACTGTGAAGTCTCAAGTGGGAGGGATTGGAGTTGGGCCAGAAGCAAAGAGAAAACACAATAGGCGGCAAAGAAAAATCTGGCAAAAATGGCACAGAAGGGCTGAGGGGAAAAACAGCAGGCAACAGTTACAAGGTGAGTATTGCAACCATACCACATAGAACAGAGTTCAAGTTGAAGCCATCATCCTTTGACCTTTGTCTGAGAGCTGCCCAGCTGGATGGATATATATATATCCAACAGGTCAGCAGGCTGTTCAAACAAGAAGCGGGAAACACAGAAGGATGCAGTGGGCAGAGCTATCCCTGGGTGTTAGAGAAGCCTGCAGCCACAGGAGAGAAGGGCAGGGCAGCTCCCTGGAAACACAGGGCCTATGCTAAAGAAGCTTTCACACACAGATGTAGGCCACTTGTGTCCCTGTTCCTGTTCATTGGTCTGTTCATGCATTCATGTATGTCCTTACACCAGGCTACAGGCTCATGCGCAGATAGGGAGGTTGAGTTCTGGGCCCGAGGTGATGACTATGGAACCCTCTCACCTTCTAGCATCCAGGCTAGTCACTGAGAGGTACTCTGAGCTAATGGCATCTTAAGGTTTGCCTTTTTGAAGAAGAATGTTTCAACGTGAGTTCCCAGAGGACTCTGCAAAATGGCAGGGCAGAGAGAACCAGGACTGGCCTCTTTGGAGCAGACGTGTGTGCTGCTCTGACCATCAGATATGTAATGCTGGGAATCTGGCTCCCTTCCCTGATGCCTGCAGAGCAAGAGAGCCTAGCTGCTGTGAAACCTCCTTCCTCAAAGAGCTACAAAAAGGGACCCCCCCAACTCCTGCCTTTTTCAGAGTCCATCTCATATTGGCGTTTATATGCCCGCATTAATGACTCTTCTAATAGATTCCCTACCCCTAACAATCTGTCCCAGTGTCCCCTTGAGCCCTTCATACAAGACCAAGTCCTGCACTGTGAAATCAAAGGGCAGACAGGGATTGGAAGTCTCACATGCCCTCTCGAAGATTCAAAGATTCTCATAAAGGGAGAGGCATGGGTAATCATTAAAGCTGTGCTGCTGTGAGAACACTCGGCTACTCCACGTTCTGTTCTCTACAAAATTCAAATGTAGTCAAAGATTATTACATTTTTTTTTGGTTTTGGATGCACATGTATAAAAATGTCATCAAGGAGCAGAGCATGACGGGCCACGCCTTTAATCCCAGCACTTGGGAGGCAGAGGCAATCGGATCTCTGTGAGTTCAAGGCCAGCCTGGTCTACAAAGTGAGTTCCAGGACAGTCAGGGCATATGAAAGAGAAACCCTGTCTTGTGGAAAACAGAACAAACAACAAACAAAAAGTTGTCAAGGGATCAACAGTAAAAAGGAGTGGAGCAAAACTACAAGGGAACGCAACCAGACTGAAGATCAGGAAAGACTTCCCAGGCGGTAGGCATGCACAGGGCATGGCCAGCCACAGCATCCAAGCCCCTCTACGCTGCATTTGCAGCATTTCCAAGACAGACACATGTCAGTCCAATGAAAAACCTCAACAGATACAAATACACCTCCATCTGCCCTGGGATCAAGGTAGACTTTAAAACAGAACTGTAACATTTACAAATCTGTGTGGAAATTAAACTTCAGAGTCCGAAACAACTGGTGAATATAAGATTCAAGAGAGAGATGATAAAATACTTAGAAACAATAACAGAGTATTGTCCATAAAAACTGGTGGGACAATTTAAAACAAAAAGGTAAAAGAGACAGCTATAAACAGTTTATTAACAGACAAGTGGCCTCAGATAAACAACCCATCTTACACATAGGATTAGGGAAAAGAAAAAAAAGAAATAGAAAAGAAAAAAAAATCCTATTCCAAAGCAAACAGAAGGAGAAAAATAAGAAAGAATGAAACAAAAATCAACAAGCAGCTAACGGGAAAACATCTGAGGAAAATCAATGAAACCAAAGTCAATTCTTTGGAAAAATCAACATAACTGATGGACCTTGTAAAAGGAGCGGGGAAAATAAATGAGAGACTCGTGCCTAAGGTCAGAGGGAAATAGGGCCATCGCTAACTACAGGAATGGAACGGACTGTGAGAGAGCATGATGAAACCAAAATGAAACGGCAAATTTCCAGACATACCAAAGCTACCAGAGTGAGCCACGAGGAAACTGAAATGTTTGGGCAGACCCACAGCTAGAGAGGGATCTGAAGAATAAAAAGGAAATCCTTCAACAAAATCCCTGGGCCCAGGGGTAAATGCTCTGTCTCATTCTATGAGGCCAGCGTCACCCGTATCAACAAAATACCAACAAATCCTTTCAGCGTAACGAAATAACTGTGCATGTTGGTTAGGTGAGTCTGTTCCTAGGATTTGGGGACAGTCCACATATGAAATCCATCAGAGTGATTGGGCTGCAGGCTGAAATGCGGAAATAAGCAACCATCTCAGCTGATGCAGGACAAGCTGCAACACTGCGGCATGATGAAAACACAATGAGCTAGGGACAGAAGCAAGCCATCTCAGCATCACACCCGCAACATGTGAAGAGCCCACACAAACACCACGTGCAGGCCGGGCGGTGTAGCTCAGTTGGGAGAGCACTTGCCCGGCACACATGGGGCCTTGGGCTCAACTCCCAAGTGGACATGGTACTGCACACCTATAACTGCAGGACTCCTGAGGTGAGCACAGGAGAACAGAAGCTCAAAATCATCCTTGGCTACATGGTAAGTTTGAGGCCGGCCTGGACTACATGCGACCCTGACAGAAAACAATGCCCTATGCCCTAGTGCAGATGGAAGCCTTGATGTAGGAAGGAGGAGCAAGGCAAGCTGACTTCTATTTAAGTGTGTGTGTGTGTGTGTGTGTGAGAGAGAGAGAGAGAGAGAGAGAGGAGGATAAAGGAAGAAGCAGAAGCCAACAGTCAAGATTAAAACCCAGTGAACGATGAATCTGTGATTGGCAGGACCGCATCCTGACCAGGGCTGCTTAGACGTGCACATCCTTGGGCCTCTATTTAATCTTTGATCTGACATCAGGACCCAAAGAGAGACCTGCTGGATCTCTTCCTCTCTCTTTCCACTAAGGCCATTGAATACATCTTTTTATGCTTTTCACTTCTAATTTGGCTCTTTTAATTGGCTTATTGAGGATGGATGGCCAGACTGTAACTGGGGCACAGATTGTGAACCCCCCAAGTTAACAGGACAAATTAACTCAGCCAACCAGCAGGACATACCTCCAATAACACTCCAAAATCACTGAGGTCATCCACAGCGACGCACAGTCTAAAAAGGAAACTCCAATGCAATTCCACACAGGGTAACACAGAAAAGAATAAGACGCTCAGTTTCTGTAAAACATGGAAAAGCCATCCTGAAATTCATGCCGAATCTCAAGGAAGCCAAAGCAGTCTTGACAAAGAGTAATGTTGGTGGACTCGCAATTTCTGGTTTCAAAACGTTCTCCAAAGCTACCGTCACCAACACTGAGCCTCTGGCATAAGGGCAGATATGTGAACCCAGCGTGGCATTGCGTATCTGTAGTATCTTGTATGATCTTGCACTGGGGATGCCCAAGCAAGACTTCCTAAGCTACACAAGACCCTGTCTCCAAAAAAAAGAGAGACAGAATACAGTATCCAGAAATAATATCACATCACATATATAATGATTATTTCCTCTAAAGCCACAGGCCTTAATGTTGGCAGGTCCTAACACTGGGTATATACACAAGCACACGTGCATGCATGCAAGCACACCCACACACAGGTACACACACGTGTGCACACACACATATTGAAAGCTATTCCCAATCCTAAATCGCATGTCCTCTCTATCATCGGGGCCTCGCCCACCTTGTCACCCCCACAGCACCCTGACTGGATAGCCTACGCAAGCCACAGCTCACAGGCACCAGCTTGGAGCCTCTGAACTGAATAAAGAGGAAAAGGCACGCTGAGCTCTGTTTCCTGACTGTGGATGCAACGCCTGCTTGCCTCTCACTCCTGCTGCTGTGCCTTCCCGGCTATGACGGACTGTGATCCTTCAAACTGTGAGCCTAAACACAACCTTCCTCCCGTGAGTTGCTTCTCCCAGGTATTTTGTGACAGCTGCATGAGCGGTAACAAGCATAACACTTGACATCCGGAATGCAGGAGAACATTTCAGACTTGACAGCGGAACAAACTGACTCAAGACTGAGCAGAGAACCTGACAGACAAGAAGGAGGGATTGGGGAGTTGGTCGCGTTTAGCAGAGATGGAGTTCCAGCATGGGGACATGGGAGATGGAGGTAGATGGCAGACAGTGATAGCACTGACCTGTACATGTAGCAGTAGTCATGGGGGCATGCTTTATGTTGAGAATATTTTATCATCATAAAACTACGTGAAAGTCGGGGGGGGGGGGTTAGAGACGGCTCAGCAGTTATGAGCACTGTCTGCTCTTCCAACCTGAGATCAATTCCCAGCAACCACATGGTGGCTCACAACCATCTATACTGTGATCGAATGCCTTCTTCTGGCAAGCAGGTGTACATACAGATAGAGCACTTTATACATAAAATAAAAATTTTTTTAAATGTTTAAAAAAATGTGGTGTGTGTGCGAGAGAGAGAGAGAAAGCAAGCAGTGACTTCCCCAGGGCAGAAGGATAGAAGGGTCATCTGCCAATGGGAAGGATGGCATTAAGGAGCCAGTCTTTGGGCTAACTTGGAGGCTCTGCTGGTCCCTGAGTCAAAACACATCCTGTCCCCACCTGCGTGAGCTGCTGCGGTGGAACCAGGCCCACTTGCGGGATCCCACCTCAGCTGCCCCCATAGGGAAGCAAGTGTTGTGGTTAGAATGTGCCAAGTCCTCACAGGCTCCCACGTTAAAGGCATGGTCCCCTCACGGTCCAGCTACTGGGAGGTGAAGGGGCTCACTCCTTTAGTGGGCTAATCCAGGAATGGGCTGTTAGAGGCAGAGTCTGATGGGAAGAAGGTTTGCCGAGGACCTGTCTCTGAAGGCTGCCTTGTCCATGGTCCCTTGCTCTCAGTACTGGGGTGAGCGGTTTTGCTCTGCCATGCCTTCATCTGTGCCTCACCACGGACCATAAGCAATGGAGCCAGATACACATAGGCTGTGAGCCCAAACAACTCTTTCCTCCACTAAGCTGGTTTAACAGGTAATGGGCCACAGTGATGAAAAGCCACCATCACAGACAAGCCCACCAGACGATGGCACTGATACTCCCAATGCTC
This sequence comes from Pachyuromys duprasi, assembly GCA_028658305.1. NCBI lineage: Eukaryota > Metazoa > Chordata > Mammalia > Rodentia > Muridae > Pachyuromys > Pachyuromys duprasi. Next base: position 49,985,382 of record CM053756.1, read on the forward strand.
ACACGATGGTGCCTGCATCCTTCATTCGAGAGGAAGAGGAAAAGGTGGCCCGCGGGCTGGGAGGAAGTCTGCCAGCCGAACAGCGCGAGAGGGAAGGATACGCCTCCCGAACTGATGCAGAATTCACACAGCTCAAGGTAAAAGCAAGCAACCAGATTTTAAAGCGGGCAGAAGACCTGAGCAGATGTTTCTCAAAGAAGACCCGAGCTGTATTCAGCACAGACCTGCTCCAGATCACAGGTCACCAGAGACATAAACAAAATCTACAGCAGGACACTTTCTCACATCTGTTAGCAAGAGCAACAGGTGGAAAAGAAAAAGGAGGAACCCTTGACAGCGCTGGCAGGAATAGAATCTAGGTCAGTCACCAGGGGAGACATGGGGAAGCTTCCACCAAAAGGGGAAAAAAAAAATCGAAACAAAACCACTATGATCAGCAGCATGCGAAGGAACTGGCGCCAGGCTGTGGAAGACTCACCCATACACAGTTTCACTGCAGCGCCACTCACAACAGCCAAGGCACAGAACCCGTGTCCGTGTTCACGGATGCGAGAAAGGGAAGGTGCTATGCTATGCTATGCATGCAGCAACACCGAACACGAAGGAACGCCTGTCCTGTGCCAACATAGAGGAGCCTGGTGGACACTGTGCTTAGTGAAACAAGCTGGGTGCAGAACGGACGCCAGATGACCTCATTCCCAGGTGGACACTAACAATCTAAAGATGCAGAACACATGGGTAGGCTTCTGACTGGTGGAGGTAGAAAAATGGCAAGAACATTATTCCAAGGCAAGGAGCTCCAGCCTGGAAGTTTTAAGTTCTTTCTGCAGACCTGGTGTGTAGTCGTTGACTATAGATGGCAATCCATACTATCTCAGAGAAGGCTCGTGTGTGGTTCAATGATAGAGAAGCTGCCTGGCATGTGAGACCCTAGGTTCAATCACTAGTATACCACATGCACACGTGCACACACACATACATCTACTCACACACACATACATCTACTCAAAGAGAGTGGATTGTAAATGTAACCTTGAAAAGTGATGAATAACAAGGTAGTCAGTGTTTCAAAGAATTTCAGTGAATGCGGTCATTGGACCACACACTTTAAATCCTTGAATATTCATCAGTTTCCGGAGACTTTCTCCACACTCCTAACCTTCCATGGCTACAGCTCCCTGAGCCCAAAGCCTGGATGCACCCCTGCAGGTTGGCTGGGTGGTGGATCTGCTGTGTGTGGAAGAAAGGGATGTCTGTGGACAGCCCAGGTAGCACCGTGCATGTTAATACTTATCTGCAGGTTGCCAGGAGTAAGAGATAAGCAATTCAGGTATTTTTCCACAGAGGGGTCTTGTCTCCTTGGATCAGAGTTAAACAGAAACCCGAGTTAACTGAAGCGTCCTAAAGAACAGCAGCATTTTTGAAGTCTCTTGCTTGATTAAGGAGCCAGATATAAGCCAAGGTGAGAACAGCTGAAAGCCCCCAGGGTCCTTGATGGCGGGACCATCTGTAGACCACCAGAGCGGTGATCATAGCAGAGCCCCTGACCCCAACTCCCCCCCACAAAAGCATCACTGCTTTTCAAATGCTCCATGACCTGCCTGCATGGTCCACAAGGTTCAGTTTCAGTTACAGCGTGAGTGACTCTTAGCTGCACCGAGTATGACTGCAAGCCTGCAGCAGATGCAGGATTCGGACTCCCCGGACTTTGCTTTCTTCCCCAAATGCCTTCAGGTTCCCTAGGAAATTGTACCTGCCTCTGTGGTCATTCACAGGGCAGGCAAGGCTTTGAGATACAGAGGGGTGAGAATAAGGCTAAATGCCTGGGTCTCTGCGGGCCCCTTGACCCAAGCTCTGTGTCATTCCCAGACCCCATTGAGATGGCTGAAGGCAGCAGCGGACCCTACTCATGGGCAACTAGAAGAGGTCGGTACCAGTGGGAGCCCAGGTAAGGACCCTTGGTGCAGTACCTCTGTACATTCCTCGCTCTTACCGCCCCAACCCACATACCTAAGGGGCAAGCCCATATACACAACACCCTTCCCAGGGCCCCAGCTGCATGCTGACCAGCAGACCTAGCCACATCAGGGAGCCCCCATGGGTGACCCTCTAGTGCCCAGCTATCACCTCACATACCAACTGAATGATGTAATGTTTCTCCGGACACCTTGGCACCAGTCACTGACCTCATTGGCTCCCACAGGGGTCAGAAGAAAAGACAAGGGCAAGGAGCTACGAGCTTTGCTTAGACAAATGAGCATAAAGGCCTCAGGGTGCTAGGCAGGGCCGGGTGTGCAAGGTGAGGTGTGTAGATGTATAAGGGTAGGACTGTGGCACCAGGTATATATAGGTATGCAGGTATTTTTCCATAGAAGCGTCTTGTCTCTTCAGATCAAAGTTAAACAGAAACTCGAGTTAGCTGAAGACAGGTGTGTAAGTCCAGGTATGTAGCGTGCTGAACCAGGAGTGCAGGCCAGGTGTGCAAGGCCAGGGTGGCTGCAGGACTCAAGTCAGACCACACTGACCCGGGTAAAAGGTCTGGGGCAGGGTCCACCCATGATAGTCATGGGGCTAAGATCCAAACCCATCATCTCCCACTCCAAAACTCACAGCTGCCCCTAAGCCGTTAGGCAACACTGTGGGGCAAGAGTGCATCCCTCTCCTCCTCCTCCTTCTCCACCTGCCCTACTCCACACTGACGTCGGAGGGATCGGCCTGCCACAGGCATCCAGCAAGAGTGGGGCTCACCCTGAGTGGAGGAGCCTCAGGAAGAGAGGCTGAGAGGCCTTGGGCTCCTAGGAGCCCTCCCCCAACAACCTTGCCTGGAAAAGGGCCTTAGCTCAATAAAGTCTGCTAGCCAGCTGTGGCCACAAGTGCTAATGGACCAGTTCCTCCAGGACCTTGCTGGGGATACAGCCCAATGTGTCCAGATGTTCAGCTATTGGTTGACCAGGCAGCCATGGTTAAAGACATTAGTGTCCCACAAAGCTCCGTTGTAAGGACCACGTGTGCCAGCCCTGGCCCTGTATCCCACGTGGCTGAGCCATCGCTCAGAGGGGGTGTGGCCATCCTTCCAGCTTCCGATGCTTTCATAGCCTCCGATGCCCCTCAGGCAGACACATGACCAGGCCCTCCTAACCCTGGATAGCAGTCCACATGATTCCCCTATCATCCTGCATGGCCCAAACAGAGGTTGTGGTAGGTTCTCCTCCTATGCCAGCTGTGGCCAGGTGCCGTCTCCACGGGGAGGCAGCCAGAGCCACTCCACATTCAGCTATTTCAAGGATGGAATGTGTGTGGGACTCATTTTGACACCAGCTGGGTCAAATCTGAGCCTATAGGCCTGGAGTAGCCCCACCCCCTCAGGCCCAGCTGTGGCCCCTAATGCAGCCATGAGCATTCCCTGGGCTTCTCCACAGCCCAGGCCCTTCCTGGACCAGGCCCATATATCCAACTCCTCTCCGTGTAGCCTGTCCCTTACCCTCCTCTGTATACCTCTTCTCAGCCAGAGACCTGTTCATCCCCTGGGTAGTCCTCCCATCCACCCATGCCTCCATTCCAGCCCCTCATGTGCCTCCTTCCTGGGACTGAGTGTTATGTATCTTGTGCCTGACCCTGTCCTACCGGTCGGCAGCCCTTCTCTTGGTATATTCTAGGCCTGTGCAGGCTTCTGGGCCTCTGCTGAGCAATTCTGACCAACCACTTGCCAGGAGCTATCCAAGTTCATCCTTCTGGCATCCCCGCAGAAGCCCCGGGAACCCTCATGGCTGCATTCCTACAGAGCTGAAACTGCTGCAAGCAGATGTCCTTTTGAGTCATGGCCTCCCGGTTTCAGGACCCATTGACCAAAGGTCAAGGCCACTTCCCCACATGCAGAGGACAGACGCCATGTCCGGCAGGCTGTCCAAGGCCTCCCGACATCAAAGTAGCTAAGGAGTCAGGAGCTCAGCTTGGAGGGCACAGACAACCTGGAAGCCACCCTCTTGGAAGCCCCACCCCCATAACCAGAGGCTATGTTTCCCAGAGCTTTCAGGCCTTGGCTGAGCAGAAACATGTGGTTATGTAGGAGTCTGGGGGTGGGGATGGGGCTTATGACCCTCCCCCCTGTGTGGCTGGCACCTTTCAACCCTTTGGCCAGGCTGGCCAGGGCCCCAGGCCACAAGTCTGGTAGAAATCAAAGCTCCCTCAATTGTGTCACGTTGCTACTTCGTTTCTCAACCTCCAGGCTGTGACTGAGGAAGCACCTGGTTAACTCAGAACCACTGTGAGGACTAAACACACCTCAACACTCAGGGAGCACCTAGGGCAGGTGATGACCTGTCATAGCTGCTACAGAAATAGAGCCTGTGGTCACAGCCACGCCCAGACCCCAGCCTCCACCCTGTACAAAATATCCCAGCACCTCTGCAGTGCCACTACCGGGCTCAGCGAGGCAGTGGGAAGCCTGTGCCAGGCTCTCAATCAGCCCTGGCTGAAATCTCTTGACCAAAAGCAGAGAAAGGAAAGGGGAGGATGGTAGCCAGTTGGTTACCTGCGGCTGGCCCAATGAACACACAGTACCCATCCTCCTGAGAGGGGAGAGAGGTACAGATGACAGGCAGCCTGCCCCCATCTAGGTAGGTCCAGCACGCATCCTCCAGGGCCTCACAGAACTGACGGCAGGGTGGTAGGGCAGGTGGCGGGCCTGGGCCACAGGAGGGGCCCAGCAGCAGACAGAAGAACCAGGCAAGGAAGGGATGGCAGCTTGCATGGAGGAGGCGCTCCCACGCCTGTGCAGCGGCCTCTACCTCCTCGATGTTTGTGTGCTGTAGATGATTAGGCAGCCAGAAGTGTCCGATACCTAGGCGGCTGCAGATGGTCAGAGTGGGCGGCAGGGGCAGGCATCGGCTGGTAGAGGTCAGAGAGCCAGTTCCCAGCAGTGCAGAGTCATTAGAAAGCTCAGGCCCTGGAGGGGTAGCCACGTGGGAAACCCAAGCACCAGAGAACCCGGGCAAAGCCGCTACTTGAGAGATTTGGGCTGAGGGGTCAGAGGAAGGAACAGAGAGGAAACGGTGAACACTCAGAGAAGCCGTCACCAGAGGACCCATCACCAAGGGACCCGTCACCAGGGGAAGCAGAACAGGTATGTGCTCGTGGATGTCAGGGTGGACATCAGAGTGTCCGGGCTGCTGGCTGGACCTGGATGTCATAGGGAGGAGTCCTTCCTCCTCCAGATGCTGGAGCTGCCTGGGGGGCTCCTGGCTCCCCCAGGGAGGTGCCCTGATTCGTGCAGAAGAGAGAAACCGTCTACCTGTGGATGACGAGGGTCTTCCCAGAGGTGCCTGCAGGCTGCTCAAGGAGGGAGGTGGCTGGGTGGGCGCAGCCAGCGTGCCAGCCTCGGTTGTCTGAACATCTGGAGAACTTGGAACACCACTGCTTGGCCAGAGAGTGGTCTTGCTCTCCGGGGTACCACTGGAGAGCTCAGCAGGAGTGAGGCGGACTGTAGGGACTGAGGCAGCTGTGCCGGCGGAGTTCTCAGTGGTGGTGTCCTCATCCCACAGCTGGACGAAGCTTCGAATGCCCTCAGCCACATTCAGAATCTTGGCTCCAACGCCGGCAACATTCTCCTCCTTCGTGTCCAGGCTCGCAGCAGAGGCCGTCGGCGGGATGGGGATGGCAGTGGTCCTCCTCCGGCCGGCTTCCTGATCCTCCGGGGGCAGCTTGGGGCTAGCAGGAGTCATCTGTTGTTCTGCGAGGCCATCCTGGGGGACCACGTGAGTGGTGGGGTTCTCTGTGGACTGCACAGGTGAACTGATCTGGGGCTGGGAGACCCGCGTGTCCAAGGAATCAGAGGTCTTGGGGGACCACAGCCACACCAGAGGATTCAGAGGATTCAGGGAATTCCCATCAGCCCTGGCAGGCACAAGGCAGCAGAAGAGCAGCAGCAGCAGCAGCAGGCAGAGGCGCCTGCTGGGGTTGGGAGCCATCGGGGCAGTGGAAGCCTCCGAGCAGGGGCGGCTCCTGTGGTCCTAGATGGAGGTGGAGTTTGCCGGGTCCCCGCCCTCCCCCATTCCCGTTTCCCAGCCTCACTCCTCCATTTCCCTCTGGCAGAAGGGAAGGAACCCAGCCTGAGAACCAAGGTGACCCACCAACAGGTACCTTCAGAATCCATTTAACTCCTTCCTTCCTGCACCTCCAGGAGCAGCCACAGAGCAGAAAAGGTAGTTAAGAGACTCCAGCTTGTGCTACTTAGAGCTGCTCTAGAGCATAGACTCCGAGTCTATGCTCAAGCGTGGGTGTGGATGTGGGGGCCTGGCCAGGGTCCTCCGGGACATGGAGGACACACCCCAACTCCTACTGCCTTCATTGGAGAACACCCGGAAGTCCTGGCTGCTGGCCACCATTCTGTGTTGAAATGGAGCTTGAAAAATGCTCAGCTTGCTGCAGTTCCAATGCTTGTGTTACAACTGTTGCTTCAGAGATGGGGTGGGTGTCCTTTCCTGCCCCCCCGTCCCCTTTCTCTACCCTCCCCAGTCTCTTCCCCTGTCATCCCCTGCTATCAACCCACATCCTTCTTACCTGCTCAAACCCTAAAACCATCAATTCATTTGGACCCTCAAGAGCCCACTGGTTCTTTCCCAGTGGTAGTAGACACATTACCTCTTTCTCTAGTTTATTCTTAAGTCCTCTCATATACCCTGCCTACAGAGCTCTCTCTGCAGTGACCTGCTCCGTTGTCATTGGTGCACTGGTGCTCCAGACCCTGCAAGGATTTCAAAACTAATTCCTGGGAGATGCTTCAAATGAACAGACTGTAGCCATCTCAGGGCCTCAAGATGAAGGTAAAGGAAACCGTGTGAGATTCACCAACAGCAGGTTCCTGCCTCCTGTCTAATGGAGTCCCACTATATGTATAGGGCATGGCGTTGCTTAGTGGCCTGTAGGGGGGTACTCTAACCACCCCAAGTCCTTTAAGATGAGGCTGGAGAGTGAGCCTTGCCCACTGCCTAGGTGAAGCCCAGAGGCTAAGAAAGAGCTGGGACCAAGTTCTTGTGCCTTGGGACTCCATCATCCTTAGCCATCCTCTCAAGGATGTCCCAGGAGGAGACAGAGCCAGGGCACTGTTGCTCAGCATTCACTTTCACCAGGTCACTGTGCAGCTGTACAATTCCCATGCCGTTTCTGTTCCTTTCCTTCCCACAGTTTCAGATCAAACCTCTCTATCTAGAACAAACCAGGAGCTGCAGGTGGCCTATCAATCCTGTAGCTGTGGGCTGCAGCATGCCCCGCCCAGTACCTCTCAGCCTCCATTAGAGCCGCCCTGACCCCATGAGGTCAGGTAGGCTTCTACCCCACTCCCTTCAGAGATGTGGCTGCATGGTCACCCAGGACATCCTTCTGAGCTGAGTCCGTATGAACTCCTACCTCAGAGGTTTCCTCCCATTTCAGTGCCCACCTGCCTTACTATGAGCCCTAGGCAACAGCAAGATGTAGGCGGGAAATGGGCATCTTGCCTGGCCACCTGGCCACATGTCTTGCCAGCCCCTACAACACTGAGAATGTTCAGATAGCTAGACTTGGGGGATTAGGCTATGGGCCATCATCTGTAAGACCCACAAGGCCTTGGACAGAGAGGCCCAGACTATAGCTGGGTTTTCACATTTCTGAGAGATGCTGTATCTAATCAAAGCCAACATCCACACCAAGCCAATGAAACCAAGGAGACAGAATGCCCTGCAGTCTCCCACAATTCTGTGGTCCCACATCCAAGACCCCACAGGGCCAGCTCTCTGCCTCACTGAAATGGGTGAGAAATGTACACCAGCAGTACAAAAGTGGGTAATTGCATCGGGGTGAGGAACATTGGAGTCATCTTGCTCTCACTTCTCACTTCCACCCAGACCAGGAACCTCTGACCCAGGAAGGGTCAGCCTTTATCCTCCTTAGCCCTGTACCAAGTCCAAGCCAGTGTGGATCTCAGCTATCCTGTGACAGCAGAAACGCAGCTCAGGCTTCTTCCAGGCAGCACGCTGAAAGAGTGACTCCAAGAGGGAGGACGTGGTGCCTGGAGCCTGTGCCCTAAGTAAGGATGGAGGACCAAGAGGTATCCCTCAGGGAGGTCGTCCCTCGCTAGGCTGGAGAAACTGGGCCAGCAGAAACAGGTTAGCTACAGGGGAGGACGGAGAGATCAGGCATCGACCTGAGAATGAGAGGCCAAAACATCAATGAAAACAAGTGTCCAACTAATCCCCGCACTTGGAGAGGGAGAGGCAGGTGGATCTCTGTTAGTTTGAGACCAGCCTGGTCTACAAAGCAAGTCCAGGACAGGCAGGGCTACACAGAAAAACCACAGAAACACACTCACACAAACACACATATACACTTTCACGCCTGGCTTCACCACCAGGTTCTACACTAAGCCCCCTCTCCAGCCTTAGCCAGCTGTGCCTCCTGGCCCCACTTTCTCCGAATTGTCGCCAGAGCTACTGCCACCCCCTTCCCCAAGGCAGAGTGCAGTGGCAAGGCCGCAGTGTGATGAAATAGCCCCAAAGGCATGTCCCCGAGTGTCCCCACATCAAGATGTGGGAGTCATCAATCAATGGCTGTCTAAAGGGCAGGGCTGTGTTGTTTGGATCAGAATCCAGCTGCAGGCAGCTGGATACCAAGCCCCTCTCCACAAGCGAGGCAGTCCCAGGCACACGTCTGTCCCTCTGAGTTCTGCATCTCCAAGTTAATCCCCGTGATGCTTACATCTGCCTGAGAAATGCCCAGTGAACAGTCCCCTTAAAAATTTCCTAATGTGATTTCATGCCTCAAAGTGTCTCTGGAAAATCCCAGGACAGAGGTCCAGAACCACCCCCCTGCATGTGTACGAAGAGGAGGCTCGGCTCCCTGGCAGGGAGGACAGTGAGGAGAGACCCTGAACTCATGTTCTGTCCTGGTCCCCCGCCCCATCCTGATGGTCATTCCTGCCGCTTGCCTGGCAGGCTGGCCATGCAACCCAGGGACTCCACCTGAAATCCCTGGACAAAACCAGGAGCCGGAGACGGAAGCAATGGGATGGCAAAAGTTGCTACTTGGAGGGCAGAGAGGAGGAGGGCAAAGGCCTTGGGACCCTGAGTGCCTACACCTGACCCCACACTCACTCATGCTCTGCACCCCTCCACCTTGCTGCTCACTTCAGAACATCACACAGTCAGCTTCTCTTGGATGGAGTCACAGCTCAGGCCCTAAGCTTTGGCTCCCACCAGGAGTCCTGCGCTTACACACGCACATGCACGCGCAAACACACACTCACGGATACACAGGTGTGTATTCACACGTACGAATATGCCCACTCGGTCCATTCTAACACACACGTTCATGCTCCTACATACACACATGCTCTCAGAAGCGTTGCAGATCAGGGTTTTGGATGCCGTGTATCACACTTTGGGGCGGGAGAACAGAAGCCGAGGAGCCAGGAACACCACCAAACCATTTCCCTGCCACTACCGGGTCAAAGGTGACCTCAGACCCTTTGGTGCCAGAGAGCGTGGTGCCAGACAGTACCTGTGGGGAAGCTTGGAGACTGCTTAGCCCAGAGGATGCCAGCCACAATGCCAGGGAGAGAACCGAAACTAAAGAGAAAAAGATCCCTACAACCAAGGAAAGGTAGAGAGGGGATACTGTCGAAGCCTTAGATTCTAAGGGCTAAGGACCTGGAAAGGTGGGAGAGAGTCCTAGGCTAGAGCCCCTAGCTATCTGACTCCAGTTCATTCCCTGGCAGGTGCAGGCTGCATGCTGAACACTGTGGGGGTTGAGGAGGGAAGACTGGCCATGGAGCAAATATCTGAGTTCTCAAGGAACTCACCACACGCTAGGCTCAATCGCACTGTCCTCCAGGCAGCCACTGAAGCCTGAGAGGACTTCCCAGGAGACCCCTGACTCCAGCTCCTAGAGAATAGGAGGAATTGGTCAGAAACAGGGATCGACACACCACATCCCCCCAGGAACAGCAATGCCACAGAAGCAGGCCTCCACCATACCCCAGACTCCGAGCCCTCGGCCTTCAGCTTCCCCTCTCTCTGGCAGCTGTGAGCACAGCCTATCTAGGAGCCACTGTCCACGGGCAACCTGGGATTCAAGGCAATGCCTAAGGCCTTTTTGGGCTGCAGTTGAGCCTGACCTTGGGCTGGCTCTCCTGCTCTGCTGCCCATTCGCCTTGTGAGGAAACATGTCACGTCTATCCGGAGGCACCGGTGCCTGCCTTGTTTGGAGCAGCCGTTGTAGTCTGTCAAGTCTAACCCTCCGGAAGCCATGGCTGTGGCTCCTGCTTGGCAGAGCTCTCACAGTGTGGAACCTCAAAACCAAACCATTCCATGGGGCCTGTGTGCCACACACCGGTTCTGCCCAGTTCACCTGAGTTGACTGAGCAGCCAGCATAGCCCAGAGGGCCTCCTGAGTCTGAGGGCCCATATGGCCTCAAGGACTGGTGCAAGCTGCCCCATACAAAGGCAGACTGTTACTACAGATCCTCTCTTGGCCCTCCTCAGTGACTATAGTCACGCGTGGCTCCTTCTACCCACGTTGGCCAGCGGGGCTCAAGAAGTCAACGTGGGCAGTGGCAAAGCACCGGGGACCGATCACCTCCGGTGAACCCAGAAGCACCTGGGAGAGCAAATGAGTTTATCTCAGCTTATGAATCAAGGTACCAAGACACGAGCCGTCCCTCACCCCGGCCCGCCAAGGTCCTTGGGTGAGCCATGCAGGAAGCCACTCCCCCTGCACCGTCAGTCAGTCCCAGCTCAGAATGACAGGGACGCAGGGATTCTTGGGAACTGGAGAGAGTTAACAAGTTGGGAGCCCGAGGCACCAATTCAGCTGTGTTTCAATCTGACAAACTCCTCTGTGACTCCCAGGAACCCAGATTGTCCCTGCTACCCTGCTACTTCCTGTTTGCAGACGCCCCTGCCCTCCTCCTCCTGGGCCCTTAGGGCATCCCTGTGGCTCAGCCAAGCACACCCCTACGCTCCCTGAAGACACCAAGTCTTCTACAGGCCAGGGTCACTTTGGCTTGCAGACCGAAACCTCCTCCCATCACCATGGGGACAAGGGGCAAGCACCCCCTCTGAAGAGTCATTAGCTCTACGTGTAGGTTCCTCCCAGCACTCAGTTCCTTCCAAAGTTTCCACCCGATCGCTGCAGCAGGAAGACGCACCCCTGCCCCAAGCAAGGGTTTGTTCTGTCTTGTTGGCCCGCCTGGTCTGGTTTGGATTCCTGAATAATGCAGTCTTCTATTTTCATTAAAAACGCCGAGGCATGTGAGCAGGAACCAGCTCTTAGCGGTAGGAGCCGATTAGATGGATGAGGCTGTGAGCCCCAGGACGGCTCTGCAGACAGCTGGGAGCTCAAGGGTAAGAAGCACTTCCGTCACCCCCAGGTGTCACATCCTGTGTGGAGGCTACTCTTAGCCTATGGCATCTCCGAAATTCCTACGTCTTCAGGGGCCTCTCAGGGCTAGCCACTGCCTGTCCCAAAGCTGAATAGGCAAGAGCGGGGATGGAGGAGCCACAGAGTTGCCATGGCCCACTGCCCGTATTCCATGTGGTTCTCCCCCATGTCCACTGACTGTGGCCAGTGTGCTCTAGACCACTCTGATAAGATCTGGATCTACTATAGACTCCTTCCTTTGAGGTAGAGTCCCCGAGAAGACCAGTCAGCACTAGAACAATGTCCTAACCCCACTCAGTGACCCAGCCAGAAGACCCTGGCAAGTGTCCCCAGGCCTCTGAGGGACAGAGGCTGGACATCTGTTATCATCCCAGTGTCCATCATGCTTTCAAGAGACAGTTCACCTGGAAAGTTTTCAAACACTGTTTCACGTCTATCCAGAGGCTGTCCTCTGCACCAGGAACAGCCCTTATCATCTAGGCACAGCTCTAAATAAACCCTCTGCGGGGCATTGCACTCACCGCAAAGTTTTCAAATGCATGGGGAAAGGACAAAAGCTCTGGTGACACCCCTTCAAGGTTCCTCAGCTCAGGAAGAGCTCGCAGACAGGCTGGATAAGTCCGCCTGGGCTCAACACCAGCTGGGCGGTGCCTTCTCACGTGGTTGTTAGAGTTGCCTGGAACTTTCCTGGCAGTATAAAGCCAGGTGTCCAGAGCCCCACATCAAGGCCCCAGGCTCTTCCCCTCTCTGGTAGTGCTAAGTCACCTGAGATGCTGGCAAGCCCCACCACCAAGCACAGCACGCAACCCAACATCTAAGGCAAAAGAGGGTGCATTGCGACGACCCATCTAATGGTTAACCACCAGTCTACAGAACCCTGTTTCTCTCTCTACTTGGTCCTGTAACCATTCCCTCCCTAGAAAGAAGGCCAAGTCAAGGACGCCAGCGTCATCACTCAGGCTTGGAATCTCTACTGGGCGGCAGAGCATGGGAGCCCATAGGTGGTAAGAACAATGTGGCTTCAACCCAGCTACTAGTGGTCACAGACCAACGATAAGCTTTCGGCTCCTCATTAAGGGCCAAGCTGTGCCCTGTCCCCCACCCACAGGCTGGGGGTATCTAGGAACAAACAGGAGGGCTGTGTCTAACAGCGTCACAGGCAGCCAGGACAACCATATATGACAGAAGCAAAAACGGGTCGGTGAGTCGGGGGAAACCACCAGGTTGCCTAGCCCTTTAGGCGCTCCTCCCACCGCAAGGACACATGGTCATCTCTCCAGAGATCTTAGCAGAGGGAACCGGTCAGGTGTGTGAAGAGCTTCACACTCCCCCAGAAACACATGGGTATCCAAAGACACCCATGCCTACCAAGTCAAGGTGAGGAAGGAGGCTCTCAATCGCTGTTACCACCACATGCCACCATGCAATTCATTCTTGGAGGCCAAAAAAAAAAAAAAAAATAGATGGCTTAGTGGTTAAGAGCACATACAACATGCTCTTCCAGAGGACCAAGTTCGATTCACAGCATGGACACCAGGCAGCTCAGGACCATCTATAACTTCCGTTCCAGTGAGTCTGATGCCCTCTTCTGGCCTCCACAGGCAGTGCACTTATGTACAAAAACACACAAACACACCTATACATAAACATGCACAGGCACACACATGCACATACATACTTATCGGGATTATGGGGACATGTGAATATGTTCTCATTGTTACATGACAGACAGGTGTCCCAAGCTTCTCAGGTGTGAAAAGAACATTAAATCTTCAGGAGAATGTTTAGAGGACACAGGCAGGAGTACTAGGATGCAACTAATCACAAGAAAAGGCCTGCAAGTGGACATATAAGAATATGAGCCTGAAAGTGAACAGCTGTGGCTGTGTGGAGACCAGACCCAGGCACGGACATGCGTACACATTGGACTGCGTGTAAATGGCAGTGTACACATGTGGCTCTGTGTGCATGGACTACAAGCAAATGACAGTGTGCAGAGATACCCATGGTTCGGTGTGCAGACTCCATGTAGATGGCTATGTGCAGAGAGACAGCATGCAGTTCCATGTGCATGGATTGCATGTGTATATTTGGATGTGTTCATAAATGTGTATAGTATATTTACATGGTATACACAGATGATTATTATGTACAGATATTCATATACATGGATATGTGCGGATGTGTGTGCGGTGGGAAAGAGCGAGCCTGTAAGAAATGAGGTCAAGTTTTCCATGGGTCCAAAGGAGTGCAGTAACTTTTTCCTGGGGAAACAGAGGTTTCTTTCTCTTCTTCCTGGGATACTCCTTCCAAATGTCTTCACCTCAGGAACTCAAGATGACTCAGCAGAGGTGGGAAGCCATGCACCATCCACTGTGGGCTCAAGAGGGTCTTCCCACAGAGCCTTCAAACCCACCAGGCCTCCAGGAGAAGCCAAGGGAGGCATTATGTCCTGTTAAACTCAAGGCACGGAGAGCAGGGGTGGACCCTCCCCAGGGACTTTACCTCTCAGAGTTGAAATTTAATGTTCACTTACACAAAATTGATCCCCATGTGCTCTGATGACTATAGACTCTAGAACCATCCACATTTGCCCCAAATGGGGAACTCTTATTTATTTATTTATTTATTATTATTATTATTATTATTATTATTATTATTATTATTATTATTATTACAGCCTTCAAGAACCAAGACTGTTTGGCTATTCTGGGTCCCGGGAGGCTCAACACAGCTGCAGTTCTGCTGGTCTGTAAGCAGCTGAGCTGGCCCACTGGCAACTTTTCAGAACTTCTTTAAATTCTCCCAGTGTCCTTTGATGGCTTTACAATACACTTTACACGTCTTTTGCTAGCTTTGTTCCTTGATGTTTTATGAATCTGGGGCGCTAATATAAGCAGGCTTTTTCTCTTTTACATTTTTTCCCCCTGTGGATTTTTCTGTTGCCAGAAAATCTGTTCCTCTGGTTCTGGAATACTGCTCTTGTGTCTGCGATCTTGCAGAACTCATTAGCTCTGACTGTTTTCTAGTGGATTCCTTGAGCCTTCAATATAAATTGAAGGCCTGGCGTCTACAAAAAGAGATAGTTTCATTTCTTGGTTCACAGTGCAAAGGTCTTTTATGTTCCTTCCCTTGCCTAACTGGCCTGGCTGCTCTTCCGGGTCAGTGGTGAATGAAAGGAGTGAAAAAGACATTTGTGCCTTGTTCCAGAACTCATGGGAGTATCCAGCCATTCACTAAGATCAGCTCCCTGTTTTCATAAACATCATTTTCTAAGCTGGGGAAGTTCTTTCCAGACGGGCATGGATTTGTATCTGGGGTATACGAAGAACCCCCAGCACAAGAGTAGTAAGCAATTCTATTACTGGAGATGGAGAAATTCAAATAAACGTTACTGCAATGGAGATGAGCACCAAGTGCAGTCAAAGAGGCCAAAGTTCAGCCACTGGAAGCCGGAGTACGAATCATGAGTCCCTGTTCCTCACCCACCAAGGCTGCCAGCATCACAAGGCAGATAGAGGCAGAGAGCTGGGAAGATGGCTCAATGCAAGACAGCGAACCAAGACTCGCCCACTACTGACCGGCATAAACGTGGTCCATCAGTGGAATACTCTGCAGCCACAAAAAGGGATGGAGCGCTGGCATGTGCCGCGCTGGGGACAAGAGGCAATTTAGACACCCCAGAGGCATCCTGCTGAGTGAAAGGAGCCCACACGATAGGATGAGTTCTCACGGAACACCCAGAACTGGCAAGCCTGTAGCAGAAAGCCAAAAGCTAACTGTGCAGGGGAGGGGTTGGGGAATGGGCTGAAAGCCAAACAGTTTAAGGAAATGTTCTGAAGTTGACAGTATTATCTTGGAATTCACCAAAAACAATGAATTATATCTTTAAATGAGTGGGTTGTAGGCTTGTGAATTATGTCAATAAAGCTGTAAAAAAGAAAGAAAGAAAACACCCACATCACATTTCCAAACCCCAAGATCCTTAATCTGCATGTATTTGATCTTTAATGAGGTAGATTTTTTTTTTCAAGGATCTCATAAAATGTTTCTTTTGTAACTTCTTGGGTCTCGTTTTCTGAGGCAGTTATTCATAATTTCCTTAAATTATAAATGTCCTCAGTGATACAGTCAAGCACGCTTTCCAAGCTCACCAGGGGGCTTTTCAGGAACCAGATTGCTGCCTGCGGCCTCTGCAGCTCCCCACCCCCTCATCCTGAAGGAACAGCCTAGGCTCCCAGCACTGTAAGCTTGCTGCAGACAAAGCTGCTGCAATCAGATCCTCCCACCCACCACCATGTAGACCCCCATACTACAACAGCAGAGGGGACGGCTTGACTCCCACCACAAGGACACGTTCCCCTTCCTCCTTCAGCAAGCACACCCCGCCTGCTCCTTGGAAGGTCTCTGCCTCATGGGCCTTTCCTGCTCTGGAAGAGCTCACTTGCAAGATGCAGAAAGGTGGTTGTGGGTGACCATCAGGACCAGTACATGGGACTCGGGGTGACCACGGCTAAGAATGTTCTCGGCCGAGGGACAGCGGTCCCTGTGTGGTGGTGGGGTCTCCCTGATGCAGGGTCCAGGCACCTGTTGGCCAGGGGTATCCAACCACCCTGGGAGGGGAGCACAAAACCTCATGGGCAGGGATGACATTCCCTTCCTATGAGCCTTGGGGCTAAGTGATACCAGGGTCTCTATGAGATGCACTGTGTGTTACATACACACCAAGTATACTGTCCCTGCTGCCTGCAATCAACCGTCCCTCTCTGAGACTGCACACAGAGTGCTTGAGCTTTCAAGCCAAGACTCTTGACCCAGGAAATTAATATTTGACTGGACAGTCACCTCGTCCTTCACACGGGAGGGGACATGACTCATTCACTGGTTGTAGGCACCATGTTTGCCTCCAGGACCCGTGAGTACCTAGGTGAACACACAGGGCAGAGCAGGGGCCAGCGCCCTGAGGCCTCCTGCCCAGGATGGGGGTCCTCAGTGGTTATGGGCCACGGATGGTAAATAGCACCTGTGCTTCCTGGATGCCCCTGGGAGAGCTAAGTAGCCTCTGCTAGTGAAAGTCCCACTTGGCCTTTAAGGGTTTAACAGTTGTTTATTAACTGGATCTTTTCATGGAAGGCTGTTCACGCCACAAGGTTCCCAAGGGTGGAGAGACAAGGGCTTGTCATAATTGGGTTAGTGGGGCCTCCGTGGGGACATGGGGTCAGGCACACCCTGAAGCCAGGACCCACACCACATTACACACATTCTCTTGCAAACCTGTTAATATCTTTGTGACCCTACAACCATGGCCTGGGCCTGCTTGGGCCGCTCAGCTATCCAGAAGGTTGGCTGGCTTCTGAATGAAAACTACAGCTCTCTGGGGAGTGACAGCGGGGCCATTGCAGCAACAGGAGCCACAATCCCTCACGTAGCCACACATCTGGTCCTCTTTCTAGTCCGAGATCACCCCAGTACCTGGGATATAGCCAAGTTATCTATTGGGGGAACACGCCAGCACAGCGTGGGAGCCCCACCACCACAGAGGAACTGGCTGAACTAACCAGGCTAAGAGCTCAGGGGAGGACGCACCGAGGGCCAGAGGCGCACGCACTGAGGGCCAGAGGCGCCTATGGCAATGCAGCTGATGCAGCCAGGGAATTCACAGCCTAATGACTTCTTTATAATCACAAGAACAAAGCTCAGAAGCGGACTTTATATTCAGGGAGAAAAAGAGCCAGGTACAGGTTTGTGTGTGTGTGTGTGTGTATGTGTGTGTGTGTGTGTTTCTTGCATGCAGCCACCAGGCGGGCAGCGGCCAGTTACACATAGCGATATCCATGCCCAGGCCGCCCCTGCAGGTAACCAGAAACAAAGCCCATCCACACAAAGCTGCACTGAGTGGACAGCTGGGACGATGCTTGGATTCTTGGGGACAGCTGAAGGTAGCACCCCTCAAGGCCTGGCCTCTCCTCCAGGTGGACCCTGCCCCAGCGCTGTCTCCTCTGTCCCTCTGCATCCACAGCCCTCTCTCCTGCATTACATAGGGAATCCGAAAGCAGGTAGAGAGTATGGGGGCCAGCCAGCTGCTGCAAGGGAGCCCCGAAAGCCTGGACATTTCCAGCCCCTCTCTGTCCCATCTACTCTCTTTGGAGGACTCATGGGGTTCTTCCTCCACGATCACCAAAACCTCCCCTTGGAGACTCCCATGCTTGAGGCCTCCAGGTAGATAAGTGGGCCTGTCGGACTTCGGGTCTGTTGACTTAAATGCCAGGTATGTAAGGATAAAGATGAACTTGAGACTGGAGCTGAACATCCTTCAGGGACCTAGGGCCCCCTGGGAGGAAGGAGGGTATCAAGGATACTGCAGGGGATAAGCATCCTTGTCTCACCCAGGGCCTGTGGATAGCCCTGTGAGGACAAAGGAAATTTGTAATCAGTCAATGATCCCAAGACAAAAACCTTCTAGACTACCAGGTTAAACCTAGGTTTGGCAACTTTTGTGTGGTATGGGGGTGGGGGCGGGGGAGGGTTGAGACAGGGTCTCTTTGTGCAACAGTCCTGGCTGTCCTGGAACTCACTCTGTAGACCAGGCTGGCCTCGAACTCACAGAGATCCACCTGCCTCTGCTTCCCGAGTGCCGGGATTAAAGGGTGTGCGTCACCGTACTCAGCCTGGCCACCATTATTTTAAGAGACAGAAGGGAGATAGAGACCCAAGAGGATACCATGTCAGAATGGAAGCAGAGGGTTCTAGGGACATGGCCACACACACACATACACACCAGGGATCCCAGGGCAGCCAAGATGAGGCCTGAGGTCCTGTTCGCAGCTGCCTAGGACAGGGGTTTTCTATTAAGGCCTAGAGACTCCCACAGCAACCCAAGCATAGTGTGGGCAGGAAGAAAAGGCTGAACTCCCAGAGTCACAGTGGCCTCTGGTGGAGGCAGCCCAGGCTGGCATGTGGTCATTGCTGATTCACATCACACGACTGTGACCTCATCTCACAAGGGGGGCCAGGTGTCAGGCTGGGCCACGCTGTTCTGTGCACAAGCCTCCTTTCTGCTGCACACAGTGCAGCCCTTTGATTCCTTGGGCTTTGGCCACCATCCCAGGCACCCCAGGGGGGCTGCTCAGTAAACAACAGGGAGCCCAGCCCTGGTACCTCACCTCGGTCAGAGGCCCCATAGCCTCTGGCCATAAACAGAGGCTTCTGCAAGTTTAATTTTTCAGAACGTTCAGTTTGAAGGACTACTAAAGTAAGCGGGACAGTTGCCGTGCACACCTTTGATCCCAGCGCTCAGGAGGCAGAAGCCGGCGGATCTCTGTGAGTTTGAGGCCAGCCTGGTCTACAGAGTGAGTTCTAGGACAGCCAGGGTACACAGAAAAACCCTGTCTTGGGGGGAAAAAAAGGAAAGGAAAGAAAAAAGAAAAAAAATAAGAAAAAAAACCTCTAAAGAAGCATAGACAGAAACGGTGTGACAACAGGAAAAGTATCCGGGAAGCCCACAGTTGGGACCTCAGTGGGCTTTTCTTGTCTTCTTTTAGATGTGGGGAAAGGGAGAAAGTGGCAGTAAGAATGGGACCAGGAAGGGTAGGAAGGAAATAGAGAGGGTTAGCTGTCACTAAATCATGAAAGGCCACTTCCATGCCCACCTGAGCTTACCTGCACACTGCCGATCCTTCATGCAGAGGCACCTGCTAGCCAGCCCATGCCAGAGCCAACATCAGGTCTGGGGCTTTTCTCATTCTCCAGCCCTTTCTCTATTCTCTTGTCTTTTTCCTCTAGCAAGTTGCCTGCAGTGCTGGTGTTGTAACTTGTAGGTGTCCCCCACATTCAGCCTCTGGTCACCCTCTGCCTTCTGCGATGCCCAAACTGGCCTCAGGCCTGAGTGCCCACAGCATCTCCCCTCCCACACTATTGACTCAACAGAGGCTGGGGGTGCTCAGTCTGGGGTCTCCATACCTCCCTCTCCAGAGCTTGCCAGAGAAAGAAACGATCAGGCAGGAAGACATGCCAGAAGCAGAAAGAGAGAGACAGAGATGAAGGGCGTGTGACAGCACTAACTCTTTGCTAGAAAGTGACCAGTGATAAGGGTCTGGGGGCTGTGGTGAACTCTGCCCTCATTGGGCAACAGCGGGCAGCACAAATTCCCAGGTTCTGAATGGAGGTCCTTGATACTCTGTGTCCTGGGAACCCACTGCTGCTTTGGCATGGCCGGAAGAAAGGCTAGCTTCCCCTGAGTGAGGGACCATGCTGTGCCTGGGCCCATGGCCAACAGTCAGTTCTGTTTTCCTGGGCTGCCATCAGAGTCTTTGAAAAATTGTAGGTGACTCCCAAGCGTAGCTGAGTGTTACTGAAGCCTCAGCGGGAGGGTAGGGACAGAGGTCCCTGGCCTACCGGAGGACACTGTCAGCTCTGGACTTCAGCCTGACCCACTTCCTCCCAGTGACAGCTCGGAAATCCACCTGCGGCCCGGCAAGCCATCCCTGGCAGCTGGTTTCCTGGCTCTTCACCAGCCGCCTCACCAGGTGGCACATGGTCAAGGAACACCATGAATTCCACCCAGAACCCATGACATGCAGTTAGGAAAATAGAGCCATGCCAAAAAAAAAAAAAAAAGCAGCGAGGCCGGGCTGAGCCACACACCCACTTCTCCACCTCCCACAGTCAGGATGCCACCAGAGGCAGCCAGTAGAGCCTTGGCACCCCAAGTCAGCTTCCCATCATCTCTGGACCATTGTTGACACGGAGAAAGAAGTGCTCTTGCTCAAACAATTCCCAGGGTGTGAGCTCCACTCACAGCTGAGGCTGTTGAACCACGTGCAGACCACGGTTCACTCATTGAGACTTGGCGAGCACTAAGCTGCCAAGGTGAGTATCTTCTGAGATTCCTTCAAAGTCAGGCTTTGGCATCTTGAAGTGTGCTAGCCTCCACATGTCCACTAAGGCAAGGGACCCCAGGAGAACACTCTGGATCCGCAAAAAGACTGTCTGGACATGTTCGAGCCAGCCACCAGAGGGAGCCACAGACCCAGCGTTTCTTAATCACTTGCAAGATTTTCCTGGGATATCAGGAAAGAAATTCACACAGTCATTGAAAGCGAGAGGATAACTTCTCAGCTCCGCCCCTCCCCATGATGTGTATCAGAGCAATGCACGTTCACACCGACAACAGATACACTCACAGACCAGAGACACACATCCCACAAACTACACACCTGTGCCCCTGAAACACACGCGAACACCTACACAGTAGACACAAGAGGTCACCTTTGGGGGAGCCTCCTGTCTACACCACCAGGTGTCTGCCCGTGGTACTTCTCTTCGTGTATAGGGCCAACTCCAAGAGTGGAGCTCTGGGGTGAAGAGGTGGAGATCCCAGAATCTGGACAACAAGGCACAGAGCAGCTCCTGAGCCCGATACTCCATAATAGGGGTGAATTTGCACCCTACACCGTTGCACCCTACACTGAGGGCCCCCCCCACACACACCGGAGGACATAAAGGACACTGCCAGTGACTTCACTCTGGAAGCCAGGGAGATGAGGTAGCCTAACCCCCCGGTGCTCTATTAGTTAGGGAGAAGGGAGAACGGGTTCAGCCCTGAGCGACTCCACGCCACAGCCGTAGTGGGGGTGGAGCAGAAGAATCACAGCGGGCGAGTGGCTTTTTAGGTGACAGAAAAGGCAAAATGGCTTTCCCAGCAGGAACCTGCCGGTTAACACTTCCGGACTGTAGCCAGCCAGACACATTTCCTGCTTCCAACTGTGTACAGATAAACACAACTTAAGCCGAGGGCTCATGCTCGATTGCCAGACCCTGATGTGGGCCTCCTCCGCAGCCTTGACCTATCTCTGAGACCCAGTTTCCGTGCGTGCCCTGACCCTTCAGCACCCCCACTAACTTCTGCCCCTGTGCCTCCCTGTTGCAAGGTCTTCCCTGTTTGGGGCCCTGGGATACCCCAAAAGAGATGAGTGTTTCTTGGATTTCCTGCTCATATCTGGACTCTAGGCCCCGGCTTCTCTGATCATGGGAAGGACCGGTCCTGCCCCTCATCTGTTATTGACAAATAATCCTGTAAAATACAATAAAACTGTCTTGGCCATGCCAAGTAGCCATAAAGGTTTCAAGCACGTCCTTTTTTATACTTCTCTTTGAACAAGCACTCTGTGGACTGCCCCAGCCCCAGACCTCACCCTGAGGAGTCTTAGGTTTCCATCTGGAAATTATCTCTGCAGGTCAGCACGGAGCATCTTCCAGCTGCAGACAAATCTGCTAATGCCATTCAGCAAACAAGCTGTTCTCCAAAAGAACTGCAAGGCGGCTTCATCCCACATGAAGCACAGGAACTGCGGGTGAGCCCCACAGAGAGGCCTCAGAAGCACACAGAGATAGATCAACGCCCTTCAAAGGACCTTAGTTGGGGTTCCACCCCAGGAACCCACCATCTAAGACCAAAGCCCAAGGGGTACTCTTTTGAATGTGTGCATACGTGTGCATGTAAGATACAGAACACACATCCCTCCAGAACCCTGGTGACTTGGCCCATCATGCTTCAGAGCAGACAGGACTATAAGAAACAGAGCCTAAGTACAGACGTCTCCCTCTGCCTGGCTGGCTGCTGGCCACGGGTCCACCCAGTTCCACAGCCTTCCCAGACTACAGCTCCCATAGAGAGACAGTGAGCTAGCTGCCCATGCCTGGCTAGGCCCAGCCTACAGGCACCAACAGAGCCTATTTTGTTAAATTGAACGCTGTTTCACTCTATATGGGAGCTGGAAATGTCATCTATTCCCAGCTTCAAAATCACAAGGAATGTGGCCTCAGAGAGTTACAAGATGATACTGAAAATGGGCATGGTTTTCTAAGGGGTGTCACACATGTACCCTTGTAATAGAGGCACACCTAAGACAGGGATGGCTACCTCTAGAGCATGTTCCCCAAAAAGGTTAAAGGTGAGACCATGATATACTGTCCACCTATTCCTAGGGCCTTCCTGACCCCCATTTTGCAATGAGGTCCCCCTTAAAACTTGAAGAAATCACCTAAGACCACCATTACTCATACTGCTGGTTGTCAAAGAGATGGCAGGAGAAATGAGGGGACTCTGTAGGTGGGATTTCTAAATGTCGTTAAAAACATTTCTCAGCATTGTTTTCTCAAGGGCCCCAAATCATTTGGTGTTCCAGACGTCCCCAAGAAGAGCCATAGCCCCCCCCCCCACCACCAGCTACAGCTCCTCCTCTCCAGCCAGACCCAGGTAGGCAGAGCTAAAGTACAGCCCCATCTAGGCCAGGCCTTGCTATTCTGATGTGAAGGACAAACAGGCTAGGCCTGGGCACCCACACACTGCTCAAGAGGGGCTTGAGAGAGAAGCAAAGGAACCTGGGAGCCAGCACTGTCATGGCTGCCCGGATAGCATACAAACTACCCCTACCGTAACAGGAGACCCTGCTTGCAGAACTACTAAGACTCTCCACTTCCTGTACCCTACTTGACAAGTTGAGCTGAACTGGGTCTCACTCTTCTAGCTTGGCAAACCCCATTCCCCAGGCTCACGGAGGATGGTTGCCCGGTCTCCATGGGTCTCTCTGCTCAGGCGAAAGGCATAGCTGAGTAACAGACATCAAAGAGCATCAAATGGCCGGTCCTCCCAACCCATGCGCAGTCACACCACCCACAGAAGAATGCCAGAGGCTTCCAGAGCCCAGACCACGAAGGCATCTACCTCTGCGTGGCTTCTGTGACTACCCCTGTCCCTGCACATCTGCAAAAGAGAAAACACTGAGGCTTAAAGAAGGCATGTGACCCGGTGGGGGGTCCCCCGTGGAGGAGGGGGGTGCTGGTGATCAGTGTAAAAAGAACAGGGACAGAGCTCACGCTGGGCTAAGGGCTGGAGCCCTGAGCACGCGGCTGCATGCACTGCCCCACCCCCCCTTCAGAGCAGTGGTCCTGGACCAGGGCACCCTCAGGAGGGCAAACCCAGGTACTTTTGCCTCCTCACAGGTCCTGGGAACGCAGTCTGTTGACTCGGTGTCTTTAAAATCCTCTAAGAATGTTAACTACAAAAAATATATATATACATATATAAGAAGTTTTACCACTCTTTATTTTAGAAGTTGAATGAAACGTCCCTTTATCCTCCAAGCTTCTGTCTCCATCTGAACAAACAGCGGGGCCCCCTCCTTGTCCTTCTCCATACTGACAAGGTCAAATAAAGTTAGACATTAAAGGGATCCGGGACCCTTTCCGAAGGGACGGGCTGCTGTTATTTTCTTTGGCTGTGCTGGTTCCAGAGTTTCAAAAGACAATCATCTGTGGGAACGGCTGGCTTTCAGACCCTATCAGGGCTTGTCACAGTGAGTCTGTCTGCAGGGGACATGTCCAGAGAGAGTTTACTGGCACATTCAGGGTCACACTGGAGGTCCAGAGGGTGGCCAGGACCCTGGGCAGGGTGGCAGAAATTCCAGTGTTCTCAGCCTCTGGTTCCTTTTCATGGGGAACATGAACAGATCCCTAGGTTCATGATGCAACAGAAGGTGTGTGTCTTTCCCTCTTCAAAGCCACCTTGAGGTCCTTGCGGCTCAGCATATAGGAGCGAGGGAAAATGAATTCATCCTTCTCAGCTTGCACATATTCCATACCGCCTACTTGAAAGATGAGCTTCAGGCCCAAGGAAGCTTCCAGAACCGCAGTGATAGGAGAGGAGGTGGTTCGGCTAATAAACCAAACAGAGACTGGCAGTTTCCCCACTGGGTCCTGACCACTCCCTAAGCTGTGAGGCCCACACAGGGCCTTCTAGAGCACAAGAACAGAAAGGAGGCAAACCCGAGGAGCCCACAGTTAAAACATAAGCGTTACGCACATGAAAATAAGCGTAGCTGGGGAAAGTGACAGTGTGGCTTTCTCCAAAGCCTGTGTGGCCAAAGGCAGCAGCAGTAGAATTGGGGCTTGGGGGGCAGGGGGTGTCCCACCTGCAGATAACTCACCAACCCCAATTACCCCAGCCCACTTACCCCATTTGTATTTACTTAGTTTAAACCCAACAGCAACTCACTTGAACCAAGTGACCTTAAGACATGAAGGTTGGGGTCAGCACCTGAAATGCCACCTTCTCTTGAAGTTCCACCTCTGCCAGCCTTATCTCAGCCCTATCCTGTGGGGATACTTATTGCCTAGCCCAGGACCCTGCTTGGCCCCTCCCCAAACCCTCGGCCAAGTGATCCTCTGGGTGGTACCAGGAAGAAGCCTGGGGCCTTTTTGCTCCAGGGCTCTAGTTCATACCTGGCTGTCCTTTCTGTCAACCTGGGTCTGCTCTGAAGTGCTGAGAGGGAAGCCTGGGCCCATGGCAGGTGGCACCTCTAGGAACAGATGCCCATAGTGAGTGTCCGTGTGGCTCTGACTTCCTGGGAGGGAAGAGAAGAGGTGGCTGACTCTCTGGGCTGGACAGAAACATGCTGGCCACACCAGTGCTCTCCATTCCCAAGTGAGCTCAGGAGAACCCGAAGTAGGACCAGCTGGCGTCTCTGAGATGGCCCTAGAGACTGAAAGCAGAATCTCTGTTGTCCCCACAGACGCTCGCGGCTCAAGCTATCCAGAGCAACATGCCTAAACCACATCAAAGGCAAACACTGAAAGCCTCAGAGAGGGCACGATTTTCCCCAAGCCCACCGCCTTGAGGAAAATCATACAGAGGGGGATTGAAGATCCTTGAGAAAGTCACCGTCTTCCGGGATGATCCCCCTGAGCCTTAGTGGTCCAGCCTCTCCCTGGCTCTCACAGCTACCACATGGGGCAGGTGATACCTGCCCAATCAGGTATTCAGCAGGAGTTACTACTCCTACCCTCCTGCCCTCATACCCCAGTGAAGGCACCCATCAGTCCACAGTGGAGGGGAAAAGGAGCCCACCCTACTCAGCGTCAGGTCCCTCCCAGGCCAACTGACAGACCACACAAGCCACTAAGAATAGAATGTGACCCTCCCTTGCCAGCCATCCTCCAAATGGATAGACACACCTGGAAGAAATATGACCCACCCTGTGGATAGGTATTGAAAGTTGGCTAATGGACCAGGTGAGGAAGGATCTCTTGCGTTTTGCTCTCTATGGGGGGTTGTTCCTATTCTTTCAGATTCTGCTTTGCTTGTCAACGGATTTGACAGGCTTGCCCACCAGACCAAAAACTGCCGTTCTGGCCATGTGCTCGGATGACGGAGGCCTGGGCCTCTGCTTGCGGCAGGCATCTCCCAGCTGCTCTCAAAGCTCTCACTTTGCTGAGAATGAAAGCAAATACACACTACTCACTCTAGGACCCCAGGCTGAGAGGAGTCTGCTCCACATTCCTGGGCTTCCTCAGACTTAACCAGCCACCCACACTCTCCATCTGCCTTCACAACTAGACTCAGGGTCACCAAGAATGACCCCAAGCCTGCCCTGGTTGAGCCAGAGCCACCCCCCTCCTTGACCGCTTATCCAGACTCAGGCAGAGAAGCCCACGGAACTCATTTTGAATGAGCCCCTCAAAACACACAGGTGGCTGAGGTCCAAGGCAGGAAGAAAGGCCCTCTTCCTTCCTGTGAGTCTCCATAAAAGGGTCATAAACCACAACAGCACTGCAAGTCATGGGCTAGGGGCGTTGGCTGGTTAGCAACTATAGCTCTGACCCACAGGAACAGTGCAGCATACAAAAATGAAGGTAGTGGGGCACTAGCGTGGCAGGGTATCCCTAGTCATGAACCATGGGTCCACACCCTTAGGCATGGATACAACTCTTAATCCCACACCAGTATCCAGCAAGGCAGTAGAGCATACTGGGAAACCAAGGGTCAGGAGTGACCAGGTGTGGTCCAAGAACTGAGACAGGAGCCCCCGAAAGGCAGAAGAGCCTAGTGTCAGGGATCTCATCAGTGTCAAAGTGGTCATCAGTGTCAAGATAGCCATCCTGCACCTTACCAAGGAGGTAAAACCATGGGTCCAAGGGACATGAACAATGGGACTAATGACCTGAAATGATCCATCCCCGACAGGTGGCCCGCAGCCTGAGGGAGTCACATGACCTTTCAGGTATGGGATGTGTGAGCTTGGAACTAGAGGCTCCTCCATCCCCCTTGGTGAACATTGGGGAAGGGCAGGAAGAGCTGGTGTCACCAAGACAGGAAATGAATTCAGAGCAGGCACATGGGGAATTCTGGGCAAGTATGAGGATGCTTGGATGGATGGATGGATGGATGGATTGACAAACACACCAGTGAATGAATACACCCTAAGAACTGGCCGGGGTGTGACAAATCTTCCCTCTTTCTTTCACTTCTGGGAACTGTCCCTCTCTCACAGGGGCACATCAGAAGGTATAGATCCCCATATCATGGCTGAGCTCCAACCTAGGGAAGAGAGACCCATCCTCCATTCTTCTGGGCACCTACAGCCTTTGTGCTTTGGGACTTTCACTGTCATCTCCAAAGGCTGCTGCTTGGGAGCTATGTGGAAAAGGAAGCCAGGAGCGACCCAGGGCTGCACAGAGGCCACAGTCTGCAGTCAGATACACAGAGTTCAGGAAACATAGTTTCAAAGACAGAGCAGTACGACAGACCACCAGCTGGCCAGCATCTGGAGTATTCTACCCAAGCAGGAGTCTACAATGGACAGATCCGGGGATGGCATAAAATAGTGCCTTCCTGGGATTATCAATGATACAGGGTTTCCTTTGGGGACAATGAGAATGTTCTAATTCACAGTGATTGCTGAAAAACATAACACCCGTACCAAATGCCGCTGCACCATTCACTGTGAGATCCTCAGTTTTATGCTATGAGAACTTGGCCTCAATGAAAAAGTAGAAGGAGCTCATTGTTCCCATGTAGAGAAGACAGGGCACAGGACACTAGAGAAAGCTACCACCACGTGTCATGGTTCTTCTGGAAGTCTCCTAACCTGCAGACCCTTCTCAGCACATACTCTGTGTTCCAGTCAACCTGGGTGCTGCCTCCCAACTCTCCTTCCCCTGGAATCTGCTCCATCCCTCTCCCAGCAAACACAGCTTGAAGCCACAGATAACCTTGATCTCATGTCCCACCTATGTTAGTGACTTTTGCCTCACTGTGAGCAAATACCTGACAGAAGCAAGGGGGGAAAGGTTCGTCTGGTTTTGGGTTTTGAGGCAGTTGCAGCCCACCATGAGGGAGAAAGCATGGTCGTGGCTGTCAGAGTGTGAAGTGAGGCAAAGGCTTGTTCACAGGGTGCAACCAGGAAGCAGAGAAATAAGGGACAGACCCCAGGAACCAAACCCTTCAAAGGCCCACCCATGGAGCCCACCTCCTAAAGGCTCCGCAGATGCCTACACAGCAACACAATTTAGGGACCAAGTGCTCAAAACATGAGCCTGTAGGAGACACTTCAGTTTTAAACCATAAATTTCTTCTGCTGGCCCCACCAAGGCTCACGGCCATCCCATAATGTTTTAACAGTCCCTAACACTGTCCAAAAGTCCAAAGTCTCTTGACACACAAGGCAAACTCTATAAAAAAGCAAAAAGAAGCTGCGTGGTTACAACATACAACGTGCAAAATAAACACTCCTATTCCCGGGGCCTTCAATGGGAGAGCTCTCTGCCACGTATGTTAGTCCACTACTTTATTTCTCTTTGGTTTTTGGAAACAAGTTTTCTCTGCATAGTCTTGGCTGTCCTGGACTTGCTTTGTAGACCAGGCTGGCCTTGAACTCACAAAGATCCGCCTGCCTCTGCCTCCCCAAATGCAAGTGCTGGGATTAGAGGCATGTGCCACCCGAGCAGCTAGTCCATTACTTTCCAATTCAACTTTACTCCAATCTTCAGGATATAGGAAGAATGCAATCATGTTTTTTTTTCCAGAATATAACTTGACCGCTGTCTAACCCAGTTCCCAATAGAGTCCTTGTTCCCATCTGAAACCTCATGAACAGAGACGGTATTTACCATCTACATCTCTATCTGTTTTCTGCTCTTCCAAGCTCCAAAGAGGACTGTCCGCTCCGCTGAGGTGTGCTAACCTTAGTGAATTCTAAGTCTCCTGCCACCCACATCCCTTTCACAAACAGCTCCAACAGCCTGTAGACCACAGCAGTGGTCCAACTCTCAGCTGCGGATTTCTGTCATTATTAGTTAATTTTGCTTTGACCAAAGATCTGACAGAAATGACTTAAGAAGGAAAAGGGTTGTTTCTGGGAAGAAGACATGACAGGGTTCACGGCGGTGGGAATGGGAGGCGGTGCTTAGCCACATGACACAAGCACACAGTAGAGCAGAAGCAGAATTCTCACCCCACCCCCTCCCTGCATCCCACCATGCTCTACTTCTGGCAGCTTGACCTCACCTCTTAAAGGCTCCACAGCCTTCCAAGGAACACCGGAATCTGGGGACCTAGCATTCAAAACAGGAGCCTGTGAGAGACAGTTGGGATTCAAACTCCGAACCCCTTCAGACCTAAGCTGGACCCAATCTAGACCACACGAGGTGCAGGCCACCACCCTGAACAATGTAGCAAGGTGCACGGTGAGGTGACTGTACTATATAATACATACAGTGACCAAGGTAGTACCTGACTACTCACTCCAAGGAAGTCCACAGGGGGCCGGCACCCAGGGGGCCTTGTGTGCACCCAGCTCTTTGAGGTAAAAGACCAAACTATCAGGGAGGCCTCCTCAGGCTGCTCAGGTGAGTCACCTCATTAGTCAGACCTGAGCTCACAGCCCAGGAGTGGCCAGGTGCCAGCGCATTCCTGAGCCTCCCCCCTTCCCAGGGCTCTCGGCCTGCAGACCCAGCAAAGGCCCAGCACCTGCCCCAGCAGACAGATGGCAGGATGAGGGTAAAGGAATCGGGAGAAGGAAGCTCAGTTTGACAACTGACTGCCGGAGATGGCTGCTCAGGGTCCCCTGGGGACACCTCCCCCCCCCAGTTCAGAGAAGAGATGGAGGCAAGTAACTACAGGTTCAGACAGCACGGCCGGCGGTCCACAGCTCAGTCCACGGTCATTGCAGATGTGCAGAGCCTTAGGAAGCTCTCCTCCCCACCTGGAGTTTGCTCCCATCTGCCCACACCAACGTAGCTGCAGAGGCTTTGAAGTCAGGAGTTAGCATGGAGCAAGAAGAGGCCTCTGGGAGGGGGAGGGAGGTAGCTGGCGGATGCAAGATGGAGGCACTGTAGACACTGGTCACCTAGGTGAAAATGGGGAGTAGGGCAACAGCCCTTGGCAGAGTATGAACTATGGGTGGTCTCACTCAGCCTCCTAAGTCCACAGTAATCTTGAGTAAGCGATGAAAGCGGATAAGGGATACAGCACACACAAAGCATAAACAGGAAGCATGGCCCTCTTGCCAGTGTGCATCCCGTTAATCACTATGGACTTTGCATACTTTACTTGACCAGGAATCTCATGAGCATGCTTGGGAGCCTGGCTTCGTAAGCAGCAAATACACACACACAGTTTGGAAAAGAGAACTGAAGGGGATTGTGAGGGGCATTTGGTACTGCTTGGAACCCTCCCGCGTAGGCTCTCAGCCAACAGGACAGTTTGGAAGCAGTATCCAGCCTCAGTACCTCCTAGCCTCACTCAGTTCCCATCAAGGGCAAGGGCATGCATGGGTATCATGGAAGACAGACAGACAGACAGACAGAGACACACACACACTTTGGTCTCTCTGGGCTCCTGTTAGCCCTAGAATGAACCACAAAGGACTGAGGCAGGCCCCCAACAGAAGCATGCTGGGTGGAAGGCAGGTGGCATCAGTGCCAAGGAGATGAGCCCACAGCAAAGCCCGAAGGACATCCAAGTTATCACCCAATGACTTGCGAGCAAGTCCTACAAACAAAAGACGCCATCCTAGTAGCCCAGGAGCACAGCCCACAGTCTGCTACAAGCTCAGCCCATGCTGCAGGGTGCATGTCCTAGCTCCAGCTTAGCCTGGCTTCCAGTAGACTTTGACACCCAGACAAGAGAATCTTGCAGGGGAAGCAGAGGGTTGGGGAGGGAGCGGGGTATGGGAGAGACACCAGACTATCCTAACTTCTCAGGTCTCCCTGCCTGAGGTAGAGGGAAGGAAGGTAATGCTTGCCTCAGGGAAGAGAGAACACACAGGGCCCCAAGCGATTGTCTGCAGATCCTGGTACAACTGTAGTCTCTGTTCTCCCCTCCTCCCAGAGGTAGAACAGGGTGGAACTCCTCGAAACAGCTGCTCACCCTCAGGGCAGCTTCCTCACCACATTCATGAAGAAAATGCAGGACCCAGGAAGGTCTCAGGACTGCGCACTGAACGTTGTAGAAAAGAGCACAAAATGATACCAGAGCCCTGAAACGCAAGCTCACACCAGGCCAAGCCTGAGTTAAGACTATTGTAGGTAGCCTGAGCTGGAGAGAGCTGGGCAAGAGCCTCAAACTTGCTGTACAGAACGGCCGGCCAACCTACATATCTAAGAAGACGACAGTGGCAGCTCAATTCCCCTGAGGATGCTGCAGTCCCACAGGCCAGGTCTCCCCTGGGTAGCTGGTGTACCCAACAGACAGGCCATCACCCCTCAGGCAGGGCAGGATCATAGCTGCGATTGCCCAGGTCCATGCTCTCTGGCTCAGCATCTTCATGAGGGCCCTGCAACACTGCAAACAGTGCCTGCGAGCATCCCTGAGATGATTCCCTCCTACACAGCAACTCCCTGTCATCTCTCCATCTCATGATTCTGATCCCCACCATTCAGGACCCCAAAGACCAACTAGAGGAACCACCTCTGCCTGGGAACTCCCACCCTAAGGCGCTTTCAGATACCTGATGGCTTAGAACCACAGGGCCCACTTGTTCCTCTGCTGGCGGTGTTGGGGAGACAGACATGCGGCAAGTTCTCAAAGCCAAGAAGCCCCTGCAACTTCCCTTAGGAAGCAGCTGCTGGTCTCTCATGGCACAGCCACCACTCACAATGTTTCCAGGGTCCCATAAGGCATCTCTGCTGTCTAGGCAGCAAGACTGCCAAACTGCCCCATGTGGCCCTATTAAGACACACTCGAAGCCACATTCTCGATTCAGCTCTGATGCATGAGTCCTCATCCCGCCATTTGTGGGACACTGGTTGGCCCAGGGCAGAAAGAGATCTCCCTGCTTTGTGGTCTCAGGTCACAGCCACTCCTCACCTGAAAGTGGGTCTGGGCTCCAGATCCTCCTTCCATCTCCCAGCATCCCAAAGTCAGCCCAGGCTGGACCACTTATGCTCACTGTGCGGCTCCTGCCGCAATCACGTGACACATTAGGCATTGCATCACCAGTGAAAAGAGCTGCCCAAGGAGCCCTGCTTCACTGAAAAGAGGCTCCTGTCTTCACGGAGCACACAAAACAAGTGGCTTAAGAAACGCTGGTCGGGCAGTGGTGGCTCACGCCTTTAATCCCAGTAGAGGCAGAGGCAGGTGGATCTCTGTGGGTTCGAGTCCAGCATGGTCAACAAAGTGAGTGTAGGTCAGCCAAGGCTACACAGAGGAACCCTGTCTCCAAAAAGAAAAAAAAAAAAGAAGAAGAAAAAGAAACAAGAAATGATTTATACTCAGGACAGAAACGCCAGAAGGAGGCAGAATGAGCCACATTCAACACTTTCCTAAATTCCCCCACGTGAGAGGAAAGAATGGGAACCAGCCACAGAAGAGACAGTGAGTCCAGGCCCAGGCAGCAGGTCTACCGTCAAGGTGAGACCTTTGACCCTTCACACAAGGTGGTGGGCACTAGCAAAACACTCTGTGGTCTCAAGTGAGGAGAGATGTCTTGATATGTTCTTCAACACCTTTCTCTAGGATCCCTCCATCTTCCTTCCCCACTTCTTATGATAAGAATAGAGTTGAAGACTGAAACTCAAGTTCAAATCAAGGCTCAGTCATTTGTCTTTGGGGCCCTGAGAAAAACCATCAGCCCTGGGCTGGGCTGGTCAGCCTGGGGAATAAGGGCCCCCAGGCCCTCTAATAAGCACTTCTAGAAGCTTCCTTCCTGTCACCTTAAGCTCAGAGTCTGCAGTCCCCATTCCTCCCTCACCAGGAGCCAGACCTAGAGAGGCTCCAGACATGGAGAACCTGGGGATGAGGGTTCTGGTAAACCTCCCCACTCTGGCTGGCCGCCCTCCCTTCCAGGGCACCTCAGTTTGCTGCACACTGGATACACAGGACAGAGGTGGGAAGGTGGCAGTCACAGAACTGGCCAGACACCTAAGCCGTTTCTTTATCCAGCTGCTCCCTCCCGGGAGACAGGAGCTAGCTGGAACATGGCAGCCGCATGCCGGGACCCGTTAGGGAGCATGAGTCCATTCAGCTGCCTGGATGGATTTAAAGTGGAAGGTCCGGTGCTACCCAGAGCCTCTCCACCACCTACAGGCCAATGCCTTAACTCCACAGGAGTGTTCTACCAGCCCGGCTGCCAGCTTCCCAGGCCCGGCCGTCTGCTGGACAGCTGCCGATGACCCAGCACAATGGCTCTGCCCTGCCCATCTGAACCAACCGGGAGCAATTGCACCCACCGCCCACATCTCAGATTCCACATCAAAACACTAAACAGAAACATTCTGGCACAGGGGAGCTGGGTGTGCCCGGAGCCACTGTCTGTAAGCACCATTCAGCCTACTGGTCAGAGCAGACCCAAAACTGGCCATCTTGAGGGCACAGTTGGCTATGCCTTTTGGGACATCATAGCCTGGAGCGCAAATGAGTTATTCTTCAACAGGGGCCAGCCCCGCCTGTTAATGTTTGATAGAAGCTCAAGTCAGGGACTCTGCATCAACGGTGACTCAGTGGCCTACAGCCCATGGCTTTGTGCCACCTCTAGGGAGATGAGGGGGAGGAGATGCCAGGTAGACAGACTCAAGGGAATGAGGCCACATTCCACAGAAGTCAAAGGGCCCAGTGTGACTCACAGGGGCTCCCACACCAAGTGCTGGCAACTCCAGAAGGCATCCACTCCAGCAATAAGATAGTAGCCCAGCTCAAGTAAGTGATGACATCAGAGGCGCACACAATCATTCCCAATTCCCCCAAGCTCAGGGGCCATTTACAAATGCCGTTGCCCTGGAGCAATTGATTAACCACCAGTCAGAGCACATGCAGTCAAATTCCCTTCTTCCCTTGTTCCTACAGAACAGTCCTCCATGGGAGGCCATCTCTGTCTCATGTGCTAACTCCAGAGAGTCACAGAACTTCCATGGGCAGCATAAATGAAAGCCCTGCAAGGCTTTGCATACACTAAGAACAGGACTTTAGAGACCACTGGTGGCTTGAACAGGAATGGTCGCCATAGATTCATGTGTTTGAATGCTTGGCCCATAGGCAGAGTGGTGCTATTAGGAGCTGTGGCCTCATTAGAGTAGTTGCTGGAGGATGTGTGTCATTGCGGAAGCGGGCTTTGAGGTCTCATATGTTCAAGCTAGGCCCGGTGCAGCAGTCTCCTGCTGCTGCCTGCATATCAAGATGAACAACTCTGAGCTCCTTCTCCAGCACCATGTCTGCCTGCATGTCGCCCTGTTTCCCTCCAAGACGATAAGGGACTAAACCTCTGAAATAAGCCAGCTCCAATTAAGTGTTTTCTTTTACAAGAGTTGCCGTGGTCATGGTGTTTCTTCACAGCAATAAAACCCTAAGATGGGAGAATGAGGAGTTAGTTCAGTTGGTAAAGTGCTTGTCATATAAATATGAGGAACTGAGTTTGATCCCCAAAACCCCACTAAAAACATTGGTATGGTGGTATACACTTTTAATCCTAGTGATAGAGCAGCAGAGTCAGGATGCCTGGGATCACAGCCAGGCAGCCTAGCAAAATCACTGAGCTCCAAGCCAATGAGAAACTCATAAAAAACAAAAACAAAACAAAAAACAGGGACAGGCGGGGCGGTGGTGACGCATGCCTTTAATCCCAGCACTTAGGAGGCGGAGGCAGGTAGATCTGAGTTCAGCATCAACACAGCGAGTTCCAGGACAGCCAGGGCTGCACAGAGAAACCCTGTCTCCAAAACAAAAACAAAAACAAACAAACAAAAAAATCAAAAACAAAAAAAAAAGAAGGTGGGAGGCACGAGAAGCTTGAAACCTGAGCTTGACTCCTGGTCTAGCAGGCATTCAAAAGTGTCTGCACATTTGTGCACCCATGCATACATGTGCACCTACACACTTACGAAGAGACCTTAAAGGAGCAGCAGGTATTGAGAACAAGCGTCTTGAGACAGCAGGTCCTCGAACTTTAAGACCTGAGGTTTTTGTTTTGTGTTTGTTTGGTCTTTGGTTCTTCCGTTATTTTTGTTTGTTTTTGTTTTATTTTGGGGACATGTACTCACTATGTAGCCTAGGCTGGCTTCAAATTCAAGGCAATCCTCCTGCCTCAGCTTCCCAAGCCGCTCTATGGTAAGTGAGCAGGGCCTAGGAGTTTTAAAGCTGTCCTCAATTCACTCATTCGTCCGGCTGCTTGATTCTTGGGAGGTGAAAAAAATAAGGATCTCCATAAAAGGAAGAGAATGTGCATTGCGCCTGACCCCAAACAGCATGAGCTTCCTTCCAGCCAACAGCTGACCACCACCCCTGCTGCTCCTGACCAGATTCGGGTCTAATTGTTACCTGCAGCTTCCTCTACAGACACCCACTCCTGACTGCCCATCTACAAAGCTGCCTCCTCCCAGCCTCCCCAAGGGTACTGGTCCACACAATGTTGTGGACCACACTGCTTGGCCTGTATGTGTCTGCACAGCTCTGCTTTTTCTATCCAGTTGGGGTTGACTCCCACCCAGGGCCTCTATTAGGACAACGTGCTGCTTAGAAAAGCTCTCTGGCTGTGAACATGGCAGTGAGTCCCTATGTAAGGGACACAGAAGCCTGACACACGAGTTGAACTGCAGCAAAGTCAGAACAAATGCCTATGACGACCACACTGCCTGAGGAGTCCAGTCCACAGGTAAAGTCCGGTCAGTCCCACACAGGGCTTGCCATCTGCCTGTCATCCTTCTGAAAGGGGCCTGCAAAGCGTGGAGAGGGACAAGCAGGCACAAATCTCCCAGGGCAGGAGCTAATGCAGTCACAGTGGAGCGGAGGGTGCATGGTTGGAGTCTCCAGGCCTAGAGGAGAAGAGTACTTGGGCAGAAGCAGAGGCTGCCCTCTGGCCCCTGCAAAGACAGCAATCGGCAGTCAGGACACATGATCAGCCTGGGACAGACAGAGCAGGTACCTGCCCGTGACCACAGGTGGACCCCACCAACGTCTTGGCTGCCATGGCTCCTCAGATTACTGCTCAGCCTCCCCAACTTCACTACAGACCCTGGGGAACAGGCACTACCCCACCTTCACTTCACACCTGCAAGAGCCCTGCATGCCAACCTCCTGGCTGCCAGCCTTCTCCACAGGGGCTTCCCTGGCTGCCTTGACCTACTTCCCACACCAGAAAGTTGTATGGGATAGAAGGAGCTAGGGTCTCCTGGCCCAGCCCCAGAGAATTCACCCCCACCTCCCACCAATTGTAATCCTGTTGCTGGGATACAGGGCAGAAGAAACTCAATCTCAGGATTAATGTCTAGACGGCACAACTTTCCCCCTGGTTCCCCACCTATAATTGGGACCCAAACCGGCAGGCACCGTGAGCTGATAGCAGGAATAAAGGAGGAAGTTGTTTTTGGAGCCTCGTCGGGACATTCCTCAGGCGGGGCCGCACACTACCTGCTCCGGCTGCTGTGCTCGGCTGACCTAGGGCTGTGAGCCCAGCTGCCTGCCGGCTACACACAAAGAGGCTTTCATCCTCCGGAATGTCACGTCTTCAATTAGCGCAAAAAGAACTGGAGAAGAAAGAACTGCAGATCATGCCCTCCCAGCACTGGGTTCGTCTGCAGGGAGCCCTGTCTATTAACTCTATGCTGCCCACAGTCCTGCCAGGAAACAGGCACGGGGCTAATGACCAGGTATTCCACCCCATGCTGAGAACATGACCAACAGGTGCCCAGGGCTACCCAGGAATGGAGCCTCCAGCTACCAGCCCAAGGCAGCCAGCACTGCCAGGAGGACTATGGAGACAAGGTTAGCCCTGCAAGAGACAGCCAGAGAGCCCTTGGCCTTCCATAGCTGCTCAAACACGTGAGAGCTCCTCACTAGGTCTAGATGGGGGACAGCGCCACCTGTGCCTAAGTGCATTGCCCTCCAGAAGCTGATTTCTCGATTCTGTGTGCCCATGCATGGATCTAAACAGCTCATCTGAGTCAGCCCCACCTGGGACCAGCTGCCAGACCCATGGCAAGAATGTGGCTACGGGTGTGATTAAACAGCCTGTCTCTAGAAACTGGAGTTCAGCCAGGCGAGGCATTGAGTGCCTG
Source organism: Pachyuromys duprasi (assembly GCA_028658305.1). Lineage (NCBI taxonomy): Eukaryota > Metazoa > Chordata > Mammalia > Rodentia > Muridae > Pachyuromys > Pachyuromys duprasi. The sequence continues at coordinate 50,022,117 of CM053756.1, forward strand.
TCATCCCAGCACTCAGGCAGAGGTGGGAAGAGGGTGAATTCAAGGCCATATTAAGCTACACTGTGTCCAGTGAGCAAGCTGGGATGGAGCTGGGCATGGCAGTGCACACACACAGCACTCATGCTGAGACAGGAGGGTCAAGACTGTGAGGCCAGCTCTGTGAGCAATCTAGCCTTAGTTGGGTCGGTGCAACATAAGCCACTCTATAGGAATCCATATTGGTGGAAGCTCCCTTGTCAAGAGTTGCAGGCCAGAAAAAAGGGACGACACACAGGGAATGCTCAGGGGAGGAGCCACACAGAAAGGATGCACAGGGGAGGGGCCACACGGAGGATGCACGGGGCGGAGCCACACAGAGAGGCTGCACAGGGGCGGGGCTACGTGGAAGACGCACAGGGGCGGGGCCACAGAGAGGATGCCCAGGGGCGGGGCCACGCATAGAGGAAGCACAGGGGAGGGGCTACACAGAGGGGCCACACAGAAGAGGGGTTGCCTGGGGCAGCCCACAGGGAGACTGAAGAAGACAGCCACTGCTAACAGGGAGCCAATCTTAGAGATACACTGGTTCCCCTGGGAAGTGATATGGCCCTGAGCCCTAGATAGCTATGAGCCAAGGAAAACAGAGACATGGATGGAAGGCAGAGGAGGGCATGGGATGTGAAAAAGGAAAGAGTAGGAGTCACAGGTAAGCAATCCCCTCAGCAGGAGGTACCTCTGTTCACCAATGTGAGGACAGAATAACCAGGAAGATGCCGGTCCAGGGGCCACGAGGGAATTCATGTGCAAATGTGACTTCTGCAGCTTGACTCCTTGGCAAAGCTGGCAGCTCTGCAGGGGACAAGGAAGACACCAGCCAGCAGCAGACCCACTTAAAGCTGCTCTGTCATGGAGCATTCAAATGGGTGACTCGCTAGAGTCTGCTGAGTTTTTTTTGCTCAGGAATACATCTTTTAAAACATTTAACTATTGCGGGACAGTGGTGGTGCACAGCTTTAATCCCGGCACTCAGGAGGCAGAGGCAAGCGGATCTCTATGAGTTTGAGGCCAGCTTCGTCTACAAAGTGAATTCCAGGACAGCCAGGGCTACAAAGAGAAACCTTGTCTTGAAAAACATACATACATACATACATACATACATACATAAATAAATACTATTTTGATATCAGCTGTGCACAGGAATGTTTCAGGAACTGAATTCTCTAGCTTGGGACTCTAGGTACCACATGGAGGGCCCACCTTCTAGGGGGCCATGTTAGGTACTTAGTGATGGTAAAGAAGGAAGATTGTTCAAACAAGTATTTGCCATCCTAAGGTTCACCTCTGTTTGCACATGACAGACCCAGGGGGCAGTGCATGGTTACTAACACATGTTCTGAGGTCATATCCAGGGCCAGGTAGCGCTGAGACAACAGGTCCCCAAATGGCCAGTCACAGACAAGCCCCATTACTGTAGACACTCCTGTGTCCTTTTTCAAAACAGAAGGCGACATGCAGAAGTGTCACGGCAAGTTTGGTGCTGCTGGGTGGCTTCCTTTCCCTGGTTACGTATTTCTTCTGTTCATTCATTATGTAGCTGCAGGCTTTGTGTGACAATGATACAAGGATTCAGGTCGAACCCCTCTTCTGTGTGGCCCCTCTGTGTAGCCCTTCCCCTGTCCTCTCCTTGGAGATTCGTGGCCTGTGTGAGCAAGCGTAGACAATGACACACTGGGTGTCACTGGGTCAGGGACAGCACTCATCAACCACATGGAGATCACCAAGACTTACAGGAAAAGGCCTGAGGAGGAGGGGGGGGAGAAGAGGTACTAAGGAAGAGACCCAGTAGGCAGGTCTGGGAGAGCTTTAGGGCAGGATGCCTCAGGGAAGTGGCCTGGTTCTGCGCAACACAGAAAAATCAGGCCAAATCACGACCTAGTTGGCTGAGATCAGATTAATGTTCAGTCTGTGTGGTCACTAATTACAGGTTCAGTTCGAGATGTCGGGTGTGTTTAAAGGTCCTCTGAAGTACGGGAGGAAGCAGAAGCGGGTACAGGCCATGTTAAACAAAGACTTAGGAGCCCTTAAAGGGCCATAATGACAACAGAAGCACCAACTACCCAACCACAAGGCAGCAGGCAGGCCAGCCAGGCAGGTCATTGCTGGAGGAAAGCTCCAAAGAGGAAAACCAAGAACCCCAGATGGCCCAGGTGTGGGGTTGCACATCTTTAATCCCAGCACTTGGGAGGCAGAGGCAGGGAGATCTTTGAGTTTGATGTCAGCCTGGTCTACAGAGCAAATTCCAGGACAGTCAGAGAAACCGTTTCAAACAGACAAAACAAATGAACAAAAAAGAACCCCAGATGAGGGGCTGGACAGATGGCTCAGAGGTTAAGAGCACTGCTTGCTCTTTGAGAGGTCCTGAGTTCAAATCCCAGCAACCACATGGTGGCTCACAACCATCTATAATGAGACCTGGTGCCCTCTTCTGCCATGCAGGCATACATGCAGATGGAACTGTGTAAATAAGTCTTTAAAAAAAAAAAAAAAAGAATCCCAGATGAGTGCAGACTTGGGAGGAGGACCCCCAGTGAAGGTCTCAGGGACACCCAGACTACAACAACTTACCAGGAAGAAAGAATAAAGTGGCCCAGAGCCACAATGGTGACATTTTGGTCAGATCTGAGTGAAGCAGGACACAGCCAAGGTGGGACTGGTAAATGCTGTGTCCAAGGTAGGGAGGTAGCTAATTCTCCGCCTCAGGCTGAGTAACACTGAGTTGGGGAGCAATGGGCCACAGAACCACTCCATGACAGCAGCAGCCCGTGCAAAGCAATCCCCCAAAGCGTACGTGTGAAAAGTGCTTGAACAGTGATCAGCCAGCGGGACAGCAGGGGGGGGAGGGGAGGGACCGGGCACCTTTTAAAACCCTTCACTAAAAACAGAGGGCAAAGGTCAAATAGGATGTCTGAGAACACAAGAGATAAAGCACTGTATCTTTTGTCTTATCTCAGAAGGAATGCTGGCTAGTCAGGACAATGAAATGCAAAAGGAGGAAATGGGAGTCTTCCCGAAGGGGCTGGGGACAAATAGACTGCAATGTGGAGAGGGATCGGCTGTGGCATTATAGTTCAACTATTAACTGTTGCTAACTAATTGAAATGCAGAAACTAATTTAGCTTGAGCTGAACACCTGCTGAGATATGGGCTGACCGCAAGGGACGATACTGGAAGGCCTGGAAAGATGGGATGAAGCTGCGAGGGGCCCTGGAGAAGAGGGCTTGAAGAGAAAGGATGAGGATGAGGGGAGGATGGGGAAAGGAATGAATGAGGGATGCTGGGAAGAGTAGAGAGGAGGAGTCCTGGGAAGCTGGTAGGAAAAGGCAGAGGAGGAAGAGATGATGTCGCTGGAGGCTGGTAGGTAAGACATTGCAGCTCAGAATCGCTGCCTTTATCTAATACACACTGCTTCACATCCTCACCCTCAATTCCTGAATTAGAAGAGAGAAACGAAATGCCACCAGGCCCCACTCTCTTCAGGCTGCAGCCTCAAGCCTTGTGCCATATCCCTACATTCCTATTGCATAGGGGCTCAGTCAGAGTTTGCATGTGTCCCAGCCCTCTGACCAGCTAGTGGCCTTCAGGAGAGCGGCCAGGGCTGGCCAACTAACAAATCAAGGCTGACGTGGTCAGCTTATCACTGCAGACTCCTAGCGACAACGGGGAGGCCTGTCAGCGTCCATGATAGACGAAGTCCACAGATGCAGTGGGAAGCAAGCACTGTACCCTGATAAACCCTGGGTGTAGCCCACACAGCTTCCCTCCCCAGGGTAAAGGCAAGCCCCTCTACTTATTCCCTGAACTTGGACAGGCCCAGAAGCCAGGCTGAGCACCTGGCCAAAGGCTGACCCAAGAGGCCGCTATAGTCACGTGTTCTCTAAGGAAAGGTCCCAATCCCCAGGTACAAGCAGAGAGCCCCAACATGGCCGGTTTGGTCCAGTACAAATGAAAGATGTAAATTAAGAATGTCTAAAAGTCCACTCGCTAGGGAGTGGCTGCAGTTTGGTTATTTTCGTAAAGTCTACTTCTTAGAACCGCATCCGCCATCGCGTCTCCGCAGTGGGCTGACTAAGGACTTGTCAGGTTCATTCTGGATAACGGAGGACACAGGAATCACCCCAGATAGCTGAGGCCTGGGCAGTGCTCAGAACAACCAGAGACTGGCAGCCGCTGGTCCACAGGCAATCCCGATGGAGTACTGTCAGCCTGCTGGGCACACAGCCACCTGCCTTTAGGAAAATGTTCCCAGTCTGTCATCACATCCCTTGGGGCTTGCGTGAGTGGTTCTCCTGGGGTTGAAGGCGCTGGCCTCATAGGCAGAACAGCTTTTATACTATGTGTCTTATTGTCTCAAGCAGTGGTCTGTTGGATTGGGGATAGACTGAACCCACTCCGCAAACCCACTCCACTGAACCCACTTAGGCTGCGAGTCCTGTCTAGCAGAACTCCCACTATATCTCAGGGACAGCAGGGACAGCCTTCATGGACATTACTCCTAGCAGCTCCCAGCAGCCTGGCAGTCACTCCCTGAATGGTAGTTGCTGCTCATTGCCAACTACCAACAGCTGTCCCCCTTTGGCCAATTGGCTTTAAGCTCAGACCCTGGGGTATAGACGTTCCAGAGGCTGCTGCACAGGCTGTGTTGGGGGGACCCACCAATGAGAAGTTCAGTGAAGGTCTGGCAGTGTCCTCAGGGTGTAGGCTTATCTTTTAGCTTGCTGGTGGAGCATCTTCAACCTCAAGTGGTGCTAACTAAGCTGAAAAGAATAGACAACATTCAGGCCAATGGGCCTTAGAGACGCTCCGTGGTGCCCTGCTTGGGAAAGGATCAAACCTCAAAGAGGTTTCACACCACAGCAGGCACCTTATCCCTCTAAGCTGCTCCTTCCTAAACCCTTCAGTGAGCCAATGAGCTTCCACATCTGTTTCCAGGGGTTACAGGAACAAACACCCACAGTCGGCTGCACAAAATACAACTTTATTGTCTTACAGTTCTGGAGGTCAGAAGTAGAAAGCCAAGGAAGGAAGACATTGGCAAAGCTGGGTCCTCCAGGCTCTGGGGAAGATCACCCCAACTTTACCAGAAGGTATCTAGGGGCACATGTGTCACCTAATGGCTGCCTCCAAACAGCCTGGCATCCTCCAAATTGTGCTCTATTCTCAAATACCTATCCTCAGATGCCCACCCTCCTAATCATACCTCTGTCCTCACATCTGTCTGGCCCTCTTGCCCATGCCCCCTGAAAATCACCCTTCAACCATGTCAGCCACCAAGCATTCTGATCATCTCCTTACCTCAAATCCTCACTCTAACCCCAGGTGTAATGTGCGTTTAGACCTTCACAGTATGCAGGTAGGGATGTGGCCATCTTTGGGGGACCCTCATTATTCATTCTAATATGCATTAGATGCATATAAGATATGCCCCCAAATGAGGGCATCCTTACAGTCTGCGGTCTGTCCTCACTGTTGTGTTTTCCAGTATGGCATAGACTTGCTGGCCAGCTAGCTGTCCCTAAGTCCCTCAGGCTATCTGCTAAGAGAGGAGCTGTCCACAGGGGGCCAGACCTAGACTGGAACCAGAGTTCAAGCCTTTCCTGTCCGTTTAAAACCAGCATCGCCCCTCTCCCACATGCAACAATGACAGGAAGGGGAATGGTAGCATGGGTGGTCTTCTCTCTGGCTGCAAACATCCCCATGGCATTCCACTGGCTTGCTTTCCTTGGGGGTAAAGATTCATTTCCTCAAGGAAACAGGTCCCAGGCATCCTGAGGGAGGGGCCTCTCCAGGAGATAGGATCTTGTTATCCAAGGACCCAGAATGAGCCAGAGGGCATCACTAATGTTGCCTGCCAAGACCAAGTGCCCTGTGAGGCCGCCAGCAAGATACAGGTTTACTGCATAGTGGAAAAAGGGGGGGTGA
>CM053756.1:50028174-50058062 GCA_028658305.1 Pachyuromys duprasi
GGGGGGTGGGGGTGGGAATGGGAGGTAGAGATGTCAGAAGCAGAGAATGAGAAGCAGAGATAGACACCTGGGTTCAGAAGTCACTAACATTAAGCTCAACATATTCCCTTCTCCTCTTGTCTTCCTCCTCCTCTTTCTCCTCTTCTAAGGGCTAGTGGCTCTGAGAACAGTAGTAGCTCTTGAAAACACACAGGAAGTCGAGCTGTGAGCTCTCAACTCTGAATTCTCCCAGCTTGGATGACTCACTGTTCACAGGCCCCTGTCCTGGGCCTCCTTGTCTTATCTAGAATCCTTTGCCCATTGGGAATGTCCTAGTCACCTGCCTTCACAGACCGTCAGGCATAAACACGGAGGTTTCTACAGAGCAAGAAGGTGATCAGAAAGGAAAGGACCACCTCAGCCTCACCGTGAGAAGGGGAAGGAATGCTGTGGACAACAGAAGCTGGGGCCCTGCCCAGACCCACAGACAGGAACCCAGGCTTGCATAGACAGGGATTAACTGGAGGTGGCTCTCAGTTTTCTGGATGAAGAGCTAAGGTGACAATGAAAAGGAAGCTGAGGGTTTTCTTCTTCGTTGACCAGACAGGGCCTGGGTCTAGGACTCAACCGTTGGATAGAAAACCTTTCCTGGGAAAAGATGGCAGCCTTCAAGCATCTCCTGATGAACCTGTGAATTCTTGGCAGTTTCCTTTAAATTGTGCCAGCCATATAAGGACACCTGGTAAGCAGAAGCAGGCAGGTGGCTTTGGAATCTCTTTGAAAGCACATGGAAAATTAATGTCGCCATGCTGGGCACCTCAGGTAGTCTAGGAAGAACTCTGAGAGGCACAGTGGCTGCTTCTCCTACCATAATGTGTCATAGTAACAGGTCTAACTGACAGCTGGGTAAGAGCTCCAGAAACACCTCCTCCTACTGTTGATGACAATCTCTCCAGGGCACTGCCTGGCATCTGGGACAGAGCTCCCACAGGGCATTATGAGTCCTCTGAAGCCAGTCCAGGACTGTTGGGACTCAGGGAAAAACCGAGACACAACTACACTCTCTTTAGGCCACAGAGTCCACATTGCCTCATGGCAAGTGAGCCATCATCAACTCCATTCAAAGGGTCAGGAAGCCACCTAATGTCATACAGTGCTGGGAACAGAACCAGCTTCGAACCTAAATCCTGGGCTTTGGCTACCACATATAAAGGCAAAGCTGTTGGCCAGGCAGATATAATGCCTGCCAGACATAATCCCCAGGATCTGATGACTTTACAACTGCTTGCTACAAGGCCTGGACTCCAGTGGGAAGTGGTGGACACACACCATATATCTCTCTTACACAAGTGCCTAGCCCCACCCAGTCCTCTCCTGTGTAGCTATCCGGCCTCACTCAGTGGCTGCTTCCCAGAGCAGGCACCTCGTTTCACGTAGTCCTGCAGATGAGCAAAAAACAAGCAAACCTGTCCAGGAGGACCTCCCTGAGCTGAGCCCACCCTTGGACTGTGTTTGCCAGTCTAGGCTTCCACCACAAGGGGATGGCTTAGAAGTCATAAAAACGAAGAAAAATGTTGTGCGTTAATAGGCTGACCACAAAGCAGGCCAACTCACCAATGTGGCATGCAGAGCTACCACCCCAAACAGACACAAAGCTATAAGAAAAGAAATACCCAAGAAAGGAAGATGTGTGTGTGTGGGTGTGTGTATATATACACACACACGGTGTATATATACATATAAACAGTGTATATATAAACATGCAAACAGTGGTTAATATAGTTACCCGCTGCATTGTAACTCCAAAACATTTGATCAGACCAGCAAGACTTTTGAAGTGACAGTACTTAGCTCTGGGATGACCTGATGATGAGAGTTAGCCCTGCCCATCTGGAGGGGCCCTACCTCTCCCGAAGGTCCAACCACAGCCCCCGCACCGAGCCCCAACTCAGACTGGAAGCACCCAAGATAAGGACCGTGAGAACATGGAGCTGGATGGAACCCAGGCCCTGGGCACTCTGCCTCCAGAGATAAGAGAAAGCCCTGTTCCCCATCACCACTCACTCTTCCCTCAGCCCCCAGACTACTGGCGTCCGGAAACACATACTGTCTATCTTCCCTCCGTCTCTCCAAGCAGGCACCCGAGGTGTTCAGAAGAAAAACACACACAAGAAAAGAGAAAAATCAGTGACTGAGTAGAACAGCGGAGGAATGACATTCACCCCGGGGTACGAGATAACCAGTGTGGTCTCTCTGCCCACACCTCTAAGTGTGAACCAGCCAGAACCTAAGGAGAGCCTATGAAGGGTACCCACTAATGCTGGGTACCACTCTGCTGGCTGGCCTCTTTAGCCATCCTGGAAGTCACAGGTGCTGCTCCCATAAAGACACCTGGCTTACCCACCATGAGGGACCTTTAGAGAAGGCAGGGCTACTTCAGCTGACCCCTTGCTCCCATGGCCCCAGCCTGCATGGAGCCAACTGAATGGGCAGGAACTTTGTCTACCAAAGGCCCTGGGAGACTGTGCCCTCTACCCCACGTCCACCCATGCTCTTGGTAGGAGGGCAAACACTATTCACCCACCCTTACCCCCAAAGGGAGGCAAACAGCACAGCCATCTAAGCACTGAGGATGACAGAAGACAGTCTCTGCTATGCCACACCGAAAGGTCTATTTTTGTCCTAGAGGCACAGAGCATTTGGATTCAGGTCTTCAGGGGTTCGTGAAGCATGACCTCCCTAGCAGCTAAACCCACTGCCAGAAAAGGCTGGGTGGAAGGTTAACTACTCATCCCTTCACACTCCCAGAAAAGGAAGGTTAATGACCACTGCTATACTAAAGAAGCTCTCGATCTGAGCTCTCTCCGGTTCAGCCCTTACAATAGTTCACATCGCTGCTCACAGTGAATGGCTTGTGCTGGCAGGCTTTTTAAAGATGGAGAACCCTGCCACAGAAATTTGATACTGTTTCAAAGACATCTAAGCTCAGCTTTGAAACAGGAGGCCTGGTTGCTGCTAATTATGAAGCTACTCAGAAAAAAAAAAAAAGTGAGTGATGAGTGATTCTAAACAAAAATGAATGAGTGGATGGTGGATGGATGGATGGATAGATGGGTGGATGGATGGACAGATGAATGGAAAGGATGAATGAATGGACAGATGGATAGATGGACAGATAGAAGAATAGCTAGATGAATGGTATGATGCCACCTGCAGAATTTAAACCTTAGCTGGGTGTGGTGGCACACACCTTTAATTCCAGCACTTGGGGGCAGAGGCAGGCAGATCTCTGTGAGTTCAAAACTAGCTTTGTCTAGAAAGGGAATTCCATGACCCTGTCTCAAAAAAAACCAAATAAACAACAACTACTACTATCATCACATCATCATCATCATTATTTAAACCTAGGCTCTACCTATAATCCATCACTGGGCCCTCTCCAAAGGTAGCCCCATCTCATGCTCACCTACAGCATCTCTTAGGCTTTTGTCTACCTAGCATCTCTTCTGTGGGACACCCTATCGTCAACCCTCACCCATGGCCAGTGCTGGCAACCAGCTGAACCCAGCACGTCTTGCATGCACCTCCAGAGCATCCCAATCTTCTGGAAACTGGAGACAGCTGAGGACCTGCCATGGCCTGATGCTGGGTACCCCTGCCCTGCCCTGCCCCCGCCACAACACCCTCCCCCCATGCATACAAAGTGCACATAGGGGATCAGCCTGGTAGTGACCCCATCTGCCAGCATGGAATTCCAGGAAGGTGTACGGGCTTGTGAGTGGTCTCTCCACACCATGGCTCTGACTGCAGCAGCCAGATGGCTATGCTGAGGCTTGCCCGTGTGGAGGAACCATGGAGAAGATATGCTTCCACGGGCAAGGAAGGACCAGACATGCGGCTGCAGCCCAAAGCTGAACTGACTCAGCGCATATGCCATCAACAGTTTCCTGACAGCCACCCCACATGAGCACAGACCCACCAACCTGGCATACATATCTCAGCCGGCAACCTGGCTCCCACATCCCCGGCCAGCATGGCTAGTGTTGCAGACACAAACGCCTGGGGTCCCTGTCTGAAGGGGCTGCCTATCCCAGGACGGACACAATGTAAGCTGAATAGATACGTCGTATGTCACGGAAACACCCCTACAGTGAAACGAAGAGACACAGGGAATCAGGGAAAGACATGGCAGTGTAAACTGCTTTACCAAGGGTTCTCAGCTGCCCACAATGCCCAGGCAGGAGCTCTTTTTTCTCTTTTATTTGGGATGGGGGCGGGGGGGTCCATGCTTCAAGGATAGGTGATAGCCACCATACCATCTAGGTACACAGGACAAAGCTTGTCCCATTCTCTGCTGCCTCAGGAGAACATAGGCCTACATGTTGTCGTTACAGTGTTGGGGAGTCTTCCAAGATGGCAAAAGCTGAATCCCAGGCACCAAAACCTCCAGGTGGGAGCTAGCTCTAGACAAGCAGATGAGCCGGCCAGATGAACAGAGCTGTTCAGCTGATGGGACACATGTTAGATGCTCCCATATCGTTCTATGATTGTACCATGCAACATGCAATTCAAAACGTGCTAAATTTTTAAACCTCATAAACATACCAAATACATTTTTATTTTCCTAGTGTCTCATGCTCGTACACACACACACACACACACACACACACTCCAGTATCCAGTCTTAGGAATTTCTGCCAGGCCCTTTGCAGTGTGTCTACCTGGTGGTAGCCAGACAGCATCATTCCGTTACAGGTTACCACGCTCAGCCTTGAGATAGGGACCACTGCTGTGTCCCGTTTCTTCTGTGACAGGTAACCCCCAACAGAGAGCCTCTGATGAGGTTCTGTGAGTCCTGAGTTTGCATCTGCTGTCCAAGAGGTGTCCACAGAGTAGTGGTCCTCACGTCATGAAATCAGGAGGCTGGCCACTCCACACAGGGCCCCTTGGCCCTCTCAGTGAACCCAACCTTTCCAACACCCCAGATGGAGACAGGAATCTCAGAACTTTACATGGACAAAGAATGTGCGTGCGTGCGTGCGTGGTTTGCATTGTGTGAACATATATGCATACTTTTAATGTACATGTCTGCATGTACATTGATGTCTGAACATTGCATTTACGGGCACTTATGCCCTGAGCACACATCCGCATAAATATTCATGTCTGCACGGTACGTTTTTAAAATAGAACAGTGATAAGGAAGCACTCTGGCCTGATTAGCCACACCATCTACCTGCACCCTGGGGAGGTCAGCTCACTCCTTCTAGGTTTCCTCGAAGAGGGCTTCCCCTCTCTCAGTCTTCCTTCCTTTGAAGGAAAACAGGCGTACCCTGAAAAACAAGTTTTGCTGAAATTCAAAACTATCTTCGAGGTCTTTGCATCTGAATTCTGAAGGCTCCCCAGCGGGTGAGCCGGGGGGGTGGGTGGGGGGGGAGGGAGAAGGGAGCAGAATGGGAGCTCTTTCCCACTAACTTAAAAGTCTAAAGTTACCAGTGCCCATGCACCCCATCCCTGCAGACCAACTGAAGGAGGGCAGCTCAGGGGCATTGCCGTGTGCAAATGCACCCCTAGACAATGGGAAAATACCAGGGGATACCGGGAGTCAGACACAGAACACAGGGAACCTGTGGGGAAGTCAAGCATGGGAAACGCTGGGGACGAGGCCGGCTCCAGGGGGGCCATGAGCAGCCTGTGGGTGCCTTCTTGGCCTGTCCTCTTTCTTCACAGACCATGTGGCACATGTGATCGGAGTAAGAGGAGAAACTGCAGACCAATGGAGACCCTACACATCCTGGGTGACAGCTCCCCCAAGGCATGCTAAAGGTAAAAGGTACAGTCTGCTAGGTCAGCACAGAGACCTTTGCAGATGCAGCTACGTCTCCAGGCAGCTGAGGGTGGTTTCTACGTGACCCACGCAAATCACAACCTGCCAAGTCAGGATTTCAGGCACACAGGCTCTTCCCCCAGTAACTTAGACCTCACAAGTTATCCTGGTCCAGGGGCCTCAGCCTCGCAGGGATGAGGAGCCCTTGCCGCATTGGGGGAGGGGCTGGTGTAAGCGACACAACCCATCCCCCACCCCAACCCCACACTGAGCAGCTTTTGGCTCAATCTCCAGGACATTCTCCAGAGGGACCTTCCTGTCCCTGAGGGTACGCTGCTGAAAACCCCCAAGAGCAGCCACAGCAAGCGAACAGAGAGACACCACTTCCCCCAAGCTTATCCTCAGATCACTCCAAAGCTCACTGACACACAGGTTTAGTTGCACCCAAAGGCTAAAATTAAGATCTATCTCCTTTGTCTTCTGTCCTTGAAATCCATCTAGCTGGGGGCTGGGGCAGGGGGTGCGGGTCTCTCCTGCATTTTTCCTTTGTCATCAGTGGTTACAGAAGAGGCCTCAGGTTTACAAATCCCTGCCTGCAGCCCCTGCCAGGCCCTCACTTGATTAATAGCTCCAAGTGCCATGTGGCCGGTCAGTAAGAGAGGCCTGGCCAAGACCCGTCCCTGGCAGTCACAAGGCGTTACCAGCAACCCCCACCCCCGTAGTTAACACAAATAAATGAACAATTATCTCCTGCCCAATCAACAGGTGTTTTTCAGATCTGCAGTTTAAAAGGGCCGGTTTAGCCCGAAGTGACTAAGGCGCTGAAGCAATGGACCAAGTCACTTTTTCTTCCCGGAATGATCCCCCTCCTCTCTATGTGATGGATAAGGCAGGGGCAAGAGGCCTGTGAGCACCGCAGGTGTCACCGCTAACCAGACAGTGGACAGAGTACCGATTCGGTTCTCTGGGGAGGTCACCAGCAGGCGCCTTTGTGATAAAACGCGGAGTTTCTACCCTGGCAGTCTGGCATTGCACCAGCCCCCCTACTCAGGGGCTTTGTGGACAGGTTGAGCAGGGGAGCAGCCGATTGCTGGTTAGCTGCTGGGATCTCAGAGCTGGTGGCAAAGGAAGTTCTCGGGGCGCACATGCTGCGGTCCTTACCCGGCAGCAGAGAAGGCAACAGATCCGTGGGCTTACGAGCATTGTTGCCGGCCTGGCTGCGCTTGGCGCTCAGCAGCATCAAAGGGGACCGCGCGCAACCCGACACCACGGCAGGCGTGGGGGACAGGGGCCTTGCGCTTACAGCGGCGCACAAAGACTAGCCACCGGAGTCCGGCCCCGGGCAAACGCGCGCAGTTTTGCCTCAACAGGTTGGAAACTCAAAGATGACGCCATGCACTTAACGATCTTCCTCAGTCCTCCTCAGCCGTGACAAACCCCGCCCACGGTCCCTCCCGAGGACCTGGAGGGACCGACGGCGCCCACTTGCTCAAGCATTGACGAGAATGAGGCCAGGGAGGGCAACGTCGGCGAGGTGGGCCACCGGGCGGACACCTCCGCTCCTCTCTGACCGCGGGCGGCGCGCAGCCGGCGGAACGCACAAACTTCTCCGCAGAGCTGCTCAAGTCCGGTCAACCCGCGAGGGACTCCAGATATGGACAGCTCACACCCCGAAACCCCAGACGCCCGGAGTCTAGAGAATGAATGGTTAGCACAAGCAGCACGGCGCCCAAAGCGCCACCGCCTCGCAAACCGTGAGCGCTCCAGCCACCGCCCGCCACCTGCGCGTGGGCAGGGCCCCCGGCAGCCGCTGCCTCCCTGCAGACCGCACAGGGTAGGAGGTGGCTGTCTCCGGGACAAGCCAGAGACCTGCATGAAAGGCGCGGGAGTCCGGCGGACACTGGGGCACCAACTTACGCTTCCACCCGGGCTTACCTGGCTCTGCCCAGGCCACACGTACCACCAGCAGCCAGACCAAACTGGTGAGCGCGTCCAGGAGACTGTGCCACCTGCGGACGACAGTCACAAGTTAGCGGGCCCCGGGCATCCCCCACCCCCTCCTACCCTTTAGCCCTACGCCTGTCCGCGGCCCGAACCTGGGCGCCATCTCCGCAGGCCAGGCCCTCTGAGCCCTGATGCTGCGCGCCCGGCGCCTCCGTGAGCCGCTTGCCCACAGCGCTCCAGACCGCTCCGCCGGCTAGGGTAGGGGCGGGACGGGGCGGGACGGGGCGGGGACAGCAAGATGGGCGGGACGCTGGGAGTTGATCTGAGCCTAGGAGAGCCCGGGAGCTATCTGGTAGACTCGGGACCTAGGGACAAACAGGGCAGCTTCTAGAACCCCCTGACTGACGATTTCTTCCCCTCCTCGATGTCTCCAAGGCTCGTGTTCTTCCCTCCTTCCAAGCTGCCTCACGAAGCTGCCAGAGGCAGCATGAGAGATCAAATCCAGGGTGAGGTGCAGGACCATCCCACATTCACTAACTCATGTGCACTTCAGGACCTGTGTTCAGTCCGTGAGGACAGAGGGAAAGCCAGCAATTTGAAGAGAGGCATCTATCACCAGTGGACACTGGAGAAGGACGCTGGTCATTTCTTATCCCCTCTGCCCTCTTGGGCCATTGGGTGTGTCATGAAGGTCCTGCCAGCCTCAGTATCTCTACTGAGTATCTCTATGTTCCCCAGGCCATAGCAGCAACTCTCCCATGAGCACCTCCTGCAGCTACTACCCTGCGAGTGTGCTCATGTTATGTAGCCTGCCGTGCCCAGGGATGGCCCTTGCCCCCACCTCCACCGCTATGCTTGGTGTACTCAAAGATGAGAAGGTACCTCGGAATAGACAGACAGACATCCCACCAGCTCATTACTCCTGACCTGACCTAGCTCTGGGCTCTTTCCTCCAGGAACTAGGAAGCTTGACCTTCCTGGTCTGGCCTTCAAAAAAATCAGAGATGCCCACACCCATCACACAGCAAATCCAGATTCCAGAAGCCATTCCCACAGGCTTATTGACATTCTCCCCAAAGTCCCTGGAACTCATCCTTGCCCATCCCCACCATCCTTCTTGGCCTGCCTCATCTACTGGACTACAGAGAAACATCCACAGGATCAGCCCAGCTTCCCAAGCCCCCACACACCCCAACCCTGAGTCTGTACCATCACAAGTGAATCACTTTTCTTGCAGACCAGAGACCAAGTCCCTCCATGCTGGCCCCTAGCTCTACCCCTGAGCTCCTCCTAAGCCTCCCAGGCCCCTCTCTGGTCAAACAGGGCTGGCATCTATCACGGCTTCTGAAGCCCCCTGACTGACAATTTCTTCCCCTCCTCGATGTCTCCAAGGCTCATGTTCTTCCCTCCTACCAAGCTGCCTCCCTTCCTGTCCTTCCCGGAATTGCCTCCTGACCTAGCCTGGCTCTGCCCTCCCCCTGCCCCTCTGCAGCTGCAGCCCGAAGCCTGCTTGGGATTCTCATCTGCTCACATCATCTCCATCCTCTCCAGGCTTCAAAGGCTGGATCCTGCCCCAGACCCAGGGGCCTGCCCAGTCTCGCCCATCCACCTGGCCCACATCCCCACACTTCATCTGCCTTCAAACCTGGAGTCCCCATGCAGGTGAAAAGGACATAGGGAGGAAGAAAGCAATCTAGCGGACTGTGAGCCATATTTTTTAAAGAATAGAAATGATTGATTGCCCCCACACTCTTTTTCAAAGCTATTTCAGAGGAGACAGGAGGATGGGTCCCATGCACTGGCTGTGCTTGGCAGGTCTTTGCGTGTTCTTGAGTCCCCCAAGTCCATGTATGCGCTGCCATAGTTACACATAGTATGTACATGTGTGTCAGTCGACATGCATTCATGCATACACACATGTAGGCGCATGTGCTGGATTCAGAAATCATGTCTCTCTTTGTGATCATGTCTCTGCACCTGGGAGCCATGCCCCAAGCCAGGGAGGAGGCTGAGGTGCATGTAGCAGGAGGTGGGGAGGGGCTCCTGTCTTTTCTGTCTGCCTTCCACCACAGCAGACCTAATTCTTCAATCTTCAATTCGATGATTGGAGCTCAACTATGTGTCCAAAAATGCAGGCCTCTGCAGGTGGCAGGATGTAGCCCCCAGGGCTGTCTGTAGTTCCTGAGAGTAATCCTGGATCAGGGTGGGGGCCATGCTAGAGCCCATCCATGGGCTCCAGAGACTTTGCTGCCTGCTGCCTTCCTTTGACACTTCAGAGCAGAGATGAGTCCTTTAGAGGGGAATTTGGTGATGGTGAAGGAGGAGTAGCAGGAGACACCAAGTCTGGTTGTCTTTCCCAAACACAACGAAGATTCTTCTTCAAAGGGCCTGAGTGATAAACAGTGCCCCGGTCAATGGAAAGCACCAAGGTGAGGTCTTTGCTGTGAAGGTAGTGCTTGAATGCAACACCGACTGTGAAAAACATGCGTTCTACACTTTCCTTCCCCTGGCGTCTGTCCTACCCTCAGGTCATCAAGTGCCTCCATTATTCTCGTTATATTCACAGCTTTTCTCCTGTGAGGGCTTTGTTCCCTGCATATGTACAAGAATGCAGTAACCACTAGAGAAGGAGAGAGACAGCCCTAAAAATACAGACTGCACTTAGGAAAATCTCAGTTAATGCTATACTTTATGCTCTTCCTCTCCTTCCACATAAATATGGGATTTGCTCAGGGAAGTGGGGCTCAATCTCCAACGTTTAGTTGATCCTCTGCAACTGAGGGGCACCACCCCCCCACACACACACAGTGGCATGGAGGGAAAGAGAGACAGAGAGAGAGACCGGGACACACAAACACAGACAGACAGAGACAGACAGCGAGAGACCAGTCCTCAGAATGGTACCTGGCTGTCCTAACACCATGGGATCCACCGCAGACTGTTTTCCCTCCTGTGACCAGACAGGCACCATGAACTTGAATGTGGGCTACATACATGTGAGTCAGCTTCCTGTTTCTGTGACAAAATGCACACACAGGAAAAAATCAACTTATAAGGAAGAAAGCCTCCTTTAGGCTTGTTTGCTCAGTCACATTGGGACCTTGGGCCAGGCAGAACATCATGACAGGACAGGAAAGCTACAGGATGGAGACTGTAAACGGTAGGGTGCTAACAGCCCCTCCAAGGGCATGCCCCCCATGACTTAGTTTCCCACCAGCAGCCCCTCAGTTTTCCTCCACCTCCCAATGGCACCAGAGACTGGGGGACCGAACCTCCAACACACGGAGATCCAAATTACAATGGTAACCTTTTACCCAGTAGGGGGAAACTACAGAATGGGCCACGGGGCTGTGGAAAGCACAGGGTGTATAGAAGTTTGGTGTCACCCAAGCCCCACGACTGCTCCACTGTTAACTTTCAGGCTGCGGGACCCCTCCTGAGACCGGCAGACCATTCCCTATGCGCTGGCCTCTGTTGGACTCTGTCACCTGGCTCTATCACAATCCATCTCTGCCTAGCACTGCTGACCCTGTGAGCTGGCCTTTGACTCTGTTTCTTACTTTGTTGCCTAGCCACACCTCTGCTCCTTCCTGATGCTCCAATTTCACACCATGGGACCATCTTGCCCCATCGTGTAAACACCCAAGCTCTGCTCCAGGCTTGGTCCCGTAGATAGTTCTTTAGAGCGGCAGCCTACCTGTTGGGTGAAAGCCTCGTACCTCTTCATCTGTGGGTGACAGCCGTCCAGCTCGTCTCACCTGTGGCCAGGGCTCAGCACTGTGGCAGTCTTTGACAAGCATCCCTGGGCTGAGCAGCTGAGCCTTCAAGGCAGGCTGTGCATGACAGGCAGAATTTTGTGTCGATGAGAAGACAGTGGGACACCCACAGAGCAAAGCATTGTGTCCCCATGAAGAGACCTTAATTAAAGATGCAACCACGGTGGGACTGGAGAGATGACTCAGAGGTTAAGAGCACTGGCTGCTGTTCTAGAGGTCCTGAATTCAATTCCCAGCAACCACATGGTGGCTCACAACCATCTATAATGAGATCTAGTGCCCTCTTCTGGAGTGCAGGTGTACATGCAGGCAGAACATCGTATACATAATAAATAAATAAATCTAAAAAAGAAGAAAAAAAAAGATGCCACCATGGATAAATCCCTGTCCAACAAGCACACATGCAGTATAGGGTTGGAAAGCTCATTGCAGGAGGGCATGGCCCTTTGTGTGAGGTGGTTGTCTTGGAGCAAGGTTGTCTTGGTTGCTCATCTTTGAACTTTGCTTTTCTACAGGCCACAGTTTCAAAGGTCTATGGTAGCTACCTGTGCTCAAATCGCCGGGCCCTTTGTCTACTTTCCTAGAGTGAGGAAGCTAACTGCTAGCTTCCTGTCACTTGCAAAGAGGGCATCACACAAAGATCTAAAACCTCTCTTCCCACGGGACGGAGGCTCCAAGTAGAAAGAAACATCACCTTGGTGTTCCGACCATGGCTGATGCTCCAGGGACAAAGCGCTCCGGGTGGCCTTTCACTCCCCAGCCCTACAGATGGCTGCCGCTCACCATTAGCAGTGAAGCTTACTCCTGGCCTTCTCCTCCCCACACTCACTTCACAACAGTGATTTTCAACTTGTGGGCTGAGACCTCTCTGGGATGGAATGACCCTTTCATAGGGGTCACATATCAGATATCCCACTATCAGATATTTACATTATGATTCGTAATAGTTGGGAAATTGCAGTTATGAAGTAGCAACGAGTACAGTTTTATGGTTGGGGGGGTCATCATGACATGAGGAACCATACTGAAGGGTCCCAGCATTAAGAAGGTTGAGAACCACTGGTTAATGGCATGGTGGACCCCATTCTAGTTTACATGGTGCTCCCTAGAGCTGGGAGAACCACTCAGCTCAAAACTATCCCAAGCAGGGGTTGGAGAAAGGACCCAGTGTTTAAGAGCACCTGTTGTTCTTCCAGAGGACATGAGTTGGGGTCTCAGCACATATGTTGGGCAGCTCATAACCACCTGTAACTCTGGCTGGCCTCCGAGGGCACCCATTCACCCATGGCATATGCTTACACAGATATATACACACAGAGACATTACAAACACATACATCTACCCACATCATAACACACACACACACATACATACACACATACTCCAGGCACAAAATCTGGGGTTGTTGACTCTCAAAGCAATATTTTACTTTTTGTTTATTATTATTATTGTTTTTTGAGACAGTGTTTCTCTGTATAGCCTTGGCTGTCCTGGGCTCACTCTGTAGACAAGGCTGGCCTTGAACTCACAGAGGTCTGCCTGCCTCTGCCTCCCCGAGTACTGGGATTACAAGTGCGCACCACCACACCTGGCTCGCAAAGCAATATTAAAACATTCCCAGCCACATTCACTTTTCTATCCCCTGAATTTCACATGACCATCACACACATACACACACACACACACACACACACACACACTGCCTCTGCTGCAACTCTCTTTCCAGCACCCAAAACCAGGGTACACAGACTTAGTTGCTACCTGACTGCCTGTTAGAACCTGGGACTCACAGCCTTCTCTGCCCCTTGCTCCTGCTCCCCCTTCTCCCTGGGCCCAGTGTGAAGGTATCCGTGCTCTGGTCCTGCTGACTCAGTGCCCGCAGCCACGCTTGGTGTGAGGCACGCTGAAGCTGTGTCTCAGCTGAGGCAGGAGTCCCAGTGTGCGGTCTCACGGTAGCCATTTGTAGAGAGCCTAATGGGCAGGGCTAGCCTGTGCCTCCCCGGTCTTCTCTCCTTCCTGCATCTTAGCTATGTGTGCACCTGCTGCATACCACACCCCAGTCCCGTTGCAGGCTACCTGAAGACATAGACTGACCATAGTTTAATTTCCTTTTAGAAGTCCAAATGTTGTTGATGGGGCTAATGACCCCTGGGCCTGCTGCTCCTCTTTCTTTGTTTTCCTCCTACATGACATGGTCCTTATTATAATAGTGGTCTTCCCTTAGATATGTGTGATTCTAGAAATATACAGTTGTTTTGTGAAGTTTGAGAAAGGTAAAATACCCACAGTCCCAAAACTATTTTTCGTTTGGTTTTTAAACTCATGGTGTATCCCAGCTCTTTGCAGTTTGATGTATATACATGCATGCCAACGAGTAGCATGAAACCAGCAGACCTGGCTTAGTGATCCCATCATTAACGACTTGGAAGATGTTTTTGAACTTCTGCTTAAGTGATATACTTCCTTGACGGGATAGAAATACAGCACGGAATGGAAATGGAAACCACCAGGCAAGGATTGAATTGTGGCTTCAGCAAGCTCAGCAGCAGACTCAACCTGTGAGTAGAAGCAGTAAATGAGAAGCCAGGAGCTGACCACCTTCACACACACACACACACACACACACACACACACACACGCACACGCACACGCACACGCACGCACTCACATATGCACACATAGGCCAAAAAATAAAAACCCACAAAGACAGGAAATGATAAAGTTTTCTCCCACAATAGAGAACAGTTTCCAACAAGTCCACATGCAGGGTGAGGGGAAGAAATATTTGAAGAAATAGTGCTTGAGAAATTTTTTAATTAATGACAGACACAAAACCACAAATTGAAGAAGCTCAGGAAACATTTACCAGAAAAATGCCAAAAATATAAAAATAAAACAAACAAAGTAAAACAGAAAAAGAAACTCATGAGCATTGTATTCAAAGTAGAGAAGGAAAAAGATGGGAAAAGTCTGACAGATTTCTGTATTTTTGTATTCTGTTCTATTGGAACAGAACCAAGAGACAGAGACAGAGAGAACATATGCCTCTGCTAATTAGGAATCATTAGGTTGGCTTACACAGTTGGAGGATGGATAATCCAACAATAGCCACATAGATGCTGGAGAGCCAGAGAACACAGTAGCTGCCCACTGTGAGAATCTAGCATCAATAGCACTGCCTGGTGTAATGTCCCTGGGCTCCCCTAGCATGAGTGCATACTGGAAGGCTGGCGGAGCTGGAGTCTGGTGCCTGTGGGCGATGGCAGCAGGGACGGATGCACAGGCTCAGGTTGCGCCACTTCCGGACTCCATCCTCCTTCCGTCTTTGTTCCATGTAAGCCCCCATCCCCATGGGGTGGGGGAGCTTGTGTCCAGCGAAAGCCCTTCCTCAAGTGATGCTCACAGGCCGGTCATCAGTCAAAGCACCAAAGTGCTCCACTAACCACTCTAGAGACCCTCAACTGAACCAAGCTGACGTCAAGTTTAGCCACTACAGGCAATCAGAGGGGCCTAAAGATACAAGGTTCCACAGCAGGCTCCCCCAGAAGCAACGCAAGTTCACCCCAACATCATTGTGGCCCTAGCAGAATACTGATTCAGAATTCTGTTAAGTCTTTTATTGTTTGGTATGGGGCTTGAACCTAGGGCTTTACACATGCTGCCACTACGCTGTACACCCCCCAGCCACACCTTCACTCTTTCCTTCTCTACCTCTTGTCTTCCCTTTCTTTCCTTTCTGTTCGGAGACAAGGCCTCGTGAAGCTGCCCACCCTGGTCTGGAACTCACCCTGTCACCCAGGTGGACCCTGAACCTGCCATCTGCCTACCTCAGCCCCCAGAGAAGACAGACGACACTCCTGCACCACCCAGGCCTGCCCTCACCGATTCAGAATTCTCAGCCACGGAAAGTAGCTGTTTTAAAATTAAAAATAAACAAAGAGTACCCCAGGCAAACAAGAACTGTGTGGTTTATGCTTTATAAGAATGACCAATGACTTGAGGCAGGAAGACTATGTCAGACAGAATATTAAATCTAAAAAGGGTAAAGCATATTAGAAGCAATGACAATGAAATAAACGGATCAACAATGCATTCTATTTGTTTTTTGTTTGTTTGTTTTTGTTTTGTTTTGTTTTAAGACAGGATCTCACTATGTAGCCTTGGCTGTATGAACCTCATTATGTAGACCAAGCTGGCCTTGAACTTACAGAGTTTACCTGTCCCTGACTCCCAAATGCTGGGATTAAAGACATGGACCACCATGCCCGGCTCCAATGCATTTTCTTTGCTGTAAATGATAACTGCCTAAAGGGACCCCAACGATACCATTGTATGCTGACAAGATGTCAGCGAGCAGAATGCTATCAGGCAGCGTAGGAGGGAAGGGCTGGGAGGCCCTGCCCTGGGTCCTCACAATGTGTGTGAAACAGACAATGGCTATGTGAGGGGGACTAAGATATTGGCTGGAGAGATGGCTCAGTGGTTCAGAGCACGTGTTGCTCTCGCAGAAGGCCCAAGTTCAATTCACACTATCTATATTGTGGCTCGGAACCATCTATAACTCCAGCTCTTGGGGATCTGACAACCTCTTTTGACCTCCTCCGGCACCAGGCACACACATGGTGCACATACATACATGTAGGCAAAACACTCATATTAAATAGTATTAGTTAAATAAATCTAAATTTTTTAAGAAATATTTTTGGGGGCTGGAGAGATGGCTTAGAGGTTAAGAGCATAGGCTGCTCTTCCAGAGGTCCTGAGTTCAATTCCCAGCACCCACAATACAATGGTGGCTCACAACCATCTATAATGAGATCTGGTTCATCAATAAATCTTAAAAAAAAAAAAAGAAATATTTTTGTTATATGCCTTAGTATAGTGCATGTAGTGTGTGTGTGTGTGTGTGTGCGTGCATGCCTGTCTGTCTGTGAAAACTGCCACGTGATTTCCTGATTGTGCTTTCTATCTACCATCCAACTATACAAGAAAGAGTGGAAAGTCACCACAGTATTCCAAATGCCTACAAAGTAGTTGATATTTTGTGTCCAACAAATACCTGTAGAACAAACCAATTGTTATATATTAGTAAAATAATGAGAATACGATAAAATCAAACATTTGGACTTTTTGCCCCCATCCCCTTTACTGGTTTTGTTTGTTTGGTTGATTTGATTTTTTGGTTTGATTTGTTGCTTTTGTTTTTCAAGACAAGAGTTTCACCATGTATCCGTGGCTGTCCTAGAACTCTCTGTAGACCAGGCTTATCTCAAACTCACAGAGCTCCACCTGCCTCTGGCTCCTGAGTGCTGGGATTAAAGGTGAGTGCCACTTGAATTTGAACAACACTAACATTTCCAACAAGCTGTAAATGGAAGGGATGTCCTTCAGCCTAAGAAAGCTCTCCATGGGAAGTTCACACCATCATGTTTAATGTTGAAGAACCAAGTGCCTTCTCCTTAATGCAAGGAGCAAAACAGGGATATGCTAGTCTCCGCAGCTCATCATTTGCAGACAGCACTCTCCTAGAGGCTTGGCTGAGTGCAATTAGATAAGAAAAATACAGCAACTAGACTAGAAATGAAAAAATGAATGTCTTTCCACACATGATAGGGTTATATCTAACACATTCCATAGAACATAAATATATATGGATGTGTATGTATGTATGAATATGTATTTGGCTCTGAAATCTAAGTTGGGTTCTTTTAGACCCAGCATTTAGACGGCAGAAACAGGAGATGTCTGAGTTCAAGACCAGCCTGGTCTATAGAGCGAGTTCCAAGATAGGCAGGTCACAGAGAACACGGTCTCAAAAAAAAAATTATAAGTAAAGTTATAAAAATTTCAAATATAAGAGCAAGAATAAATATGTAAATAAATACAGTCCTCGATGCCAACAACAAACAATTAAAGATTTAAACCCAAATAACACTTATAAGAAGTATTGGGGAAAATAGGGAAAAAAAGTAGGGGAAAAGAAAGAAAAATAGAAAACTAAATAACTTGTTTTCAGATGACCTAAACCCATATTCAGAAAACCCTAAGGTCCCACCAAAAGTACACTCACTAAAGCTGTGAGATGCCCATAATACCCAAAGTGCTCTGCAGGTTTAAGATAATCCCCACCAATATTCCAAGAGCATTTTTTTTTACAGAACTAGCTAAAATTCACAGGAAATCACAGCAGACCCCCAAATAGCCAAAGCAATTCTGAGTAAGAACAAAGCTGAAAGTATCTGGAAGGATCACACTGCCTAACTCAAAAGTACAGTCACTGCAGAAATCAAAACACACGGTACTTGGCGTAAACCAGAGTCGTGAGCTCAGAAATACGTTACTCTTTTTTTTTTTTTTCCCTAAATGAAGGTGCCAAGCCAGTTTGGTAGGAAAAGGACAGTTCCTTCAGTCAATGGTGTGGGGAAAACGGGTGTCTCCATGCAGAAGGATGAAGCCAGTTAAGACCTTAGGCACACCATCTGTGAGAGTCTTCTCAGGATGGATTGGAGATTAAATTTAGAGCCTTAAAATATTAAACTTCCAGAAAAAAGGGCCTAGACAGGACTCGGTCACCCAGTCTGGACAAAGCTGACACCTGGGTCTGGACCAAGCTCCACACTCGGGTTTGGACAATGATTTTTCTGGATAAATGTGAAAGTAGACAAATGAATTCTATCAAGCTAAAGGGCTTCTGCTGAGCAACGGAAACAATCAGCGGCGTGAGGAGACAGGTGCAGAGGTGGAGAAAATGCCTGCAAAGAGTAGACAGCCGAGAAGGGGTGAAAATCCCAGAGAGATAAGAAATCCAACAACTCAAGAGCAGCGAAATACCCTCGAGAAATAGGCAGCAGATCTGGGGGCCATTTCTCAACAGAAGACGTGCAAGTGACCAACAAGCCTAAGAGGGCATGTCCAGCAACACTAAACACCAGAGACAGGTAATCAGATGTCACCTCATGCCTGTCTGCAATGATGGCCACTGTTGGAAAGATGACAGTACAGGCAAGGATTGGGGGGAAGGGAGTCCGTGCAGCCTGCTGGCGGGAATGTACTTGGCACAGCCACTGTACTGCAGTATGGCAGTGTCTCAGAAAACGAAAAGTGGAACCACCGTTACGACTCAGCAACCCAACTTCTGGGTACTCATGCAGAGGAACTGAAGTTGGTATGTCAAAGAGACGTGTGAATCCCTGTGGTCACTGAGGCACCATTTATAATTAAAGAAAACCAACCCTCGATCTACCAGCTGATGATGGGTAAAGAAGGTGCGTTTGGTACAACTCAATAAAACACTATTCTGTCACTTTTTTAGGAGAAAGACGGTGACAGCAGGGAGGAGTAAGTAAGTAAAATAAGCCAGGCACAGGTGACAGACACAGCATTATCTGGTTTACCCATGGGATCTGGAATAGCTGAACCCAGGGAAGGAGAGAGCAGAACGGTGGTTGCTAAGGGATGAAAGAATGCAAGAGGAGGATTTTTGCTCTGTTTTGTTTTGGAAGCTATACGTAGACAATGACATGAAAACACAAACCTAGGTTGCTCATCTGCCACTGTGATAAACACTGTAACAGAGACCATGGAGGAACACTGTTTACGGGACTGCTCCCAGGTTAATGCGTAGCTAACTTTTTTATACAGCCCAGGTCCACCTGCCCAGGGATGGCACTCCCTACGGTGGGCTTGGCCCCCCAACGTCAATGAACAATTAAGAAAATGGCTCAACTGAGGCTAACTGTAACAAACATAAACCATCCAGAGATGAACTTAATATGTATAAGATCTTTGTGTCAGAAGTCTATAAAACTTTACTGGTAACAAAGAAGTTGTAAATAAAAACATAGTTGCAGCATGTGTTTAACTCAGAAGATTGAAAACTATTAAAATTTTTTTTCTCTTAAGTTGATGTAGAAATTAACACAAACCCACAATTATGCCTGAGTAGGTTTGTTTTGTAACTATTAACATGCTGATTATAAACTATGTACAAAAATATAATTGGGGGAATGAGTTCAACTTATTTTC
Organism: Pachyuromys duprasi; assembly: GCA_028658305.1. Classification (NCBI taxonomy): domain Eukaryota; kingdom Metazoa; phylum Chordata; class Mammalia; order Rodentia; family Muridae; genus Pachyuromys; species Pachyuromys duprasi. Next base: position 50,047,726 of record CM053756.1, read on the forward strand.
AATATTTCACTATGAATTTACATTTCATAGCTTACTACAATAACCAAAGCAGCAGTATTGGAAGAGTGGTAGAAAGCAGTGAGCAGAAAAGACTAGAATGAAAACCCAGAGATAGATCCATGTGTGCATAATCAAGTGAACTCCTCAAAGATTCCATGGTTTTCCTGTCCCACAAGTATCAGCTCAGAGTGAGGGACAAGCCATGAATGGATGGATTTCTAAGTCACACCACTTAGCAATGCACACCCTGAGTGCAGCTCTGAGGCCACAATGATTTCCAGCCAGTGTGGGTGCAGGCCGTGCATATGGGCATCCGTATTCATGGCATCACCTCTGAGTGTTTCCAGAGCATCCTGAGACCTGTAATTCCAGAAGCAGCGAGTCACACAGGAATCACTTTTGCCATAATCACCAACCCTGTCCTTATCAGATCTCCATAGCAACAGAATGAGAAAGTTATACCCAAATCAAACCAGCCCACAGAGATGAGAAATGGATGCATCCCTTTCTTACTCATCAGGAAAACTTTCAAAAAGACTGGGTGCAGTCTCAGAAAACACACAGGCATCTGGGATGTTCACTTCCTGCTGGGAGGAGCATAAATTAGTAGAACGTCTTTGGAAAACTGGCCATATCGAGCAAAGGGAAGCGTGCATTCCGACCCCCACACTCTTCTCTCTGGAGTACTTCTAACAGATGTAACTATGCACATCCCCTAAAGACCCCATCAGGAAAGGTCACAGCAGAACTGGTCATCAGAGTCAATAGCCCATCCAATGCAGGATGCAAAAGCTAGGTCACATCACAAGTGAAGAGCTTCAGCTTGGAGTCTGCTACACACAGCAGGGTGAATGAGGTTCACAAATGTCACCATAGGACAGACACTGTACGTAAAAGACTTTGTATTCAATGAGTCCATGGAAACATTTTTTTTTCACTATGTAATGGTTGTAAATATTGAAAGGCATTATTGTGGATCATAGTAAATTGGAAAATTCCAGCAATTAAGTATACAAGATAGTTATGTACTCTAGAACTATCTCAGAAACATATACCATGAATATGTGTGAGCACATACATATATATATATATATACATACACATATACACAGCTAAATATATGTATATATATTTCACTTATACATTGAGATATAATGTCCTCTCCAGTGGAGGCTATCTACACATTTACTAAAATCAATAAAGAAAAAAGGGAGAAGGAAGAGAAAGGTGAAGAAATCGAATTCAATTCAAGACAGAATTTCCAACAACTTCTGAAATGGCCTTAAAAATACTTTTGCCATTTTGTTCTACATATGTATATAAAGTGGCCTTTTCATCATTGAAAATTAAAAAAGATCAATATCCAAGCTAGGTGTGGTGGTACATCCCTTTAATCCCAGCACAGACAGGCAGATTGCTGTGAGTTCGAGGCTGCCTGGTCTACAAAGTGAGTCTAAGACAGCCAGGGATACATAATGAAACCCTGTCTCAAAAAAAGAAAATGTTAATGATGTTATGTCCCAGAGAATTAAATATTCAGCCAAATCTTAATTCTTTATATAAAAATAAGTAAGCACATCTATCTCATTGATATACAAATTTGATTTCAGGTTAAAAGTACATTTTAAAAGTATATGTGTAGCAAATAACTAAATATTTTTATGATTTATTACCAATAAATGTTTTATTTGTATACCTGCTATGCATACATATATACACAACTAGGGTTGCATAAAATATCTTAGGTGAGCCAGGGGCATGCCATTAACCCCCACACTTGGGAGGCAGAGGCAGGTGGATTTCTGTGAGTTCAAGGCTAGCCTGTTCTACAAAGCAAGTCCAGACAGCCAGAACTTCCTACACAGAGAAACCCTGTCTCAAAAAAGCAAATATTCAAAAATGTAAAAGGTCCTGGTCTACCAGATGGCTGTAGGGAGGCTCGCCAAGTATCTCCAGCCTTGGTATACTAGATGTTACCAAGATGTCCTCCAGAGTGGTCTATCAAACGGCTACAGTGTGACCTACCAGATGTTTCTAGAGTGTCTACTATAGCTCTCCAGCATGGTCCATCAGATGGCTCTAGAATTGTCTACCAGATGTCTCTGCAGTTGTTTCCAGAATGGTCTACCAGATGGCTCCAGAGTGGTCGACCAGATGTTTCCAGAATGCTCTACTAAATGTTTTCAGCCTGGTCTACAGATGTCCCTAGAATGGTCTACCAGGTCTACAGATGCTCACAGCTTGGCTCTCCAGTGTGGTCTATGAGAAAACTGAATCTATGTCTAGGTTAAGCTTCAGAGGCCAGGTAGGAGCAGAATACATAGCATGCTCCTTGGTGGCTCCTCTCTGCCTCACCTCACCTCTCCACCACTTTGCCTGGCTCTTTAAGGATAGGTTCTTTGCCAGGAAGTGAACATCTGGAACAACCTAATTTTTATGTTACTATTCTGTAAATTCCACATGTTCACAGTAACAACACTTCTGGATGCATTACAACAAGAGAAGGTGGGGGAAAATGCCTAAGAGTAGGAAGACAAATGTGAATGAATTTTCCCATAAAACCTGACTGTTCTAAGTGGAAGACAAGCCATCCAGATGAAATTGCCCCCATCATCAGGGTGCCATGGGGACACTGGAATGCTCCTCCGTTTCCACCCCCAACTCAAAAGAAGACCTAGAGGTACAGGAAGGAGTTATAAAGTGAGAAAAACAAAGAACCAAGTCCATGGCTCATTGAGAGGAGCCTAGGGAGCTGCCCAGGTGCCCTACCCAGCCCAGGCTGCATTGTGCTCTGAGGCTGCTCTCAGCCCTGTCTGCGCCTCATCCCCTTCCCTCCCTTCCTCCCCTCCCATCTCACATTGTTCCCTCTTCCCTCCTGCTTCCCCATCTGCTTCCCCCTTTCCTGTTTTCTGTCCAGCACCGCCTCCCCTGCCTCCCTTGAGGGGTTTCTGTGAATGGAGGAAGAGGAAAACACATACTCAGGGTCTAGCCCAAGGAGAGCACAGGCATGGCTGCATGCTCTTGGCCAAGCCTGACCTGGCTGAGTAAGTCCTTTCAGTTGATGTGGTCTGGTCATTCACTCAGGCCTTTCATGTTTCATGACATGGCTACTGAAGAGTCCTTCCAGGGACTGACCACCAGCTAGCAAGTATATGAATGAAAGGACAAGAACCCCTCCTGGAACTGGCCAGCCCTGCCGCATGTGGTGGGCTACAAAGCATATGAGAGCAGAGAGCTGCAGGACCCACCGGAGTGACACTGGACAGTGTTTAGAAGGCCTGCACTGCCTGTCCACCTTCCTTGCTGTCTAGTCTCGGGGCACCATGTCCTGACCTGGTAGAAGAGGGCTGAGCCCCTGGAAGAGAGCTGGAGTATCAATGTGGTTAGTCCCCTGCTGTGGGTCTTAGGAGGTAGCTTCTATAAAATCCTCTGCCAGGCTTGTCCCTCAGAAAAGTCACTGGTGATGGAGGCTGTTTTCCCAGAGTGGTACTTAGGGTGTGGCCGAAGGGGATCTACATTCAGTGAGTTCCCAATGGAAGGGCAAGAAATGACATGGTGACAATGAGAAGTCATTTACTATAACTGGGAGTAAAGAAGCATTTTTAAAAGTCACACTAGGGAGACCGAGGACAGAAGCTCAATCCATAAAGTGCTGCTTTGCAAGAGCAAGGACCAAAGTTCAATACCCAAAACCCGTGTAAAATTAAAAACAAAAACAAAGACAAACAATTTTGGATGTGGTAGTATGGTTTCTGTGATCCTAGCTTCATATGGAGGCAAAACCAAGCAGATCCCTAGAGCTCGCTGGCTGGCCAGCCTAGTGAAACTTGAAACTTGGCAATTTCCAAACCAGTAAGAGACTTTGTCTCAGAAAATAATGAGAATGGTGGCTGAGAAATGACAATTGATGTTGCCCTCTGGCTTCCACGTGCACCCATATGTACATACATGTGCACTTCCATCCATATACCCATAGACATGAACATACACACACAGGCTTATACGCTGGGTCAACTAGCAGTTAGGTTGACCATGTTTAGCAATTGTTACAAATGGGACACAGGTACTGACCTATCCAAGTAAAGCCCTATTAACTGCCATGGAGTTTTATGGACCTTGGTAGTTACAACCAAAGTCTAACTTGGTGAACTATGTGTTTTATTGGGGTTACTTACAGAAACAGAAATGGCTCAGCAGTGAAGAGCACTGGCTGCTCTTCTAGAGGTCCTGAGTTCAATTCCCAGCAACCACATGGTGGTTCACAACTATCTGTAATGAGATCTGCTGCCCTCTTCTGTCATGTAGGCATACACTCATATACATAAGGAAATAAATTTTTTTTAAATAGTGTAGATTAGCAAATGTTGGATTTATTTTATTTTATAAAGATTTATTTATTATGTATACAATGTTGTGTTTGCATATACATCGGCATGTCAGAAGAGGGCACCAGATTGCAGTATAGATGGTTGAGAGCCACCATGTGGTTGCTGGGAATTGAACTCATGACCTCTGGAAGAGCAGCCAGTGCTCTTAACCTCTGAGCCATCTCTCCAGCCCCAAATTTTTTTTTTTTAAAGATGGCATGTGGGAAGTGGATGACAGGGTTGATTCCGAAGGTCAGCGGCACCCACGGGTGCTGCTTTCAGACACACATGTCCCAGGGGCCATCTGCAATAAGGACCCAGATGTGTGTGGTTTTTGTGCATCAGCTTAATGAGCAGTCATCTAAGATTAGGGGGCAGGGTGGGAGGGGGAAGGAACAATGCATATCTTTGAATAAAGGTACCATAAGCTAGTCTTCAAAAGACCTCTCAGCCTCTACTCTACTATGGACAGACAGGGAACTTAGAATTGGACAGTAAGTAAAGCAGGTTGCTCAGCTTCGAGACTGGACTTTTAGAAGCATTTCTGAGGCTTTCTTTCATTTTTGGATTTTCGAGATAAGGTTTCTCTGTGTAGCTTTGGCTGTCCTCCACTGCTTTGTAGACCAGGCTGGCCTCAAACTCACAGAGATCCACCTGCTTCTGCCTCCCCAAGTGCTGGGATTAAAGGTGTGTGCCACCACGCCCTACTCTGAGGCTTTCAAGAGTAAGGAGGAAACCAGACTCTTAAAGCATCATACATAGTTGGAAGGCATTTCAACACCACCTAGACCACATTACATGCTCACTCTCAGCTTTCTGTGAAGACCATTGATGGAGGCATTCCCTCTACTGTGTGCTTCTCCAATTCCCAGAGTGGTCTTTCTTGGTTGAATGGACCACATGACTGCTATCCTAGAATCTTAATCTAATAATCCATTAAGGATTGAAAAAGAAGAGATAGAATTGTCATTATTTTTAGGCACTATGATTATTTATGAATATTAAGGCATGTTATTGTAAATCATAGAACTTAATGAAATCATCAGATAGAATATTTATGTATAAAATTCAGCTGTAAGCTAATATAAGACATTCTCCCCAAAGCTATAAAGAACACAGTAACATGATTATCACAGAATAACAAATACTGAATAAATCTTTTTTTTAAAATGTATATGATCTCTGTGGTGGGAATTATGAACTTCATGAGCTTTGAAACGTCCATTCATGAAAAAAGTCTGGAGAATCTAGGAATACAGGAGGCATGTCTCAAGATAATAAAGCAATATGCATTAGCCCACAGCTAAAATAAGGCTAAATAGAGACAATAGCAAAGCATTTCCACAAAAGTCAGGAACAAGATAAGGATGACCACTTTCTCCAGTCCTGCTCAGTACAGTTCAGTCTTAGATCACTAAGACAAGAGAAGAAAAAAAGATACAATAGGAAAGAAAGAAGTCAAGATATCCTTATTTGCAGATGGTATCATTCTATGACTAAAAGATCCTAAAGACTCAGAAAAGCCCAACAGCTGACAAACACAATTAACAAAAAAGCAAGATACAAAATTAACACATAAAAATCAGTAGCTTTCCTGTGTAACAGTGGTTCTCAACCTTTCTAATGCAGTCCTCATGTTGCGGATAACCATAAAATCATTTTGTTGCTACTTCATAACTGTAATCGCTACTGTTATGAGTCCTAATATAAATACATGATATGCAGACTCTCCGATATTGACCTCTGTGAGGGTTGAGTCCCACAGGCTGAGAATCACTGCTGAATACCAACAACAAACATATCAAGACAGAAATTAGGAAAACAATCCCATGTACCACAGCCTCAAAAACAGCAACAAAACAAAGAAGTCTTGGTATAAATCTAACCAGTGAAAGACATAAATGAAGAGGTGTGCAGTGTTCATTGATAGAGTAGCATGATAAATTCAACAGTTCTCCCAACATGATTGCATAGATCTAGCACATTTCCAGTCGAAATTTCCCAGAACTAGAGGAACTCTGCAAAAATATACCTGGAAAATTGAAGGACAGGGCACAGCCAACACTTCTGTAGTAGGAAGAGAAATCTTCCTATAACATTGTGATGGTTGATCCCGATGGCCACCTTGACAAGAAGGTGCTGGAATCAACCAGAGACAAACCTCTGAGCATATCTATAGAAAGAAAAATTATCATAGGCTCAAGATCAAGTTCCAGCACAAAGGAGATTTATTTACCTCAGATGGACAAAGAGCAGGGAATAAGAGACAAAGACAGGAGCTAGAGGATGGGGGAGAAGGAAACAGGGGGAGCTGGAAGGGATGTTTATCCCAGGGGCTGAGAGAAAGGACTCCCTGTGGAGAGAACTGCCATAGGCAAATAGCTATTTATAAAGGTAAAGGGGGAACCCCTGTGTTAAGATGGGGTGTTTAATTCTAACTGGGCATGTTAATCAGGTGAGCCAAAGAGGGTTTTTGATTGCTGGACTTCAAGACTTTCCAAGGCTGGACCTTGACTGTCAGCCTCAGGAGGAGGAAGTGGCCAAATAAGGAATAGACGTTGGTTGCTAACTTTAGGAATGTTATCTAATGATTTTCAGCAAGGCAGAGGGAATGGGGGAAAAGGGCAAGGCCTGCCAGAGCCATGCATGTCACACTCAAGCTGGCCAGACTCCCTTCATCTGTGAGGGAGTTTCTAGATTGGGTTAGTTGAGGTCAGAGAGACTTACTTACCCTGCGTGTGGGCGACACCATTCAGTGGGTGGGGGCTGACTGGAAAGGAGAGTGTGAGCTGAGCATCCATCTCTTTCTGTTTCTTGACCGACCGGATGCAGTATGACCAGCTGCCTCATGGTCCTGACATCATGCCTTCCTCACCATGGTGGACTGTGTACCCTTCGTTGTGTATTTCGTTATAGCAAAGAGAGAGGTAACAGAAACACATGTGATGAAATCATCACAAAAATCCCACAATCAGGGTGATGTAAGATTGACAGGTTAGACAAACGGGTGCCTGGATTTCGGGGAGAACCAAGGCTTGTACATGGGTGAGCGGATGGTATGGGGTCAGTGGGTAAGCAGAAGCGTTATGACGGAGCTAGGAGAGGCTTGGTTATTACACGAAAAGAGTGAAAGCAGTTCCCGAGGGATTAAGTTCAGTGTCAGAGAGGAGAGATTAACTCTAGGTGGAAAATACAAGTGATTCTCCTTTAGAGGTTGGGAGGGGCAAGAGTTTATAAACACAGGCACATGCTATTTAGACCAGCAAGAAGCAAAGCAAAGGACGTGGGAAGGATGTTTATGTGGAAGCTGAAAGGGAGGGTATGTGAAGGCCGGTGGAAGCTGTTTATGTGAAGGCTGGTGCCAGGTTTAAAGAGCCCCGCACAGCCTGTGAAGCTCCAGGTACCTGAACTGCCCAGGAGTCTAGCAAGAACATCTGTCTTCCATGAAGCACAGGACTGCACCCCACCTTGCCCTGCTTCAGGCTCTGCCCAATTACAGAGCCAACCTCTGATGAATCCCTCAAGAAGGACAAAAAAAAAAAAAAAGCAAGGAGATCTCAGTCCAGACTATCCTAGCTCTGGGCCCAGAGGGATGCAGAGTTGTGAGGGTGGCTGTGGAAGAGTTGGAGGTCAAGTGAAGAATGTTTGTTCTCTGAGGGCAGATTGTCAACAGGGAGAAGTGTTTAATACTCAAAGCCAGCTCATGAGGTTGTACAGGGGACTGTAGAAGGGACACCTACGAATGGCCAGCAAGCTGGCAGGCATCTCAGGAAAGCCAGAAAACAGGGCAGGAGACTCCCATGGCTGTAGATGGGGGCAGGGAATGGGAGATCAGCCACAAGAAGGATTGGAGACCACAAAGTAGAAGGGAGCAATACATGGCCTCAGACCCAGAGGAGGAAGATGAACTCTTACTCTGGGAACGGTTTTGAGAATGCCCAAGAATTTGAACCCCCATGAGCTGCAGTTTGACTCCTTGTACATGCATCTGTTCGTAGCAGCATCGTTCATACGCATGGGACCCAGAGAAGAATCCGCACAGATAGATTGGACCTAGCCACACCATGGGGCAGTATACAGCCACCAGCACAAAGAAGCAAGCGTGAGGGATGTATCCAAGCTACATGTGAATGGGAGAAAATGGAAGCCCAGCCCTCAAAAGCAGCATGAGCCAATGACCCCTTCCTTCTAGCTGAAGGCAACAGGATGGAAACATGAAAGAAGGAGAGAAGCAAGCCAGTAAGCTGAGAATAGCTAATGGTGTCCCTGGAGGGGAGGCAGCAAATTTGACTGGACCCAGAGTCAAGTGTAGGCCACAACTAGGGTCTCACTGTGCTACATCATTTAAGAGAACAGAAAATAAAAAAGAAAAGAATACACACAGTATTTTCCCTCTGTGGACAGGTGAAAGAAGCAACCTCTTTAGAGCCTATATCAGGCCAGGCTGAGACCTAAGGTTTGAAGGAAGAGGAAATCCTGGGCTCCAACCCTACACTCCAGCACAGGTCCAGCCTCCTTCCACTCCAGCAGTCCTGCTGGTCGAACTGGGCCATCCTGGAAAAGCCAGTGTCCAAAATAGCTTTTGAATTCCTCAGCACTAGAGAAAGCTGCGACCTCAGGCCTGATCCTGAGGGACTGGACAGATGTTCCTGAGCAGGGTCTACCTCTGCCATCTGGCCTGGAAATCCCTAGACAAGGATTCTGGGGAGCACTCCTTTTAGGGTATCGTGCCTGGGCCCCGGAGCTGCTCTCAGAGCAACTGGGTTCTGGTGCAAGCAGCCAGCATTCCATGAGCAGGGCTGGGGAGCTGGCCTTTCCTCTTCCTGGGATCTCAGACCGTGTCCAGCAGAAGAAAGAGAACAGAGTCAGCGCGACAACAGCGTCCACCCATTGCTATCACACCCAGACAGGTACCATCTCCAAACAGGCAAGGGAAGGAGACTGGGGCGTGGCCAGGCACCAGCTGGCGTCTGTCCTGTTCATTGGCTGTACATGTGTCGGGGACCTCAGGAGTCTGCTGTCTCCATTTCCTTTGATGTTCAGCTGGAGTTTGATAAATGAAGCTTCTGCTCAAGCAGGAACCCAAAGTGCCTCCAGGGCTAAAGTTACAGCACAGCCATCCGTAGGAGACCTTGGGGAACAGTCGTGGTGAGGATATGCACAGCCGTACTTACAAACTCCCAGTCACACACAACACACACATACACACAGGCACAAGCACACACAGTCACACACATTTGCATACCACAAACTCTCACACACACAAGGAGGCAGAGTACTGCTTGTGGCCCTAGCCAAGGGCATGAGGTCACATTCTGCCTTGCAAAGTGACCTTTTACTATGAATAACCATGACAGTGCTATAGGGATTGATTTTTGGAGCTGCAAGTAAATTTTATTCAGAATGTGAGTTTGCAAATCTGAGACTATGATGGTTGAGACTTGACTGTGTTTTACTTAAAAGAAACTATAGTGACCATAGCATTGTGGGAAAGCAACGTTGCCAGTCCCTTGCAATGCCAGTGGGTCCCCAGGTGCTGTGCAGCAGGCCTGTGAGGCAAAGCTGGACGCTTCTGGCCATTCCAGGGACACTGCTGAGCTGGGCACTCGAATTGAGCGGATGCCTGTTGATAATTCCCCAGGAAACGGTCCTAACGCTGAGCCCCAGCACAGCACTGTAGGACAGGGAGGGAGGAGCCTGCCATCTCTAGGCAGGTCACAGTGTCTTCTAGACAGCCTTTCTCTGCAAGTTACAGGTAAGATGTTCCTATCTCATAAGGCCTGAGTCGGCAGGGCTGGTTCAAGCATACCCCTCACTGCCCAATGCTAAATGCTCCCTTCAAAAAAACAACAACAACAACAAAAAAACCCAAAAAAACAAAAAACAAAAAACCAAAGCCAAGAGTTGTCCCCCGATGAATCATCTCCTGTCCCTGGGATAGTTCATTTTTAAGTAGCCAGGATTTCTTCA
>CM053756.1:50058162-50072557 GCA_028658305.1 Pachyuromys duprasi
GGCTGCACACCTCTACCCCTTGGCCTCTGCCCCTCTCCACCTGAGGCCCAGCTCAGCTGCAGTGGACATGAGATCTGGGGATGAGATGGGGAAAGCTGAGGGAGGGGGGGCTATCTACAGAAAGCGAAGTTTCTATCTGAGAGTACATGTGAGGACCATCTGAGGTCCCTTGGTCACAGACCTTGCTGTCCAACAGAGCAGGATCCAGCTGTCCGTGATGAGGCATACTGTCCTCCTAGCTGCCTGTCCAACTTCGGATAGATTCTGATCCTAGGTCTTTCAGGAGCATGGGCCTTAAAGAGCCCTGGAGGGCTGCAGAGAGGCTATGCCTGTTCCTTCTGTGAGCTACGGTCAAGGTCACCTTCCTGGAACTGGAAGGGCGCGAAGCACAGGAAACAAGACTTTGTATCTTCTGCTTTCTTCCCACCTGGCAGGGACAGCTCTGCTAGAAGGCTCTGCCCTGTCTCAATTAGGGTTTCTTTCGCTGTGATAAAATAAGTTAGGGAGAAAACGGCTAATTTCAGCTTACAGTTCAACAGCACAGTCCTTCACTGAGGGAGGTCGTGCTCTCTTGCCTTGCTCAGCCTGCTTTCCTACAGTTCCTAGGACCACTGGCCCACAGTGAGCTGGGCCCTTCCACATCCACTATCAAGCAAATTCATGAACCACAGTCTTGCCCAAAGGTCAATCAAGTGGGGGTAGGTTTTTAATAGAAAATTACTCTTCCAAAATAACTTTAGCTTGTGTTAAGTTGAAACAAAACTAGCCAGCACATACACCAAGTCTCTAGCCAACCCCACTGCCCCTCCACCTGTTTCTCGCTCGACCAGTCCCATCACCTCACAGCTCAGGTCATAGCAGTGTCTCTGTGTGCCTAATGGCACCCCATCTCCACTCCCACCTACCCTGAACTCCGGTCTCAACTTTCTCTTTCCCAGACACAAAGAGAAGGTCCCAAGCTCTTAGAACAGTGGTTTTCAATGTATGGGTTGAGGGGAGAGGGTCAAATGATCCTTACCCAGGGGTCACCTAAGACCATCGGAAATACCAGATATCTACATTACGGTTCTTAGCATTAGTTACGAAGTAGTAACAAAATAATTTTATGGTTGGGGGAACACCACAACACGAGGAACCGTGTTAAAGGGTCGCAGCATTAGGAGGGTGAGAGCCTTCTGCAAGCTCTCACATAGTGACGGGACCTGTAGTTCTGCCCCCATGGCTTGATGTGGTCACCAGACTCCAAGGGGACAGAGCCTGGCTCCCAGCCTCCATGCAGAGTTCTGCAGTGTGTCCGTGCCTCTGGGGTCTAGGAAGCAGAACTTGTGGGGAACAGATGGGGCCACTGGAGACTCCCTACAGGAGACAGGGCTCTGGCCCAGCTGCGGGGATCTTGGAGGTACTGATGTTTCAAAACCGAAGTCTGTTTTCTCATTGCTAAGAAAGTACATCTGGCTACCAAAAAATGAAGACCCAGAAGTAAGTCAGCTGAGGGCTGGGGATAAATAAACAAACAAAAAGCAAATGAGCCTTACATGAGGGCCCATGGGAGCTTCGTGTCATGATGTGTACACCTGGCAGCTACCACTCACGTAAGAGGCCAGCACAGCCTTCAGCCCTGCCCAGAGCATCTTGGGCTCCACTTTGCTCCGCTAGTACAGTTTCCCGATACCCACGTCATCACTGTGCTATGGTTGGCGTGGCTCCCACTAGCCGGAGAAGTCATTTCAGTGACAAAGTTATCGCCACTGTTTGGCTTTTTGCTTCACTAAAATGTTTCACCTCTCGGACACTGAGGATAGCTGTCCCGGTGCCGAGAACTTCCAGTGTGCTATACGCCAGCCGATCCCTTACCTTATGGGTGACGGCAGGAATGAGGCACAGCTCAACACTGTCACCAACCAGCCTGAGGAGCTTTTTTTGTTGTTGTTGTTTTGTTTTATTTTCCTTTTTTTTAGAGAGTAAAGTAAAACCCAGACTTTTGGCTTCAACACAGAAAATAATTTCAGTATTTTGAAGGAGAGTTAAAAGTGGGTTTTTTGGTTGTTTTTTGTTTTTGTTTTTTTTTCCTGTTTTTTGTTGTTGTTGTTGTTTTGTTTTTCAAGACTGGGCTTCTCTGCGTAGCCTTGGCTGTCCTGGACTTGCTTTGTAGACCAGGCTGGCCTTGAACCCACAGAGATCTACCTGCCTCTGCCTTCCCAATTGCTGGGATTACAGGTGTGTGCCACTGAGTCCAGCTAAAAGAGATTTTTTTTTTTAAAAAGTACTTTCTACTCATGTATATGCATGTGTGTGTAGGTCAGAGGTTGACATTGCCCTCGATCACCCTCCACCTTATTTTTTGGAACAGGGTCTCTCACTGAACCTTGAGCTCACCATCGGGCTACACTGGCTGACCACTGAGCCCCAGGCATCCTCCTGCCTCTACCTCCCCATGCTGGGATTACAGGTGTGCTTTGCCATGCCCAGTTTCTCCTTTGGCTTTACATGGGCTCTGGGGTGATCACACTGAGGACCTCATGAATTGCACATGGATTACTGACTGAGCCATCTCCCCAGCCCTCCATTGTGTAGCCACATGTGGGACTTGGGTGAGTTTTAAAGTTATTATCTTCAAAGGGTTTCTAAGGAATTTAAATAAGATCATTACAGAATCTTTCCTGAGGGCACCTGATTACCATTGATAAATTAAAGCTCTAGGTCTCAGGAATTCAGGAAGCTAGGATATCTCCAATATAAACAAACTAACAGTCTTGTTTGTAAGGTTCCCATTAAGTGGCTGAGGCAGAATTCAGTCCTTCCCAAGGCGCTATACATTCAGGACTTAGGCCTAGATCATTGTCATTTTAACGTGAAATCTCTTTCTACATAAGGAATATTACCAGCAGTTAGCAGCCTTCACAGCAAATAATGTTAATCATGCTAGAATTCTCACTTGGTTAGAGACTTCAAACAGACTCCAAAGTCAGGACTCTTTCCTCTCCCCGCTGCCCCATAAGTTTCCTATTTTTCTATCCTGTGTCAACCCTACCTCCCAGAGCTCCAAGGCAGATGTGTTTGTCATAGACAAACAGGACAAGAGAGCTGAGTACGTGTGGAGATGGCCGCCAGAGGTTCTTGCATTTTCCTCCCACCGTGTGGGACCTTAGCCCTCTGGCTGCACACTGCCTTCCTCTTTGCTTAGCGGGCACCGTGGCTGTCATGGCACCGAGGGTGCCTGAGTCCCATCACAGCCAGGATCCTCCCACAGAGTGTCTGTGGGACAGCAGTGTAGGCGACAAGTCCCTGCGGGAGCTCATACCTAGCAAGGGCAGAACAAGAACCACAGGGAAAGTCCTAAAAGCTCAACTAAGTGCTCCCCTGACCCCTGAGGGCTTCTGGAATGTAAGACTGTCTTTCTGAGTTGCCCAAACCTTGGGGCTTCGTTTCTGGGGTGTCTGAGATTTCACCGTTGTAGCTGTCAGCCTGACCTACACTGTTCCCACTTCAGGGGCTCACAGTCTCCCCTGTATATGGCTAACTGGGCCTCCCAGAATTCAGCTCTAGAAGGGCTAAGACGTAGGGTTTTTTTGCCATCTGAAACATGGCACTGCCCACTTCTAGGGATGGACTGGTCACCCCCTACAGGAAAGAATGAATGGGTCAGTGAGGACTGTGGCCTTCTGGCACTCAGTCTTGTGGGATGGATATTGTTACCCAGACCCTGCAGAGAGCCGCTGAAGGCTTGGTCCAATCAGGATGGGGTTCTACCAGAGACCTAGTATATCTGCTAATGATGGTCTTCCAGAGAAGGCTAGACCTTATAATTATGTTTTCAAAATCACGATGCTTTTAAGTTTACAGTTTTGTGTTGGGCCACATTCATAGCTGATTGATTAAATAAAACAGAATGAGATGACGGAGAGATGAAACTATGTTATATAAATGCAGGTTTCTTGGGCACAGCAAGGAAGAGAGAGGAGAAAAAGGGCAAGAGGGTGGTAAAGGGGAAGATAGGGCAGAACCAAGATACCTGGGGGAGCAGCCCCGCCCCGAGGTAGAGGGCAGGGTATAGCAGCCATGCCTTGCAGCAGGTAGGGACTTTAACAATAGCCATCCTGGGGTCCATGTGGCCACTTCCTCACATGGAGGTGCAGCAGCCATAGAAAAGGAATGTTTGTATCCAAGGACCGGTGTGTGTGGAGGGGAGAGAGAGCAATAGTAGATGGGCAGACAGACAAACAGGAGAGGCTGAAATAGACGAAGTCTGTCATAGTCACTGTTCTCTTACTGAGACGCATCATGATCAAGGCAGCTCCTATAAAAGAGGGTGCTTGCTTACAGTTTCAGAGGCTTAGTCCTTTACCTTCATGGCAGAGAGCATGGCAGCAGGCAGGCATGGTGCATGAGAACTACATCCTGATCTGAAAGCAGAGGTAGAGCCTGGGCCTGGTTTAGGCTTTTGAAACCTGAAAGCCCACCCCCAGTAACACACTTCCTCCAATGAGGCCACACCTACTCGAACAAGGCCACACCTCCCAATCCTTCTAATCCTTTTAAACAGTTCTACTCCCTGATGACTAAGCACTTAGATATATAAGCCTATGGGAGCCATCTTCTTCAAACCATCACAGAGTCTGAGCACAGCAAGACGGCAGTGATGGTCTGTGCCAGCACAGGCAATAGCATTGAAGCGAACCGGCAGACAGGACTAACTGAGGAAGATGGAATAGCTCAAGTGTCTGGGGCATTTTCCCGGGATCAGGATGTGCCTCTTCCCTGGATGGGTGTTCTGGAGAAGTGGCTCTAACATAAGCCTACCCCTGGCTCACACCCCAGCTCTGCGCCATAGCCGGGTTCCTGCCTCCAAGGCTTGGTCTCCTCCTCTTTCTTCGTGAGACCCATGAGTGTGGGGGTTCCTGAGGCAGCCATAGACCAGTGTCTGAACTTAGAGGTGGAATTAGCTCTGTTGGGTCTTTGCGCTTAGAAGACCTGGTTGGAGAAATCAGGGCAGCAGCTGGCTGCAGAAGCTCACAGAAGTTACAGAGCTGAGGGTGCAGAAGGGATCTGAGGGTTGGGTATGGGCGACACCTTGGGTACGGAGAACCTGGAAGCCATCCAGTCAAAAAACTGACAGTAACACTCACCATGAAGAGGAAGTTCTGAGGAGAAAGGGGAAGGAGGGGGTAGAATGAGCTGGATCTTAGGTCTGGAGGTGAGAGCCATCAGCCGTAGATCAGGTGAGGCTTTGAACCTACGGGGTACACTGAGGAATCCATTCCTTTGCTGAGGATGTGTCTTAGTTACAGGTTCCATTGCTGTGAAAAGACACCATGACCATGGCGATCTCCACAAAGGAAAATATTTAACTGGGGCTGGTTCACAGGTTCAGAGACGTATCCCATTATCATCATGGCGGGAAGCATGACAGCATGCAGGCAGGCATGTACTGGAGGAGCTGCGAGTTCTACATCTGTATCTGCAGGCAGCAAGAAGAGAGAGCGAGCTACTGGGCCTGGCTTGAGCTTCTGAAACCTCAAAGCCCATCCCCAGGGACATCACACTTAGTCCAATAAGGCCACACCTCCTAAAAGTGCCCCTCTCTGTGAGCCTATGGGGGTCATTTTCATTCAGAACACCACAGGGTGACTCAGGTGGTTTTCCCTTTTGCATGTGCCCCTAATTAAAGGACAGAAGTCCCGGCTCCTAGAGGGGCCACTCCTCTAGGCCCGACCTGGGATGGTCCATGAGAGGGGAGGGATGGCTCCTGGTAGCAGGTTTTAAATGCTTGGGTCTAAGACCCCTGTCCTGCCGTCCTGGACAGAGGACTTAGAGAGATCAGACAGGCAGCTGCCTGCTGTGGCTGTGTAGGGCAGAAAGTGTGGGCATGTATCTTAAAACTGACTTCCCTTCCCAGCCTAGACAAATGGTTGGGCGTGGGTTTGGGAATTCTCAGTGTGTCTGAGTTGAGAGGTTCAGCAGGAGGGTAGCTTTAGAGTTTGGTTTATTTATGTAGCCGAGGGAGGGGTAACAGCTTGGGGCTTCCTCCAGAGTTCTATGTCCTAGGGTGTAGAGGCAGGCCGCTTGGTCGATTCACCACTGTACAGATGTGGGGGGCTTCCCTGAAATGTGGCTTTTATTTTGTAACAAAGCAAATGTTTTAATGTTTTCTTTCCTTCAACAAATAAATACCAGCTCCAACATATGTCTGAAGAAGACTATAATAATAAACCCAAATACTGCTGACAAACAAGAGGAAATGGCCTTTGCTCTCCCCCAAATGTCAGGTCCCAAGTAGGAACTACCAAGGAAGTCACAGAACTTAGGCTCACCATTGATGCCCAGAAAATCGAGACACTCCTGTGTTTTGTGAGTTTGAGTTCTTTTCTCCAACCCAGAAGGCTCAATAAAGTGAGAATCTAGAATCTGATTCTCCATTCTCAGTTCTAAGGCAGGGCTCTGCAAAAAGCTAGTATCATATGTTTTATCTGTGCTTTAAAAAAATACAAGACTTTCATATTGATTTCTCTCAACATATCTGTGGCATCTGCTAGTCCTGGGACACGGGGTGGGGCTAAGGTGGCCTTTCCCAGCCAGCACAGCTGTCTAGGGCTCATGTGTGATGAAGGGCGTTGGCTCTACCCTTTTATCTTCTATTATGGAGGTCCACAAATTAAACTTCCAAAAGACAAGACTAATAAGAAGACGGGTATACAAATTTAACTTAAATTTTATGTGCTTGGACACTTTCCAGACAGTAAGTGAAAACCCAAAGAAGTCCAGATACTGAGACCTGTAAACTATCTTAGGAGAAAGTGATGAATAGAGTGGACACTCTAAACAAAGGGCAGGGAAGTCAGGCTCCTTGGGGTGGTGGACTGTGGGGGTGTGACTGGGAAACGCATGGTGCAGGAGGTCCTCTGGAAAGGGCCTTCTTATTGCAGGGATCATTGCTTTCCCAGCAGCGAGAACAGAGTCACATAAGGACAAGGTGCCCTGATGTTGACAGAAAAGCAGACAGGGCTCCTCCTGTGCCCGCTCTGCTCAGTTGGCTCTCAGGAACCCTGGAAACCTGTCGTTTGTTATCTTACGGAGCTGTGTGGGCCCAGGACAAAAGCCCACATGTGCCCAGGGTGTTTTCAGTAAATGGGGTGCCTATCCAGTCTGACGACCAAGCGTCCTCTGCTCCCAACCAGTCAGCCAACAGAGGTCTCTCTTCTTCCCATTCAGCCACTCAACATGATGCCCTCCCCTCCCTTCCTGTCTGTCAACTGGGTACCTTCTGTTCAGCAATCAGTCAGCAGGTTAGCCTGCTTCCTACCCAGTCAATACAGTCAGTCAGCCTGCACTGACTCAGTCAACCTCGCCCACCCTCCCCTCTTGTCAACAGGGTCCCCTCCCCTTCAGTCCAGCCAGTGAACGGCACCATCCCTCCATCACCACTCAGATCCTTCCCTGCTGTCCGGGCCCCGTACTTCCTGGACGGCTTTATCTACACCCCAGGCTCCAAAGAGATTATACTGTTGCCTAGTCCTGTGTCCTCACATGTCAAACTTAGTATGTCTGGTCTTAGAGTGACTGTTTCAAAGCAAGCACTCTCAAGCAAACCCCTAGTTCAGACACGAGGACTCCTGTGACCAGGTTGTGTGTGGGAAGCAAACGTGAGTGGTGAGCTCATTAGGACTCAGCAAATCCACGGTGGGACCTCGGGTGGGCTTCCTTGCAGCCCACAACACAAAGAGGCACTTGTTCCTTCTGCGGGTGAGAGGTGTACATGTGCACATCTCATGTTACTCACATGGCCACTTCACATACGCCTCATACATTCACTTCACATGCCTATAAAACAGGACTTCCTGCTCGGCGTGGTGATGCACCTCTTTAATCACAGCGCCTGGGGAGGCAGAGGCAGGTAGAGCTATGTAAGTTTATGGCTAGTCTGGTCTACAGAGTGAGTACAGGACAGCCAAGGCTATACCGAGAAACCCTGTCTCAAAAAAACAAGCAAGCAAACAAAAAACAACAACAAAAATCAAACAACAAAATAACCAAGACTTTCTTTGAAAGTCCCAGCTCCCAAATAATGACACAGAGACTTATTATATTTATTATAACCTTAGTCCCAGCACTTGTTTCTCCCTCTGTGTCTCAATGGTGACTCCTCACACCTCTTTCTCAGAGTTCCTAGCTCTGCCTGGAAGTCCTGCCCTCCCTCTCCTGCCTTTGCTATTGGCCATTCAGTCATTTATTAAGCAACAGAAGGTGTTGGAGGGAGTGTTTGTTTATGAAACATTAGGACAGGTGATGCTTAACAAAACCAAAGTCCCGGCTGTAGTCCGCTCTCTACTGGTACCGAAATCAGCATTTGAATACACAGAGACGATCTTTATACAGTACACAAAAAGATGACCGCAACACACCTACTTCATGCACATACCTCACACACATTCCTCATACACACTCCTCACGCACACGCACCTCACACACATACCTCACACATTCACTTCACATACCTGCCTCATACATATACCTCACACTCCCACCTCACACCCCTACTTCATACATACCTACCTCATACACACACCTACCTCCTACGTCCACCTCTTACACATTACCCACTTCACACACATACTTCACACATGCCTACTTCACATTCACATACCCCACACATAGCTCAGACACTCCCACCTCATACATCTACTTCATACACACCTATACCATACACATACCTCACACACATACTTATGGCTTACACACACCTTTCATACCTACCCACCTTACACCTCACTTATACCCATATCACACACATATATCTTTAATACCTCACATATATACCCCCTTCTCTCTCAAAACATAACATAACATGACACACAGACACAGTTCACATATCACACACGTGCCCACCTCATACATACCTACCCATGTTCCCTGTACACCCACCTCACACATACCCACACCACTTATGTTTACTTCACACACACACCTCACACATACCTGCCTCACGTGCACACCCAGGCTTGTCAGAAACGACTACACCAGCATTGGCCCTGTAAATGCCAAGGGCTCTTGGGGCTCAAGTGATCCCCAGACTGAGCACCAGCACTTCTTGAGCTCCTGCTGTTACCAGTGATTCAAGGTCACCAGAACTGCTTTTGTAAAAGTCAAATTGCCTCTAGGAAAGTGAACACAAGCCAAGAGACTCACTGGTGGTACCAGGTCCGCACTGACCACGAGAGCTGCAGATGCGTAAGGTTGAGCCAAGGCTTGGGCCACACCTGCTACTGGGAAGTCTGCTAAAGTGATTGCCTTTCTTTCTTTCATTTTCCATTTTGTAATTTGAGGATGGGAAAAGTATGGGAGAGCAAAAAGTTGATGCTGAGTTTCTCCAGTGCGGACTCCACAAGGAAAAAGTTGAAACATCGTGGCTGGAGGAGGAGATGGGGACAGGAAGGGAGGGAGGGCATGGAAGACTAGAAAGAGAATACATCCCTGCTGGGGAAATGCACCGCACTCATGTTCATTACCCTTTCTGCAGGAGCTGTGTGGGTCCTTGTGAGTAGCACGGACCTCTCTCTACCCTGGGCAGACTCAAAGATTTGTGGCAGCCTGTAGAATGGGAAGGGGATCCTCAAATCGCCCTCCAAGGCACCCCACTGGGCCCCTTTCTAGTTCAGGTGACTGGACCTAATGCACCCTTGGTGGGACAGTCAGAAAGAGAGCCTGAGGGGGTGAGGCCAGCAGGAGGGTAAGAACCTGAGTGGAAGATCCCCCGCAAGGAGGCAGGTTGTGAACCATGGCTTCTCAGCAGGAAGATAGGAGCCTGAAATCATCTGAGAAGGGGTTGGAGCCTGACTAGGGAGCCATATCAGGAAGATGATGACCTAATCCAGGGGACCTTCAGGGAAGAGGGCAGGAGCCGACAATACCCTAGACTGGGGAGAACCTGGACCCTTCCCTGGTTATCTACTGAATCAAATGGCTTCTCCAGCTTTGGCATGAGGAACTGGTGAGCTCTCCAATGGCTCCTTCTTCTTTAGTCCTTCATCGATCAAAGAGACGCTCACGGGGAATGTCCACAGCAAAACCTGGCTCCGAGGTCTTCGCCCATGGTCCAGTCTAGGTTACGTGGGACAATGAATACAGACCTGGAGGGGGCTGTAGATGCCCACCTCCCTCACACCATTGTTTCTGACCCTCAGATCAAATTCTAAGCAGCACACACCCTCATGGCTAGCCAAGGGACAGTTCCTTCCTGTGGGGACCACCAGAGCCCCTGCTGTGAGTGTCTGTAAGAAAGGATGGTGAGGGAGAACCTAGCATCTCACTGTGAAGTGAGACCCCCTGGTGCTAAAGAAATAGGGCTGAGCAGCAAGCAACCGTTAAGTGATTTCTGATGTCTGACCTGCGGTGGGTGGCGGTGCCCAGGCTGGTACTCAGGAGACAGCTGGGTGTGTAGACTGAA
The DNA here is from genome assembly GCA_028658305.1 of Pachyuromys duprasi. Taxonomy (NCBI): domain Eukaryota; kingdom Metazoa; phylum Chordata; class Mammalia; order Rodentia; family Muridae; genus Pachyuromys; species Pachyuromys duprasi. The sequence continues at coordinate 50,068,604 of CM053756.1, forward strand.
GCTCACTCCCTGAATCCCATTTTTGAGGGAGACTTGATTCCTCTTGCTCGTGCTGGCCAAGCTGCATGACTCTCTCTGCTGAAATGATGTCAGAGAACCTCCAGGCTCTGAGGAAGATCAGCAGCTCACCTCCTCTCTCCCATGCCTCTACCGTCAGACCATGCCCAGGCTAGTCTGAGGGAGGAGAAGCGGTGTGTGCAGCCTTGTGAGTCACCAGCTAACCAGCTCTGAGTATGAACGAGCCCAAACAGGACTGCAACAAATACAGAGATGTGTCACACATCCCAGAGCTGGTTGCTACCGACAGACAGATCCTCCGGCGGGGACAGACCACTGCTTCCAAAGGAAGTGAGACTCATGGCTAGGCTTTACCAAGAAGACAGCAAAACCAGAGCCTTAGAAAGTACAGGAAGAAAGCTCTGCATGGATTGCTGTTAAGATTTTAATCATTTTAATCAGACTGTTTATTTAGGTAGGAGCGGTACACATTTACCATACGGTGTTGTCTCCAAACTATGATACTACATTGGTGCAAGCTATCAGTTAAATTTCACTGTTGGAAACCCCCCTCCCCCCCCACACCCCGGTCCTTTACCAGTGTCCTCTGCTCCAGGATATCTGGTTGTATTTTGCTAAGTGTCCCTTGATGCCTCAAGCCTGGGACAGTTTCTCAGTCTCTGCTATCGTTTATGACCTTGATACTCTTGAAGAGCTCTGGACAAAGGCCTGCAAGCCCAAGTGGGCTGTCCCTTGCCTCTTGGGGTTAGATTGGGGTATGAACTTCAGGAAGGAACTAGAGGAAAGCACCTTTCCCATCACATTGGACCTTCCACTGATAACACTGGGCTTGGCTGCTTGGGTGAGGTGGCAACGTCCCTCCTTCTCCTGCATAAGCCACTGATTCCCTCTTCATTCTGCTGATGGGAAGTGGGTCACTAGGTCTAGTCTACATTAAGGGGAGGGAAGCTAAGCATCACTTCCCGGAGGCAGGAAATAGTGACTATCAATACTGAAGCCACGGAAATGTCCTGCCTTTCTTGGAAAGGTCTACCCACCAACCTTAGCATTCACCCACAGGTCTTGGCTACAATAGCAATGGAATAGAATCGTCTTCCTTTACTCCTTTTAATGTATTAATTCAAATTTTATCCTTTCTCCTCATTTATTCAGTGATTATGGGAATCAATGTGGACTTTGAAAGTGCTTATTTTATTCCAAAGGCTGTAAGTCAACAGTATCTTTATGTCTGTGTTGTAACACAAAAAAAGAAAAGCTGTTGGGCTATATAACATTTATTATTAGCCCTAAGATTATCACAGTGGTATTATTTAGCCCACTATCACAAATAATAAGACATAGACACCTGCTAGATTTTATAATTGCCTATTTACCCGAGGCCGGGCAGATATTCCTACCTACGCTGTTTGAATCACTTCATCATCCATCTCCTAGCCCCCATCCAATGCCATCCTCCTTAGCCATCCTCTCTTCCATTCAGAATCCTATAAATAATTGCTTTTATTCTTCATTTGGGCCTTTTGACGCCCCAGTGGTTTCTTCTCCAGGCTAACCCATCCTCCTCCTCCTTCCTCTTTGTCTGTCCTGTGATTCTCATAATTCTTTTGTCCTCAAAAGCCCAGGAACCTGGCCATGCCTACCACACTCTGCCTAGCCCAGGTATAGGCCATTTAATGAACGAATCAGGTATAATATTTTAGGCAGGTTTACACTAAGAAGGATGGGTATATCTGGTTGGCAGTAACCAGATATTGAGTGCCAGTAATTAGCATTAGACCAACCTTCAACGTGTCTGCAACTATGTATCTTATGCAGAGCAAAAGAAATTATTCATCAAAGATGGCAGTGAAGACATTCAACCAAACAAAAGCAGAAATAATTTGTTTCTAATAGAAAACTAAAAGGTATCCTTGAGGCAGGAGAATTGTAAAAAAGAAACCAGATGCTGGAGAGATGGCTAAGTGGTTAAGAGTTCTACTCTGGTAGAAGACATGAATTCAGTTCCCAGCACCCACTTGGCATGGCCCACACTCACCTCCAACTCCAACTCCAGGGGCTCAGACACCCTCTTCTGGTCTCCTCAGGCACTCAAATGTGCTTGTGCCATTCACTCACACCAACACACATAAGCAAATATAAATAAGAAACTTGGAGAATGCTACGAAGAACAATGCAATGCTGACCAAGGTCACTGAAGATGTCTAGTGGGTAAACACATGTGCGTTAAAATTTGCGACTTTGGACTGGAGTTGGAGCTCAGGTGTTAGTGTCTGCCTGGCATGTTCAAAGTCCTGGATTCAGTCTCCAGCACAGCATAGAATAAGCAAGTGGTACACACTTGTAGGGGCAGAAGGATCAGAAGTTCAGGTCATCCTTGGCTACATAGTAAGTTTGAGGCTAACCCAGGCCATATGAGACCCTGCCTCCATTACATTAAATAAAATTCATGAGCTAGTAGCAGAACAAGCGGAAGGGGCACGCTCCCATTCTCCATTGCTGTGCATGTTTAGTGGCTCATACCCCTTCCCTCACGCTTCTGTATAGTGAGTCCATGTGAGCTGCTGAGGCCTCTCACAGCCAGAGTCAAGGCTCCCTACAGCCTGGGTCTAGAGGGCCTGGGAGAGTCACCCCAAGACTCTTTCAGATCCCACCATCATGGTCCTAGCCTCCTTAGGGCTGTCAGCTAGCCTTTGCTTGAGAAGCCTGCCTCATATTTCCTCAACTCTTAACCCGAGATACCTACAGAACCTCCTCATGCTGGACTCTTCCAGCTCAAGATGAAACACCATGACCAAAAAGCAAGCTGGGGAGGAAAGGGTTTATTATTCTGCTTACACTTCCATATCACTGTTCATCATTGAAGGAAGTCAGGACAGAAACTCAAAACAGGGAACCGTGAGGCAGGAGCGGATGCAGAGGCCATGGAGCGGTGCTACTCACTAGCTTGCTCCTCATGGCTTGCTCAGCCTGCTTTCTTGTAGAACCCAGGACTACCAGCCCAGGGTTGGCCCCACCCACAATGGGCTGGGCCCTCTCCCACCAATCACTAATTAAGAAAATGCCTTCCAGCTGGATCTTCTGGAGGTCGTTTCTCAGTTGAGGTTCCCTCCTTTCAGATAACTCTAGCTTGTGTCAAGCTGACATAAAACTATCCATCACACTGCCCTACAGAGCGCCTGAGTTTGGGTGGGCCCCGGGTAAGTTGTGTAGGCTTTGGGGATCAGAATGAGGGCATAGGGCATCATCCCACCCATGACAGGAACTGATTAGCATTTAAAGTTCCTGGCATTGTCAGACAAGAAAGTAGTAATTCTTGAAAGTTAGCCTCTTAAAAGTCAAGGGAGCCTGTCATGTCTAAGCAACTGTTACAGAACAATGAAAGGCGGATAGCAAGCACACTGTGGGAATGTGGAATAATGACAACATTGGAAAAAAAAGAAAACTTAAAAGAGGATCATAAATGAGAGGAAAAAGAGCTGGGGGAAAAAGCAACCTCAATGCTGGGAATTACATTAGACGAATGACACACTATACATCAAAGATTGACAGCTGGGTTTTAAAACAACAGGCAACAAAAGTGAATGTCAACAGTCAGAAAGGAGGAGATGATAGGAATGTGAAGGTGCACCTGACCCTGTCAAAGGATGGGGCCCAGCTGCTAGGCAACACTTAAGGAAGGCAGCTGGCTGTAAGACTTCACAGTGGCCAGCTGGCCGGCCGGGGTGGTGATTGAGCTTCTGTAGGGAGAGCAAGAACCCAAGCCTCACCTCCTCCTTCTCCACCATCACTTCCAGACTCTTTACCACTCTCAAGGCAAAGGGTGAAACAAGGAGTTTACAATGTAACAGAGGAGGAACTGGCGAGACTGCTCAGTAGACAAAAGAAGCCAGGATACAGGTGCAGTCCTCAGACCCACACAACCAGACCCACACAACG
>CM053756.1:50072657-50163123 GCA_028658305.1 Pachyuromys duprasi
AAAAACAAAAACCAGAGAGATGTTGGGATACATGTCATTGCCAGAATGGACAGCTGCTTTGTGTAAAATGCATAGAGATTGTGCAGGTCAGTAAGATCACGGATTCAAGATTGTGGCTTATCTAGTCAGGGCCCTGAGTAGCATCCCAGAAAAGGCTCAACCTCATTGATTCCTCTGCAAATTCAACCATAAGACGCCTGCTAGCAGCAAGGCCAAATGGAAAAACTCATGATTCCAAGTATCAGAAAGACTTGGAAAGTACCTGGGGAGCTTCACTGCTGACGTATGGCTGGACCATTCGCCACCAACTTTATCCACAATGACCTCAGCTTGAAGCAGGAGAGGAGGGTAGTCTTTGAATGTCTCAAAATGGACTCCATGTGGGCAGGCAAACAGAACAATGCACTTATAGCAACAAGGCAGCATCTCCCTGAGTATAAGCGGCTGACCCAGGGATGACTCAAGAGATTCTGTTTCTCTCTTGCCCTCTTCTGGTGTATTTGTGTGTCCCTCTCCATCTCCCTATCTTTATTTCTTTCTGTCTTTCTGTCTGTCTGTCTCTCTACACATTTTTCCTCCTTCCCTTCCTCAAAGTCTTTTAAACAAATTCTTTTTAACGGTGTGTGTGTGTGTGATGGGGTATACGCATTTGAATGCAAGTGCTCATGGAGGCCAGAAGTGTTGGGTCTCCCTGGAGCTGGAGTTACAGGTAGTTGGGAGCAGCTTACCATGAGTGCTGGGAACTGAACTCTGGCTCCCTGAAATAACAGCAAGTGCTCTTAACCACTGAGCCATCTCTCTAGTCCCCCTTTCTGTCACTGTCTCCCTGTTTCTATTTGTTTTTTGTCTCTCTCCATGTTTGTCTCTCTCTGTCTCTCCCCTGTCTTTATCTGTTTCTATCTCTGTCTCTTTCGCTCTCAGTGTTTCTGTCTGTCTAGGTCTCTGATGCAAGTGTGGGTTTTTGTGTTAGGTACTTTTCTCACGCTATGACCAACTCCTGGAACAACTTAAAAGAGGATTTGTTTCCCTGGTGGCTTTAGAGGTTTAGTCTATGGTCACTTAGTCCCCTTGTGCTTGGGACAAGCATCATGGAAGTGAGAGTATGTGGTGACCATCACTGCTCACCTTCTGGTAGGCAGGAAACAGAGACAGTGAGACCCAGGGACCTACTTCCTGAAGCTAGGTCCCATCTCCTAATGTTCCCACCCCAAAATAGCAGCACCAACTGGAACCAGCTTTCAAGGACTGAGCCTATGGGAGACACTTGAGATTCAAACCGTGACCTCTTTTTCTCACTTACCACTTGGGACCTACAACTTGGCCTGGCCTGACATGGGAAGGTGGCTGGAGTGAATGTCTTATCACCTGCACAAGCCAGTCCTCACTGAGCCTGAGACACGGCGGGAGCTCGGTCAGCCTTTGCAGAGTGAATTAAAGCATGGGGTGGAGCCAGAGCTTGGTCCTCTTTGCTGCTGCTGGCTGCTGAGTGACTCTCTGGGACCCTGCTGAGTCATACCTTCCCCTGGCTTGGATTTATTTTTAATTGTATGTTCTGAACAGATGGACATTTCTTGGCAATTGGGAGTGAAACTCTGGATATTTGGGAAATACATCCAGAAGGAAGTGGCTGGGGTGTGACTCATACAGCCATCTGAACCCTGATGGGGTGAGCCGACTCCAGCAATTCCTGTTCAGCTGCAGGAAGCCACTGGCCTAAAGCATAGCAGTGCAGAGGGCACGGGGGATTCAGAGTCAATGGCTGGACCTGGCTTTGTTCCTCCCATGTAGAGCCTGTGACGTTGGCAGTGCCACTCAGATGGGCTGACACAGTTACCCACCCATGCATGCTTTAATCAATTAGATGAGCCACAGGCACCCATTCCAGGAAGAAGCCAGCCAGCCGTCTTATAGAGGCAGGTCGGGGAAGTCTGAAGGTGTGTGTGTGTACTGTGTGTGTGTGTGTGTGTGTGTGACCAGCCAGGCGATAGGTGCAAAAGCTGGGTAAGAGGGTTTGAAGTTTGCAGTAGAGCTGCCTGAGAACAAAGAGGGCTGTTCAAGAAGGAAGTCAGTGCCAGGCTTGGTGGTACATGCCTGTACTCCCAGCACTGTGGAGGCTGAGGCAGAAGGACCACGCTAACCTGGGCAACAACAGTATGAACCTTCTCTGAGATAGAGAAGATGAGAGATTTCCATCCTGTGACAATCCTAAAGAGGTGCAAGGGAGTTGCAATTTGCTCTGGCCTCAGAGCAATGTTGTCCCCAGCAGCAGTGACCACAAAAGCTGGGCCACACGAAACCCCAAGACTGATGGCAATTCCCCACTCTGAGGCAGGAGAAGGACAGCCAATGTGCCACAGGCCCATTGAGAATTTGGTTTCCTTTTCCTTTTATGCAGAGAAAGATAGCAATCACATACACACACACATGCATGAAAGCATCAAGTACTCTTGTGGGAGAAACTTTATCACCCTCAGTGGGGTGAGGGAGCAGTAGAAGAAAAGGAAACTTCTGTATTCAGCATCTTGTATTCTGGGCTGGAGCAAGGTCTCTAGTAGATTCCTGGAGTTTGGAGCCTGCAGGGACTTAGGAGCAGGCCATTCCTCCTCCGGCACTCCACTAGCTTGTATCTTTTTACTCGGTGGATTTTTTTTTGTCTTTTTTTCCCCCCCAGAGCTGAGGACTGAACCCAGGGCCTTGCGCTTACTAGGCAAACGCTCTGTCACTGAGCTAAATCCACAACCCCATACTCCGTGGATTTTTATCTTCACACGAACACCAGAGGTCTACGCCTGTGGTCTTTCCTCCTTGGCAGCATTCAGTCGAGACTTAGTCACTGTTCTGTAAGATCCAGAGAAGAATCTAGGTACCTCCAGCTTTGGAGGAATGAGTTTATTAAATATAAGCAAAGCACAGGGATAAAGAGAGAGCAAGAGTGTGCAAAAATCATCACATTTGATGCCAGAAACATACAGCAGAAATTGACTGGCCCCCCATTAAGGCAGACAGATGGAGTCACGTCATGTCATCCCTGTGTCGTGTTCCCCTTCTCCCCATACACACATACACCCAGAGTTCCAAGCAGAGCAGAGTCCTCTCAGGTGAGGTCTGCAAGTAGAAGAACAAACTGGCAACAAAGAGAGATGACATCACTGAATTGGATGCACTCACAACAGTTTCTGCTGAATGCAGACACTGACTGGGGAAGTCGGGCATCAGCTGGAGCTGAGCTTTCTCACCATGGCTGAGCTCCTCATAGCTGACGGCTGTGGGCGTGTTCCCGCTGCGGAAATGTCTCTGCCATGGGATGAACAACGGTCACCCGGTTGGAAATGCTTCGCCTTCTAGCTGTGCTCAAGGGCACCGTGTTTTACCCTTGGGCTGTTCTGCTGTTCTCTTCGCTCTGTGCCACAGTTAGTGAGGCCCAACTCACTCCAGACAAAGGACCTCAGAGGATATTTTGTGACAAACAGCTTTGGGTCTGAAATGAGACGGAGGGGTCAACTCCCACTTCTAGAGCCCAAGCAGCCCATGACCATGTAATAAGACAATGTAGATTACAGCTTCATAGGAAAACCTCAAGGAGCTGGGTGCCGGTGATGCAAGGTTACTCAACATCAGCTTTGTCCTCTGTCTACTTCATTCCTTGTGCCTCGTGAGCCAAGACTCAGCCAAGGGGAGAGAGAACTGATGTAATCAGGGTCAGCGTTCACCTGGGAGACCTCACCACTAGGGTAGCTGGGAGTTGAGACTCACACGTGCCACTCTTCAGGAGGAATGCTTGGTCCTGCGTGCCCCTTCCTGCTTCCTGAGGCGGTTCCCTCCAGCTGAGACCCATCACAGCCCACAGAGCCTCAAGCGTGTTTCCAAGTGTGGAGGAAAGTTCACGCAGAGCAGAAAGAGAGGAGGAGGAAAGCCAGACCCGCTCCACCCTGATGCTCTGGGCACTTCACAGGCCTCTGTTGGACCAGCAGGGGAATGTGTGGGTGGGGGAGGTCAGCGGTGCTGGCCTGGGGAGCAGGAGCATGGAAGCAAGGTTAGAGGCAGCTGGCAGCACTCCAGGCTCAGAGGAGGGTCAGTGGGGCCTGGGAACAGAGTGGCCCTTAGCGGGGTGACTCAGCCCCAGCCGGTGGGGGAAGGACACAGTTAGGCCCTTCTACAACTGTACTGTAGGGCTGGGCATGATGGCCTGGCTCCCCGCCCACATCCCAGCTCTGTGGGAACCCCCTTGCCCATCCCAGACATCTGCAAAGCCTCTGGAGGCTTCCACTCTAAGCTACTCCATTACTTCCAGCTGAGGACAGCCAATGTGCTCTCTCTACAGCCAGAATACCCTCTGCACCATCCAAGTGCACCATGTCTAAGCCACTCATCCCTGAGACACATGCTTGCATGTGCATGTATGAGTGTGCACACATTGTATGTGACAAAGTATGTGCACCTGTGTGCAGTGAATATATATACACATGTGTGAAGACTGCTGCCCCAGAATTGGTTCCCAGGACAAGACACTTTCTGTGACTGTCACCTGTGATCTTTGGTGGAGGCATAAGGAAGAAAGGTGGCCTGAAGGAAAGGCCTTCTGGTGGGCATTTCGGAGGAGACACCTCAGGGTGTCTGTGCGGCCTTGTCAGGTGGGGGGCTTGAACAGGTAACTGAAAGTCCTTGGGTCTGCTTTACAATAGAGACATCTAGTCCAAATTGTTCAGCTGCCCCATGGATATCAGGAAAGTACACGCTTGCGCCTTTGGAGATGAGAGAGTGCAGGGCAGAGTCACTCCCTAGGCTTCCATGATCTGCCTTGGAACAAGCATGTACGTGTGTGCCAAGGTGTGCATAGGAGCAGCACACCAGAGGGCAGGTGTAGGGACACACAGCCCTTCAGAACAAGTGGAGCAGGAGGGAGGAGGTGCCATGTCCCCATGTCCTGGGACCCCCAACCATCACCATGCCCTTGGCCATCTGGGACACACAACCAACCTAATGCCTGTCTTTGGCAAGGTGGCACCCCTTCCTAGGGAGAGATAGGCTCCTGGCTGATGGACATGCAGACTTGGAATCGAAGTAAGGTTAGCACAAGACTGCTCACAAGTTTCCAGACAGCAGCCAAGACAGGTACCACGCCCGGTGCTCAGGCTGGGTAAATCAGCCACCCTCCCCTAGGGGTATCTTGACCCCACTTCCTTCTGCTACTGTTTTTCTGGGGCTCATAAAGAAAATATGATTTAAAATAGAATCTATTCTCAACCCAAAGAGCTTCAGCAGACAGATGAGGGAGGAGCTCTGATTTCATCTCAGAAGGCCCCTGAAGGCATCCCAGGAAGACTGACTCAGGCAGCACTGCACGCCAGCACCTCTGGAGCCCATGGCCTGCTGAGTCAGGCCTTCTCCACCCAGGCTCTGTCTTCCAGGGCCTCGAGGAAGAGTTCCCGAGAGTAAGACAGACGGCTCACCAGCCTTGGCAATTTGCCTGCATCTAGAGAGAACGGAGAGAGGCCGAAAGGAAATCGGGGAGTCTCTCAAATCTTTCTTTGGGGAGAAAATGTTCCTCACCGGAAGTCTGCCGGACAAGCAAGAAACCGGAGCAGAGAGCACTCACCTCTCCGCTGCCTGAGAAGGCTGAACGTGTCTCAGCCATATTTCCCATGAGCAAACAGGGACACAGGGGCTTCCTTGAAACAGAACAGCAATGACAAAAACAGTTGTCCAGACCGCAGCCTTGGAGGGATTAAGCTCAGGAACAGGCCACATGCTGGGCCTAAGGGGGTTGGGGTATGGGACGGGACACCAGTGCAGAGGTAATCAGGGAAACGATGCCCACCCACACAGTGCTCGCTCAAGAACTCTCCTGCTGAAGGTTAACTGCCTCCTCAGACCCAGGCATCCTGTGCTTCAGACCACCAAGTGCCTCTGGTGCCTGTGAGGCGCCTCCGTGAGGGTCAGGCATGCGGTCAACAGCGGCCATCAAGGAACTGACCTCATCACTTTGTCAGTACCTAGCGGTGCTGCCTGCCCAGCTGGGATCACCAAGGTGATTTCTAAAACTAAACACTTTCAGCTTTCTCGGGATCTGCAATCAACACGAACCGGGGTGCAGATGTGGGGAGGGCCAGGGCTTTTCTCACATCCAAACTCAGGTCAGGATTATCAAGAAAAAAAAGATAGGGTGAAGGAATTTGATGATGGAACACAAAACAAACCCTGCAGCTTCCTTGAAACCAAGGCAAGGTACCCAGGGAAGGACTGGAACTTGTCAGGGAGCACACAGATCGCTGCTGTGGATTCACAGTGTGAGCTAGCCTGTGGCTAACATCTATGCCATGAGGACATACCCACTCCAGCCTCTGCTAGGGACACCCCCAGCCTCGTGCAGGGCAGCTTCCTTAGCCGGCAGCAGGATGCTCCCACAGGTGGCTAGCTCCTGAGAGTCACTGTGACCCCCCTTTCTCAGGGGGAGCAGTCCCCACCATAACCTCCCTTTGTGTCCTGAGTCCTGATGTCAGCCAGTAGCCCAGGACCCAAGGGTACAGCTGCCACAAGTGGAGTCCCCATCCCTTAGGGACACCTGACACCCACTTCCCCAAAGAAAGGCCACCAGCAGGGAAAAGGTCCCAAGCCAGGTGCTCCGTGGCTTCTGTTCTCCTTTCATTTCTGTCACTATGATAGCGTGCCCTGGCAAAAAATAACTTAGAGAATGGGTTATCTCAGCCCATAGTTCCAGGTTAGAGTCCCTCACTGCAAGGAAGCCGGAGGCAGCAACCTGAAGCAGCCAGTTCCTGTCAACCCACGGCCAAGAGCAGAGAGAATGTGTGCTTAGTACTCAGCAAGATTCCTTAACCCTGTGTAGCCCAGGGACCAAGCTCATGGAATGATGCTGCTCACAGTGGGTGGATCTTCCCATATGAATTAGCATAATCAACTGGATGAATCCCCCTACAGGACATGCCCACTGGTGTCATCTAGGAAATCCCTCCCTGAGAGTTTCTTCTCAAACCATGATAGGTTGTGTCAAGTTGACAACCAGAACTATCCATCATGCTGAAAGAGGGAGATGAAGCAGAGGAATAAGGGACATATGGGCAGGTGTCACATAGCCCCTCCCCCTCCAAACAGGACTCTGTGACCCAGCCCCTTCTACCTTCTTCCAAATGGGGAGAAAAGATTGCCTCTGGAGACAGTCCTGGTCCATAGGCAAATGGCTGTTTACAAAGGTAAAAGGAGAAACCTCATGTTAAGATGAGGTGTTTAATTTTAGTTGGGTATGTTAATTAGGTGAGCCAAAGGGGGCTTTTGATTGCTGGACTTCAATACGTTGACCGCTGGACCTTGGTAGTCAGCCTCAGGAAGAGGAAGTGGCCAAAAAAGGGAATAGACTTAGTGGCTAGTTTTAAGAATGTAATCTAACGGTTTTTAGCAAGGCAGAGGGAATGGAGGAGAAGGGCCAGGCCTGCAAGAGCCATGTCTGCACCCTCAGGCTGGCTAGAGCCCCTTCAATACTCCTTCAGCCTGCTAGATGACACCTGTCAAGATTGGGCCCGGCACCTGCCCTTAGTATATAGGGCAGGAAACTCACGGGCTGTCTTCTGTAGAGAAGTATCTGTGTGTACGTATCTTTGAGGGGCGTTAGCTCACTTTTGGAGGGAGGCCAGCTGGTCATGCTCCCTCAGGATCTTCCACCAGGCATTTCCTGGGGCTGAGTTGCAACCAGAAGTCAGCAGTATTGGAAGCAGCTATGAAGAAGATCCACTGAGGGGCCAGGAGAGGGGTGCAGAACCAAGCACCAGTGAGGAGGGGCCATCTACCTTAGTTCCATGTCCAAAGCCAAAGGAGTTAGTGTCCCCTTAGTCTCAAAAAGCCAAAAGAGTTCTGGGGCCAGGAGCATTCAGGGGTCTCCCACTCTGACCAACTGAGAGATGCTAAGAGTGCATCCACCCCTCAGCGGGGGCAGTGGGTTAGGGGTTTCTATGGCAACCAGCCTCCTCCCCGCTATTAAAGGAGCAAGATGCAGCTCTGTTATTGAGCCCCTGTTGCGGGGGGGGGGGTCACAGAGAGACTCTGAGGTGAAGTGACAGTTGGAAGGTGATGCTGGTTGAATGGCGGTGCCATGCCAGCTGTCAAAATCAGATACAACCGCTTGCATTTGGGTGTGCATGGAGGTTCTAAGAGAGGCACCTGTGACCTGTGACCTGCACCCTGTAGGGCTGTGATCTCAATGAGAGGTCAAGCCAGAGAAAAGACTCTCACGCCTTGCTCAAACTCACCTCTTTCCCAGACCTCCAGAGTCTCACCAAGTGTGTCCCTGCTGTTAGAGTGGTGGCAACAGGAGCCTTTTGGTATGACCTGGGTGACTACCATGGGACTTGAACTTGAGCCTTCTTGGTCAAATTGCTCTAGGGTGACCAGGATGCTGAAAACCAATCGAGGTGCAAGGGGGAAAGGACCCGACCCCCACCAGACCTGCAAATGACAAATTATGCTAGCACTTGGTCCATGAACTCTGGCTCTAGCTCCTTGGAGTCCTCTGTGGAAGAAGGCTCAGAATAAACATCTTGGCCTGGCCTTGGCTGGGGACAGGCTGGAACGAGCCTGCCTGAGCACACAGATGGTCTGAGCACACGGTTGCCCATCTCTTCTCAAGAGGGATTCTGTTTACTAGGAAGATGGGGGCCAGGGAAGATGGTCAGGTCTTGGATTGTGGGATTCCAGTCTGTGATGTTGGTCTCTTCTTTAATCTTACGTGTATTGGCATTTTGCCTGCATGTATATCCATTTGTGTGAGGGTGTCAGACCCTTTATAACTGCCATATGGTGGGAACTGAACCCAGGTCCTCTGGAAGAGCAGCCAGAGCTCTTACCCACTGAGCCATCTCTCCAGTCCTATGCTGGTTTCTTCTTAATCAGCACTAATGTCTTAGCTCCAGCTGACCAGCAAAACAAAGGCTTTAGTTCAGTGGTCTGGTCTCTCATTAATCAGCAGCCACTACAACCCTGGCTAACCAGAACCAAAAAATCCTCAACTCAAAATAGCAAACCTCCCTGAGAGAGTCATTAAGTGACTGTCAAACTTTCCTTCACCTTCACAAGCCAGAATTGTTCTCCACACTCTTATCTTACAAACTCCCACACAAAACTCATCTCTGAGCCCTCAGTGACTTTTCTAGGCCAAAGTTCCAGAGCCCTTCCCCAATCCTCCCCAAAATAACATGGTCAGGTCTGTCAGAGCAATACCCCATGATCCTGGTGCCAGTTTGTCGTAGTTAGGGTTACTATTGCTAGGATGAAACACCAGGACCAAATACAACTTGGGGAAGAGAGGGTTAGTTCACTCACAGGTCCATGTAATAGTTCAGGACAGGAACTCAAACATGATGCAGAGGCTATGGAGGGGTGCTTCTCACTGGCTTGCTTGCTCCCCACGGCTTGCTCAGCCTGCTTTCTTACAGAACCAGGACCACCAGCCCTGAGATGGTACCACCCACAATGGGCTGGGCCATCCCACATCAATCACTAATGAAGGAAATGGTTGCCAGGCCTGCCTATAGCTTGATCTCATGGAGGCATTTTCTTAACTGAGGCTCCCTTCGCTCTGGTGACACTCTAGCTTGTGTCAGGTTGACATAAAACTAGCCAGCACAACAGGAATCTCAGGTTCCATAGGTCTCCACGGGAGTCCTGGGGTCTTAGGAAAGGATGTCCTTGGCCAGCTTCTCTGACTCTCTGAAGCAGGTCTCTTTTCACACCTCCTACCCGGGTGTCTTGATGCTGCAGATTGAAGGCTCAGTTTAAAGGTATCAGTGCCCTGTGATGCCCAGCATTCCTTCCCTATATGGCAGGAGAGTCTACTGGTTTGTGAACCAGACCTTCAGTGCCCAGGCAGAGCTCATGGTGGGGGCTCCTGGTCCCCTGGGAAGTAAGTGACAGGTGCAGGCACTGTCACCTTAAGAAGAAAGAGAGAGGGTGAGGGCTGAGACACACATGGTCATCCAGAAGCCACTGTTAACAGAAAGACCAAAAGCCAAAACCCAAAAAAATTCATCGTCATAAAGACCATCTGATTAGAGAGAGAGGACTGGCCCCCCTCTTCAAGCGAGGGAGCTAAGGTCAGCTTTGAAAATATGCAGCCTCAGCACACTGCCGCCAAACAGCTCTGTGAACTTGGACTTGGGGCCTCTTTGCTGTGATTATGAACATATGGCTACTTCCCTTTGAAGGAAATGGCTGTTTCTTAATCAACTTAACCCCCTACACACACACACACACACACAGAGCTTCATTTTAAAATAACTTAAAACAAAAAAGAAACCAAAGTTACAGAAACAGGGACCATTCTGAATCTTCATTCTTCCCTGCCAATTCTTTGCCTTTGGGCCCATTACCCTTATTCCCCACTCCCTACAACAGCGGTTCTCAACCTTCCTAACACTGCGACCCTTTAATACAGTTCCTCATGATGTGATGACCCCCAACCATAAAATTATTTCATTGCTACTTCATAGCTGTAGTTTGAATCATAATGTAAATATCTGATATGCAAGATATCTGATATTCAAACTCCCAAAGGGGTTGAGAACCCACAGGTTGAGGACCCCTGCCCTAGAGGGTCTTAGAAACAAAGGACAAGGAGGGTGGTAAGACTTGTTATGTCCGTTTGCCATGGGGTACATGATGCCCAGGCACACGGACATTCTCCTAAACACCAGACATCAATGACCACACTGGTATGACATGACCAGAAGCTGACACACGGCAGTCAGTTTGTGTCTGTTGACCAAGTATCTCTCAGTCTCACTCTGGGGTGCAATCCAGGACTACATGCGAGACTCAAACCATGATGGCATTTCCAGGCTCCTTTGATCTGCAACACTTTCATGGGCCGCCTGGCCTGTTGGCCTTGGTAGTTTCTCCAGATCCCATGATGGGCAGTCATGTGGTTCCCACAGCCATAGGCCAGTCTTGGGCAGAAAGGTGAGTGTACTACTTAAGTCTTCTCAACTCACCACAACCTAGAATCGTCCAAGAAGAGCTGCAACTAGGGAATTGTCTAGCTTGGGTTGGCTTATGAGTATGTCTATGGGAGTTATATTGATTGCTAATTGAGGTAGAGAAGACCCAACCAGAAAGTAGGTGGCATCATTTCAAAGGACCTGAACTGAGTCAGAGTGAAGGAAGCTAGCTGAGCATAAGCACAAGGGAGCAGGCAGGATGGGTGCCCATGTTTCTCTCTGCTCTTGAGTGAGGATGTGATGTTTGGCTGTTTGATTTCCTGCCTTGACTTCCCTTCAGAAATGGATGGTAACTTGAAAATGTAAGCCAAATAAACATCTTCCCTAAGTTGTTTTTGGTCAGGGTATTTTAACACAGTAATTAAAACACAGGAAGTTTTCCCTCCTGTCCCCATGCTCCCTGAATAATGACTCATGAGACCCAAAATTTTATCTTACAGATACCCAGACTATATAGCTAGGCTCTCCTCTGCTAGCTCATAACTTAAAATAACCCATTTTACTAATCTACATTTTGCCACGTGCCTGGTTACCTCTGCTTAGGTACTATGTCCTCCTCACATCTTGTAAACCAAATCTTCCATCTGGCTCTATTCCAGAATCCCCTCTGCCTGTTGGATGTCCCACATTCTATTTCCTGCCTTGGCTATAGACCATGGGTTTTTTTTTTTTTAACTGACAGATGACACATCTGTACAACACACAAGAGATTCCTGCTACAGCAACAGAAACTAACAGGGAAGCAGGAGTAGAAATCAGGACCACAATAGCAAGCACACCTTTTAACATCTTATGTGTATTTCTTTGCCCTGCCGTACTGCATTGGCTATTATTTCCAGTACACTGCTAAGCCAGAGCAGGCAACCTTATTCATAAGTCAAAGTGGGAGGGGAATGACAGCCTTCAGGATTTCACCAACAAACCTGATTTTAGCTATAGGGTTTTCACAGGCAAACCATACGAAATTGAGAAAGTTCAATTTCAAATTTCTAACTTAAAGAGATTATCTGTGACAATGGGTGTGTGTTTGGTGACTTTTCCACATTTATTAAAATTTCATAGGATTACATATACTATATATAAGCACATGTATACAATCATATAATATATGTGGGATTTGTTACTAGTTACTCCTGGTCAGGCATATAAAGTCTCTTTTCTGAGTATTGCTTCTCTTACACTTTACACAGCATTTTATATAAGCGTTCAGGTGTGGTGTTACTCTCTTGTTTTCTTTTCTTGAAACACCTAATTCAGGCATGGCATCAGGGTCATGTGAGCTCCCAAATGAAGTGGAGGCTCCCAGCATCTTAAGGCTGTGATGGCAAAGAATCTCAGGCAGGGGCTCAAGTAACCGACCAACACATGTTGCCACACCCCTGGGAGACTAAGAGCAGGCCGTCACAGATCTGATTCTCCTGAGCCTTTCTCCTAGGTTTGCAGATGGTGTCAACCCCCTCTGTGTGTCTGCATTCTGATACCTTCTTCTAAGGATCCTGACATCTTGGCTCAAGGTCCACCACGTGACTTCACTTTAACTAAATCACCTCTAGAGCCTCATCTCTAAATCAGTGTGTCAGCCAGGTGTGCGTGCACATGCGCGTGCCTGTGTGATGTCAGGTGTGTATGCATGCACACGCATGTGCCAGTGTGTCCGTGTGCTGGCTCCACCATGGTAAAGCCCCACAAACAGGCGGACACAACAGAGGTTGCGCTGGTGGCACACGCACACTGGACTTGACAGCGGGTCTCTGGGGGTCAGTGAGAACTAGCAGAGTGTGGATGTTGGATTTGGTCAGTTGTCCAGTGTGCAGCTGGGCTGGGAGGTGGCCTTCCTCTGTGAAGCCCCTGGAGGCACAGACCTCTGGCTTTTCATCTCTCAAGCATCTTCCTGCAGCCTGCTTTGATCAGGCCCCAGCTTCTCAGCCCCCAGGCCTGCAGTTCCCCTCACAGCTGGGCCTGAGCTGAGAGAAGGGGATCTGGGCTGTGGCACAGTCTTGCATCAAATTGCTGCTCTTGGGATTAGCCCGTGGCCCCAGGCCAGCCCCCCCCCCCCCCCCCCCGGGCAGGAAGTAGGCCCCAGGTGCCAGTGCTCAGCAGGGTGTATGGCCCCCTAATGTATGGAAAGAGGTCAGGTTGGGGCCAGGCTGTCAGACTTTCCAGGGATGGGCTCCCCATTATCTGTGTGGGAGGAAGGAAGTGGTCCTGGGAGAGGCAGATAAGCCCTCTGCCCCACAGGAAGGGTGGCTAGTGCATTCACCCAGGCCCTCCTCTCCCCAGAATCTGTGGGCCCAGGTTAACCCCTGGAGGCTGTGGGAGACAAGACCCGCCTACGAAGCCACACACAGACAGACACACCCTCCAATGAAGGGCCTCTCACTGAGGGCTTCCGGGGCAGCAGATGGAGGTGCCCATCTTAGACCCCTGGGCAGAGGCAGCACCAGTTCTCTGACACACGCTGGCCACTTCTTATCCAGCACTTTTTTGGCTCTGTATCTAACTGCTATTGCGCTCCCATCCCTGCTGGACCTCGGGTGTCCCCAGGCCCCTTGCTGGCCCCTCCTGGCTCTCCTCTTTGCAGAGTCCCTAGCGATCCCTGGCCTTTGGGTCTGCTACTGGTCCTGAACACGTGCTTGTCATGTTGGGCTCTGAACTTGAAGCGGCCACAGAGAGGAACCACAGTGGGTAGCAAAGACACAGGACGGCACCCCCAGGGATGGCTGTCAACTCCAGCTACCATCCCTGACCGTGGCCTTTAGCCATCTACACCCTAGAGCCACCAAGTCAGAACCTGAGAGGAGCAGGTCTCCCCTCTTTCTTGGACCCTGTTTATTCCCTGACCAACAGTGTTCCTAGGCTCTGGGGAACTGCAGCTTCCCAACTGGCTACTTGTTGTCTCCACATCAGACAAAAAGCCTTCCCTTAAACTCTGTGACATTTCAAAGCCATTATCTGCTAATTCATCTCCAGGCAAATTGATCTCGCCTGGTATCTCTACAGATTAGACAGGACTGAAGAACCAAAACCTGTCCTGGCTCCTGTAGGACCTTAGGGGAGGCTTGGGCAGGCCTCCTTGTCCCCAGGACCTGGGTCAGGGGAATTCTAGCCTGGGGTCTCCTCAGGAGCTCAGGAGAAGGGGACAGTAGGTGTCATGGAAGCCTGAGCCCACTTTGGGGTCAGAAGTGGTGGTCTCTGCTTTCCAGTGCTAAGACCAAGGGGTTCTAGAGCAAGCCAGGCCCAGCACTCAAGGATTCTAGACAGATGCATACACTTGTGTGTGTGTGTGTGTACATGGACAGACACAATATGCATGTAAACATGCACAAGCCCGCTAACGTTCATGCTACAATTCATGTGTATGCTCTCATGCATGTTGTATGTTTCTATGTGATAAGAAACATACAACATATAGAAACATATGTTTCTATATGTGTGTGTGGTGTGTGTATATGTCTGTTCGCCCTGAGTGAGTATCGACAGTATGTATGTGTGGAGGTGTGTGCGTACATACACTTTCAAGTTTAGGAGCCACACCGTTGAACAGTGTGGAAATGAACAGAAGCGAGCTCCGGTGCTTATCTGAGGCATTGAAAGAACAAGGCTGACCACGTCTCTCCTTCGGGGGCCCCCTCGAGTTCCCAAGAGGCTCATTAGGGAAGACGGATGAATCCTGGCAGGCGGGAGGCCTCTGGAGTCTCATGTGTGTAAGCATGTACACACACACACAGAGGCATGGCTTGTGGAGTTCATTTCTGGTTATAGGGGTTGAAATCAGTGGCTCTGTGCTAAGGCCCAGGAGACTTGAAGAGCTGTGGGGACACATGCCCATAGAGGTGGCAGAGAAGAAAAGGGGACTGCAAGTCTCCATCACTCTGTCCCACCCTCAACACCGCTGGGGACATGGGAGGATGTGTGGTCAGTGCCCAGCGGCTGTTGTTTGGACTATGAGGACCTTCTATCTGCCCGTCATCCCTATGGCAAAATCACAGCACACGCACAGCAGGATGCCAAGCTAGGCTGGCCTTGAGCATAAATGGAGCCCACAAGTCTGGGAGATGATACTGACTTCCTCACCACAGGACTATGTAAATTTCCAGCATCGCCAGCATCTGCCCAGGAGCACGTGCTATGCCTCCTGCCAATCACAGAGACCTTCATTCTAACAGCTGTGTAATAAGCCCATTGTCTACACAAGCCGACATTCATTTACCTGTATGGAAAGTGTTAGCAAGCCTTGCTCTGCCAGCTGGGGTCCGAGCTGACCTCCCTGTGTACACAAGTCATTCACTCCCCTGACCGCAAGCCTGGGGCACTCGTTTCCTGGCCTCGGTTCTATGTGGACAGTGACTCTGTCCTGTTTGCCAGCAAATCCCAGGCTCTGGATACCAGATGTCCCCGAGCTCCCTTCTGAACACATCAGTGTTTCATCTTTCACAGCGGGAACCGGGCCTGGGCCTCACGATGTGGCACCTTCCGTTCTCTCACGGGGTTTCATGAGCTGCAGAGATTTCCTTGGCCCCTGCTCTGAACCACGGTGTGTGTTGGCACGGCTGTGTACTGTTTTAGCGTCTGGTGGTGAGGCTTCTTTTTCATTGCTTGGGTGGCCAGAAGCATCCCACTTTACTCTCGTTTCTGTACCATCACTGCCCCCCTCCCCCATGCCATACACACTGTACGCTGCCCAGAGATTTTTGTGAACCTGCAGATCTATTTTTTTTAAATTATTTTTGTAACTCGCCTCTCAGTGCCTGAAAATAAGGCATCCCTACATTTATTTAAGTCTTCCCTAATCAACCTTAATAAATATTTTATAGTCTTCAGAATCTTTTGTGAGGGGAGATAAGTCAGTGGGTAAGCGAGCTTGCTCTGCAGACATAAGAAGCCGAGTTCAGATTTCTGACCCTCACATAAAAAGCCAGGCATGGCTGCATTTGTCTGTAATCCCAGCACTTGGGGGGGACAAGACAGGTGGAGAATTTCCAGATTGGTGAGAGACCCTGTCTCAAAGGCAATATGGCAGAGAGTGATAGAGGAAGATAGTGAAATCCTACAAAGGCATTCACATGCTCAGGCATAGGCGTTCCCCTATACTGTCACACATGCCCTATACCGTCACACATGCATACACCACACACACACACAGATCTTTGGTGATTCTTCATTTATTATTTAATTTCATGTGCATTAGTGTGAAGGTGTCAGATCCCTTGGAATTGCTGTTACGGACAGTTGTGAGCTGCCATGTGGGTGCTAGGCATTGAACCCGGGACCTTTGGAAGAATAGACAGTGCTCTTAACCACGGAACCATCTCTCTGGCCCCTATTTGGTTGCTCTTGAAATGGTGGCATTTCCTAAACATTTGCTTCAGGTCTAACTAATGGTTAAAATCTGTATGCTTACCTTACCCAGTGTCTTTGCCACAGTCACTTTTTTTAAAACAACTGCTTTATTGAGATATACTTCACAAGCCCTAACCTCACCTCCTGTACATAAAAATCAAGTGGTACTGAGTGTGTCCATAGACCTGTGCAGGAGAATTACAGCCAGGGTCAGAAGGGCTGCATCGCCCACTAGCCCCACACAAGAAAAAGCCAAGACCTGACCCACCCCAGAGAGAAAGCAACCAGGGCCTGCAGCAACGTTAAACTCACCTTTAGTCGAGAGGACTTATCTATAAATTCTTCGGATTTTCTACATACACAGTCAAATTCCTGGGCTTGCTGTTACAGGGGCCTGCAAGAACCGATGGAAAAGATTGATAAAACCAGGGCTGCTGGGAAAGAAGCTGGGCGTTCAAAGGCCAGTTTGCAGATTTTGCTGATAGAAGCCAGATGCTGTTGGCCACTGCATGTGGACAGTCCGAGTTTTAACGGAAGTTGCCTTCACATCCCAAGCGTGGAAGATTTACTTATTTAATTTTATGTGTATGGGCACTTTGCCTGCATGCATATATATGTGCACCATGTGCATGCCTGGTGCCATGGACCCCCTGGAACAGTTGTCAGCCACCATGTAGGTGCTGGGAATTGAACCCAGGTCCTCTAGAGCAGCAGGTTCTAGAGGCTCCCAAACACTGAGCCATTTCTCCAGCCCTGCCCACAGTCCATCTTAAAAGGTATTTCTAGAGCTTCTCTCTCCCCTCTCCAGGGAGTATCTACAGGGAAGGCTGATGTTGCTGCAGCCAGGAAGGCAGGCCGCCATCCCTTGGCAAGCCCCAGAATCCCACTGGATCAGCAGGTCCCCTTGACCAAGCTTCTTCCCTTCCCCAGCCTGGGGAGCCAGCACGGAGCCCACGGTGGGGGACAGTGAATCACAAGTCAGCCCTTCCCTTGGTACTCAGAGAGCAAAGCACCTGCCCTCTGCAGAGGGGCTGCTCTGAACCCCAGGAGCCGAGAACAATGGAGAATACAAATTCTCCATGAAATACGTTTTCCTGTGCTAGCGTGAGCTACGGTGGGAGGAAGAATCTCTGTTGAAGAAAGATACCTGGCAAGTCACAGAGGGAAGTGTTTCAACAGTACACTTAGAAAAGTTTGCACACTTCAAATTTGGCATTCCACCAGAATAAGAATTATATATATTTAAATATATATAATTATATATATATAATATATTATATATATATATAAATATATAATATATAATTATATATATATATTTATTTATTTTAAAGACAAGATCTCATAAAGCCCAGGCTGGCCTCAAACTCCCTTGAGTAGCTAAGGATGACCTTGAATTTCTTCTTCTACCTCGACCTCTCAAGTGAAGGGACTAAATAAACATTCAAGCATAACCAGGCAAGCCAAAGAGAGTGAAAACCTTTCCCCTTCCTCTTCTTCCCCCTTCTCCTACCCCTTACTCTCTCTCTCTTTCTCCTCCCCCCCATTCCCTCTGTCCTGGGGCCTGAAGAGAGCATGGAGGGCATGACAGAGGGCTACCTGGTCCCACCTGCCAAGCCTCCCACAACTCCAGTTTGTCTCCATGAAGCGTGCCTTCCTTCCCAAAGGGAGGAGGCCAGGCTGACACCTCCATTTGAAAGATGACGGCTTCTTGGCAGAAATGAGCAAATGTGAATGCTGTCAAGCTCCCTCACTTTCCCTGCAAATTCCATAGCGCCAGCCAGCCTGCTCCTATGGAACTAATGGTGTTCTGAGTCAGAGATTCCATTTGGGTGTCAGCTTCCACCCAGAGGAGGAAGTTCTGGGTGACTTGTCGGTAAACTCAGATAAGATACGGGTAGACAGCCTGCTCTGTGGATGGACGCCTGGAGAATGAACAGTGGCCGCTTGTGAAAACGCTTCCTTCCAAGGCTAATATTTTCAGAAGGAAAAAAAAAAGTAACAAAGGTTATGACTGTTACATTTGAAATCTTGACAAGGCCCCGTCTGGTCATTAACCTGCTAAGCAGAGCCAAACTGCTGGTCACACGTCACTAATACATTTGTCCAGCCCCACACAGTGCCGGATGAGGGCCAATCCATGGCGTCATCAATATGAACATATCCGCATCCGCTAGGTGCTGTGCCTGCCTCCTGTGAATAGGAGCCGTTGGGATGGGTTTCTATAAACCTGAAACCGCCCTTCGAAAGAAAACCTACTAACTTCAAAAAACGTCAAGAACTCCAACCTCAGACCCTTTCATTAACAAACAGTGCAGGTTTCTCCTAAAACAACATCAGTCACCTTCACCGTCAAACTTGAAGAATTCCGCATACCGCGTTTGGAAGGCTGGCCTTTCAGGAATTCTCTGGGTGACCAATGTGCTTCTGAGCACCACGTTAGAAAGCACACGGGATGTTTTCTTCCAAATGACCTCCTTTCTGTGGGTTGGCCATGGCAGTTGCTGTGAAGACACCTTCATCTCCATCTGAAAATTGCTTGCTTTAACCTGCACTTTTAAAAAGTGGATCTCCCTAATGATCTTCACCTGAAAAGTCCCACCGCATTCTTATCTGATTGCAGTGAAGCACAGAGGTTCTCTAAGGCTTTTTTGTACTTGTAAGACGATAACATTAAAGAGGAAAAGCCCATTCGGTTTAAAGTCTGAAGTTCAAGACCACCCTCCCCACCACAGCAGGTGATGGGGCTGACGAAAGCAAGTTAAGAGGGGAAGGGTTTTGATTTTGGTTTACAGTCTGAGTCTGTAATCCCCCATGTTGGGGAAGTCACGGCAACAGGAGGCTGGCCACATCACATCCACAGTCAGAAAAAAATCTCTGCGCAATGAATGTACGTCCTCAGCCTGGTTTCTCCGGTCTATAGCCTGGAATCTCTGCCACCCACCGTGAATGGGTCTTCCCACTTGAATTAACCTAACCAGGACAATCCCCAGCGGGTATGCCCAGTCCCATGTCTCGGGTGGTTCTGTATCCCATGAAACTGATTTGTGGAGGTTAACCGCCATGCCGGGTGCCTCAGACCCTCCTGGGAAATCAGTGGCCGAGGACAGTAGCATGGAGCAGTTCTCGGGGACTCACCCTGCCAGACACCTCAAGGAGTCTCAGCTGAGGGCTCAGTCCCCAGCAGATGGCAAATGGATGTGCCAGTGCCCACAGGGCAGCCAGCTGGGGCTCTGCCATCTCACCAGATTCCTTGGACATCCAGGAGGCGCGTGGCTTCCACCTCACTGTCTAGCAAAGGAAATAGATGAACAGAAGGAAAATTGATATCATAGGAACCATGAAAGAACACAGGGTCTGGAAAGAGGCAGGAATAGACACCCCAAGCTATGGAAGAGTTGCCTGGAGATGGTTACCACTTGTGGGGGTTGGAGGAGGTAAGCAATGGAGATAGGCCAGGGCACAAATGACTCTTCCAGAAGTCCAGAGAGGTTCTATGAAGTGGAGAAGAACCCCAGCAGCTTTCTCCAATGACCCAAAGTACTAAAGGGACACCCAGACCTCACCATGGCCCCATGGAATGAGGCAGGGGGCCACAATGCAGACCTGGGGGAGGATATGAGCCCAGGTTCCCATCAAAGGAAGTCCCCTTAAGTCAGGCTGCAGATCCTTGCCTGTGTCCGGGACATAGTCAGGCATGGACGTGTCTAGGGACAGCTGGCAGCATTGAAGAGACACTGAAGATGGCAGGCATATAGCAACCAGGGACTGCAAACTCAGCTGAACTCAAGTGGCACGAACTCCTATAGTAAAGATGGGCATGGGCAGAGGGAAGAACAATCATGATGGGCTGAGTACTAAAAAGCCCAGATCTCAAAGCCCTAACTCATAGGACCCCAGGATGACATTGCTTTCAGAGACAGGGTGCTGAGAGAGATCATTAAGGCAAAATGGAGGAATCATCACCGGCCTGTTGAGGGGTATTCACCAGGGGAGACTGCTCAGACATGGGTTTAAGCCAACAGAAAGTCTATTAGCTGGCTGGTGACTACAGTGTGACACTGAGCCTTTCTCAAGATGACCTCTTAAGCACAAAAACCATGTTCTGGGTGGATATACTTCAGTTAACAAGAACAGTTAGCCAGCAGAACAACAGAAGCTGAGAAGCAAGGCGAGTACATTTAGAGACTTTCCCAAGAGCTATGGATTTGGATGGACTAGGTCTTTGTTTTAGTTCTGGCAGGTGGTGCTGTCTATGTGCTGAATTTTATAGTCTGAACGGGACTTCCATCATGGAGTCAGTTGTGCTAAGGTCCAGGGCCTTGTTATAGGTCCTAATCAGTCCTTGCATGAAGAGACCAGAACACAGATCCACAAGCAGCAGCCACCTGAGGACATAAGAAGACGTCATCTAGGAGCCAAGAGGGAAGCTCCCTAAAGGACCTACCCTGTGACACCATGATCTTAGACGCCAGACTCCAAAGTAAGCGATCAAGTGACCACTGAGCATACCGCAATCTGGGGGCTCTGGGATGCCAGTTCCCAAAATCCAAAGTGCTCTCTTCTAGGTCAGCAGCAGATTGTGTGCCCCACAATCCATACAGTGTTTACCCCAAAGAGATGTAGACATCAGTGTGCATTTGTCTATGTCTATGTCCAGAGCCTTCATGGCTCACTCACTGCAGCTTTGTTTGTCTTTGGGTATCAGACTCTGAGCTGGTTTTGTTGTTGTTGTTATTGTTTGTTTGTTTTGTGTTGTTTTATCAGCCCTATAGAAGCTAGTCTTTTGGAAGAACGACTCTCAAGTGAGAAAATACAAGTCTGTGGGGCATTTCCTTGGTTAATGATTTATGTGGGAGGGCCCAATTCACTGTGTGTGGTGCCATCTCCTCTCTGGGCAGCTGCTGCTGGGCTATATAAGAAAGCAGGCTGAAGCTGGGTATAGTGGCACTCACCTTTGGTCCCAACCCTTTAGAGAGGCAGGCAGAGCTCCGTGAGTTCCAGACCAGCCTGGTCTACATAGAGAGTTCTAGGACAGAGCTTCAGAGTGAGACCCTACCTTGGGATGGATGGATAGATAGATAGATAGATAGATAGATAGATAGATAGATAGATAGATAGATAGATAGATAAAAAAGAAAGCTAGCTAAGCAAGCCAATATTCAGCATTCCTTCAAGGTTTCTGCTTTGGTTCCTGCCTCAGCTTCCCCTGATGATGGATGGACTAGAACCTATAAGACAAATAAACCATTTCCTCCCCAAGCTGCTTTTGGTCATGGTGTTTTTCATAGCAATAGATAGCACACTAGGACAAACCGTCAGGCAAGCTGTGGTCTGTCAGCAGACGTCACTCAGCCGCAGTAAAGGACTCACAGCCCGGAGGCTCACAATTAGCTAAGCCAGAGGGACACTCAGAAAAGTCACAATGGTGACAGACTGGCAGATACAAGAGGCCAATGGGGAGAGAACAGGGAGGAAGAATAAGGTGACTTATGGGGATCTTTTTGGATCCAGGGCTGTCCTGGATGCTCACTGGGATGGCACAGATCTACCATGTGTTGGAACCCATAGCACTGTCCCACAAGAGAAAGGACCACGCTTACTCAAATTGTCTCTGCAGATCCTGTGCTTCACACCCTGGGTTCTGGGTGTTATGGGGCCATTGTCTTTTGGCGGGATAGGGAGTCTGCATTTCTGTTTCTCCAACACTCACTGGCTCTCCGAATGTGGCTCTGAGAAACTAATGGGTAAGCGCTCGAAGAGCAAAGTAGAACCCCATGAACTTCCTCTGACGACATGATCCTGACATGCGTGCTGAGACTGGAGCATCAATTGCCTCTTCCTCAACAGAAGGACTTGGGACTTGCAAGTAAGAAACCGTATCACAGAGCGTCCTCCAAGTAGCTCCCCGAGACACACCTGGTTCTCCTATGGTTTTTTTTGAGGCCCCTTGGATGAGGCTTGCTAGGTCCCCAAGTAACCAAGCTCTGCCTCTCTCTCAATGAGTAGAGCAGAGGAAGGCAATGACAGTCCAGGTCACCTGGGTTAAGGAGGCAGCTCAGTGCTCCCAGCATAAGGTGACTTGGAGGAACCTTGACCCCTCGCTCGCCTTCTCCTTTCAAGGCTCAGACCTCAAGATTTCCCGTGAGACGCCATCAGCCAAGTCTACGTGGAGGGGTGTGCCACAGCTTCCCGAGAGCTGCTCAAAGGTGACAGGGTTCAAGAAAAGACAGAAAAACGCCACCTACGGAGCCCCATCCCGAAATGCCGGGGACACCAGGCATCTAACAGTCTGTGGTTTACTGAGAGACGACTGCTCAGCTATAATTTTCTGGTTTTGACAAATGTCCCCTGGTTATTCAGGACACCCACTGTCAAGGCTGGAGGGACACGCCGTAGGCTTTTCAACATCTTCCTAAATCCAGAGTTACCTCTTAGACAGCATGTGTTCAGGGAGACCATCTCTGATCTCATGGAAGTTGGCTAGCCTGGTGAAGCTGGAGCCAGGACAATAAGGGGAGGTCTGTGTACCCACCGGCAGAGGCAATTGAAAACGAATCCAAAAGGATTTTGTAATGCTAAGAGCTGCAAGCCACAATTACCAGCTGTACCTGAAAGTAAGTCTTTCCTGTATGCTGGAGTTTCACAACAATGGAGCAATTATTCCTCAATCACCAAACCAGCGGGTCCTGAGGCAGCCCCCACCTCCAATATCAGGAATGTCCTTCCTTCCAGACACGAGTGCCTCTTCTGGGTCCTTCACATCACACTGTGGGTTCTGGATACTATAAGGTCTTTGTCTCCTGCGTTTCCGTTTCTCGAAAACCCAGCAGCTCTCCAAAAGTGAGTTAACCACTCTTAGGCCGTCTGTGCTATGTGTCTGTCCCAGTGGCCACCTGCCACGAGTGCCCATTGGCTGACTGCCCACCGGGGAGTCAGGCTAGCTGCACCTGTCCTCCAGGGCGCCAGGAAGGGTGTGCCCAGGGTGAGTGTGCTTCCCCTCTACCATAAGCCCCCACCCATGAGGGAGTGTAGAAACACTACCTCCTCTTCCTCTCCCTCCCTCCTTACTCGTCTTTTCTCACCCTTCCCCTCTTCCTCCTCTTCCCCCTCCTCCATGCCCAGTAAATCCAGCATTACTTTCTCACTTCATAGATGGCAAGAAGGCATCCTGAAAGACTAGGTGAAAAAGACTTCCAACCGCAGGGATCTGCCTGGTAGGAATGCATGCCTTACCTTAGTTGGGTAGTACACCATCCATCTGTGTGTGTTTCTTGGGGACAGTGCTGTCCTGTGTCCCACCTGTTCTCTGCAGCAAACCAAGCTCCACGCACATGGTGGGCACTTCAGACACTTTCAGAAGACGGGACAGGGTGACGTGTTATTCATGTACCCATTGTCTTTTGACTGCACTAAGGCAGAGAACTGCAGGGGAGTAGGAGCGGTGCATTCTGGGAGAAGCGACTACAGGATAAACTTTGAAGGCTGGTCTAAGGGAGGAAAAAAACTTGGGCAGTAGAGCAGCCAACAGAGGCTTGTCAGCATTGTCACCTGTGACTGCGGAACAAGAGAGGGTCCACGTCCATCACGGAGAGCCAGAAGTGCCCAGGGTGGGTGGGGGCGTCTCTACAGGTCCTGAGGGGCACCCCCATTTGTGGAAAGTATCTGAGTGACACCTGTGGGATGGGGTTGGGTGTAAGAGCTGGGAGTCTGGGATCAGAGAGTCCTGGCCTAGAAAAGAACACACCCCTGGCTTGTAGCTGAGGCTGAAGGGAGGACTCTGAGGAATTGCGTGGCAAGGACTGGGTTTCGGGTACAGGCTGCCATCCAGAGACAGAGGTGAGATGAGCAGGCCGTTGAGTATTAGTGTTAAGTATGACACTACCAAGCACAGCCGGTATCCTGAAGCAAATTAGTGGGTGCTGATGGCGGCTATGAAAGCCAACCCAAACCCAGGTGGGGCCAGCAGCCACGGTGCTTCTGAAACAGTAACTTCCGTGTGTGGTTCCATGGTTCTGTGTGCCAAAAGACGATGGATCTGAAAGCTGTGGGTGTCAGACAAACCTGCTGGGCAGGTCCGGGACAGTGGCCAGGCAGACGTGTCTTAGTGTGCTTTCTCCCACTGTGACAAACACGTTGGCCAGAAGAAACCTGGGGGAGGAAAGGGTTTCTTTGAAATTACAGCTTAGAGTCCATCACTGGGGGAGGTCAGAACAGGTTACTCTCAAGGCAGGAACTCGAAGGCAGGAACTTAAGCAGAGCCGGTGGAGGAATGCTAAGTACTGCCTTTCTCGTCATAGCTTGCTCAGCTTGCTTTTTTTATACACCCGAGACCACCCGGAGGCCGTATCACCCACAGTTAGCTGGGCATCCCACATCAATTGTTTGTAGCAGGGCTTCTTGGCTATCTTATTGGGTTCTTATATCTATACCCTTTTCCACCCAAATCCTCCCCAATGCTAGGAAGGGGACAAAAAGGGTTTGAGGGAAAAGGGAGCATAGATCTCCTTAGACTACTTCCTGCTGACTAGGGGTGTTGAGTTCCTTGGGGCAAGTCCAAGCTTAATCCTCAAGAATTAGCAATCCAGCAGAAGCTGCAGCCGCAGCTGTTGAAACCCTAGCCAGTGCAGCAGCAGCAGCAACCACTGCAGCTTCTCTCCAGGCTCTGGATTTTTTTTTTTAATACCCTCTCAAGAATGCCCAGAATTAAACTATCTGCAGCTGGCACAAATCACATCCCTGCCAGAGCACGAGACACATTATAGTCAGCTGCTGTGGACAATCTGAAGCAGCCTCATATCCCACACCGGGTATTAAAACAAAAAACATTCACATAACTGGTTTTTAAAAATAATTTATTTAATTTTATGTGCATTCGTGTGAAGGTGTTAGATCCCTTGGAATTACCATTACAGACAGTTGTGAGTTGCCATGTGGGTGCTGGGAATTGAACCCGGGTCCATTTAGAAGAGCAAACAGTGCTCTTAACCACTGAGCCATCTCTCCAGCCCCCATAACTGTGTTTTTTAAGAAACCAAAATTCTCACTACTATCGTTCATGGAGAAAATGCCCGACAGATATCCCTACAAGCAACCTGATGCAGGCGTTTCTCAGATCCTCAGGCATTTCCGGTTTCACAGGCATTTCTTTGAGAGGCTCTCTCCCCAGGTGACTCTAGCATGTGTTGAGTTGACAAGAAAACTAACCAGCACATAAGGCAGGTGAAGAGAGCTCAGAAGGGGCTGGGTACAGCACAGTCAGCCTGGAGAGACAAGTCCCGCAAAGAGAGAAAGCCAGACGCCTCTGAGAGCCACAGCTGCGGATGGCCTTCTGGAGCTCTGGGAGAGAACAAAGGCCTTGTGTGTCTGTCCAGGGTGAAGCCCTCGTGGAGGACAGAGCCCCTTTCAATGCCAGCCAGCTCCCACCAAGTCAAGGCTGCCTTGGCCTTAGGGTACAGGGGCAACCCTGATGTGGCTGACGCAAGTGGGTGATTCAGAAGAACCAGCAAGGTGGCCGTGCCTGCTGGGAGTCCCAGGGGGCAACCTCGGCTGGCTTTAACCTCATCTCAACTCTACTCTGGAGAGTGGGCCTGGAGCCAGGAAATGAGCTGGGTCAGAGCCCCGGGGGCAGAGATCAGGGCTGGACAATCCAAAATGTAGCAGACATAGCCAGCTGCAGGTGAGCTGAGCCAAGGCCAAGGTTGAGACACAGACGAACTCAAAACCAAAAAGGATGGTGGGAGAGACGAGCAGCCAGTGCCCTGGGAGGGACGATGATGGCCATAGCATAACTACAGGGACAATAGCCCACAGGACTGCAGGTCACGGAGACCACAATGAATGGGGACCGTAGCCCATGGGATCATAACCCATACAGACAAAACCCACACGGATTATAGCCCACAGCCCTCAGGAACCACAGCCTGTGGAAATGCAGTATTCTGTGGCTAGTTGGAGTCAGCTGAGAGCCTGGGGTGCACTGTCCCCCTTGATCCTGGAATCCAGTCATATTCTCCTGGCTGTGGTCAGTTGGGCATCTCCTATCTAAGACCTTAAGAGTGGAAGTTGGCAGAGGAGCGGGAAGTCACCGAGATGTGCCCTCTGGGTAAGTTGCAGGGGATCTAAGAATGTGCCCTCTGTGGGTAGGCTGGAGCAGGGCCTGTCTCCGACCAATCCTTGCTCTCCCCTCAGCTCCTCAGCCAGCAGCGTCATAGCTGAGCTGGCAAACAGACTGCAGCTGGAGAAAGCGGTTATCGTGGCACAGGGAAGGCCAGGGTGGTTCTGAGAAGGAGCCATGTTCAGGAGCAAAGCTTAGAAAAGGCAGCCCAGGGCCATGTCTCACCTCCTGGTTCTCAGACATGGCTCCTAGAAGATGAGCCCCTCAGTACCCAGTGGGTCCCTAGTCTTGAAGGAGATGTCCAGGGGCTAAGCGAATAGAGTAAGGGCAGGTCGTAGAGGGCTATTTGGGTTGAGCCTATGTTGCCTCTTCCCTACTTGCCCCAGGAGATGTGTTTGACCTTGGTCTTCCCGTATGAACAGCTTCTTACGGACAGCCTTTATCTAGCAGACAGTCCAACGCTACTGTGCCCAGGCCTGCAGATCCGTACTTCCCAAGGCTGCACGGCTGCACAGTGTCATACCATAGAGCTACAATGCAGCAAGGAGCAGTGTGAGGCTGGGACCTGACTTGGACAGCAAAGTACAGTTGTCAGCACCGTTATTTCTGCTGTCATCAGAGTCAGTGGGGACAGGGAGCAGCTGTGTCCAATGCCCAGCTTGTCTATGGATGCCTGTGGCTCTCAGGGTGAGGCATTGTATGGACCTGGAGTTGGGGTGAGACCCCCTGCAGCTGCATTTGGAGGCAGGCCTGAGGTACTTACTGTGGGCATTAGCGACTCGCAGCAGGAAGATGTATAGAGTGCCTACTGCATGCTAGGTGCAGTTGTGGTATTCGGGTTCTATCAGGGAGAAAAGCCAATGGAGACTGAGATCTCACTCCTCCCTGGATTTGTGTTCCCACAGAGGACCAGAGGGGTTGTCAAGATAAAGAGGCAAAGCTCACCTTGTGTGTTTAATGTCAACTTGACACAAACTAGAATCATCAGTAAGGAGGGAGCCTCAATTGAGGAAGAAAAAAAAAAGCCTCCATAGACCAGCTGGAGGGAACTTTCTTAGTTACTGATTGATGGGGGAGGGCCCAACCCTTTGTCAGTGGAGCCGTCCTTGGGCTCGGCGGTCCTGGGTTCTATAAGAAAGCAGGCTGAGCAAGCCATGAGGAGCCAGCCAGGAAGCAGCCCCCCTGCCCCGAGGCCTCTGCATCAGCTCCTGCGTCCAGGTTCCTTCCTGCCCTGTTTGAGTTCCTGTCCTGACTTCCTTCGATGATGAAGATCGATGTGGCAGTGTAAGCGGAATAAACCCCTTCCTCCCCAAGCTGCTTTTGGTCAGGGTGTTTTATGCAGCAGTAAAAACCCTAACTAGGACACCATGTGTATATGACTCACGCTGAAGGAGAAAGGCAATCTGGGGTAGAGTCACGGGGTCAGGGTGGGAGGTCTGGAGCGGCTCAGTGAGCAGGAAGGAGGAGGGCGGTGGTGCCGAGCAGTCAGAGTGGGTGGGCCACAGAGTGGCAGAGAGAGGGACCCCAGGGAGGCCGTGAGCGCTGTGGACAGTTAACGTTCTCAGCGACACTAAGGGAGCCATCTGAGGGAATGGTGACTGATGGCGGGAGGAAGGAAGAGCAGTCAGGCTGTGACAACGTGAGGAGGAGGGGAGGAGGCAGGTGAGCTAGCTGGAAGAGTGCTTTAAATCAGAGCAGATGCCCCGCAGACAACCCGGGGTAACCGAGATGCCACGCGGTGCAGATTTTAGTGGCAAGGGGAAAAGAAACAAACAAATAAGCAGGAAGCAGCGGGCTCAGGGACAGACAGTAAATTCAAACTAACCCAGGTGGGAGAGGCAGGGTGGACAGGCAGGAGACTTTCATCGAGGACAGCCCTCCTCGATCTGCTTTTAGATGCTGCCTTCGACAGCTGTAGGTCTCAGGCTGGGTCAGGCGTCTGGGTCCTTCCAGGGCCACCAGCACCATGTCCTCAGAGGTTCCGCTCTATACACTGAAACGAGGCTTGTCTGAGAGGGACTATGTAAAAGAAGTGGGCCTTTGTCTCTTTTGCCTCTACACCAGCAGCTCTCAACTTGTGGGTCTCAGCCCTTCTTTGGAGGGTCGCATATCAGATATCCTGTACATATCAGATATTTACATTGCGATCCGTAAACAGTAGCAGAATTGTAGTTATGAAGTGGCAAGGAAATAATTTTATGGTTGGGAGTCACCACCGCATGAGGAGCTGTACAAAGGCTTGCAGCGTTAGGAAGGTTGAGAAGTGCTGCTTTGAGGTCCTCACACAATGTAGGGGTCCTGGTCACATCCAAGGCAGTGTGACTCATCTTCCTGTGACCCCATCATCCTGGGCACGTAGCATCAAGACCACAGCTGGAGAAGGATGAGGAATGACACTGTGACAAGTGGAGAACCCATCATTCTTCCCTTGTTGTGTTTTAGGGTCCTCCTGGATAGGGTCTTTCACTTAGACCTTGGCAAAGCTAGCCTGGGTGGGGGAAGGGGGATGGAGCTGGGTGTTTTCCTCATATCCCTGCAGGCATCTCTTCAGGGGAGACAGCCCTGAAAGGCAGAAACCTGAGGAGGCTGAGCCCAGCCTGCCTCCTCACCTTCAAGTCACCATAGAACGGCACAAGGTGCTTTCCAGCAGCCCGCAGGGTTTAGGAGAACCCCAGGCACCACCCGCCCTCTTGGACACTGTGTTTAACACTGTGTCATGTCGGCGCATCTGCAGGTCTGTGATGACACAGGAAGGGGACAGCTAGCCACAGTCACGGCCCCCCATTGCTAGCGTGTGCCCATGACCTTGCTACCCTCTGAAGAGGACAAGAATGATCAGTGACCACAAATCTGGGTGAGTTAGGGGCACCTGTCCCACAGAGGGCGAAGAGGAAATACCTGCGTCAGTCTTAGGAAGTACAAGTGGATGCACACCTGGGGTCCTTTCTCTGCCCTGAGTGGACCCACCAAAAAGTTTTATTTTTGCACTAGCAAATCTTGTACATTATCTCCAGATATTGGGTGAGGGACATCTAAAAATAAGTCCTCGCCACTGGCTCCCAGTATGGTGAAAACTTGTCCCTCTACAATGAGGTCATGAGGCTCTGAGCTCTGTCCCTCCTCCCCACACACCCTGGGGCCAAAGCGTCCTCAACAGTTACAGAAATCCAAGGGACATTCCTAGGAAGCAGGAGGGGGTGTGTGTGACCTTGGTAGGAGTAGATGCCCAAGTTTTCAACTGGCAAAGGGCAAGCTGGGCCCTGGTTCTCTGAGGGCACCTCCAGGCTGGACACAGCCTTTTAAGGAGCCCCTGGTCAGGACATCAGCACCAAGAATAGCCTCATTTGGCCCTTGGACGGACCGGCGCCAGGGTCCCAAGGAGGGAGCCAGGACAGCCAGACGGGCTGGTCAAGCCCTTGATGCCTGGTTTCCTTCCTGCTGCCTGCCCAGCATGGCTCCCTGAGGTTGGGGGCTGGGTACATGTGAGGGTAACTGCTGGCCACAGATGCCATGCCGACCAACTTCACGCATAATCACCCTTGCTCACACTCTGAAGCTCTCACACTCTCCTGCTCCCCTCCTGACACAGGCGGCCCCTCCCGCCCGTGCCCATCTCCCTCTTGTCTCCCTTGTGCCCCAGAGGGCTAAGTATCTGACTGTGCCCTTTGACCTTGACCTGACTCAGAAATGAGTCATTAAAACCCTGCTGTCTGGAATCTGTGGGGCTTCTGGCCACCTCCCATCCGAATGACCCTGGGAGGCAGTGGGCAGCCACCTCTAAATGGGATCCTGTTGTTCAGCATGGAAGGAAGCCAGAGCAGAAGCCTGGCCCACTGGGTCCCAAGAGCAGGAGGCAGAGGAGTGGATAGACAAGATGTGGGAGAGTTGAAAGGCTCTGGGGGGGGCAGGGGGGGGGCAGATTGCTGCAGGGCCCAGCCACTCTTCCTCATACCAGGGCCATGTTATTATGGCAAGGCCTGGGTCAGCTGTCCTCGAAAGGTGGGAGTCCAGGGTGAGGAGACAGGTACCCACACTGGTCCCCTGGGGTTTGGGCATTGGAGTCAATCCCAGGCAGCCACTGTGGGAAGGTTAATCACCATACTAGGTTACGCTGGAAGATGGGGACAGTAGGGGTAGAGTGTCCGGTGCAGAGAACCCTGCTGCTGGGGCGCTGAGTGGAGACTGTTTCTCCTTGTAGAGGAGGCTGACTGGACCGGGGGAGGGGGATGTTGTCCAGGCCTGGGGACCAGGGACCTGGACACGGGGTTGGAGTTTTAGGAGGGAAGGTGTGCTGACCCCACAGGCTGCCGCTCTCAGGTGTTTTTAAGCCCCTTGACCCCCAGGTTGTGTGCCTCTAGCATCCAAGTGGGGTGGATCCCCTTGAAGGTTGTGGAGACCCCCATGTCTTCTCTCTAGCCCATTATCTCCAGTGGGGAAGGGCCTTCTCTCCTGACCTTATGTGGGGTTGAGGGTGGCTCGGCCTGAAACCTGTGATCCTGACTGAACAGGTTGGGGATGGCTGCCACAGCCTCGCTGACACTGGCGACATTCACCTTCCGCACACCTCTTCCATTTCTCCTGCCCTCAAGGCATCGACGGTGTCACAGGTGTGTGACCTGACTTGGGAAACATGAAAGACGACACGGACATGAAGAACAGAGGGACTCTACGATGAGTTCCAGGGTAGGCGGAGTGTCCTGGAGCTCCTAGTCATCCACACGACTGATGTTAAGACTACATGGGAATTAGGGAAACACCCCTCCCCAAACCACACCATGGTGGAGGCTGTTTCTCTCTCCCTTTCACTGGCATACCACATCCTTACTGCTGAGTGAGAGAGAGAGGCCGAGAGCGTGCAGGTCCAGCCCATAGGCCTGCTGGGTGCCTTGCTTTGGTGCAATGCTAAGATGTTAAATAGATGTTAAATAGGGAGGGCCACAGAACAGCCCAGGCATCTGGAACTCTGGGCAGGAATGAGGTATCAGGCCTGGTCTGAAGCTGGTGATCAGGGCCTCAGCTTTAACAGAAGCCATCCTGATGACCGTGCAGGTCCCCCTCAGGCTCACCCAGAAAT
Organism: Pachyuromys duprasi; assembly: GCA_028658305.1. NCBI lineage: Eukaryota > Metazoa > Chordata > Mammalia > Rodentia > Muridae > Pachyuromys > Pachyuromys duprasi. The sequence goes on from CM053756.1 coordinate 50,104,189, forward strand.
GTTACGTTCGGCGTCCTCGTGCGTGTCTGAATGTTTTTCACACAGCATTCAGCCCTTTTCTGGGGCATCCTAGCTCTGTGTGGGCAGGATCTTTACATTCTGAAAACTTCCAGAGGTGGGTGGGGACCGTCTTAGCGCTCTGATCCGGGGCCTGGGAGACAGGCCCGGCAGCTGGGAGAGTCTGTGGCGGGCGACCAGCAAAGGTGGTGTAAGCACAGAGCCTGCAGCACAGACCCACCCACACTGTCCCCGAGAGCCCAACAGCACGCCCACTGGATGGCAGCAGGTTCACTCTTGCCGGTACTCATGTTATAGGCCTTCGCAAATATTTAATGACATAGATCTGCCGTTACTGTGCCCTATAACCGTTCCCTGGCCCCAGACCCCCATACATGCAACCCATACAGTCCCACCCCACCTCCAGAACCCCAGATCTTCTCGATGTCCCCACAGTCTCGTCATTTTCAGGGTGTCACGCTGTGGCGATCCTACAGCCTAAAGCCTTTTGGACTGATTCACTGTACATTTAGGTTCCCCTCTCTTCCTGAGGCTTGGCGGTACATTTCTTTCCAGCACTGAATAAGCATCACTCTGGTACCCGGGTGTGCCCATTTATTCAGCCATTCACCCAACTAGAGGGCAGCTCTGTTGCTTCTCAGCTTAGCCATTGGGAACACACCTATGTGTATGTTCCTATGCCAAGGTTGCATGCAAATGGCTCTTCAGGTCCTGTGGATAACTAGATGTGCATTGTGGGGTATCCAGGAAGACTGTTGAGTTTTCAAGAAACTACCCAGCTGTCTTCCAAGGCCGCTGTGCCATTCTGCCTCCTTGCTAGTAACGAGAGAAGAGTCCCTTTGCTCCTTAGTCCAGGCCCAGCTCGTGGTGACATCAGCACACTAGGAAACTTGGCACCTCTAATTATGGAAAGTGATAGCTCCTTGATTTAATTTGCATTTCCCTGATGTTACTGGAAACGGTGCCTCCTCTCATCTACCCATCTGAAACCTCTGTGCGACCGAGGAGAGAAGTGTTCAGGCCTTTGGTACCTTCTAAAAATCGTGTTATTAATTTTCTTATTGTTGGGTCATAACAGTTCTCCAAATATCTGGGGTATCATGGGGTATCATCTGCAAAGATTTTTCTCCTAGCCTGGCTCAGCTACTCATTCTCTCACCCACATCTTTCATGGAACAGATTTTTGGTGTTTTTTTTTAATATTTATTTCTGGTTTCTATTTATGTATATGAGTGTGTGTCTGGGGGTGTTCATATATGTGTGGATGTGGGTGCTGTTGGAGGTCAGATGAGGATGCCGGATCCCCTGGGACTTAAGTTACGAGTGCCTGCGGACCACTGTTCTAGTTTTGCTTTCTTTGGCTGTAATAAAATACTAACCAGAAGCAACCTGGAGAGGAAAGGTTTTATTTCATCTTACATTTTCAAGGAACCGTCTACCATTAGGGAAGTCAGGGCAGAAGCTCAAGGCAAGAATCTGGAGGCAGGAACTGAAGCAGAGCCCATGAAGGAGTGCTGCTTCCTGGCGTGCTCCCCAGGGCCTGCTCAGTTTTTTGTTTTTTTTTACACCCCAGGACCACCTGCCGGGGTGTATGAAAAAAATCATTAATCAAAAAAATCGTTAATCAAGAAAACGCTCCCCCCCCATCAGACTTTCCTATAGGTCACTCTGATGGAGGCATTTTCTCATTTGAGGTTCCCTCTTCTCTGATGACTCTAGCTTGTGTCGAGTAGACAAAAAACTAGGCAGCACATCCATCATATGGATGCTGGGAACCAAACTCAGATCCTCAGCAATAGCTGTATCTCCGGTCCCAGATGGAAGTTTTTAACATTTACAAGACCTGGCTGGCCACTGGTGGAGCATGCCTTCCATGTTGTGTCTAAAAAGCTGCCATCACACCAAGCCCACTTGAGACTTCTCCTGTGTGACAATCCAGGTATTAGATTTGCATCCCCCCCCCCCATTTAGATCTGCAACCAAGTAGAGTTGATCTTCAGCTAAGATGGAGGTTTTGGTATGGAGCCCCTCTGTTCCGGTGTCACTGGCTAGAACAGCAGTCCTGCCTTCAGGACTGGATGAGGTCCATGGTATTGATGAGAAAAATGGGCCCCCAGAAGATCGCCCTATCAAACTCAAGTGTCATCCAGACATCGCACATGCAGCTCAAAGTCATGTTCAACCAGTTCCCAGAGATCCAGGGACCTGTCAAGTGAACACATGAAGCCATCCCCCTGGACCCTGTTCTGGCTTGTTCTCCTGACCTACCTGCCTACTCACTCTCTGGATCCTTGCATCCTCCTTCCCTGTGTCACTGGCCACCTCACTCATCTTCACCACCCTAATTCTTCCTCTCGTGAGGAATCACAAATCCCCAAGGACTTGAGGAGGGCCAACCTTCATGCATGGATCAGCCTGGGGGAACTGACATCCCCATGGTTTTGAGTGTGTTTCACCTCTAGACTCTGACATAAATCCTGTTCTTCCAGTCCCATGCCAATAACCCAAGAAAGGGAGGACTTCACATGACTCCGTCACATAGGGCAGACATAGGGCTAGAGTTGAGAGTGACCAAGGCAGGATTTGCAGTGGTAGGTTGGTTGGAAGCAGAGCCCTTTAGGCAGAGACCTGTACACTGCTCCCATATACTTCAGGGTGGGGTACAGCTCCTGGTAGGCTCTGCACGCCCAGGACCAGTGTCTTGGATTTCAGCTCAGCCCTACCAGCTCACCTGTCTTGTCAGATAGCCAGTCCACACACATAATTAGCTTTGCAATGAAGGCCATAAAGGATTGCTGGGTGAATGGCCTCATGAAGCTTCTAGGCTTCTGCAGGGTTCAAGTCTCATGGGCAGAGTGTCCTTAGAGTGACCTGGCTCTTGCTGCCTGCTGGGCTCAGGAGGAAACCATCCCAGCTGCATGGGTTTCCCAGGGGGCCTTAGCGACCGGCTGGCTTGCTCCGCCCTCCAGAAATTGGAGCCTTCTGCCCTGAGCAGACCCTGTGTCCGCAGCCGACCAGCAGCTGATGGACATCTATTTATTTTGGCCAAAAGGGTTTTTCGGGAAATGAGAAGTGGACATGGTTGTTTAGTCTCCTATCTCCCTGCTGGCTCTGGGAAAGGCCAGGGTGCCCAACTATGAATTGGGGTCAGTGGGCTGCGAGAAGGAAACCTCTGTCCCTGGAGCCACCCACTGAGCCTTCTTCTGCCTTTCCTTTGGGGAGGACCCAGAACTCACATCTAGATGATTTCTGTCCTCCTGGGGCTGAGCTGAACATGGCTCTCCCTTACCTGCCCATCTCTAACCCACTGGCTAGCCCCCAGCACACGTGACGCTCAGATGGTCATTTGTCCCATAACTGAGTTTGTTCTCCCCAACCAACACCATGTGGTGGCGATACAGTGGAAGCCTACGCTTCAAGGGTACAAACCACCACAATTGGGGAAGTCAAGGCAGCAGAAGCCTGAAGCAGCCGGTCACATGGCATCCACAGTCAGGGTGCAGAGAAGGGTGAGTTCTGGCGTCCAGTTCCCTCTATCTGTTTATGCAGTCCAGCTAGCATCCTAGCCAGGGAACGACACCACCCACGGTGGGCAGACCTTCCCAGTGGAATCAACATAAATAATCCCCCCTATCAGCGTGCCCAGAGGCCGGTCTCTAGATGGACCTGGATTCTGTCAGGTCGACAGTTACCACAAACCATTACAGCCTGTAAGCTCCTCCCTCCCCTTCACCTGTAGGCATGCGGTATACTTGACAGCGGGGACATAGGAGAACTGCGTGAATACCCACACATCAATGTCTACAGGCCTGTAGGTATATGTGCACACGGGCGCTGACTATGCCTGTGTGTGGATATGTATGTATGTGCACATACATGTTCTTCGAGAACTGCCCTCACCTAGGCCAGTGGCTCACAGGGCATCTGGTCCTATCCCCATCCAGGGCCAGCCACTTCCCATCACTGTCACTCCTGGCAAGCCCAGCACCTGGGGAGTGTCTTTCCTGATACTCAGAGTGGCTCTGAGGAAGAGAAATGGTTGTTTCTGGTGTCCTGGTGCTGTCATGAAGAAGTGTCACACTGTGGAGAGAGGCCTCCAAGGTTCTTCTCTTTGGTCTACAGGGAAGTGGCCCCAGACCGACTGTCACAGGCTAAGTCCTACCTGCCTCCATCAGAGCCCAGAAGGTCTTGGGGTCCAATGCTAGGGCCACACCACTCTCAGTTCTGCCTTTGAAGTCACATGGCTTCTTGGTTTGATTTCTCCCTGTGTCCTTTACAAGAACACAGTGGTGTCGTGTAGGCCTCTGACAGTTGTCAAGATCTCATCACCTCAGAGCCTCACTGAGGTGAGGGCCCTCGCTAAGGATGGCCCCACAGTGGATCTTCTTGAATGCATAGGTATGTCTTTCAGCCCCACACAGCTGAGCACAGAGACATTCTCCTCTGCTCACAGGCATGCAGAGAGAGAAAGCGGAGGAGAGGGCTGCTGAGGTCTGTGAGGAGCCCTGGCTAGAGCCAGCACCCACAGACATCAGAGGAAGCGGAATAGAGATCAGCCACCCGTAGTTCACCATGAGCCCGGAGTCCTTCGAACCTCCCAGCCATAGGAAGCCATGGTCAGAGGCTCTGAGAGCTGTCAGAGGCTCTGCCCTCTGAGGGCTTGTACCCACGGACTCTGCTGAACGCTGCCCCCACCCCCAGAACATGGGCCCACTCCATGTTGCAGACACTCGGAAACGTGATTTTGCAATTCTGCAGTGTTTACAGTGGTCCCTTTCCATGGCCTCAGCACACTGTAAACACTCAGGACCCGGCTCTCAGCTGCGTAATTGTGGTTTTAGAGGGCGGTTCCAGCAACGCTCTCCCAGAGCCCCCACCTCGCTGTCCTTGCCCTGTTTGGGGCAGCTGTCCTCCTAGGGAGAAGGAGCTGAGCTGGCCGGAGGGTGGCTACGGAGAAGAGCAGGCAGCTCCCCAAGTCAAATTCTTGTCCTCCCTCTCAAAGGCTGGCTAGCCATGAGTCTGTGGCGAATGTTCCCAGGGATGGATCTGAAATCTCAGAAATCTATATACAGCACTTCTGTGTGTTTCCAAAGTGTGTGTGTGCGCGCACACGCATGCATATGTGTACCTGGAATGTTTGTGCATGCACTTGTGTGTGTTCCTGTGTACTCCTGTGTGTTTATACACACACACACACACACATATACATACATACACGCGCGCGCACGTGTGTGCTCATGACTTGTGCCCATCTTTTTGTCTCCTTCACCCACCAACCTCCTGAGGCCAGCCTTGCGTGTTCCCAGTGGAAGTCAGGGGATGGCCAAAGCTGTGTGTGCTGGCACAGGGGCCAGCCAGCCCTATGCTACTGGCATGTGGGGGCGGCCTGCTCTTAAAACCAACTCAGTGGTTAGTCTGGGGAGGCCCCTCCAGACGCTTCCCCCGCAGTGAATGTCAAATGTCAAATGCAGCCTGAGGGACGTGTTTCCCACATTTCCTCATGTCCAAAGGCAGCCAGAATTGGGCTTTGAGGGCACGTGATGGGCATGCACAATGGCTCTTTGTATACGTGGGCATCTGTAGCTGCAGCCTGAGGCTCACGGATGGGTGTCTGGCCGCCTGCTGCCCCCGAGGACAGGGCTTTACCCCTCACTCCCTCAATGCCCATGGCATCTGCTGCCAATACCCTGAGCTCTGTCCTGGACTGTTGGGGGGCAGGGGACACTGTGCCACAGGGGACGCCATTCTTCTAATAGAACATTTTCAGGCCAACATATTCATAAATAGAATAATTTGCAATGACTGCTCAGAGCCACTGCAACAATCAGAAGTGGGTCACGGAAACCAGGGCTGGCTGCGCCGAGCCCCGGGCCTGAGCTGGAGAGAAGCAAAAGCAAGTGCAGAGCAGCAGGGCCCCAGCCCTTCGTGGCCTCTAAGGATGGTACAAGTTCCGCTTTCCCTGCTGATGCCCTGAGACTCCCAACCCGACCAATTCTGCCCCGTACCCTTCCTTCTCAAGGTGTCCCCTCTTCACCAGAGACCTTGCCTTGGTTTCAGAGAAAGCCCCTCCTTCCCACATAGTCAGGAAGGTGGGGCTACCTGAAATTAAAAAAAAAAAAATGGTGGCCCTGCAGAATGCTGATTCCAGGATGAAGCCCAGGACCCTGAGATGGTTGCATTTGAGCTGCGAGCAGTTTGTGTTGGTTACCTTGGTTGGGGGAAATACCTGACAGAAGCAACTTAAGGGGGAAAAAGTTTATCCATCATGGCAGAAAAGGCCTAGCAGCTAACTATCTCCTTGGTGGCAGGCAGCTCTCTGGGTTCCAGGCCAGCCTGGTCTACAGATCGAGTTTCAGGATAGCCAGGGCTGCACAGAAAAACTCAATCAAATAAATAGATGTCAGATAGGTCTCACAGAAAAAGCCACCTTACCGGAAATGAAAGAGGCTCAAGGCGCCTTCACTCTCAGGCAGATGCCTCTAGCTGTGACATCAGAGATGCTATCCTGAACTGATAGACTGTGGTGAGACAGAAAGCTAGTCCTATCCCCAAAGGAAGCAACAGGTAAGAAGAAAAGGGCTGCAGGTCCCAAGTAAGCCTGAACCCAGCAGGCAGCCTCAGGCTGCAGCTCTTACATGTTGGGGTCTCCTGTCTGAGGCATTCCCAGGTTGGCCTTGCACACTGTAGGTCTGGGGTCCCTGAGTGGGGGCGAGGCCTGCCCACCTTAAGCATAGCTCCCTGAGGCACTGCCCCAGGGAGTGCTTCCCTAGGCCCTGGACTTCATGATCTCCAAGTGGAAGCTGCTGCACCTACACAACTCTTGGTGCCTGCGAACCTGCTAAGTTGGTCTCACCTGGGCACTGCTGAGTCTCTCTCGCTGTAACTTGAGCCACCACAAGGACCCTGCAGCTGATCCTGTGTGTGGACACAACAGGCTGTAGCCATCAGACCTGTCTCCTACACGGCGTGTGTAGTAGGTGTTTCGCCCCTCTGTGCCTCTCCCTCCGTTTCCTAATCCCTGTCTGTCTCCCTCAATATGTGGGCATGCACCATTTCTCACACACCTGGAGCTGCTTGGGCATCCTCACCTACAGAGAGCCTGCTTCCCTCAGCCTCCCCTGCAGGTACCAGATGCTTCAACTTCCTGGAAGCTAACCAACCATAGGCTTTTCCAGGAGCTCAGGGACCCCAGGATTAGTGAAAGATCAGGTTGACCCCAGGTCTGGACCCTGTCCCATAGGCCCTGAACACAAGCTTCCAGGGTAGAGGGGTGGGGGTGCCCCTAAAAGTGGGAAAAAGATCACCGCTAGAACCGGTCAGCCCCACGTCTCTCCCTCTGTCTGTCCCTCATGGGGCATAGCGGGCTGTGAAGGACCCCTCCTGTCCTCTGTGAGGCAGGAGGCTGGAGGCTGAACCCAAGCCAGGTGCTAAGTAGACAGCAGCTGATCGACCTCTGGCCAGAGCCCAGGATGAAAGACATCTGGGGGATGCTCCGGGTGTACCAGAAAAGGAAGAAAAGCCCATCCGCCTCAAGAGTTCCAGGCTCAGCTGAACCTTGTCCATGTGCCTGCCTCCTCTGATTAAAGCCAGGCTGGCCAGAGCCGACCACACCCTCTTGGGGTATGAGGCTAGACCATCCCCGGAGCTGAGGCGATGGTTTTCTGTAAATAGCTGGAACACTTCTTCTGAGGGTGGGGTGGCTTAAGGGTCTGCCTCAGTGCTGGTGGAGAAGGTTCAGGGGGTAGTATGGGAGGCACAGAGACCCACAAAAGGCAGGGGTTAGAAGTCATAGGGGCAGGTGGGCGATTCTAGGGGACCAGAGAAAGCCCTCGGGTGCCAAATGAGGCCGGTTGGGCTCTGATCCTAAGCGGTGGGATGTTGGGAAGCTGTCCTGACCCCAGGGCACCAGGTGGTGATGAGGAAGTGGGAGTGGGAAGGCAGAGGAGGTGCCGGAGCAGGGTGGCTCCAGGCACTGGCCAGCCCCAGCCACCCAGCTGGTGTTTGCTACATGCTGAATCTCTTTCCTGCCCTGGGCTTCTGGCTTCTGGAGTCTGAGATGGAAAGCGGCAGTTGGTGAAGCCCGTCGGTTAGATGATGAATTGGCATTCCACGCCTGGGAACTGTGTGTGGCTCCAGGAACCCCAGCTGTGGGAAATCTCTCTCAGACCTGGTGCTGCAGTGTAGAGACAGGGGGCAGGGACCACAGCACCCTATGGCCCAAACTCCCTGTAGCCCAAACAGGTGCTCCTGGGCACCTAGGCACAGACCTCTACCCTACACGGTGGTATGAAGTCTGGATTCCAGCCCCAATTTGGCTAACAAGGCCAGGTTATCTCAGATATGTATGTACTTTCAAATGAAGTGATGGCCCAGCCCTGGCATGCTCTGGCTCCTGCACTCCATGTGGATCGTCTGCTTTGTCACCAGAAGTGTATTCTGCCAAATCCTCATGTGGCTACCTTCCTGAGCACTGCATGCCCACATGCTAAGAGAGGGAGTCAGACAGGGACTGGGAAACAGAGGGAGGGACACAGAGGGAAAGAGAAGCACCAGGGGCCTGCAGATTTCATTCCTCTCCCGTCTCTGGCTATTTGCCTCAAAAATTCAGGACATTCTAGCCCATGACCTTGAGTTCATGACTCACTGTTGCAGCCGGAAGCCCCTGAAGGCACAAGACATGGCCACCCTACAATACTGTCACCTCTGGGCTCTTGACATGCTGCTCCAACCTTAGTATTTTAGTGTTTCACATTTAACAGATATTCCACCATGTTGTGAACTCCTGGTATTCTGTCTTGGAGTTTTGCCCACATGAGACAATCTTGTGCTTAGGTCCCCTTGTGTGTGTGTGTGTATCACACATATATATATATATAAACTTTATATTTTAAAGTTATTTTTATTGTGTATGAAGTGGGTAATGTATGCATTACATGTGTGCAGGTATATGTATATGCATGTGTGAAGGCCAGAGGTACACACACACACACACACAAACATACACACACACACATATATTTTTATCTAGTCTGTTCCTCTCAAGAGCTGTGCCTAATATACTAGCTATTGATTGGGGCCCTATGATACCAGCTAAAGCCCAGCGTTACCTCAGCTCTGCCACGATTCCCAGAAGGTTTGGCATTATCAAACCAGGCTGAGCCCTAACAACACTACAGCTAACCACCAAAAGAAGCCAAGACTGCTCCCTTCCCATGAACCTCAGGGGGATGTTAAACTTAAACTCCGTGCCCATCTATTGCTCAAGGGCGAGGCCTCCTTTGCAAAGGCCACAGTAAGGCTGCGTCACTAGCTTAGCCCTATAGGAACACATCCTCCCAAACACCGGGAACCGGAGCTGCTGGCTCAGTCTGGCACTCGGAGGAGGATTAAACTTGCTTTGTAGTTCCATGTATCTGGAAAAATTGAGTAAAGATGTTAACAACAGCAAAACAGAAATAGGGTATCTGGCAGTCTAATGGCAGGGGCGGGGACCGAGAAAATTGTCAGGGCTTTGCCTTTAGAAGGGTGCCAGGTCATGAAGTTTTATATGGGACGTACCTAACTCTTGGAAATAATCTGTTGTGGAGACAAAGTGAACAACAGATGCAACAGGAAAGTAAGAACCTTGCCAAAGATCTAAGTAAGGGGCAAGGTGGGGCCATTTCTCAAGATTCCATAGCATCTCAAAGCCAACGTCCAAGGCTCAGCATAGCTCCAACAGAACTCCTGGCATAGGAGGGAAAAGGTGGGAGATTTGCAGAGAAGGCCTTACATGATACCCCAGTACCATGTAAATGGGGTGTGGTAGCATGCCCCTGTAATCCCAGGGTAGTTAGGAGGCTCAGAAATTCAAAGTCATCCTCAGCTACGTAAGGAGTTGGAGGCCAGCGTGGGATACATATGACACTATCTGAAACAAACAAAAAACAGTTTTCCAATAAATGTGACTCTGGCTGTACTTGAAAAGAGAACACAAGGGGCTGGAGAGATGGCTCAGAGGTTAAGAGCACTGGCTGCTCTTCCAGAGGTCCTGAGTTCAATTCCCAGCAACTACATGGTGGCTCACAGCCATCCACAATAAGATCTGGTGCCTTCTTCTGACATGAGGTGTACATGCAGACAGAACATTGTATACATAATAAATAAATAAAATATTTTTTAAAAAGTAAAAAAATTAAAAAAAAAAGAAAAGAGAACACAAAACCCCGCCTCACACAGCCTTGAGGGTAAATGGAGACCATTTTCTGGCCCATGTGTATGCATGCACACATACACACACACACACACACACACAAACTGGTCCAGCATCAGCAGACAACAGCATCAAGTCAGGTCCATGTGGAGCAGAGCGGCGTCTGAGCCAATCCCTGCAGTGTTTGGCATTACAGAAAGGCTTGAGGTTTCGAATCCAGGTGGGCAGCTCACCTCAGGACCTGTGTCCTTGGGGCCCCACCCACCGCTGCCAACACTTGCCGTGTCAGTCTGGTGGCTCCTACGGACGGCTCCACGGCACCTGCCCACAGACCGCAGACACACATCACATCCCTGCACCACAGCCTGTTTCACGGTCAGCTCTGTGAGATTGGGAAGTTGTCGCTTAGATGACGCTGAGACCCTAGCGACGAGCTGGGCAGATTCGGGCGCCAATCTTTCAGAGTCCCCAACCAGACCTGCATTCTGAGTCGACTACAGTCTGTGTGGGTTTGAACAATGGCCCCGGAACTCTGGGGACAGTGAGACGCGCAGGTCTCCCCGATGTTGGTGTTGCCCTGTGCTGATCTTCAGGCTTCCTCTACTGTCCGTCCCCTCCCCCATTCCTGGACCTGTCAGAGAGAGAGGAACTCAGCTGCTCAAGGCTCCGCAGTCTTTGCCGACCTGCAGCCTGCAGCTCTGGAACCCCAGGGGCTGCGTGCAACTGGGCCCATACAGTAGAACGGGAGGTTCCTTATGAATCAGAGACGCTCCGCTATGCCTCATTCTAAGGAAGCTGGGCCCCACCCGCCCTGCCTGTCTGCATCTCCTTACACTGCCATCGAGGGGAGAAGACTGTCCTTGAGCCCAGTACTCCAAACACAGCAATTGGCTTGTTTAAATAAGGCAAATTACGCACGTTGTGACATTTGCCAATGTTTGGATCCCAGATAGGCCTGTGGGGTAGATTCTCACCACCCTGAGCCACTCCAGCCTTAACATTTGCTCCATACACCAGCTCCAGGGGAGTACCCACTGGGAAGGCTAGATCTCCTTTATGGGGAACACTGTCCCATGGCTTGCTCTGGCTGTGCTGAGGCAGAGGTCCTCAGGATGAGGGGAGTCCCAAGTGCAGGGGAACCCCTAGGTCCACGGGCACCCCTCAGCTGCAGAGCAGACTGGGCCATCTCTGAGGGCTCCCTTGGCAGGCAGCCCCAAGTTCTGTTGAGAAACCCTTTTGAGCATGGCCTCTAGCCATAGATACAAAAACCGGAACTCCTTGCCCTGCTGGTGACTCACAAAGCAGTCACCTCCCAGCACATTTCCAGGGACAAAGCCAGGATTTTATTACCACGGAATTAGGATGAGTGAGGGGGTGGAATTCCACACAATAAGCCCCAAACTTCAACACGTGAATCCTGGTAACGGACTTGGCGGTAAACAGAAAATCAGGGCTGCTACGTGCATGCCTGTACCCCCAGACACCAGTTCCCAGTGTCTGGACGCTGTGGCCAGCCCGCTGTTCCCACCACCTGGCTCCTGTCAGTGGCTGGAAGCTGACCTGTCTCCCTGGGCCGCAGCTCAGCCCTTGACCTACTTCATAGCTGTGGTGTGGTCTCGCTAGAGGGCTATAATGAAGTTCCTAAGGTGCTTTCCCATCCTTCCGTCCTTCCCTTCTTGTGCTTGGCCCTGGGTGGCTACCAGTTTGGCCCTACTGCACACCTGTCAGTTCACTCCCGTGGTCCCTGTTGGGTGTCTGTGCACATGGCTTCAACATGGTCCCATGCCTACATGGCCGTCTCCGAGCATGGCAGGAAGCCAGCTCATTTCTGTGCCCCTCTGCACTTGTTCCCTGACTGAAGAGCCCCACATTCCTACCTTTACCCCCATCCCTGCACTGTGGAGCCCCAGCTTCCACAGGGGTCCAGCCTGGGACCTGTTCCTGACGTGGACTCCCCACGTCAGGGCTCTGTTCTCTCAGGGAATGGGGTCCTTGTATTGACACTTCTGATCTCTGTGGAGGACAGATAAAGCCTTGAGTACCAAGAGGGGTGTGTGTGTGAAATTTCGGGTGTTTCTGTGAACTACAAGATGTACCTGCCTAAGCTGAGGGCCAAATGGGGCTTCCCTCTCTCCTCTGGTGAGGTTCTTAGCACTGTTTTTGTGGGACCTTTGTGACTCAGAGGTCAGGCACCAGCTTCATGGGGGAGCAAGGCCTGATCTTGGGGTTCCCTAGGGACAAGACTGGGTGGCCTGCATCCCTTTTGTCTATTTCTGGTCTCAGCCCTGGTCTGACCACCACTTCCCATTGCCTGTGAAGCTTGCTAGTATTTCTCAACTTTCTTTGGGTGGCAGCGGGAGCTTCCAGAGAAGGGCTCTCTTGCCCTCTGGTGGTTGCATCGCTGAGGTGAGGTACAGTGAAGCTCCCTGCTCCCCAGACAACCGTCATCAGTGGTCGCTGCCTGCAGGGATGGAAGGAAGCTGCTTCCAGCCATTCCTTCCTGGGGCTTTTTCTTGTTTTTGTGCTTAGGTGCATTTTGTTTTGTTTGAGACAGGGTCTCACACATCCCAGGCTGCCCTATAACTCATTATACAGCCAAGGGTGACCCTGAACTTCTGATCCTCCTGCCTCAGTCTCCAAAGGTCAGGGTTACAGGCATGCTCCACCACATCCTGTCTTAGGCAGTACCAGGGACAGAAGACAGATATCAAGGATGTTAGGCCGAGACGTATCTCTAGTCCCCCCCTCCGCCCCAAAGTGTGCATGGCGGTGAGGACTAGATACTAAACCATCAACGTTCACGTATGAAAGCAGCCAGTTGGCAGAGTCCCTCACCTGGCCTTCACCTAAGGCACGAGGATGTGTGAGAAAAACAAATGCAGAGAAGGGAAAGATACAAATGGAACTGATGGATTGACAGGTGCTATGCAAATGTCCTTTAAGGTCATGGGCCTTGTTTTAGGATTATTTCTGCTGTGATGATACCCCATGGACAAAAAAGCAACTTGGGGAGGAAAGTGTTTATTTGGCTTACTCTTCCCATTACTGTTCATCATTGAAGGAAGTCATGACAGGAACTCAAACAGGGCAGGAACCTGGAGGCAGGAGCTGATGCAGAGGCCGTGGAGGGGTGCTCCTTTGGCTGCCCTCCATGGCTTGCTCAGCCTGCTTTCTTATAGAACCCAGGACCGCCAGCCCAGGGATGACACCACCTACAATGGGCTGGGCCCTCCCCTATCAATCACTAACTACTAAAGTGCTCTATTAGCCAGCAGCATAGGCTTTATGGCCCAGGGTCTTTTTAGGTTCTTCCTTGGCTCCCCAGGCTGCTCCTAGTTTGGGGAGTACTTTCTTCTTTCTTAATAAGTCTTTATCTTTCTGTCTCTCACCATGTGTCCCTGGTACAATTCTTTGCCTTGGGACACAAGAGTTTGAAATGGGGGTGACCTCTGAACTCAGATTCATGGCCCAGAACTAAGCATGCTTTCTCTTTTCTTTATATCTTTTCCAAATGCCAGTCAAAACCCTACTAACACCATGGGCGTCCTCATGTTCTTTGAAGCCCCAATTCCCTTTTCCTGCGTGTAGCTGCTTGCCAACCTTCAGTGTAGAAAGCACAGTTTTCTCTCTTTCTCTTCCCCATCTCCCTCCTCTGGGAGGCTGCCAAGATTTTAAGCTTACCTGCCCTGTTATTTTTCTCTCTAACCCCAATAAAACTGTTCTCAAGCTTCTTCCCAGGCTATTTGAAAAACTTGTATTAGCAAGACTAAGAACTCAAAAGGGGGGGAGGGTTCAGTTTCCCTCACAACACCTGGCCTTTTTGCCTTAATGAAAACTCAAATTTCAAAGGCATAATCCAGGGGGCTCAATAATCAACTCCCAGGACAGAGGAGGCCAGGAAGCATTAACAAAGAGGGAAATGGGGGCACACACCAACATGGAAAGCTTCTACATGCCTCCTCTGTTCTGGGAAGAAACATAGCATAGTGCATAGAGGTCCCCTGAATGGGCGAGGCAGGGCCAGCCATCTGCCCCAGAATCACAGGATTTTGGAGTGGATGCTGTTGGTGGTGAAGTAAGGCCCACGACCTCCAGGCTGTCAGCACACGAGTCTTGGGAGCCACCCACTGTAATGGTGGAAGACTCCACTGTGAATGAGATGGGTCCCTGGGCGAAACCAGTGATTCAGGGTCGCCACGTGTTAGAGGCAGAGCCGCTGCCACTCTACCCTGCTTGCCTACTGTGCTCAGCCAGGTTGCAGGCCTTGCTTTGGAGGCACTGGCTTCCATGTGGGTCACTGGTAACACACCAGTGTCAGGCAGCAGGAAAGTGCATCCCACAGCCCTAACTCAGACCTGAAGAGCTGTATCTGTCCTCAGAATCAGCTGCTCCTCCAGGTAGAACCTTGAAGCGGAGCTGCTACTGGTGGCTGGATTTGGGCACCTCCAGGTTCTTGGCCTCTTAGTCTAGAAACTGAAATAAAAGCCCCACATCCGTTCACAAAAAATAACAAGGAAAGTTTTTAGAGCAAATCGATGCCCATGTCCTCAAATCCAGCTCAGGCCAGTCTGGTACTCTGAACTGCTCATGCCAGGAGGTACCAGAAACACACTGAAACGTTGTTCCAGTTACGTATCTTTTGCTGTGATGAGACATCATAACCAAGGCAACTTTTAAAAGAAAGTATCTGGGCTGGAGAGATGGCTCAGAGGTTAAGAGCACTGGCTGTTCTTCTAAAGGTCCTGAGTTCAATCCCCAGCAATCACATGGTGGGTTATATGAGATCTGGTGCCCTCTTCTGGCATGCAGGCTTACGGTCTCACAGCTTTCTCTGCTAGCCTGGACTCAAGCCACAGCACAAAATGCTGAGTTTCCTGTGCGAAACTCTTCCACACGAAGTAGTCTACACCATCCCCCAGGATACACCAGGTAGGCCATCCTATCCTCCCTCCCACACTCTCTGCCTTGGAGTATGCTGCACCTCAGCACTCACCATTTGGCACTTAGCATCACTGACACACCAACTGGGCTCACCCCCCAACCCCTGCCCCCACCCCCGACTATCTCTCTTGCTGCAGCGATTCCGGGGCAGGATACCACTGGCCACTCTTGTCAGCAGTGCGTGGGAATCCCAGTTCTTCCACAGCCTCACAAAGGGGTATTCCCCAGAATCAGCATGTTGCCACCCAGTATTTTAACATCCACTTTTCCAAGACCTACAGATATGAATCAGCTTTCCCCGTGTCTATGTGTATTCTCTCTCTCTCTCTCACACACACACACACACACACACACACACACAATGGGGCATCTACATCTCCTGAAAAGTGCTCCTGAATTTTAAAAGTCTCTTTTAGGACTGGATACAACTCCCCGGTTAGAGTAATTATTATATTTTGAATGCTTTCTCCCAGGATCAGGCTTTTTTCCCCTACCCCTCTGCCTTTCAAAGACTTGGTTTTACTTTTTGATGAATCTCAACTTTTCTCTTTAATGTTATACTTTCTGTTTTTTTTTCTTTTTCTTTATTTTTGTGGCCAACTGAGACTCTCTTTTTATCAAATAGATATCCAACTGTTCCAGTATACTGTAGTAGCTAGTGTGCCTTGGAAGAGGCCAGTTAACCTCTGGGTTTGAGTCCAGCCTGGTCTATAGAGTGAGTTCTAAGACAGCCAGGACTACACAGAGAAGCCCTGGCTTGACTGCATAGGAAAAAAAAGAAAAAAGAAAAGAAAGAAGCCAAAATTCCAGCACTTGGCAGGCAGGGGACTGTGAATCTCTGAGTGTGAGTCCAGCCTGATCTACAGGGTTCCAAGAGAAGCCCTTGCTTAAGTCTCCGGTTCTCTGCCCTGGAATCTATATGTTTGTCTTCTGTAAATCACACTCACTTCAACAAGGCATTGCACCAGTTCAATAGGGTCGGTACAAACTCTTGGTTCAAGACACTCCCGCGGGGATGCAGCTTAGACAGCAAAGGCACAGTCACTCCACTGACGAACTGGCATTTCCAGGAAAGTTCAGAGCTCGGCGGTCCCCTCACTGGGTCCACCATACCCGGTCCTCCGCCCCCCAAACTGCTCTGCGCTCCCAGCACGCTAGAGCTCTCCAAGAGGCCAGTGCTCGGTCCTCCTTGCCTCGAACGATCGCTCACCTAGCGTCAAGCAGGGCAAGTATCCATGCTCAGCATCGCCAAAACCAAGGGACCCGGCAACTGGGATGCCTGGATCCTGCTGCTCAGCAGGTACCGGATGAGACCCGGAACCTGACCCTGAGACTACGCAGTTCCCGAGAGCCCGCAGCTGAACGTGCAACTTGGAGACAGCGCGGGAAGCGGAACTGCGCTCGGGCTCGGGCTCCGCCCCCGCCTCGCCCCGCCCCGGGCCACACCTCCTGGCCACGCCTACCCCCGACTACGTGAGGCGCGTGCACCCGGTGGGCCTCGCCGCGTTGTCGTAGCAACCGGAGACGCGCTCGGCGGGGCTGACAGGCGCTCTTCCGGAGCGGGGCGCGGTAGCCGGAAGTTCGTGGCCGCCGGGGCCATGGCGGCGCTCAGCGTCGTCTGCTTGCTGCTGGCAGCGGCTTCCTGGCGGCCGGTGTCGGCTTCAGGAGAGGAATTCTGGCCTGGCCAGTCGGCGGCAGACATCCTGTCCGGGGCGGCATCCCGCAGACGGTAAGCACGTGCACGCCGTGCTTGACCGGGCATCTGGGACGCGGTCGGCAGCGGGGCGGGGGCAGCGGAGCTGGGGCTGCGCACGCAGGCTGTAGGAGAGCAGCCTGTGTGGCGAAGGTCGCGCTGGCCTTGGTCTGAGCTGGCCGTCTACTCCCGAGAGAGCTCGGCCAGAAGGTCCAGGAGCGTAGGAGGAAGCGGCTCTGGCCACGCTGACTGCCCCAGTGTCGGCTCAGGCGCCCTATCCCGAGTCCCATCCTAAGCCGCGTTAGTAAGTCAAAGAAGTTCGTGTGGACTGGAGATTGCGCTCCCTCCGCGGCCGTTATTCCCCAAGACTTGAGTTTAAACCAGGGGCCCGGTCCCGTGGCGGTGTGCATGAAGACTGCCTGGGATTCCGTAGAAAGGAATCTTGCTTTGACGAGGCCCTAAAGCTTTAGAACCGTTTTCACGGAGATTCTACATCACTATTTGACTTTCTCAAGTGTCATTACTCTACTCTGGAGTTTTAACAACGGCCAACCAACCAGGCCCGTGATATCCCAGT
Source organism: Pachyuromys duprasi (assembly GCA_028658305.1). Lineage (NCBI taxonomy): Eukaryota > Metazoa > Chordata > Mammalia > Rodentia > Muridae > Pachyuromys > Pachyuromys duprasi. Next base: position 50,121,610 of record CM053756.1, read on the forward strand.
GGGGCTTAATGCAAAAGCAGACCTGAGAACCCAGGTATGGCCAGACCCAAAGTAAATCTTCAGAAGTCGAAAGTGTTTCCTCCCTATCCTCTTCACTCATTTTATTTTGAAAATGCTCATTTTGCATTTAAAATAATCTTTGTCAGTATAATGGGATTGTAATTTTTAAGCGAATGAATGAATACTTCTGGCTTTAGCTTCCACCACAGGAACCGTCAGTAGATTTAATTGATAAACCAGTCGTGTCCAACCTGTGTCCATTGGCCACACAATCTCAGGATAGCTGTGAGTGCAGCCCACCATATTCATTAAGCCTCAATGTTAAAGGTTTGACACCCCTGAATAAACTAGCAGCCCTTTGGGGGCCTCAGTAATTGTTCAGGGTATGAAGGAGTCTTTGGAATAGAGATTGTGGGAATGGCTATAGTACTCATCCTCGGGCTTGGCCTCTGAGGTTCGATGACATTCCGAGTTGTCAGACACTGCTTGTCTGCTCTTTGCACTCATGAGCTCTGCTGATCATTGTCACAGCTCAAGGCCTGTGTCTTGCTCCCTCCTCAGGTACCTTCTGTATGATGTCAACCCCCCAGAAGGCTTCAATCTCCGTAGGGACGTTTATATCCGAGTGGCATCCTTGCTGAAGACTCTGCTGAAGACTGAGGAGTGGGTGCTTGTCTTGCCGCCATGGGGCCGTCTCTATCACTGGCAAAGCCCTGACATCCATCAAGTCCGGATCCCCTGGTCTGAGTTTTTTGATCTTCCGAGTCTCAATAAAAACATCCCAGTCATTGAGTATGAGCAGTTCATTGCAGGTGAGGCGGGCATGAAAGCTGGGAGGCTTTTCTGATGTGGCTGTCAGGTGGCCTGGCCCAGACTGGCTGGCACTTTCCATTCAGCCCTGATGTAGCACTTGCTTCCTTGCTTTCTCTGGGGGAGTAGGTGTGGTCAGGGCACTGATGAGGAAGCAGCTGAAAGGCCATCTTACCTGAGAGACCCACACCTGTGTGTGCGCCGTCCTTACGGGGTCATGCCACGATGGCAAAGGTTCTGTGAAGAGGCATTTTGTTTGACCTCACCCTGCTTCCACTTTTTGAGAGGAGTCACGCTTTCCTGAGTACAAGAGGTGTTCAGAGTTGGCTGTGCCTTTGGGGAAGACATCTTTTCTTCTGCTACACTGGAGGCCGCAGAAGGAAGGGGTTCATTTAGAAACTGGCTGGTAGCAGTGGTGTACATCAGATCCTTACTCCACCGTGACCTCTGACCCCTGCCCAGGACTGCTGCCTCAGGAGGATCCATTTTGTAGGACGTGGTTCTCTACCCAGATGTCATCATTATCGGATGTGCTCTGTAGTCTAGTCAGTCCTAGAAGTGCAAACCGGTATTTTTTTTCTTACTTTTTCTTTCAGGCTGACAACACAAAGTCAGAGCATTGTAAACGAGTGTATAGAGTGTCCCCTTTCTTGGCCCAGCTCGCAGACTTGCTCGTGGGTCTTGGAAAACAAGTGCTGTGGGTGGTTTTTTGGGGTGTTGGACTCATTGAAGATAGCCTGACTTTTTCCTGAGCCTCAGTCTCAGGTGCCAGGAGACGCTGCCCGTGCCTCCTTATGGGGTACAGCCAGGGGGGATTTCTCACTGTGGGAAAGGGCTAGATGGGGCCCTTGCCATTTGGTGTGGCATCTGGAGGCACAGGGCTGGATCTCCCTGCTGCCACTGAACCTCCCTCCCTGCAGCTGGAGTAGGTGTGGGGAAGCCCACGGTGAAGCCAATGCCACGGGCTTCCTGGGAAGATGGCGGCTTCATTCACTTACGGAGCACTGGCTGGATAAAGCGGTGCTGGAGCCAGCCTAGCACTTGGCAAATGGTCAGCATGAGGGGAGCAGCTCTAGCTTGGGCCTTGGGTCCACCAGCCACGGGCAGGCCTCAGGCAGTGTAAGTTTTGGAGACGCAGAAGCTGACTTTGTGGCTTGCCGTACTGGGGCCCTCTTCCGGACAGACCCTCGTTGCTACTTTGAATATGGCAGGTGGTTCTGGCGACATGTCGGCGGCAGCAGAGGGGCAGGGGAACACACTCAGTTGGGGGTCGGTGGTGAAGACGACGATGATAGGACATGCTGGGGGTCTCGAGGGGTGGGAACAAGCTTTGGAGGGGAACGTACCAGTCAGGTCAACATGCGCTGGGGGAACAGTGCAAAGCAGCGTACAGGAGAAGGGGTGAAGGTAGGCCTGCTCCGGTGTGTCAGGCTACACCAGGGAAAAGCAGGTGAGTGGGAGAGGCCACCCTCAGTGAGTCCCCCAGGCCCACACGCCCGTGCTGTGCCATCGATTCCGCTGCCTTGCTTCGGAAGCCTTGCCAAGCCTTTGTGGAATCAGGAGGCCTTGCAGTAAGTCGGTGAAAGCCATCCCTATGCGGTGCACAGCCTCGGTGGTCACCGTTTTGTGGCACGAACTCTGGGTCTCTTTCAGAGTCCGGTGGGCCCTTTATCGACCAGGTGTACGTCCTGCAAGGTTACGCCGAGGGCTGGAAGGAGGGCACCTGGGAGGAGAAGGTGGACGAGCGGCCCTGCATCGACCCTCTGCTCTACTCCCAGGACAAGCACGAATATTACAGGTAGCGCCGTGGGCACAGGCCCCACAGGGTTCTCAGAGACCGTCCTGAGCGGACGCCCCAGAGCCCTGGTACACTTTACTAAAGATCACCTCATATTGTTTTAGATAGGCCAGTTTTTAAAGCACCTCACTTTTTATATTTTTGTGGTACTGGGTGGGTGGGTCAAACCTAGGACCCTGTATGTGCTAAGCAGGCCCTCTGCCCGCTTGCGCTACATCTAGCCAGTTCTTTTGGGTTCAAACACGGGTCTCTCTACATATTGCACCATGGTCTCTGCCTAGCCGTCTGGCTGAGCCGTGGCTTCTGTCCCCTCCTTCTCCGCTGCCAGCGACCTGGGAAATGTTGAGTCCTGTGGGTTTTCTTAGAGTTCTCTCGAGAACCTGGTTGTCCACGGTGCTAGCCTGGTGCAGGGTTGGGGGTAGGGCGGTGTCAGCAAGACTGTACGGCTGCACTGTGCACAGGCCCCCTTATCTCTTGCTGGGTGAGGGCACACAGGCTGACAGACGGCCGGGCTCTGTCTTCCAGAGGCTGGTTCTGGGGCTATGAAGAAACGCGGGGTCTGAATGTCTCCTGCCTGTCCGTCCAGGGGTCGGCTTCCATCGTCGCGCCCGTGCTTTTAAAAAACACGTCAGCTCGGTGAGTGCCGGGGCCTGCCGCTGGGAACGCTGTGCTCATCACCGTCCAAATTCCTCACCGGGTCCTCCCTGCACTCCACCCCAGCAGTCTGTGGGGTCTCCCGGAGTGGGACTAGGCTAAGGAGGGGCTGGAGGAAGCCGTGCATCCTCGGAGAAGAACCCCAGAGAGAGTCCAGGCTGGGGTTGTCTGCTGTGCTCACCCTCGGTGTGAGAGCATGGTCTGCACTCACTTGAAGCCACCTACCCTTACACTGTCATCCACCTCTTGTGCCCTGAGTGGCAGCTGTGGACGGTGGAGACAGGACACACTAGTGGCTTCCTTCCGCATTCTTCTCTGGGGTACGTGAGGACCCCAGCCTGGCTGGGAGTGTGTATAGGGGGCTGGGAAGAGGAGATGGTATATCCGGTGGAGGTGGCTCAGGGCTTGTCTAGAAAGTGGCATCTAGTGGGCGCTGGCACTGGGGCTTTGAAGGTATTGCCTCATGCTGCTTTAGCCCTTTCTCTCCAGAGGGTTGGCTTTGGAGAACTCATACAGCACACACTGTTTCTGGACTCAGGCGGCTGCAGTAGGTGAGCGTAGCTGTTCCTATCCCCATGGTAGTGGGCATAAGGAAGGGATCCATCCAGGAATGGAGCCGTGGCAGGCATAAGAGCCTGTGAGGTTTGTGTCATCACGTCTGGGAGGAAGCGTCTGAGTGCCACGTCCTAGGAACGTGCTACAGGCATCCCTGAAGTCACAAGGCCCATCTGTCCCTTCAGTTCTCTCAGTGTCTCTAGCAGCCAGCTGTGAGCATCATGCTAGTCTGGGTATCCCAGGCCACACTCCTGCTTTCAGGCTCTGTGCCACCTCCCAGGCCTCACTGGCCCTGGTTCACAGTGCGCAGAGTGCACTGTGCTTAGCCGCGGCCTGGTCACAGCAGCCAGCTGCAGTGGGCCTGGACAATATAGTTTTTCTGCCATTGTTGACCGTGTTTTGACCACTTTGGTAAAATTTATACTCCTCACACAGTTAAATTTGTCAGCCTCAGCCCCAGCCAGGCAGTGGTGGTGCACACCTTTAATTCCAGCACTCGGGAAGCCAGAGGCAGGCAGATCTTTCTGAGTTTGGGGCCAGCCTGGTCTACAGAACAAGTTCAAGGACAGCCAGAGCTGTTACACAGAGAGAAAAAGAAGATCAGCCTATTGTGGAAAGCTTTCTGTTCCACCCTGTGCCATCTCAGTGTCCCCAAGTCCTCCATGTTCCGCTGTGGAGTTTGTTTCCATGTCCACCCCGACAGCTGTAGAGGACAGGCTTTGGTGACATGCTCACTTCCCCAGCCCTGTCGGAGCAAGGCGGCACTGCAAGCTTGAGACGTGGAGCCCCAAAGCGGCGGCCCTCTTCCTTGAGTGGGCCTTTGCAAGAGGAGCAAGCATGCTCTTATGCCTCTTGGAACCCACAGCCATGTGTCTTGCTCTCCTGTGTGACAGGTGACAAACCCTCGCACGTCAACCAGACACCCTGGCCATGTGTTATGTCCGTGCACTGCCGAGCCTTCTGCTCCGTTTCTCCTGTCCTCTTCCTGCACCTCTAGCTCTGCAAGGACTCGCTGGATACTCCCTCCCCTTCAGCATCCCCGGCAGACTTGCTCTGTTGGAGCCCAAGGCTTTGCCATTCTGTGCTCTTGGAAAGTACAAATGCAAGCGTCTCGTCTCGACTCTTAGAACCGTTGAAGTCTTTTTCCTCTTACTTCAACTGCAGGTCTGTGATGTTGGACCGAGCTGAAAACCTGCTTCACGACCACTATGGAGGCAGGGAGTACTGGGATGTGAGTACCTCACAGGGGCACCCCTGCACGTGTTCACGTTTTGAAAACTTTCAACAGTCAACAGCAACTTTCAGCCTTGCTGACCGAAAACGGTGGGCTGTGTCCCGTGGGCTTGCCCCACCCCACAGAGAGCTGTCTGCTTTCACTGCAGAACCCGCTGCGGTGCTGGGTGTGAGCCACGCCTAGCGGTGCTCCGTTCCATAAACGCAGTGGTCTTGCCTTGGGTGGCAGGCAGCCCATGACTTGCCCTCTCCACCCTTGCCACTTGTCCTTTGGGATGGGAAAGGGGACACTTTGTGCAGCAAGTCCTAACACACTGCTTGGCTGACTGGCTAACCTGAGCAGCACCTCAGCCCCCAAAAGCATTTGGTTTGCAGCAGAGACACAGTCATAGGGAAAAATGAAGCCTGTTCTGAGCAAAGTGTAAAGCTGGAAGCTGGGCAGACAGCAGCATGGCACCGCTGGCCAAGGGCAGATGGTACAGGCCAGTCTTGCACCCTAGACAGGCCCACCTCTGGGGCTGGCTGGGGTGGCCCTCCCTGAAGTGGCCCTGTATGGGCCTTTCCCTATAAGGGATTAACCGGGAGGCCCCATGGCTGGTGGTGGTGGGGACAAGAGTCAGGAAGGACCCAGCTGGGAGGGCTGAGGAGCCTTGACAGTGTCGCCTGCGGAAAGGGGCGGGCAGGTGGTAGAGAGTGAAGCTGTGACTGCTCATTCATCCCAAGGCCCCCGTGGCACTCAGCTCAGCCCTGTTCGTGCAGACCCGGCGCAGCATGGTGTTTGCAAAGCACTTGCGGGCCGTGGGAGACGAGTTCAGAAGCCTGCACCTCAACTCCACGGACGCCGCCGACAAGATGGCCCCCGAGGAAGACTGGACTCGGATGAAGGTAGCCATGCTGCTCCTGCCCGAAAAGGAACTAGGGATAGGCTCGTCTCTTAAGCCAGCATGCCTGTCCCATGAATACCTCATCCCAGACATGAGTGACGCTCCTATCTGACCTTCAGGAGCCCCAGGATCCGAGTTCTGCTGAGTCCCTGTCTCGATGCAGTCAGGGAAGTGACCCCTACAGGTTTCTCTTTAGTGAAGTGAGGACATTATTGTGAGTCTGCAGACTCTGCCCAATGTGGTGGCACATACCTATGACCCCAGTGTTCAGAGGAGGAAGCAGAAAGCTTGTGGGATCCAGCCTGGGCTTTGTAAGGAAACCCTTTCTCAAAAAAAAAAAAAAAAAAAAAAAAAGTAAAAAGAAGGAAGGAGGTGGGGGATCCCAAAGCAGAAGTAGGCAGTGAAAAATGAACCTGTCAGTATTTCCTGTGACTTCTGCACAGCAAGCCAGCCCACCTGCCCTGGACCTCCTCCAGGCCTTCTGCTGTGCTTTGTCCTCTCCTTGCTGTGGTGTGAGGTTTTTCCTTCAATGCCAGGTTTTCCCCTCAATGGGTCTTTCCCATTGACTGCCTGAGTGCCCGATGTTAGGACCCCACCATACCTGTTCAGTCTGTGGGCAGCCTGGACTGTTTCCAGATACAATAAATGAAGCAATAAATTCAGTTTCTTAGAAGGTCTCACCTAGAAGAAAGTATTAAATAGCTTTTCTTTCTTCTAGTGTTTCATTTTAAGGTTCTTGTTTCCCTCATACAGTATTTGTGATGATTGGTTACTTCACGGTCTTCTTGAAAAGGCATCCATTTCCCCAGGAGATTCCGTGTGAGACTCGGTTGGGCCTGGAGGGACACTTCAGAGAGCACGCTTGTCCTGCTGTGTTGCCAGGTAGCTAGGCGAACTGCTTTCAGTGTCTTCTCAGCACATCTCTGTCTTCTGTAGGTCAAACTGGGCTCAGCGGTAGGCGGCCCCTACCTCGGAGTGCACCTGAGAAGGAAGGACTTCGTTTGGGGCCACCGGGAGGATGTGCCCAGCCTGGAGGGGGCCGTGAAGAAGATCCGCAGCCTCATGAAGGCTCACCAGCTGGACAAGGTGTTCGTGGCCACGGACGCCATCAGGAAGGGTAGGAAGTTGTACCCCCAGACTTTGTCAGGCCTCTTACCCCTGGCCGAATGCTGGGCAGGTGTAGGCATTCGCTGTGACCTTGCTGACAGCGTCCTCCTTCATTCTGGAGGGTCAGCAGCCCCCCCTGCTTGCCTCGCAGAACAGGAAGAACTGAGGAAGCTGCTACCGGAAATGGTGAGGTTTGAGCCTACCTGGGAGGAGCTGGAGCTCTACAAGGACGGAGGCGTCGCCATCATCGACCAGTGGATCTGCGCTCACGCCAGGTGCCTGCCCGCCTGTTGCGGAAGGGGTTCATACTGCTTCCGGGGGTCCCTGTTGCCCCCGTTTCCCTGGGCTGCTGCGAACTGTGGGTCTCGACCCTTCTCTTCTGTCTGCCCGAGAGAGGTGTACTGCCCAGGCCGCTTGGCCCCCTTGGTATGTCTGTGCCCCTGAAGTGCATATGCAGGGCTGCCTCGGGCCAGGGGCCTGCGTGTTGCTGTTCTAGGGCAGCTGGCCTTGCAACGCTCTTCTGTCCATCAGCTGGAACCGCAGGGCGTGGGCTCAGGTTAGAACATCCTGAGTGGCATGGGAAACAAGGCAGGATGTGTGACTTTCCTTTGTGACCCAGATGCTCAGGTGCTCGGAGTGTGGACATCTAGTGCTGGAAGGCTAGAGTGTATACACCTTGCCCGCTGCTTTCCTCACCCTGCTCACTGCGTTTCTGCTGTGCTCTGGCCTCTGACTCCCCAGTGACTCCCAGCACCAGGGTTAGGCACGAGGGCCTCATTCCCGATCTGCGTGGGTCTAGCTGCCGTCCCCTTCCAGGCACTGCCCGTGTGGAGTGCACGAGGGGGAGAGCGGCCATTCTGGTCTCTTACCCCGTTAGTGCTCTCTGAGCTTGCCCTTTCTCTCCGCCTGGGGTTCGTCCCAGGATCCGCTAGACACAGCCGTCTCCGGAACTGACGGCAGTTCTCAGGCCAGAGGGTACTTCATAGAGCTGATTGTAGTTGGCTGTGCCATCAGCCCAACCTACCATAAGACCCCAGAGTTCCAGGAGAGTCATGTGGTGTAGCACTCCAGAACTTCTCTCAGGTCAGTTGGTTACCAAGTGCCGACAGAGGGCCAGGGTACAGGAGTCAGGGCTGGCTGCATCGCTCTGTCACCCCAGGAATCTGAAGGACCCTGGAAAAAGTGTTCTCTAAGCTATGACAACATGTGCGTGCATGGTCCCTGCCACTGGCAGCGTGTCAAGATGGATGCAGAGTTGTTAGTGTTCCTTGTACAGCCAGGTGGAGATCTGCAAGGCACAGTGGCTGCCGGAGCTGGGCTGACCCAGGCAGGTGCCAGTACTGCGGCTCCAGAGCCTCTGGTGGGTATGTGTAACCAATGCATCTACTGCCAGTCACAGGTAACCTCTCGTTGCTCTGCAGGTTTTTTATTGGCACGTCTGTTTCCACATTTTCTTTTCGGATTCACGAAGAGAGGGAGATCTTGGGGTTGGACCCCAAGACGACCTACAACCGGTTTTGTGGAGACCAGGAGAAAGCGTGTGAGCAGCCCACGCACTGGAAGATCGCCTACTGAGGGCCACCTATCCAACACCCACCAGTCACTCGGTCACAGGGTCCCAGAAGAGTCCCCCACTTGGGTGGTGACACATCTAAAGCCCGTGTTCCCTTGTGTTCATGGGCCAGCATTTACCTGTGTCTAGGCCCTGCCACCTTCAGGATTCACACTCGTGTCTTCTCTCAGGACCTGAGAAACCATGTCACCATCGCTATGCTAGCCCAGAAATCTGAGAACATTTGTCAGTCCCAGAAATCTGAGAACATTTGTCAGTCCTGACACAGGCCTCTCAACCATCCTCCTGAGCAAGCTGGGGATGACCACTGAGTGGCAACACCCTCAGGTATGGATGCTGGCTCCTGAGATGTGGCATGACGGTCTACTGAGGTCATGTCAGGCACGTCCAGCGTGAGCAAATGCCAGGGCTTGCCTCACCCTCCACCTGTGGTGCCCCAGCTACTAGTTTCCTCCTGACTGGGATGACTCAGGCACTGTTCTCACCAGAATGCTGGCAGCCTCAGAATACCCCTTGAGCCTTGCCAGTGACTCCTTCACCTCACATGGATCCTCCAGGATCATTGCACATGGCTGAGAAATAGAACTGAGGGGCAACAGAAATGACCTTCAAAAGGCCACACCTGAGACACGCCACCGCTTTATGAAACCCTTCCCTAGGCCCCATGCTGCACCACAGGAGGAGGAGCTAGCATAGCCTTGGCCAGGGCACCCCTAGGTCCTTGAGCTTACTCATCAGTAACCCCCTCCCCGTTCCCACTGCTGTCCCCTGAGCAGCCCCTTCAGCCCAGGTCTCCTTCCCAAGCACCGAGGTAGACCCTGAGCATAGACAGAGTCCCATTTCTCACTCAGCTGACCAGGTAGGATCATGTATTTATTCTTTTCCATTTGTACATCCAAGTGTATTAATAAAATACTTTTTCAAGAAATCTGTAATCATAGAAATGGTGCCTTTTAAGTACGCTGTGATTTCTTAGGTTGGGAACTGAGTCAGATATGTAGACTACAGCTGCACCTTTCGGGAGAATGAGGAGGGCCCTACCGCTTGGCAGCCTGCAGCACAGACCTTTGTCAGGTCTGCAGAAGGCAAACCAGCCAGGAGTGACAGGACAGAGCAGTGTGTCCTGAAGCCTGGGGTCCAGTTCTATTCATGGGGACCAGCATGGCCTTGTCACTGTCTGCTGCAACCTGCTTGTCTGTTGGACTGTCTGGTAGGACTGTTGAGGAAAGCATTCCGCAGTTACAGAAAGCCTGGAAATCCCATCTTCTGGACTCCATGGAGATGGCAGTACGGCCTTCATGGGATTTACACTTTCTAGAGAGGTAGCCAGTACATCTGACGGAAACGAGAGGTAGCCAGTACATCTGATGGAAACACTGGCAGCTGCAGCACAGAAGTGCCAGGACAAGACGCCCTACTCTGCCGTGGCAGCCAGTGCCAAGAACCCAGGGCCATGAGCTGGGGCAGTGGGGTGGTGTGCTGGGCCAGATTATCTCAGGAGGATGGTGTCAGAGCCACCTACTGTGGAGCCATGGTCTAAGCCAACAGGCCATGTGGCCACTGATCGAGAACAGCTCTGTGTGGCCCACATGAAACAGGTAAAGAACAATGGAATTGGTTAGATCTCTGAGCCAGCTGTGGCAGCAGCATCTCCGGGCAGAACTGGGTGGCCTTGCGAGGTCTTAAGCCAGTGTGGTGGAAGCCCGACTGGTTGCTGTGATAGCCACCGGTCACAGGGACACGGTTCCATACAGAGCTAGGCTGCAGTTCCCGATGAACAGAGGCAGGGCTAAAGGAAAGCCAGAATGCTCTGGGGTCTCCCTCACTGCCCCATCTGAGCTGTTATATGTTGCAGGTACCCTGTATCAGTCAGGTTAGGGGGTCCTTTACATTATGGAATCTGTACTGTCTGGAAGCCTTAGCCAGATATTTGTCATCTGCTGCAAAAGGAATTTTTATTCACCTGTTTCTTTTGTCTCGGAGGCTTACCACCTCTGTCTGCTAACCTAGGCCTAGTCCTGGAAGCTTCTAGCCTCTGTACCATCTAACCAAGGCCTAGAATGTTTTCGGACTCTAGGACTTACTGTTAATAAGCTTACCTTTTCTTGTTCTTACTGAGCTCTGGGCTGGCTGGTTCAACTCAGTTATTCTGGATCAAACTCCTCTCAGCTGACTTATTCAATCTGGCTTCTCTCTCCGGCCCCGAATTGCTCTGCTTGGCCTCAAACTCACTCCAGCAATCTGTTCTAATCTGGCTCCTTCTCCTTCTTTGGCTCATTCTGTCTTGCCCTGAGTTCTTTTCTGCAACCTGTCTCTCTATTACTGTCCCGCTAAAACTGCCTCCTTTCTTTTTCATTCTGTGTCGCTCCCTTAAGTAGCTTCCCTTCCCTCTCTCTTCTTGTGAGAGTTGGGTGTATCCTATTCTGATAAATTTTTCTCTAATGTATCACTTTTCCTGACACTGAATCCGATATCACTTTAAAACATGGGTGCTTCCTTCTACAAACTATCTTTACCTTCACTGTTTGGGATTAAAGGTGTGTACCACCATGCCTAGAACTAAGCTTTTCTTTACCTGAAGTATGTTCTGTATCAGGCTGGCCTTGAACTCAGCCCTGTTCGCCTCTGCTCCTGGATTAAAGGTGTCTTTGTATTCCAGCTGGATTATACAGATTTAGGAAGCCTTTGGATGGGACCTCTTTCCAGAGCAGCCATGTTCTGAATTAAAATTCTCTACAATCTGCTGGTAGTCTCCAGGCACTGACCATATACCCAGCATTTGATGACCTAGGCCCTGCCCTCAGGAAGTCTCCTGCTAGGAGAGGAAATGAGCCTAGTATACCATATCCCCCATGCAGCAGGGAGGCAGGGCTTCCTGCCCCCAATGAACAGGGTAATGCCAAGGATAAGTTGGACCCAGAAAGCTGAGTTCTACTCATAAGCCACAAGCTGGGAGGAAGGCCAGTGTCAGAAAGACAGCCTTCTCAGAACAGCAGGACATTGCAGGCAAATGGTGGAATCCACAATGCTTCCACCAGAACCAGCAGTGCCATCCAAATGGGCATCACAGCATAGAACAGCCCACTTGGGGGGCTCTGTTCAGAGACCATGTGGATGACAAGCGGCCCTTCTTGGTGAAACCACAGGGCAATTTGTTCCAAGGCAGCAGCTAATTGGGACACCTAAGGCTATAAATCAGACACACACACTGTCCAGGGCATCTGGGACAGGCTCAGTAGCCTCTGTGGAGTTGTGCTCATCCATTTTGAAAAGAGGTTTATTTAGCTCACAGCTTTGAAAATGTCATGGTGCCAGCTCCACAAGGCTCTGCTTTGGCTGCCATAGCTCATGGGAACTAGCCATGCCAAGGGAAGCAGGAGGATCACACACCACACAGAGGCTGGGAGCTGGGTGAGACCAAGCTATGGCTTTCAGGACCCTCTCCGAGGGTGACAGAGGCTCCTTAGAACCACCCAGCCCTTCTGTGAACGGCACTGAGAGACCAGAGGGCCTAACTATAAACATGCCACCGCTTCCTACGGCACTGCCAATGTCACAGCAAAGGGCCCTGGAGTGAGTGCAGGCCCAACCACAGCAAGACCTAAGCTTGACCCTGACCCCTCAGATCCACACCAGAGAGCAAGCCAAGCTTTCCATAGAACCACTGCCCTTATGGTGGCCACAGGGGACCGTAGTGTCCATCTTCTATTCCACTCATCCATTCTCCCATCAGGGGCCTAGGTAGGTGTCCTTGCTGCCTGTTGTTAAAGTAGGATTCGGGAGGGGCCCAGTATACTCAATCACTGAACCAAGACAGACTCCACGATGACAGGAAGCCATCAGGGACTCCAGAGGGACAAATGCATGGGACAGATTACAGACAAGAGCCTCAAACAGAGGTTACATCTGGAACTGGTGCTTGAAGATCATGGAATGTAGCACCACCCACTTCATGCCGTCCTCCCCGTCCCCACAGAGCCATCCATTCTCCCCCAAGAGGACAGAGTCTTGTTGGATTTGGCTTGCCATGGTGACCTCAGTTTACCCTAGTCACCTCTGCAACAGCCCCATTTCCAAACAGAACTATGTTCTGATACATTAAGGGTTAGGGCAGAGTTCAGCAGTAGAGTTTGAGAAACTGCTGAGCCTTAAGCCCTCACATCCATCACTCCTGACTCCAGAAGTCAGGGCTGACCCCAGATAGCCTACTCAGGGCCTGCTCGTCCTGGAGCCCACATGGTGAGGAGAGTCACCGAGGTAGGTTGGTCAGGTCATGTATGGCAAGTTTATGACAGGGTATTTTACTGAGGTGGGACAAAGAGATGTTTCTGAGACCTGCTGCCCTAGGCGTGGCTGGACAGCTATGGCCACTGTTCTCATTCCCTGTCTCCCCTCTGTGGGGTCCACTGGCAGGGCAGGGGTCTATGGGGAAGGCTGAGCTAGCATAACTCTGGCTAGACTGGCTTATTCTTTAGTCTGAATTCAATGACCTGGTTGCTAGCTTCAGGAGAAGTGGAGGGGGACAAAATGAGCACAGAACGCATTTGGGGACTGTATTGAATCACACCTTGGCTGGTTCCGGCGCCATCTGTCTTGGCTGTGCAGCTATTCCTCCTTGCTGCCACATCAGCTAACTAATGGAGGCTAGAGGCTGCAGTAAATGGCCTGTGACAAATTCAACCCTCGGCACTAAGGAAAGGCCTTTTCAGGACAAAGCAGGACTCACTTAATCTTGTAGATGGCCACCCTCATGCCACACAGAAGGCAGGCAAGACTTTAGATCTCAAAACACATGGTGCTGTCAGCTCTTTCCACCTCAAAGGAACACAAGAAGAGCCTTGCAATTCCTTGGGGTCTGGGGGCAGCAGTACCTACCTCCAACTGGTCACTTTTAGAACATGTACCTGCCTGCTCTTGAAAAAGGCAAACAGGTACGCAGAGGAAGTCCAAAACAAGGTCATGGGCCCTCAGCAAAAAATACCCACATATAGGAGTAGCAGATAGAGGAGGGAGTAGGAAAGGGTGTATGTCATCATCTCTGACCCTCCATTGCCTCAGGGAATGGCAAGGGTGACTGAATACCCCCAGGTGGCTTTTGTGCCTTTGTGAAGAGTAATGAGGCTGAGAAAGACAAAGGTGTGGTGGAGGCCAGGCTAGGGCTGAGGACTGGCTGATGCTTCTGTCACCAGATCCAGTCTAGGGAACTCCAGCCAAGTCCCCCAGGGCACATAGCTCTAGATGCAGACAACTGGAAAGAAAGAGACAGACTACATCTCCTCTGCCTCAGACACTGGGTAGGAAGTTTCTGGAAGTTTCAGCGACTGAACTGTGGCAATGTTGGGATGCCAGCTCCAGGACCATGGAGATGGGGCTCCCCACAGAGGACCTCCAGACCTGGGAACCCCCAGCAGGACCATTTGGAACCCATTTTAGATACAAGGCTGTGCTGGGAGGACCAGAGGGCTCCCTGCCGCAGGACTATGAAAGAAGAGGCTCCACCAAGTGGCAGGATAGTCCCCTCACAGGATCCTGGGCTTAGCAAGCCTCAGAAAAGTGGAGGGGGTGGGGGGACAAATTCAGCCTGTGCGTGGTGAAGCGGGGTAGCAGTACTCTGGGGAACAGTGAATAGGGAAAAACTGGGGCACAGGAAGGGGGCAGGGTACTGATAGTGTGAGAACCCCACCTCTCAGCGGGATAGGGGATAGGAGAGAGAGACTTGCTTGCAATCCCTCCTTCTCTGGAGCTAGGCAAGCACTCTACCACTGAACTAAATCCCTCTGGGAGATTTACTAACCACAGGGCATTTTGAAGTAGAATCAAAGATGCTCCCACCTGCCCTTCCTCCCCAAATCAACCAATTCCCAAGTTGAACTGCCCCAGGTTGCAGCAGAAAAAACACACACAAATATTCTGGAGAAATCCACCCTCAAATGTCTGGCAGGATCCACTTTCACCAACCAGATTTCATACAGATCAGGGGGCTATTCATGCATGCGTGCGTGCATGCATGTGTGCGTGTGTGTGTGTGTGTGTGTGTGCATATGTCTCAGTAGTAGGAACAGAAAAGCACAGACACACCCACAGCACTGCAGAAAGTGAGTGGTTGCAATAGGCCCAAGGAAACCCTGATTGGCTATGTCTACAGAAGTAGCAAAGGGTGCTGGAACGGGCAACCTCCATAATTGAAAATCCAGTGACACATTAGCAATGCAAAATAGCCAAACAGAAAATCCAGTACCTAAGGAATAACTGATGAGGGTACCACAGGGCACAGCACAGAAAGCCAAAGACAGAAGAGGTAAGAGGGATCGCAGGACCAGAAGACAGACTAGGCAGGCCAATGCTATCTAGTGGGCATTCTAGAAAGACAGGACAAGGTAGGAAAGTTCTGATCAAGAGATGTCGCGTGGAAACTTTCTAGACCCTGTTCTTCATGTTCAGAAGGCTGGGGAATCCTGAGAGCTGGGGTGTAATTCAACCCTAGAGGGCTGCAGGAAGAGCAAAGGCAACCACAGCCATACAGCAGCAGACCAGTGTGGCTTCCTGACACCACAGGGGACAGGGACCGGAAGACGGACTGTCTCCAGACCATTCTGCCACAGGTCAGTGACTGTCACCCTGGCTCTATGTCTCCAGCAACACCATCCTTCACGGATGCCAACAGAAAGATTGCTCTAGACAAGGAACCCGCAAGATGCTCACCAGGAACAGACCTCATAAACCAAGGCTGGAAGATAACAGCAGAACTGTGGTGAAAACGAACGTAAATAAGTACTGAGGGGCACAGCACATAATCGGCCACGTGCTTTCTGTTCCACTCCACACTCATGTTTCCCATGTAAGAAAGGAAACCTTTTGGTTTGTGTTTTTTTTTTTGTTTGTTTGTTTTTGTAGGCAGGGTTTCACTCTGCAGCCCTGGCCATCCTGGAACTTGGCTCTGTAGACCAGGCTGGCCTCAAACTCACTGAGATCCACCTACCTCTCTTCCTAAGTGTTGGGATTAAAGGTGTGCACCACCACCATCAGCCAAGAAAGGAAACTTAACTTGCCTGGGATGTCTCAGGTGGCAGTTTTAGTGGAACATTTTTAATTCTCTTTCTTTCTTTTCTTGTCTGCTTTTCTCTCATTTTGAGAGTAGCTATTGCAATGTAGGCATGACTGGCTTGGTCTGGAACCCTGGAACTTCCTATGTAGTCCAGGCAGGCTAGCCTCCAACTCACAGAAATCACCTTGCCTCTGCCTCCCGAGTGTGGGGATTAAAGATGTGTCTACCGTGCCTGGCTAGTTTATGAATCTGTGTCAGTCTGAAAGTTTTGATTGCTTTTTGAACAACCTACAACACAACCCCCTTGCTTTAGAGGTAGTTCCTTCAGAGACCATTAGTGTTTGGGGAAGCAGAGAAAAAAATCATAAAGGCGTGTACCTGTCATGACCCAGCAATCCTATCCCTGGGACTTCAGTTCCAGAAAAGGAATCTGGCTTGTATAAACAAGTATACAGGGTGCTGACATTGCTCTTAGCTGCTCACCATAGCTAGATGGTAAAGCCCTGCTGTTGAAGATACCATTCATCTCGGTTCAGGACTGTCGGCTACAAGGCCTGCTCCCCAGGAGAGATTTCATGCCTGGTTTTGTAGCCTGTTCAAAAGCCTGTGACTAGAGAGATCATATGTTCTGGAGGGAAGCCCATTATTGCTATGTTAATAACTGTTATTGCTATGTTAAATGGTCATGCTATAAAACAGCCTTCTAAATATTTATGCTTATACCCATGGATTTCTGTTGCTTTCAATTCCGGTCAGAGAAGGTTCTAAAAAGAAGCAGCAGCTAATGCAGAGCGAGACTTCCATCTGGTCAAAGTGCCAAGTCTAAGTAACTGAGGGCTTATCTGTGTATGAAGCATCTGTGTTAGACTAGCCCTGCCCAAAGCCGAGAGCATGGCGGGAGAATGGGCAGCGGGTAAGTGCTGACAGGTGATGGGAGGTGTGTGTGTGGGGGGTGAAATAAAGACTTCTGGACATGACCTGGCTGCTGTGCACATCAACTCACAGAGGCCATGGCTACTTGCTAGAGACATGCACAGGATCAAGCCAGTCAAAATAACAGAATGAATGAGGGAAGGGCCTGAAGGCCCCACCCTAGGCAGAGGGGCTGTTAGCAGTTGATGATTGCAGAGGAAGGGAGGGAGAGCAACTCTCCTTTGGGGATATTTCTCACGCCCCAGTAGCTGGACTAACACCATGTACATGTGGACAGGACTGCCTGGACTCAGGGCTTATTAATAACAATGACATCAACAACAACAAAATATTGACATGGAGTTGGGAGGATGGCACGAGGCGGAGTTGTCAGGAGGTAATGGTGGATGCAGATGATCAAAATACATCGTATAGATGTATGGAATTTTCACGGAATAAATAAAATATCATTAAATAAGAAGCAAAGAATAAGTACATAATCTCTGTACTTATTCTTTCTTTTCCCAGACAGACTCATTCTCTATAGCCCATGTTAGCCTTCAACTTGTGGTGAGCCTCCTGTGCTAGCCTCCCAAAGGCAGTTACAGGTGTGCAATACCACACTTAGCTCCAATTACTGTACTTCTCATAAGACAATAGGTGGTACTGGAAAGCATAATAAAAAGACTTAGCTCAGGCTTTAAAACAGTAGCGTCTTATTTTTAAAAGACATTGTATTACTAATTAATTGTGGTGTGTGTGTACTGCTCGTAGACACTATGAAGGCATCCGGTTTCTAGAGGTAGACTTACAGGTGATTCATGCTGCAGGAGTTGGGACCAGGGTCTTCTCCAAGAGCATCTCCAGCCCTCGCTTCCTATTTTTAAGACTGACACAGCCACAGCATCCTTGTTGAATAACTCAAGCTATATATTTTTTTAAGACCAGTTTCCCTACCCCCTCCACCACCACCAATGACCATGGGTCTGGAAGGAACCAAAAAGTTTTCAATGAAGGAGTAGACCCTGAAGAAAAAGGGACAGTGTCTCAGGACCCAGATTAGAAGCAAGGGGTACATGACAGTGGCAGAAGAGACGAATAAAAGAGAATGGAAATTCCCCATCTTTCCAAAGTGTTTGCAGTTTTCATCTGGTCCCCTGTGTGGGGCAGACATGGCATGGGGCCACAACCAACCAACACTTTATGACTCAGTATCCGGGACCTTCAAAAGCCTTCACTCTTGTCTCACAAGGAGATGGCCTCGAGTTGTCTACAGTCTACAATAAGTTCTCTTAAAATGTGGGATCCAGGGACTGGTTCCCACATGGACCAGGCATTGGCTCTGCTTGGCATCATTATGAGGCATATAGAAAGGCATTTGGTTCAAAGGAGAATCATAGAACTATGATTCAAAAATAAGTAGAAAGATGGCGTTGTTAGCCTCATGCCTGCAACCTCAGTACGTAGAGATGGGAGGATCAGGAGTTCAAGGTTATCCTAGGCAACTTCGAGGTCAGCTCGGGTATGAGAGGCCCTATCTCAACAAACAAACAACCCAAACCAAAACTATAGCAAAAAGATCTGCAGAGCTCCATCTGGGAGGTGTGGATGGTCAAGCTTGCCTTCAGTGTTTCTGGCTTATTTCAAGAACCTTGCTGCTTTCTGGTGAATGCACTGGGGTTGCCACTGCCCAGGGTATATGGAGATGCAGGTAAACTGAGCAACCCTGTCCCTAGACTGGCCACCTTTCCCATGCAGTCAGAGGACACTGACCCCCCCCCCCACACACACACAAAGGGTCATTTGCAAGATCATCATGCACAGATGTGCATGGAGGTTAGACCCTCCTCCCGCAGGAGAGTAGGAGAGGGCTCAGGAAAGGTGAGGTGCCATGTATCCTTTAAGCAGGGAAGGTGAACTGCTGCCAGCTCCATCATTCCTGAAAGCACCTCATGAAGGAGGCAGCACGGCTGCTGCGGGCCAGCTTGTCCACCCCATTACCCTCGCTGGCCATTAGTGAGGAGAATCAGGGCTCGACTGCACATCCGGGTTCTGTAAATAACAAGTGTCTGTCCTCAGCAACTTCCCCATGCATCCGTGGAGGGTTTGCACCCACACTGCAGTCACTGGCTCTTCCCATCAGCACTGAGTTCTGCTGCTGCTGAGGGCTGGGTACTGAAGTTCACTTCTGCCATCCTCAAAACGCCTGTTCCCAGAAGGGTCAAGAGCCAAGGGTCATCTGGTGATAGGTAAGTGGTTTGAGATAACTTCAGGGTCTGACTCCCCCCTCCCCCCGCCCTCACAGACACATCAGGAGGTCACCTTGCCTGACTGGGACAGAAAGGGACAGAGTGATGCCACAGCACAGTGTAAACACTGGATGAGACCAGCCCTTGTAAAGGACTCCTCAGAGCATCAGGCACCATGTGCTAATCAGACTCTGTCCCCACCCCTGCCCAGCCCCCAAGCTCAGCATTCCCACTCCTTACAGAATTTACTGCCACACACCAAAGAGGCCCTGCAAAGACATGTGGAAGGGGTCTGGAAACCTCTTGTTGAGGCTGAGGTAGGACTTGGGCATTTACCCTTGTAGGGTGGAGACTGAGGCGAAGGATTAGTGACCCTGTCTTGAGAACATACCTGGACCTGATGCCCCTAGAATGAGTTTACCATCCAACACAGACTGAAGCATGGGCCCCAAGACCCCACCTAGGAACTCAGTAGACATTAATAGAATCTGCAATTAAAAAAAAACTCTCATTTTTCCTTTCTTTATTCTAAGCCTTAAATAAAAAGGAACAGTTGATTTTAAAAAGTACTAATAGAATAGTTTTATGATTCCTAGGATATCACTCTATATCAGTATTGATTATGCTCTTGTTATAACTGAAGATACAAACAGGTTATGAATGTTCTAAATCATCACCGTCTATCAATCATAGAACAAAAGATATATATTTTTAAGCTGGTTAAAAGAAAAAAGAAAAAAATTACTTATAGGATTTTCTAAGAGAGAAATTTAGTGCACAGGTCTTCTCCATCCTCATTTAAATGTGTATGAGTATTTTTGCCTGTGTGTGTGTGTGTATTCATGATGAATGAGCCTGGTATAAACAGCCACCAGAACTTGGTGTCTGAGCCCCTGGAAGTGGAGCTACAGATGACTGTGAGCCACTGTGTGGGTGCTGAGAACTGGACCTGAGTCCTCTACATCACCACCACCACCACCACCACCATCATCATCACCATCACCATCATCACCACCACCACCATCACCATCATCATCACCATCATCACCACCACCACCATCACCATCATCATCATCATCATCAGCAGCAGCAGCAAATGCTCCCAGTTGGTAAGCCATCTCTCCAGCTTCTCTACACTTCTTTTTTTTCTTTGTTGCTCAGATTTGGCAGAGGTGATTTTTTTTACACTACCTTTCCTCTCTAAATAGCATCAGACCTGCACATGTCATGGTATCCCCTTGCCCCAGAGTAAGTAATCAGTAATGCTGTCAGAAAAAAAAAAAGGGCAAGATCTGAACATCCTACAAAATTCTAAAACTAGAGCCTTGGGGATCATGGCATGCACGTCACTATCTATCCACTAGGTGGTGCTGTTACTCACCTTTCCGCCTTGATCCCCCATTTGTGTTCCGCTCTTAGTCTTGGTAGGCCAAGGTAGTATGGTTCCTTTTCTTTTCTTTTTTTTTTTAAACTCATGCTCCTGAACTCCACGTATCAATCAAATGAGAGATACACAACTAGGAGACAGTGTCCCAAAGCACTGGACAAGAAATGGGTGGGGGAGACTCTGATGGAGACCTAGGGTTTAGAATTTCAATAGGAAATCGCACCTTGGGAATGAAGACTGGCAGCCCTGGCCCCTGGAGAGACTTGTCTCTGGGTTTGCTAATTTGGTTCCATAGTTGTCTGAACATATTCATGCTTTCTGGCTTCCCTTTCATCTTTTCTGAAGTTGTAACATTGCTGTGGGCAAGGCAGAAAGTAACTGGGAATTTCAGCCCTAAGTTTTGCAAATGTGTAAATAAATTCACTTCTCCATATATATAAAATGTTGCTTGCTCTCCCTGTGGCCGGCACAACCAAGCCATGGTTAGGGGCGAAAGTAACAGTTTCGTGTCCTAAAAACCTTGTGTGCGTCCCCTAGTCATCCCTCCTTCTCTCCAGTTCGGGGAACCCACAGATCTTTTTGCTGCTTCCATAGCACTAATTCACGTCCTTTTGCCTGGAAGCACTGGTTTATTCACCCATTTGTCTGCTGAAGGGCTTGTTGGCCCCTTCAGTTTAGGCCAATTATAAATAAAGCTGCTATTGTTACCAAAATCTACCATGTATACTGCTCATCACTCTGCCCGAAGCCAGGGAGACAGTAACTTAACTAACGAGAGGAGGTAAATTCGGGGCGGGTGAAAGAACACGAGGAAAACTCTTGTCCTCTCAGTGTCCATCTGAGGGGCACCGTGTGGGTTCCAGGGATCCAACCCTGAGGTCATCTCCAAACTAGGGTCTAGCTTTTTTCCTCTTTTCTCCCCCAGGAGTTCCATAGTTTTGTTTTTTTATATTTAAGTCTATGATTTAACTTTCACGATGGCTTTTTCGTTTTCATGTGTTCTTCTACCCTGCCACGTACCTTCTTCGTAGCTCTAGCACCCACAGCCCCTCAGCCTTACCCTAAGATAACACTCGAGACCAGAACAGTTCTGAAGATGAGAAAGCCAGCTGCAGCTCAACAGTTCCCAGGCAAAAATGGCGACATACAACAAAGAAAACATCTTTTGAAACCATGCCCATGGACAATTACCAAAACCCTAGTCAAGGCCAGATGATCAAATAACTGCTAGCTGTTCCCTCTGTTAAATGGAATGGGCTGATGATGTCTTAGGTCCATCAGTGCCCTCTGCTCCCAATCTGAAACTCCACCCCATCATAGTAACACTGCCTGTCTTGTTCATATATGTGGCTTGGTCTCATTTTTATAGTTTCCATATCAAAAGATCCCACTGTGTGCTATCAATTTTTTTCCAGTTCAGACTGGACTCAGCCATTAGCACAAGTTCAACCCTGACCCCAGATGACTAAGTAAGGGTTAGCTGCCTGATTTTTACTCTGTCTCATAGAGACTTGACTGAGATAGGGGAGCAAAGATTTCAGCCTAAGTCTCTTGTTTCTTTGACCAAGGCCCTTCCATCTTCCCTCTGAGAGGCAGACATAGTACAGGGTCCAAATTGTCCCAATATGCTGAAGAACCTCATAATCTTCCCACGATATAATGCATCCTGTGCGATTCCCAGTGTTACAGCTACATTCCCAGACAAAGGCCTGACAGGGGCTCCCAGGCCATCTGGACAGCCAGGTGAGAGAGCCCGCTATGGGGCTGGGAGCCCACTGTAGTCTCTCACGGTTGCTACCAAAGTCAGTAAGCGCAAAGCTGAGAGCAACACCACCCAAACAAAACAATAGCAATCAAAATTCTAATATGGAGCTCTGATCATCATTAGTATCTGGGTCACCATCCTTGTCACTCACTAGCCATCAGCTATGGCCACAGCTTCAGTGGGAGCTCAGACAGATAGGCAGTTCTAAAGAGAACCTTCCCTTCCATTCACAGAGAGCAGGCGATGGGAGCGGATTGGAGTGTGCGGGCGCAGCCTCCAACAGGCTGCACATCCACTCAGAGAAAGACGAAGGGCTAAGTGACAGGGCTGATAGCACCCTGCCTGGCAGGTGACAATATTCAGCTGACAGCATTTTTTGCTCTGTAACAGCTAAATACCAGGAAATCTGACATATGCCAGGAAATGACAGCTTTCAACTATATCCTTTGAACGGTTTTCTGATGATGTTCATAGGAAAAGTTCTAGAATGTGTAACAATGTACTGTAAGAAATGCTTTCCCTCTTGCAAGAGGCCAATCCATGTCTGGAGTGGATTCTGTATTGCATTGGGACACCCACGCAGCCACATTACGCTGATTAGTTCAGGGTGAAAATAAAAATACGAGTTTGAAGGCTGCCCTCCTCTGACTTTACTTAAAAATCTCCTGTCTCCACATACTCTCTCAGGCAACTGCGCTGCTTTGTTTTGCTGAGGAGTAAGTCGTATCCTGCACAATAAGGAGATACAGGTGGTGGAGTGGGGTGTGCTCACAGGAGGACGACCCTGGCCTTAGAAGGCGCTGGGCCTGCAGCTCAGCAGACGCTCAGTGATGGCCTGCTGGTTCACGGTGCACTCTGGGGTCTTCAGAGCAGTAGGATCCACTGGAAATCTACCCGTGGGGTGATCTCTTTGCAAACAACGTGGTTTACATATCCTATCTCCCCCACCCACACTGGAGAGGTCCTGGGCAGGCTCAGGAGGGTCTTGCAGCGGGGGCTTTGGTCTTGCTCATTTGTAGCTTCTCTGACTTGCCTCCTCCTGGGCAGCCCCACTTTGCTTTAGCACACGCAGTCTCCTTGCACACTCCTCCCACTTCTGGGCACCTCACCCCAGGTTTCCAGTTTTGGGGCCACCACTCTGGCTCTCCATGCATGGATCTTGCTTAGGAAACAGCTGCAGAACATCTGTGGAGGTATGAGTGCCTGACCTGCTGAGATCGGGTATAGAGTGCATGTCTCTCCACTTAGCAGAACAAGCTCTTGGCCCTTCAGGGACTTCTCTTTCTTGAATGGATTCCACATCTTGACAAAGAATTTGACCCCATATAATGTTTTTTTTCTTCTCAAAGGTGTGATCATGCAAATTTGGATCAAAACTTAAATTTACTCTGGCCAAAGGCTTTGTTACTAATATCTTGGAATTATGTTATTTTCACACATCACAGTTTTTCAAAAACACATGTAAGGTGGTAACTAAATCTTACTGACCTAGTACCTCCTAATCAGGGCATTACCAACCTACATCCAGGGATCGAGAGGCTACTGTTCCATCGCGGCAGAGGTTAGCCTCAGTTATATTCTAGCTTTGTTGTTGTGAGTTAGAAAACTGAATGAACTTTAAAAAAAAAATCATAGCAACAATTTCAGCTGTATTCTGAATTTCTAAGTAATATCACACAAATCCGGTAGTTTAAACATTTTTAAGTTTTGAGAATGGTTTTAATGCTTCATCAGCTGTCAAATCAGAGGTTCTTATTCAAGTGTTTTAAAGCAAAGGATTAGAAACCACGTGGTTTACTAAAGAATCTGTCATCCTGTCATCCTCAGTCACAGTGTTTATGAAAAAATTATCAAGGGGCTGCCATTTACCCACGAATCTTTGTCACCTTGTTAAACCTAATATATTCAGAAGGGGTCTGGGACATTGAGATGGAAATTTCAGTGCTCCCCCCTCCAATTTAATACTGAGAAAATGCTTTCCCCACATCATCATTTTAAAGGTACTTTCATTGCAGCTATGTGGTTGCAGAGTTAGCGGATTCTATTTATGGTATATGTCCTCCACATAACCTAATCCTTCTTGTCACACCAGTGAACCAAGTCAGACCTATTTTCTATGAGAAAAAAAAATGACCTACTTTTCCAATAGAAACAAAAGTGTTAGCAAGCTTTTCTAGGGATATTGAAAAAGAAAACCATGAGAAATGAATTATAGTAGACAGCCTGGAAAAAAATTACTGAGGGCAATGAAGTCAGGATTTTAAACATGTGGATCTAATACAGTTACTTGACTCACTTTATATTTAAAGAAAATGAGTCTTAATTTGTAACAACCTAATGAAACACACAGGTGAATGTTCAGGTTATGCACTAAGAAGAATGAGAAAGGACTTGTGTCCTCATGCACTGTGGCTCCTAGTTTGTTCGCTTGTACAGGCGTGCCCTCTCTCTTGCCCTCCAGTTTCTGTAGCACTGTGGATGGATGTCAGGGCTTCTCCCACATGAGGCAGGCGCTCTCCCTAACAGCCCCTCTCTTCTTTGTTAGAGCCATCATCAAATGCTTCATTTTTACAAAAAAGAAAGGGATGGGTTGTTGTTGGAACACAGTCCAAGAACGAAGTTCTGTGAAGGGAATTCTGAGAGCCTAGAAGTTCCAAGAAGACAAGAGTCTTGTGACCTCAGTTTCTTCAAAAGCACAGAATTGTTCTTGGAATGGGTTTTCATGTTCCTCCCAGTGACAGGGTTGAGTTCACTTCAGATTATCCTATTGAATTGGCTATTATTACTGTTTAAATGCCCCTGTGGAAAAACATGCTTTTGCCACATGTAGCTTGTCCTTGTGATCATACAGCCTGAACTCTTGAGAGCTTTGCTCATGCGACCGTTCCTAACTCCCAGAGTATAAACTGTCTGATGCTCTGAATAAAGCTGGCTATTGCGCAAGACTTTAGTCCACCTCAATTTAGGATCCATTTTCCCAGGTTCAATCGACAGCTAGAGTGGTAAACAGGCTGCTAAAAAGCTAAGTCGAGTAGGTACATGTGAGCCTGCAATATGGCAAAGGGCATTCTGTTCATTCACAGAGAATAAAAGACAAGAGTAGAGAAGCATACTCTTGTATGACCTAGCCAGATAGCCCTCTGACCCTGGAGAGAAGGGCATGAAAGGCCCCTTCCTTGTAGACTCACTCACATGTCCCCTTACATAATTAGTGCATACACATTCTCTTAAGATTACCCTAGAAACAGTCTTGAAGGCAACTCTCCCCGAATCATGACTGTCCTTCCTTCCACAGAGCCCCGTATACTGGAGCAAAGCCAAAATCTCTGCAGGCAGACACAGAAGCCAGGAGCAAGGAACCGAGGGGCTCTCAAGCTGGATAAATACCGAGCACTTGGTGCAATGTACAGGAAGTGAGATGACCAGAAACACTCAAGCCCACAGCTCTCAGGTGGCGGCGCTCTACACCTTTCAAACTACGATCACGAGGTTTTGACTCAGGATCCGAAAACGGAGGCAAGGACCGTGAAAAGGAAAATCTCCACAAGCCGTAGTGAAACATCTTAGTCTTTATTGAGAATGTCTCAGTCCTTTGTCTACATGTGACAGCATCTCATGCTCAGTTCCGGCTGGGCTCAGTGTGAGAGGAAGCTCATGCAGGCTGTAACATGTGGTATATACATAAATATACATACAGAGAACACTGAGGATTGTATCTTAGCAACACGTTTCTTGGCTGAATTACATTCATGTAAAGTGTCCAAATTCTAAAATCAAATTAAAAGTATATAACTCAAAGCCTAGAAAAGCAAACAGCTTTTAGGGGCTTTTTCCATTAACATTCCACAAACTGTGCTTTTAACCCACTGTGTTCCATTCAGAAGAATGGCCCATCAGTTCCTTATGTACCATCAGCTCCTGCTGTGGCTACAATTAAGTGCTTGAGGCTGGGCACTTGTCATTCAAACAGCAAACAGAAAGTACAGGCATTACCACAGAGACGTGAAAAAAGGGATGTGCACTGAGGAGCCAGTCATGATTGCTCAGACCTAGTGACTAATTTACCCCTGGTCCCTGACAGGCCAGTGGCTTCTCCATCCCCACTCCCTACTGTCACATGAACTCAGTAGCCCCAGTGTGGAGCAGTTCACAGCTGCGGAGTGGGTAACCACCCCCTCAGCCTGGGCGAGACTATCACATGACAGATGTGCCAAGAGACAAGAACACATACAAGCTGTGCACACTGAACACGTACGCTCTGCCCTTCCTGTAATGTAGTCTGGGGCTGACGATATGAAGGAATCTTCTGAGAGGTTCCCTAATTTTGAGAACTTACAGGTGACAATTCTGGAGTAAAGTATTTGGGAATTGACAAGCTGCTCCTGCATTGTGTGTATTTACTCTTAGCACAGGGGGATGTGCAGCTCACCCCACATTCCTGACCCTCTGGTGGCTGCACCTTTGGTGCACCTGTCTGAAACTAAAGGGGAGACACAAGTTTAAAAACCAAGCAGCAAATGCAGCCTAGAAGTAAGAGGAGCTGAGGAACAAAATAAACAGAGAGCAATGCCTTAGGAGATGATGACTTGCACACTTAAACTTATTTTTAATTAAAAAAAAAATCTTCAAAGAAGGAAGAATGGTGAAAGACTCAGATTTGGATTCAAAGTTCTTTGGTGTCCCTTGATGGGCGAGGTGCCACTTCCTGATTCCATTAATGAATCAGGCCTAATGGCACAGACATCCACCCTGCCCAGAGCTAAGTGGAGAGCCCCAGCTCTGTATAGACATGCTAGCCCACCAAGACTCCCTGGTGAAATGACCTCCCATGGGGTAGCTACAGCCTCATCAGAGATAGGCCTGGATAATCCTGAGGGATACTGCTTTGTGGAATCAATACTTCAGGGTTAGCTAAGTCCACACAACAGAGAACCTCCTCAAGTATCCAAAACATTCCCATCAGGCTCTTGGTCTGTCAAGCTTTCTGCCGAGTCTGTAACATTTAGGTCCTGGACATGGACTACCATCATGATGTCACCCATAATGACCTTCAGGAAGGGGCTCAAAGAGCTGAGTGTCTTTTTTGTTTGTTTGTTTTGTTTGAGACAGGGTTTCCCTGTGTAGCCTCTGCCTCCCAAGTGCTGGGATTAAAGGAGTGCCTGGCTAAGTTTAGTATCTTAAATCAACATTTCTGTTTCCCTTTTCTCTGGTCACAGATGGGCTGTTTGAGCTGCCGTACTCTGGAAGCAGGAGAAGCTGGTGCATCCCCCATCTGCCTTCCAGGCTGTGTTCCTCCCTACTTCCGAGGCCTAACCAGGACAGGCCCCTGTGGTTTTAGATGCTCTATATGTTGTAACATTCACTTCCTGGTTGGGCACCCTTGTGATCTGATATGGAAAGCCAGGTGTTATAATGCATGTTTTTTTCAGTGAATATGGTGTATACTTTTGCTACACTTTATAATCAAAATGTATTTAAAAACAAACAGACAAAAAAACCCAACTAAATCCATCTCCCCATCTCTAGTAGAAAAAAAAATACAATTTTTAAACAAAAGTAAGAACACACCAACATGGTATTTTTCTGTCTGGAAACTGCAGGAGCCTGTGGGGAAGGGGTGGTACTCTGATAAAATGAGACCCTTTCTCTTAGGAGCCCCAGTTTATTTCACCCAAACAAGGGCCCTGCAGTCCTGACTTGGGAGGGCTCGCCCCTGTCAGGAGGGCAGGTGGTGAGCTGGAGATGTCTGTGATAGCACATGTCAGTAAGGGGATGTGGTAGGACCTTCATGAAATGAGGATCAAGCCCCACAGGATGAGAACCATGGGAGACACTCACAAGGACACAGACAGGGCTCCTGACATGGAGACACAGTAGGTCTCACTTAAGCAACAACACACAGCCTCTTGAGTCTGCTGGGAATCTGGTGGAACTGACAGTGGCTATGCTCATTTTTCTCAGTGTGTCAAGGACACAAACACAGCCAGAGTCACACAGCCGGGTCAGTGCTCTGGGTGCAGCTGTGGTGGATGTGTGCTGTGGGATGAGTCTGAATCTTCTCTGCTCATGGCCCTGAAGCTCTTCGGAGCAACCTGATGGACCAGACTGGCACACTGAGCTGACAGCCACAGCCCCTCCTCACTCTATTCCTCCCTAATCCTGAGTGGAAGCAACAAGGCACCTGGGGCAAGTCTAAGCACAGGAGGTCCAGATGGTCCCCTCTAGGGCCCTGGGGCCAGCCTGTGCATACAGGGTGCTGAGCAGCATCTTGGGGTTCAGCCACAAGATGCCAGTAGCACCCAGGCCTGCCTGTCCGAGACACCAACGTCTGGTCTGCAGCGTTCCAGCCTCACACTGTCTCACCAGCTTCAACCTGAATATTTTATTTTTCAAACATGTGTCTGATAAAGCTGGAAGGAATAACTTAACAATATGCCTTACCTGGCATGCTCCAAGAATGGTACTTTAAATAACTCTTTCCATCCTGTGAAGCTTTCTGAGTAGTTCCTACCCACCAGATCCCAAGGAAGGAGCAGAAGGAAGGCTGTGCTCTGTGTGCATAGCAGCCCTATTGAGTTCTTCAAGGTCACAAAACCTATCTGGTTAGAACCCCCAAATGATGGTCAGCCAGTACAGGATATGGACACATTTGATCTTCAATTAATTAGAAGCAAATCGAGTTTTCCATGATTTGAGCCTAACCAGGGGCATGGAAGTTTCTAGAGGCAGCTGAAGCAGCAGATCCTAGGTCGTGACTCTGTAGGACACAGCATCCCTGCTGCAGGGCTAGTGTGTGCTGAGATCACACCATATCATGCGGGGATCACCCCAGGAGAGCTGCTAAAACCTACTGTGAGAACCTAACTGTGAAGGACCTACGGAGAGGAGCGGCCACGCATAGATCTGTGTGTGGTGGTTCTCTTCTACTTCCTACCTCTATAATCTCGTGCTCTTTCACATATAAACACTTTTTTTTTTTGCAATTAAAATAATGTGGCATAAAAGTGACCTGACATAATTACTTCTTATTTTATAAATCTCATTCCTAAGCTCTGAATAAATTATTTATTCAATCTCACACAAAGTAATTTCTATTTTCCTATACTCGAGGAAGCCCTACTCAGTAGAACTCAATGTCTAATGTAAACTGAGATATAAAG
Source organism: Pachyuromys duprasi (assembly GCA_028658305.1). NCBI lineage: Eukaryota > Metazoa > Chordata > Mammalia > Rodentia > Muridae > Pachyuromys > Pachyuromys duprasi. Next base: position 50,150,742 of record CM053756.1, read on the forward strand.
CGGTCACTGGGTAGCTCAAGAGGGGAAATGTGTGGCAAGGGGTGGTGATGGGCCCCTATGCCCCCCATGCACCCCAACTGTGCACCTGATCCCCATTCAGATGTGAGGTGCCCGGCACCCTACACATCCCCTTGCTGCCCTGTTGGGGGGAGAGCTGCCAGGGATGGTGCTTGATGTCCAGACTCCCCGTGCCCTCCCCAAGGTGCACACCTGTCCCAGTTCAGATGCAAGGCCCTGGGGGACGATTCGGCACTGCAGCCTCGCACTCTGTGCTTGACACCCGCCTGGCTCAGGGAGTGAGAGAGAACTGGTCCTGCTCTGTGGGCTTCTCCACCCAGGCGCCCAGCCCTGCCTTGATGAAGGCAGTGAACAGACGTGCCTTGGCAGCCTGGTACTCCTTCGCTGCCAGCTTGGACTCGTGGTATGTGGTGGGCTTAGTGATCTTGGTGCGCAGCAGGTGGGGGGAAACCTGTAGAAGGATACATGCACATGTAAAGCAACTATTGGAACAGCAACAGAAGAGAAAGAAACCTAGCATGATGGTCAAAAATGATGCTCAGAATTGTGCTGGTTTGTGAAAGAACAAACAGAAGGTGGTGTTCTTCTAGATGGAAAAGTACCCACAAGAGGCCAGGCCTAAAGCTCAGTTTCATCTCTAAGCAGTAGCCTGCAGGGCAGACAGATAGCTGCAGGACCTATGTTTCTGGCAGAGTAGAATTTGCCCCCTGTAACTACTGAAAAGAACACCTGGCTGATAAATGTCTTGCCACATTGGCAGAGCCTGGAGGTGTCCTGCAAAGACCTTGGGCCACCATGAGAGCATTTGTCTGTCTCCATGAGAATGGTAGAATTTGTCTGAGTCCTACACCATTGCTCTGAGCTGGCCTCATAATAAGAAAGCACCATATCCCTGATAAGAACTTAGACAAGAACTAATGTTATCCTGCCTTAGTATCTAAAGTTTTACTTAGTGAAAAGGGCTCTGCAGCTAAAGTAAGTTTCTGACCCTTGATGAAGGGAATAGAAGCCATCACAGGGCAGTGCCAAGTGACTGCCCTTCTTTTTCATGATTCCCAGCACAGTGGCATGAGCCGTCACCTTCCCTCATGCCAGGACAGTAGCTAAGACTGCAGGGGTGAGGGAGAAAGCTGCCTTTGAGGTAGCTCTCAGGTTTGTGGAACTGGGGCCATACATTTACACTAACAACAATCTGAAGAAAGAAGAGTTTTCAAATGATCTTGTTAGGAAGCTGCAATGATGACGTGATGATGAAAACCAGGAGGGATGGAAGGGATGGAAACAAACACGCTGGGGGAGGTAGGCCGACACCCAGTGAGGGCGCCTCAGTACCTTGCCGTGTACACGCATCCAGCGACAGTACAACGCGTGCTTACACAGGCGGGATGGGCGGCCTAGCTCGTCCTTCCCTGTCGTGGCATTGATGACCTCAATGGCGGAGTCTCCCACTGTCCAGTTGACACTGAAGTTGGGGGCCTTCCCTGGCTGCCGTGCCTCTGCATTGCTGATGCCTGAAATAGAGAAGACACAAGAAGTGACTTGAAGCCCTTGTTTTCCACCAGGAAGAAGGAGCTACCCAGAGCAGCACACAGTTCAGAGCTAAGAAAGTATATCATATCAGAACAAGGCATCTAACTGTCACAAGGAGGAGGCTGAGCTTCCCAGCGTGTAGCTCTTTCACTGTCTCTTAGTGACCCAGGAAAGAATAGAGCTGAGAAGTCAGAATTGATACCTAAATGTATACTTGTCTGCTTGTCTGTGAGGGGCAAGAGTACAGCATCGGATAGAGCCCTGAATCTACAAGATTTCCTACCAAGCACGTCTTAGCCCTCTCTGAGGACCTACAGAGTTAGAAACCTTACAAGGTACAGATGGGCAGGTTGCCTCAGCATCACTCAGGTTCTGTAAAGTGAAGCCAGTGGGGTTGCTTAAACACAGCATATAGCTCTGCCACTGAAATGCAACATATCCAGGCCGTTCAGTTTCACAACCCAGCCCTCGAGGTATGCAAGGAACCCTGATACTTAGCAAGTAAGCACAGATGCTCCCATGTACTTAAGTTCATTGTAACCAACCACCGGCTTGATTTGGAGAGTGAAAGGTACAGGGCATGTGGCTGCATGGCCCTCTTAATAGCTAGGGCTTCTCAGAAGAATGATATAGGGACAGAAATGCAGAGGTAATCTAAAGACTACAGAGAGCTTCCCTGAGCCAGAGGACACACTTCAGCATGCTTGTTACTCAAGACTAAAGACTTCTGAGAGGACTAGAGAGAAAGGTACACATATAAGACAGAGACACAGCCCTGAACCAAACTTCTAGAGAGGAGCCAGTGTCTGAGATTAAAAAAACAAAAAACACACATAACAATTTAATCACAGAATGCAAAGTGCAGAGGAAAATGCCAGAGAAACCACTAGGTATGATGTTAGAAGCTGCTCAGAATGAAATACATAGACACAGACATCGACACAGAGACAGACAGATAGATAGACAGACAGACACACAAACACACAAGCAGGAGGGAGACAACATGAGAATAGGAAATCATCAAGAAGTGGGACAGGCACCAAATCTATGTATAAGTAGATTTCTTAAAGAGATGGGGCACAGAAAAAATATGAAGAAACATGAATAAAATCTTTTCACGTTCTATGAAACCAACAAACTACAGAACTAGATACTCAGCAAACCCCAAGCATAAGAAATTGGAAGAAAACCACATCAAAGCATGTCACGATAAACCGCTCAACATCAGCAGAGAGCAAAATCTTAAGCACAGTCAGAGAAGACACACAGAGAAACCAAGATGGGCTGGACAATGCAGATAAGACGACAGGGCAATGGCCTTTGAGTTCTAAAAAAGCATAAAGCCTCTACCATCCCAGAAAAAATGCACTAGCTCAGCAAAATGTATTTTTGAAGATGAAAGCAAAATACACTTTCAGACATACTGACGCTGAATAATTAATTCATAATCAGAGGACTCATAAAAGGAATGTAAGAATTCTCCCATCAAAGGTGAAGATGATAGCAAGTGGGAATCCAGAGCCATACGAAAGTAGAGAGGGAGGGAGAATCTCGTATCATTTAAATACCTTTAAATGTTAATAGAATCTTGAAATGAAAGTAATTCTGTGGGGTTTTAGCACACAAAAAAATTAAATTGTGATAATGTCACAAAGGTTGGGGGAACAGAAATGGGAGTATCTATTGTAAAATTCAAGGGGCTATTTCTGTGTGTGAAGTGTAATAGTGTCACTTGAAGGCAGAATGTGATACATTAAGGATGCATATAATAAACCTTTTAAAGTAATTAAATCTACAGAAGAAAAGTAACTGCTAAAAAGTAAAAAGGAGCTAAATTATGATCATTAAATACACTATCACAGAAAGAAAAATAGAAAAAGGGCAATAAAAACATTTAGATCAAGTAGAAAGTAAGTAGCAAAAATGACAGTTAATATAATCACAATAAAAGTAAATGGTTCAAATACTTCAGCGAAAGGAAGAAATTGTCGTATTTAAAATAAAAAAGACACTAAAAAGATACATATACTATCACTAATAAGAAGAAAGCTGAAGTCACAAAGTAGATCATAGAATGAAGGACATTTCCTGAGAAAAAGGTCATCAGTGATAAAGGAGATGGTTTATTAAGGAGTCAAGAACCCTAAACTTTTATGCAATTATCACAGGGCTGAAAAATATGTGAAATAAACACTTATATTAGCAGGAGAAATAGACAATCTATAATTCAAGTGAAGAGACAGTATCTATCTCTCATGAACTGACAGGTCCAGTAGATCAGTAAGGACATGAAAGACATGACAAAGTCAGCCAACTTGGTTGAGGTAACATTTATAGATCACTCTACCTAAAAACAACTGATATTCTTTCTTTGTTCTCACAGGATATTTATAAAGACAGATTTAAAAAATGTATTTACGTTAGGTGGTGGTGGTACATGCCTTTAATCCCAGCGCTTAGGAAGCAGAGGTAGTAGGCCTCTGAGTTTGAAGCCAAGTCTGGTCTACAGAGTATTGTAGATATAAACATGTTTTTGTTTTGGTCCCAGGTATGAGATATGGGACTGATTCAGATGGTCCACAGCAGCAGACTATTTGCCTCATGTGGGCTCTGGGCGGAGCTCTTTACCAGCTGCAGATAGTTTAAATGTGAGGACTCTGGAGAGAGAATAAATGCCAGAGCCCAGAGAATGAATGAGTGGCTCCAAAAAGAACAAGGCTTCTCCGTCTTCCCCTTTGCTGCCCCTGGTTGCTGCTGTGAGACAAGAAGTCGAAGATCTCCTGAGACTGGCTCCAAGGAACCCGAAGACCCTGACCATTAGGAAGCAGCTAAGAGAACTGAACCTCCACTCCCACTAACCCTTTCTTTCTCCTAACTAGTGTTGGGGTGTTGGAAAGGATTGGGGTGGAGTAGGAAGAAAAAGATAAGTGTAAATAAGAGTTTTTAAAAAGTATGCCAACAACAGTGAGTTCTAGACAGCCAGGGATATACAGAGAAAAATTGTCTTGAAAACATATATACAAACATACATACATACTTACATACACACATATGTTACTTCTGTTTCATCTTAATTATTTTATTTTTTTGCACAGAGTATTACTTGCTCTTCCTCTACTTCTTCAAGGTACTAGCAGAAGTGTATGTGTGTGTTATGTATATATATATATATATATCCATATATATATAATACACATGTACATTAACAGAATACACGTGGTAGTCAGAGGACAGCCTATGTCAAATGGTTCCTCTCCTTCCACATTGTGCACTCAGGGGATCCACACAGGTCATCAGGCTGGGCAATGTCTTTTACCACTGAGCCCTCTTGCCAGCCTGACACAGAACATTACTGCATTGCAAAAGAAGTGTTAATAAATTTATTTTTTTTAATTTTTTTTTTAAGATTTACTTATTATTTATACAGCTTTCTGCCTGCAAGCCAGAAGAGGGCACCAGATCTCGTTATAGATGGTCATGAATCACCATGTGGTTGCTGGGAACTGAACTCAGGACCTTGGGAAGAACAGTCAGTGCTCTTAACCTCTGAGCCATCTCTCCAGCCCCGTGTTAATAAATTTAAAAGGACCTAGATTATAAAACGAAAGTTCATTTGAAATTGGTAACACAAACATTTTGCAAACCCCTCTAATATTCAAAAAGTATACAGCACACTTGCAAATAACCTATAGACAAGGAGTTTTGAAATGAGTGAAAATGAAAACACAACATAAAGATATTTATAAATGCTATAAAAGCAGTAAAAGACAATGACCTTTGTTAGCGTGTTGAATAACTGGAGAAAGGGCAAACAATATACCGTGTGCACAGAAAAATGAAATAATGAAGAGAAATTAGAAGTAATTAAATAAAAAAATGATAGGGAAAATTAATGAAAGCAGAAATTGTTTTTTTAGAGATGACTGAAAGAATTGATACTGTTAGGTTGACTGGAAAAAGACAGCAAACTACTGTCTCAGGGTTTTTTTTTTTTTTTTTCCGGTTAGGTTTTCTATTGCTGTGATGAAACACCATGACCAAAGTAAGTTGGGGAGGCAAGGGTTTATTTGGCTTACTCTTCTCTATCACTGTTCATGATCAAAGGAAGTCAGGGCAGGAACTTGGGAGCAGGAGCTGATGCAGAGGCCATGGAGGGGTTCTGCTTACTGGCTTGCTCAGCCTGCTTCTTATAGAACCCAGGACCACTAGCCCAGGGACAGCACTACTCCCTATCAATCACTACAGGTTTACCTACAGCCCTTTTTTATGGAGGCATTTTCCCAACTGAGCTTTTCTCCTCCCTGATGACTCTAGGTTGTGTCAAATTGACATAAAACTAGCCAGTGCAATCACCAGTACCAGGATGGGACAGACACAGTGCCACTAGAAGAATATCACGGACACATTTACACCCATATTTCACTAATCAAATGAAACACACACATTTCTTGAAGATAAAATCACCAAACTTACTCAAAGACAAAGATTATTGAAGAAGTAACAGACATTTAACTTGTAATTTCCTGTGGCTGGAGAGATGGCTCAGTGGTTGGGAGTACTGACAGCTCTTCCAAAGGATGTGGGTTCAATTCCCAGCACCCACATTACAGCTTACAACTGCCCGTAACTAGTTCTAGGGGATCTGTCACCCTCACACAGAATACATGCAGGCAAGACAGCAATGCACATAAAATAAAATAAGAAATCATTAATTTGTAATTTTCTCATAAAAAAAGCCTCCACCAAATAGCTTCACTATGAATTCAAACATTTAAGAAATCACATCAACCCAAAACAAATTCTTCCAGAAAACAAATGGGAAGAGATGCAACTCAACTCATTTTATGCCTGATAAAGATATTAATAGAAAACTAGACCAGCCTTGCAGCTTAACGTGGTAATTAATGTACATCAGTCATCCTAACACTCAGGAGGCTGAGGCAGGAGGTTAAGAGTTTCAGGTCAGTCTAGGTCGCATAGTAAAACCTGTCAAGGAAGTACGGAGAAGGAAGGAGATGAAGAGAGGGAGAGAAGGAGAGGAAGAAGCAGGAGAGAGGTGCTCTTACACACTCTCTAGAACTTTCCAAAACACAAGAGTTTGGTCACATACATGGCTATCTACAAAGGAAAAAAAAAAAAAGCAATGTTACACTTTGGAAGAATGGGAACTGCTCAAAAGGAAAGTGTCACAATGTTACCAATTACAACTGGTTCAGTGTTACCTAGAGCCGTCAGCACTGCTGTAAGTAAGTAAGGTACAAGCAGGGTTCTTGCCAAGAAGTATGTGTGCTGAGCCTACCCAGCATTTTAACAGCTAGGACAGCTTCCTGACAAGTGTGAAGGAAAATGATCTTGTTCAAGGTTGCAGCTTTGCTGGACAACTCAGCATCTTGGGCTACTTAATGAATCACATCATTTCCTCTGAGAACACCACCCTCTGGTTTCTCACGTGGATCCTTGCTTCAGATTCATCTTAGCCTCTGAAACTGCTTCTTCCGGGTTTCTTGTTGAGCTACCCAATTGCTGCATGGAAAATATCAAGACCGTTCCTTTTCTGAAGGGAGGAGGAATGAATGTCCACTTAGCTGCAATTTGTGGGAATCTCTGACCATAATGAAATTGGATTGTTTGTATGCAAATAGCTATGTGTACTATGTCATCTTCCTTTTCAATTGCATTACTTCTGTGTGACTAACCCAGAACGAAGGACTGTTGTTGAACGAATCCAATGCACTCGACCTGCGGCGTTCTACATCAAAGCTAAATGGCCAATTAGCTAAGAAGTAAAACTTGAAAAGTGCAAACCTCCCCCCTTATATTTTAAGCTAAGTAAGCCACTGTCTTTAACAAAAACAGCAAACAAGGCAAAAAGAAAATAGCTAGCCCAAGGTTCCAGTCTAGCCATATACTTTATCTGAACAGAAGGTTGGAAACCGTCACAAGTACATTTCAAGTCTCCGGGGCTGACACATCATGAGGACGGACACCCATGAGCAACTTATCTCTCTGGGGCTGCAAAGTGAGAACTAGGGTAATGAGTTGATCATAGGGCACCGTGCAGAAACCAATAAAACGGGAATGACTTAGCTGGTAATGAGAGTCCCCAGTTGTTGTAAATTAAGTGTGCTAAATAAGAACTTTTAACACAAAACTGCAGAGAAACTGTGAACTGGCCTAACGATGGATTCCACTGAAAAAAAAAGGAGAGCCGGCACTGACAGTTTTTCTTATTTTTACTTCAAAGGCACATTCTAATAAGTTCTCCACATAATTGCATGATATGAAATGATATACTTTCACAGGAACTAAAATACATTTCATGTATTTTGTGTATGTAGTGAACAATACAGATATTTATGATTACTATGGGCTCATGTTTTAGAAATTATTAGTCCTTATTAGTAGATTAAGGGAAATTCACTAGTCTTTATTCTGCAAATAAGAAACTGAACACCCCACCCCTTCCTTTCAGGGGACCTGACTCAAGGGACCTCACATGGAAGACAAGTGTTCTGTCACCGAGCTACATCCTTAGCCCTAAGGCATAAACTTTAAGGGAAGCCATGTACATGGTCCCTGCCCATGGTGGCCCAGAGAGCTACCAGACATGGGCAGGAGGGATCCTCTGAGTAGCTGTGTCCACTAATAACCAATTCCTTAAGCCAGGAGGCAGAGTAGCTGTGAACTGTTACTCTTATTTCTTTACAAGAAGTGAATCCACCAAGATGATCAGCCACTGCACTTCTGCAGGGATGAGTACAGCTTCCCCATTGCCTGGCAGTCTTACTGTCTCCTCAGAACCCCCCGCCCCCCACAGATTGCACTTCTAGGATTCATATATCCATGCCCCCTTGTTTGTCCATTCTTGTGATAATAATGCCCTTAAAGCTAGCACTAAAAAGCCCAGTCCACTCCAACACCATCCTAGCAGCCTGTCACCCATGCTTCAGAGCCTTCTTGTGGGTGTAGTCATCACCAGTGGGCTTCCCTCTTGTATCTCAACGAGCCCTGGACAATGGTCTTGGTCAAAGGATGATCAAAGTCAGGGAACCTATTGGACAGGAGCTGACACCAGGCTCCCCTGAGACATGCAAGTGCTAGCTATGCAGCTATCAGGAAAGAGCTGCTGAGAGAGCTGGAGAGGTTTCTGTTTCTAATCACTATGACATGAAGCCAAGGAGATGGCTCAGGAGGTGAAGTGCTTGCCCCACAAGCATGTGGATAAGGATCGGAGTTCGGATCCCCGGCATTTGCATAAGAAGCTGAGTGTGGCAGCACAGGCCTATAACCTAAGCTGCCATTAGTAGTAGGTATAGCTTCATGCTAAGGCCCAGGGTGCACCAGGAAGTTCTCAATGATATTTTTCACAGGGAATAAAAATTAATTCTCCTTATTTTAAGTGTGGCCGCATTTAACACAAACAAAACAAGAAGCAGCCCAGTGCTGGATTTTCTATCAAGATTTGTGAATTTTTAGGTCACTTTGTCTAAGTAAGCTTAATTGTCTTGTGTTGTATGTGTGTTAATTTACGTTCCTTCCTAAAGACGTAACAATTCACATGGTACATTAGCTGTCATTCTCACAGGTAAAAGGGGAGGAGGCAGGGTTTTCCAAACACAACACCAACTGTAACAAATGCATGAACTTTACACCACACCTGCTCAGCTTAGCAAGAGGCTGACAGAAATTGACTGATGTCCCAAATGTCCTTTTGTTCAAGCCACTTGTTTAGATGTAAGAAAACATCCTAGAGGACGGCAAAGGGCCTGCCATGATGGGGACTTAACAAAAGTGTGATCTCACAAATTAAAGAGGATATCAAATTCTCTGACTGCTTTTGTTTCTGGTGACAACCACTATGATATCTGTTTCCATCTTCAACTCTTCGGGGATCTGACTTTGCTATGGACTGTGGGAGCAGGAGTGTATCTACCTGCCCTCTACTCAGTACCTGGGTCACCTGACTTCTTGGGGGGCTAACCCTTGTCAGCATCACAGACATCCTAGTCTAAAGGTGTCCTCATTAAAGCAAAACAGCAGCAACACACACTGCACTGCTGTTTTCAAGGGAAGCAGCTTACACCTTGCAATGACCCTGGTGCTGTCCAGGGGCTCAGCCATGACTAATACTCTGCTTCCTGAAAGTAGACCATAACCCTGATCCAGAAGGATCAGAAAAGGTCCATCCCAATAACTGGGAAAAAGAAGAAACTGAGGTACACAAGCTACCAACAAGGCAGTCAACAAAGAGTTGTCCTCCCTTTGCCACCTGCAGAGTCAACTTTGTTGGCCACATTGCAGGCATGGTCTACGGGAATGTAGGTAGGCCAAGGGCGGGGACTGCAAAAATGAAGGGTCAGGAGAGCCCATGGGGATAGAGGTGATATGGAGAGGAGGTAAACAACTTTTAGTTTACATACTTTGTGCTCTCAAGACAAATATGGAACACTAGTAACTTTGCATTCTATCCTGTAGGTATTTGTCATATTTTTACATATAAATGAATTTCATATACATAAAACATGATAAAACACACCTAGCTTTTATAAATGAGGTCCACTTCAGATTTCAGCTCTTGATGGAATGTTGCTTAGCTAGTCTAATCAGTTACTTTGGGGCATCTGTGTGCCCTATATCTAATCTTATTCTCACACTCTTTGAATGAATACAAGATAGTGACAACCAGAGCTAAACACTCAGTGTGTTTTGGATCTGGCTGGACTGTGCTCTCTAAAGGCCACATGCAGACGCTTGTACTTACTGAGCTGAGGCAAAGGTGGGGGAACATTTCAGAGTTGAGGTCTAGTGGAGGCAGTAGGTCACTGGGCACACACCCTCACTGGGGATCAGTGTTCTCACAGAGCCCTGGACAGCAAGTTCTTATAAACGGAGATCCTGAATCTCACCTTGCTGTCTTGCCATAGGTCGGTTTCTCTGTCTCTCTGTCCCTCTCTCAAATATGTGTGTGTATGTCTGTGTGTGTGCCTGTGGAAGCCGGAAGAGGCATCAGGTTGCCTAGAGCTGGAGTTATCGAGGTTGTGAGCCACTAGGTGGATGCTGGGAACTGAACTTGAGTGCTCTTAACTGCTGGGCCGTCTCTCCAGCCCCCCATGGGCTCTGCACACATTCTACTCTGTGTTGTGATGCCTTCCTGTCCCACATGAGCTAGATGCCGAACGGTGAAGCCTCCCCATCTTGAACTTTCAGTCTCTAAAACTGTGAGCTAAACAAACATCTTTTTATAAAGCATCTACCCTTAAATACCTTATTATAGTTAATAAAGTAATCTTCCTCCAAGTGTAATCACGCTGGAAATTTCATGACTCATGAGAAATCCATGCACTAACAATACTCCAAAGGGCATCAATATTCCAAGTTTAACTTAAGCCTCGGGTCTTATAGGTTACAAAAAAAAATTAAGGAATAGGGAGCTGCAATATTTTATCCTAAATAACTTCCATCTTTCCCCTTCCCTGCTTACTTCATATGCTCTGACAGACATGCTGTCAAATAAAAGTCCACACTGCTTTCTTGCAGTTAAAGACATGCTAGCAGCCAGGCACCGAGGCAGAGTACACATGCACCCCCCCAAAAAAAAAACACATTTTTTTTTAGTTTAGGATATGGTTTTAGTTTAGAGCTTACAGAAGTAAGTAAAATGTTATTTTTTAAAAGAGTAAAAATACCTTAACTGTGTCCTTTTAAATAAGGGTGGGCTTAGAAGTTAGGACCTTTGAATTCAAAAGCTCCTGTTCACTTTACTGTTAGCCACTGACACTCTAAAAAAAGAAAAGAAACCAGTAATAAAGATGTAAAGGGCAGGAGAAGGGACCAACAAAGGAGAGCACGGTAAGCATAGCTGCCATACCTACCACACTTCAGAGGAAGCTGGGTGGGCAGATGCCAGCAGCACTTGGGATAGCATCTGAGTGAGGACAGATGGTTGCCAAGCTCCAGCCTGGCCCGTCTGGGGAAGAATGCCTAAGTCTTTTGCCACCGGGGCAGGAATGAATATAAAGTATATGAGAAAGCACAGGTGTCAGGCTCCTGCAACTTCTGTATCGACTAGCAAGGTTCACAACTGCAGAAAGGCATTTGTCTTATAGAGGGACTGCCTTAAGCAGCTCTGGAGACCAGGCCAAGAGGCTCAGAGACAAGGTCTTGTTCCCTTTTTAATGACTTTGTTCCTGCCTGGCAGCTATACACTGGCTCAAGGTGGGGTGATGTGTAGGACCCAGACACTGTGAGCTCAGGGGACTGAGGTAGGAAGGTGACGCAAAGTGACACAAGGGTACTTGCCGCTGAGCAGGGGCTTGTTGAGGGTATAGAGTGGTGGCAGGTCCTCTATGTTGGAGATCCGCTGGTACATGGCCCTGGAGAGGTGGTCCCCATGGTACAGGCTGCCCAGGATGATGCTGGAGAAGTAGATGGGCTCTACAAAAATGCTGAGCAGGGATCCCTGGATGCCCACCACGTTCCAGCTGCAGGGAGAAGGAAGCGCATCTTAGTAGACACAAGTATGGCATTACATACAGACATGGCTCAGAGTCACATGGTTAATGCTGAAGGGATTGCAAAAGGTGAAGACCACGGCAGTGAAGACGGCTGACACAGCAGTTCTAAACAATTTTTAAACAATATATATATATATATAAATTCAAATATATATATTTATTTATGTATTTATTTTTAAGTAATTTATTTATTTTTATATTAATCACAGGTTATGTACTTTGTATCCCAGCCATAGACCCCTCCCTCATTCCCTTCCAATCCCCCATCCTTCCCTCATCTCCTCCCTGCCCCCCTCCAAGTCCACTGATGGGGGAGGACC
>CM053756.1:50163623-50232560 GCA_028658305.1 Pachyuromys duprasi
GGTTGTGAGTCTTAATATCTGCTTTGATACATTGCTAGTTAGAGTCTTTCAGAGGCCCTCTGTGGTAGGCTCCTGTCCTGTTGCTTGTTTTCTCCTACATTCAATGTCCATCCCATTTGTCCATCTAAGTGAGGATTGATCATCCCACCCTGGGTCCTCCTTCTTGCTTATCTTCCCTAGGTGTATAGATTTCAGCATGTAAACAAAATATTTTTTAAAAATTATCTTATACTATAAGATAACTTTGGGTCATAGTTTTATGGTTTCTATTGCTGTGATAAAATGTTACAATTAAGAGCAACTTTGGGGAGGAAAGGATTTATTTCCTCTTAAAACTCTCAGGGCCATCATTCTCCAATGCAGAGGTAAGTCAGAGCGGAAACTCATGGTAGGAACCTGGAAGCAGGAGCTGAAGCGGAAGCCATGGAGAAACGCTGCTTACTGGCTTGCTCCCCACAGCTTGCTCAGCCTGCTTTCTTATGCCATCTAAGACCATCTGCCTAGTGGAACTGTCTCCTTTAGGCTGGGCCCTCTCCCATCAATCATTAATCAAAAAGAAATGCCCTATAACTTGCCTCCAGGTCAATCTTATGGACAACACTTTCTGGAGGTTTTGTTGTTGTCATCGTTATTTTTTGTTTTGTTGGTTGGTTTTGTTTTGAGACAGGGTTTCTCTGTGTAGCCGCAGCTATCCTGGACTCTGCTTTGTAGACCAGGCCGGCCTTGAACTCACAGAGATCTGCCTGCCTCTACCTTCCTGAGTGCTGGGATTACAGGCATGCACCACCATGCCAGGCTTGGAGGCTGTTTCTTAAAAGGTATTGAGAAGCCCACATGTTTCTTGTGAAAAACTGGAGGGAACCTTCACAAGGGCAACTATGTATACTTTCCCTGCTTCTAATTGAATGGCTGCTCAATCAGGGAACAAGCGGCCTGATCTCGGCTGCGTCTCCTGGGAAGCTCCTCAGAGGATGGTGGCCCCATGGTGGCGGTGGGGTGACAACTGCGGTGCATGCACCGAAGACAGAGAAGGTGACAATAAGCTGGCAGTTACCACACCACTGACTGACATCTGCCACGGCAACACTCTGACATTCCACTGGCCTACTATGTGTCTGCTCTCTTCACCTCACGGATAACAGAAGCGGAGCCACCTGGAAACCACTGCAAACCAAGCAACTTTTGTGTATGTCACATGTGATGGGAGAGGATAGGAGGAGACACAGGCCAGGCACTAAAAAGGCAAACAAACAGATGAAGGGCCAGGAACTGAGGCACAAGCAATTTGAGGCAGAGTACAGGGCTCTATGAGAAAAGGAGTGAGAGAGACTATACACAGAGGCAGTTACCAACTTTAGGAAATGCTCCTTGAGCTGATCCTGAGGCATAGCCCTAAAGAGGGCATGCAGGAGGACATACTCCAGCCTTTGGGACAAGGGATTTGGGACAGGTGGGGGTAACCATGGAGAGGTAGGACAGGCTAGCAGACAAGGTTGATCCGGGTGGCCAGGAACCACTAAGGGGAAGGGTGAGATCCTAAGCGGATTCTGGAGCATTTGAGATTTAGAAGTAACTTAATCCCATTCGACACAGGTGTCAATGGAGAGAGACTGACTAGCACTGCATTTAAGAAAGTAATGTCATCAGTACAGAGGAAGAGTCTCACGGGCAGAGGGCCCCTGAGGTACATGAAGCAAAAGGTCAAGAAAGTGGCAGTGACGCTCCAAACATCAGCAGATGTGTGAAGAGGAGGACCCTTGATTGGAAAATGCCTAAGGCCCAACCTTGAACTTACCCTGGACCTACTGTCACTGTATACCCAGTGACCCCTGCTGAACTTCAGCCTCTGACCTGCAAGGGAGTAGCAAGTAGATGGCTGCTTCGTGGGTCACGGCCAGTAAGCAACAGAGAGGTCTCCACATAAGCAATTGCTGAGCCTCACTTGGGTAGAGCTGTATCCAGCTAAGCTTTAGCCATCTGCCTCCAGCTGCTCAGGCCCGTCAGGTCTCAAACCCGGACAAAGTGTTAAGGTACCTATTAACATCAAGGCGGACACTGGCTGCCAGGTGCTCTCGGCATCCCTGAGGTCTCCCTGGCTGGACTGCCTTACCCTAGCTACTCTTCACTATGTAACCCAGCCATTTTAGCCATGTGGTCCTTTCTTGGCTGCTTGCCCCTCTTGGCTGTTGCTCCTGGTTCCTCTCTCTCCTCTTTTCTCTTCCTTCTCCTCACAGGGCTCTGTTTGGAAGGCTGGTTGGTCATGTTCTTTCTGGACCCTTCCAGATACCTCTGGCTCCCTTATATCTACAATAATTCTCCTCCGCCATACCTGAGCAGTCATATCCTCCTTTCGCTTCTTTCTTTCACTTTAGGTCACACCTAGCATGACCTTTATCTCTCCCTTGCCATCACAGTAAATCTTAAGAATCTGCTTTAAGAAGAGATGTAGGCTCTGACTTCTGGCTAACATCACACCTAGGCCAGGGTCAAATGATGCCACTCTTGCCCTTGCCATTGAGCCCTCTCCTGAAGGAAGCAAGAGGTCTGGCCCTCTGTTTCAACCCTAGAAAGACACTGACTGGTCTAGTCCACTCCCTTGAAGGACCTCCCCCCCACCCCAAGCAGGTGTCCAGAAAATAGCACAACAGGCCAGCTCTCTCTTACCAGCTCCCCTGGAGCTTCAGCCCTGGGCTCCAGGCAGCCTGGTCTTCCTGCTTCAGCTTAGAGGCTGGGAACACATGCACCACCCACTGAGCTGCCTCATCAGCCTTTCACATAACTTATACTTCTAGTCTCTGGGACCTCCCTCAGCCCCCACAAAGAAGGTCAAAATGCTGAATGGACAACCCATAATTCCCAGAATGTATTCTTTCTACCCTCCAAAAAGGAAATTAAAACGGCCTTCTCAATCCTTAGAGGACATCCAAAATGATTCAGCTCTGGAGGCCCAAAGGATCCTTTCTGATGCAGATGAGAACCCTGCTGATTTAGACGACTTCAGCAGAACTCAGTCCCCTGGGCAGTAATGCAGAATCTTGCATAAACCAGCATCTGTCAGGAGTCATTAATTCTGAACACACACTTCCCAGGAGATCCCAGGAGCTTCTAGAGCTCTGAGGCACTGGGCAGCGAACAGAGCTCCTCAGCCAGCTCTACTGAAAGACGAGCTCCTGTCAGTCAGCCTTACAGAGAATAGTCACACCCACTTTCCCAGACCACAGACTACTATATAAGAACACCACAGATACAGCCAGATTCCATGTGGCAAGGCATCCATCCACTAAGTAACCTTCACACACACACATGCACACACACACTGCAAACACACACCTAGAGATGCTGCGCAGGTTCCATGCCCACCTGGTCCAGGGCACTGGATGAGGAGCTTCCCTGCTCAGGCCCCAGGAGGGGGGACTCATTTGTCAGCAGAATATAACAGGTACTCCCACCTGGCCTTAGGACTGTCATGCTGTGCTCAGGACTAGTCTGTGGCTTTTTGTTTTTGTTTTTCTTAGGTTATTGTTTGAAGATGGGCTACACAGTGCTGTCAACTGATCTACTGCAGAGCCTGACCTGGCTCTGAGCTTCCAAGGACACTGACCAGAAAACATACAGCAAGAGCACTACACTGACTCAATCATGACCTCTTTCCACAGTCCTCACTCAGACAAGCGGCCCCTTCAGGATAGTAGCTTGCTGTGGGTCTCTTTCCTCTCTGCTCTCACATCACAGTCTTCAGAGAAACCCATGTATACCTGCATGCAGTGAGGCTCTTCCAGGAGTTTCCCATACCTCTGTGGGAGGCCCCTTCCCTGTTCATGAAGCAGCCTTTGGATACCTACCATCTGCCCTGAGCAAGTGAATGAGACAAACAAGCCTCCTGTCTGTTCTTGGATCTGTCTTTTCTTGCATCCTCAGGCAGCAGAGGCCATGGACTTAGCAGTCCCAGGAAGATTCTCAGGCCTCTTCACAGGGCCTCTCATTGTCCTAAGGGCAACCCTTCTGGGGCTGTCCTCACTGTCCAGCTAACTGGATGCTATGGTGACCTCTAGTGCCTCCCTCCCCACCCTCAACCTATGGCAGCCCTCAGTTTTCCACCTGTTTCAGAATACTGTAGTGCTCTTTTACAAGGGGAACAAGTGACCTCTGCCCAGCACATATCTATTCAGATCTCCACAGTGGCCTCTTTGGAGGCCCTGAATCTAACTGACATCATTCTGGCCCCTACGCTATTCTTGGACCATGATTTTCCTGAGCAGCCATTTCTTAGCTTTGTTGTCTTTTCTGAAAACTATGTCATTCCTATTTCTAGCAATTTGCTTATGCTTTTGCTCAAAGCAATGTTTCTTAAATATGAAATAAAAGATACAGAGTTTTAAGAATTCAGACTTTGGCATCTGTTTGTGTGACCTACCTTTAGCCAAAGGCAGATGCCTCTCACTTAGCACACCTTCAAACCAGTACCTTTGAGCTGCAAAGCATCAAGGTTGTTCCTAATCTAGACTCTAACTTGATGCTGATTGTGGAACTCTGGTAAATATTAATGTTAGAAATCATATTTAACTGAGAACCTGTAAGATCCAGACCACTATAAAATTGAGCAGAGATAGCAGTGACAGGGACAGGAAAGTGAGTGGTGTTTGTCATGCCTTTTGTGGCCGCTGCCTACAAGGAAAGTATACAGTGCTTGGGAAAACCGTCATATTTTGGGATGGAACAGGGTAGGTCATAAATCAGCAGCTTGCCTATCTGAAGCCTGCTCAGAGGACTGGCATCCCTCTTGACTGATTAGGAAGTGATGGGGTGGGACTAGAGTTTAGAAGCTACTGAAAACAAGCAAGCAAAAGATTAGGACCCGGTTCTACTGGGAACCAAGAACTTAGAAAAGCCAAACTTAGTTAGGAAGAACTTCCTTGCACAAAGCCAATATACATCAGCTGGGAGAGGTATTTCCTTTTCTAAATGCTCAATCCCAGCTAAGAAAATAAATAAAAGGTACCAAAAATAAAAACAGAAGCATGGACCTAAGGAGTAATAATACATTTCTAGAACCCAACCTTAAAGAAATGCAGATCTATGAGTGGCCTGGCAAATAATTTAAAGTAACTGACATAAAGATACCTAATGAGCTAACTAAGAACACAGGCACTCAATGCCACAAGAAGACGGAATAAACAAAATGAGGTTATCAACACAGAGGGAACTATATCAATATATAAGAGAGTCTGAACATGAAGAAAACACCTGAACTGAAAAACTGGCCTTGAAATCAATGGGAGAAAAACCCAGTAAACTTGAACATTGGCCATCAAAACCATCAGTAGAGAAGATTAAGAAAGTACAGAGAATATAGATAAAAATAGGGTGTGGGACTTATGAATACCAATAAGCAGAATGGCATGTAGGCCCTGGGAATTCCAAAAGAGAAAGAAAAAGGGATAAAAGTTTATTTGAAGAAATGCCCAAAATCCCAAGGAAAGAAAGAGACCACATTGATTCAAGGGCAAAGAATGGAAATGAGCATAAATATAAGGAAAATGACAGTGAGTGGATTTCAATCAATCTGAGTCAAGACAAACAATCTTAAGAAACAGCAGTGAAAAGTCAGTGCTCACATAAAGAGAGCTTATTAGTTTCTCAGTAAAAACTTTATGAACCGGGAAGGAGTAGGAAAATGTACTCAAAGTCCCCTTCATAAATGAAGAAGACTTATGACTCAGGGATCGCCAGTGGGCAGAGTTTGTCACTACCAGATCTAAGAAGAGACAGTCAGGAGTCCTTCAAGATGAAGAGTCAGAACAGAAGTCAGCAACAGGAAGCTGTATAAGAACATGGGGTTCTCCTGCAAAGGCAAACACACGGACAAACACAGCAACTGCAGGGGCTGGAGAGACAGCCAAACAGTTAAGAGCACTCACTCAGACCTGGGAACTGGTTCAGTGCCCAGCACTTGGGTCACCTGGTGCACAACCTCCTGTAACTCCAGCTCCAAGGGACCCAACACCCTTTTCTGACCTCCACAGTCACCCTCACATTTATGGCATTCTTCTGTGTAAAACTTACACAGATATATATACATACTCAGGAGTAAAAATAAAACTTAAAAAATGAACCATTATATATAATAAATATATGTTTTAATGTATCATAGTATCTGCGTGCTAGCATTGGATATCCACCATTGTACCTGGCTGGTAATTTTGATTATCTGGAATTAAGTAAATTCGACTGTAGATCTATGTAAGTGAGTATAAAATACACAAAGACATAATCTGTGCTATTGACCAAGCATGAGGGGGTGGAGCTAGAAAGGAAGAGTTTTTATATGTATTTGAAGTTATATCATCAGTTTAAAAATAGAATGCTACAGTTTTAAGATGTTTTATGTAATCAGAATCATAACTTCAGGGGTGGAGAGACGACTCAGCATTTAAGAGGTACTGCTCTTCTAGAGAACGTGAGTGTGGTTCCCAGCATCCACGTCAGGGGACTCACAACTGCTTGTAAGTACAGTTCCAGTGCTCTTCAACACTTCTGGCCTTCACACACACCTGCATAGACTCCTGCCACACATGTACATATTTTTTAAAAAATCTCTTTAAAAAGTCATAGCTACAAAGGAAGTTCTGTAGAAAATACAAAAAGAAATGAGACTCCTATGAGGATATTTTAAAAGAAAGTCAGTGAGAAAGTAAATCAATAAAGGGGGAAATACAACTACATGCCACATAGAAATAAGGCAAGCCTTCCCTACCCAGAATACTTTAAATGTTAATGGACTAAACTCCCCAGCCAAAAAAAAAAGAGATTAACAAATGGATTAATAGCATAACAGGGTAAATTAAGAAATTTACTTCAGATCTAAGGACACAGCTAGGCTGAAAAGTGAAAGGATGAAAGAGGTACTTTGTGCAAAAGATAACCAAATGAACAAGAACAATTAGATAATATAGATTTTAAATTACAAAAACCCAGAAGAGACAAAAGATAGTATAAGATGATAAAGGGTTCAATTCACCAGCAAGATGACATAGCACATCTATGGGGCCAGCAAAGTGGCTCAATGGGTAAGGACACTAACGACCTGAGTTAGATCCCTGGGACCCACATAGCGGAAGGAGGGAACCAACTTCTGCAGATAGTCCTCTGACTTCTACATGTGCCACCTGCCAAATAGACACACAAACCTATGAATATCAGACAACAAGCCATAGAACTTCTGAACACATGAAACAAACCGTGGCAGACCTTAAAGAGGAAATAGATGGCAACATAATAATGTGAAGAATGCCAACACCCCACTCATCCATGCACACATCAGACGGAAGAGCAAAATGGAAGCGACAGATTTAGAATACTGCTGATCATTTGAATCTAATACGAACGAAACACTCCACTGTAAGAAAAGCAGACTACACAAGGTTCCCAAGTGCATCTAGAACATTCTCCAGGGTAGAAAACACATCAGCCTCAAAACAAATTTTACAAAATTCAAGAAAAACTAAATCATGCAAGTATCTTTCCACTCACAATAGAGTAAAACTATAAATCAAAGTAAAATGCAAATTGAAAAATTAAGTTTATGGAAACAAAATGTTATAATCTGAAGACATCAACAAACCAAAGTTGCAAGGGAATTTACATGCATGAAAATAAAAACAAAACATACAAAAGCAACAGGATGCAGAAAATTCTTAAGAAATCTCCAGGAAGTCTGGAAAGCCAAAACAATTTAGAAAAAAAAAAAGAAGGTTGAAGCTGATTTCAAAATGGTATAAAAGTGACAGTAATTAAAACAATGTGATCCTGGTACACAAACACACAGTGCAACAGAATAGAAGGAGCTGTCTACAGCCAGGCCTTCACATACTTGGTCATCATATCCAGCAGATGACAAGGCCACTCAATGGCAAGGATTTGGAGAGGGCACTGAATTGTCTCAAAGGTTTACGGATGACAATAATACCAACCATAAAAGGATCTCTCCAAATCAAGACGAAAAGAGCAGGACTGAAGAGTTGGCTCAGCAGCAGATCCAGGTTCAGGTCCCAGCACCTACATGGGGGCTCACAACCACTGTGATAACTCTAATACCCTCTTCTGGCCTCTGCAGACAACAACAGGCATGCACATGGCACACACATACACATGCAGGCACTCTCTCATACAAAGCACATGGTATTCATATATGCATGCAGGCACTCACATATACAAATAGAAATAAATATTAAAAACAGGGATAAGAAAATGGCTTCAAATAGGGATAAGAAAATGACCTCATATCCTCATAGCAACCTAAAGACAAATGGGCAAAGGATACAAATATACAATTTAAAGATGACTAAAACAATTAGTGGGTCACATCTATTGAAGAAATGCTCCATGTCCCCAGTAATAAGAGGAAGAATTGCAAACTAAATCCCAAGATGTCTGCCTTTAAAATGTGGTAGAAGCAAACATATGTTCACATGGGGTAGGCTAAGGTAACAACAACTTGATACCCTCTGTGAAGTTACTTATGAGACTCCTAAACTCCCAGAGGCCCTAGCACAGGTTTTGTTACAAGCTTCCTGAAGTCAGGGTGCAGGGAGAAGACAGCCAAAGTAAATCCCAGGGTCCATCATGATGGGAGTAGCCCATGACTAAGTGAGAATAATTGTAAAATTCAGAAATAATGACTTACATAAAGAAAAGTCATACAATTGAATGAAAATGAGAAACAAAATGGGGCTTAGAATGTAACAGCATCTCGAGAATTAACAACACACAAACATACTTAAATGCTGACACACACAACACTAATAGGTCTCACAGCACCCGTATACACATACAAACACAGAGAAGCATCTGGACAGCAGACTGGAAAGATGCATGAAGAGTAAACACGCTATAGCAGTGCAGGCAGCCATTAAAGCCCTGAAGAGTTTGGAGCATGTAGGTTTTGGGTTTTCAGCTAGGTATGCTCAATTGGTAGAGTTTACACAGTATTTCAAAACTCAAAAAGCTTCCGAAACCCCACACACTTCTGGTCCTCTGAATTTTTCTTCTTTTCTTTTTCTTTTACTTAGCTAGGTTACAGCCTGCAGCAGTGCTTGGGGACAATGGTCCATGGCATAGGTATGATTAATCCAGCTCTGAGTCTTAGGGCTTCCCTATGAAGCTCATCTTAGAGAAAACTCAATGCAAAGTACTTACAACGTTGAAAAGATGAGTGATGATTAGTCGCATGCCACACCTGTGAGATGTGTCTCCCTAAGCCTTGTTAGGACACAACAGGTTGGGCATATGACTCATCTGATGCAAAGGGGAGAAAAGAGACACATGCACTATGTCTATGTCAATTCCAAATCTTCTGGGTGGCCAGTCCAGATCCGCTTACCCTGGTGCCACAGGGGCGTGTTCTGTAGAGAGGTTTGATTTTACATGCATCTGCACTTTTTAGTATTTTCCATCACCCACTGAAATACATTAGCTGAAACGTAAAAACAGAAGAGCCACTGAAACTTGTACTGGCATCTGAAGAAACAGATTTCTAAAATCTGACCTGGATCTAAGCTCCCATGAGAAGCGCTTCCCAGGCACGCGGTAACTAGAGCAGCGTGTTCATGGAGCACTAGCTTTGGTCTGGGATGACTCACACTGTTCTAGTTGGTAAAGATCAATTACCACAGTATCAACTGATGGGCACAGCAACCATGGACACTGCATTCCCTGCTGACGAGGAAATGCTTGCATGTTTTCCTCAGGGAGCAAACTGAAAAATATCGTAGTCTGTAGAATGTCCAATACAATCAGCTTCACCCTGATACCTATGCTGAAGAGGACATAATGAAAGGCAAGATGAAGGTTCTGAAGCAAATGGTGTGGGAAAACTGGAGTGTCCTGTGCCATGGTCTCCCTGGCCCCTCTGGGCAACCCTGGAAGCACTGCGTACAACCTCAGTCCTTAGAGAACTATTGGAGCTCCTGGGCATGGACAGGGCCTGGCATGGTGGGGTGCGGGCCCTGTGGCCTTACCGTGCTATCTTGTCGCTGCAGGACATGGTGAGCAGCCGTTCTCCCTGCAGCACCCCATCCCAGGTCTGGATGCTGGCGTTTGAGCGCACAGGGATTGTTCCCTCGCCAGACTCTATTTTTGTCCGTAGTTGTCCCCTTGCTTTGCGATTCGGATGTCTATCGGCTGGTTCTAAAAGAAAGAGAGGGTTCAAAACCCACAGGTAATAAAACAACTAACTTACTAAAAAGCACATCTAACATGCTAAAATTTAAAGTGTAATTTATAGATATTTATGCAAACATTTACTCTATCCATATAAAATATACATTCCAGTAAGTATGTAAAACTGAAAAGACACAATACAGACTACGGTTATGAACATGGAAAAAGGTGGTTTACATCTTAGCTGAGATGATTTCCGTCACTAGTGAATGGAGACAAATGGAGAAGAAGGCTAAGATTCGCCAATTCTGAGTGACAGCTACTTGAGTGCTTGTTATGTATTAACCGCTGTATTTTTATCATTTCAAGAATAAATACAGACAAACACAGAAATTGATCCATTGGGAGTATGTAAAGATATTCCCAGGGATTAGCAGTGACATATATAAATATGGGTGACTTTAATTTTTATTATTATTATTTTTAAAATAGTAGTAATTATTTACAGTGAGCATTACTGTTTTTATAATCAAGGAAAATCCATTTGGAATACATGGTGCCTAGGCACGAGAGCAGGAATGCACACACAAACTGTCATAAAGCCACAGTGCTAGGCTAGCCTCCAAAGGACGGAACACAACACTAGGGGCCTCAACTGCCTGTGTCCACTGCTTCTGTAGAGCAGCCTCAGGCTTCAGTCACACACTCACTGCAAATACAGGGGTCACTTAGCACCTTCCTCTTAGAACTAGCATTTTTTTCATTCACTGAAATTCTCAAACTAAATGGTTAACTGGGAAGAAGGAATGTGTACTTTTACAGCGACTTTTATCAAAGCCGTACCTAAGGCTGAAGTTTTTAAAAACGAAACAAAGAAAACAAAAGAACACTGATGCGGATGTGTTCTAACACTACGTTATATTATGTCTTCTTAAAAACCTGTCAGCTGCTGAGATTCTGGCGTCATACCCTCTAGCACTGGCTCGTGGGGGGAGAATATTCGGGCGTCTCCGCAGGGTGAGGTGCTGATGTACAGGTGGAACTGAACAGCATCCTTCAGCCGGAACCCGCCCCGCTCTGACCTCTGAAATATGGACTTTTTCTGGTCTTCTTTGTTACTGCAAGGGAAGAGTTACGAGAGTGACAACTGAAGGTGTGTGCCATCAACATGGGGTCTGCCATGGTACAGAACGACTTCAGAGACCAGTGCTTTCAGTGGGGGAGAGGTGAGTTTTCTGGAAACGGTATTTTGTTATATGTACTAGGTTGCCCTCGAACTTGGGGTTCTGCTGCCTCAGCTCCCCTACTGCTGGGATTTACAGTTGTGTACCACCATGTCTGGCTTGAACTAGAATCATTGAATCCATGTTTATAGTAATCCACAGTTCAGGTCCATTCGGTGACCAATATGTCATCAACTGTGACTGCTCCTTCTCAGGTACATCTTCAAGATAGCAAGACCACACAGAAGAAATGGCATTGTCAGGAGAAGCAGTCAGGTGCAACATCAGTTCTGATCATGCCCAGTGATTGAAATGAAAAGGAGCATCTTCACCACGCAGTTTAGGAAGGCATGTTTTTGTGTGTTTGTTTTTGTGTGTTTGGTTTTTTTTTGTGTGTGTATGTGTTTGGCTCTTCAAGACAGAGTTTCTCTGTATAGCTCTGGCTGTCCTGGAATTAGCTCTGTAGACCAGGCTGGCCTTGAACTCACAGAGATCCACCTGCCTTTATGGTGCTGGGAGTAAAGGCATGCATCACCACCTCCCAGCTAGGAAGGCATGTTTATATTCACAATGCATGAGAATAAAAACCCCACCATCTTAAATTATGGACTTGAAATTTCTGATTATGCTATGTTTTTGTATATATGTCTTATATAAGCATGCATGTGTGTGTGTTTATGACTTGGTCCACTCTAGTTCATATTTGAACATCATGGGAGAATGGGACCTGCTCAGGCAGCATCACAGGAGAGCAAGGCTTGGCCTTAGTATTCCTCACACAGTTACAGTCCTGAGAACTCTGTGCTTACAGAAACAAGTAAAGGCTATGCAATGCTTTCTGATAGAAAGTATTTTTAAATAGCTTCCTTCACTTGTTTACTCCTAAACTTACTTTAAATAAAGCTCAAGCTGTGCATAAAGAAACCTGAGCAGGGACCTTCGGGAGATTATCTCTGCATGGCAGTCATTTAGTGCGAGGCCACGGTCACTCATGTATTCACCGTTGATACATTTCGTCCCTGTTGAAACACTTATCACCTTGGCATCTTTGACGTCTGTACCTGAAAGACAGGAGAGTGACTGGAAGCTAATGATTCTGTTCTGTTTGACATGTGCCCTTGGCAACTGGACCATTAAGGGTCAGCTGAACACTTGAGCTTGTTTTCACGTATCTTTGGGTCTCCTGATTTCTACCTGAGAAACCTGAACCTAACAGCCTCTCCCTGAAGCTCTGGTGTGTACCATTTCCAGGAGGCTACCTTCCTCACCCTGTAGTCTACAGCCTAAACTTCATGTGGTCATCTCCACTGGCATGCACCGGTGTTTGAACAATCAATCTTGCTATAGGTAAGAAGTACTGTACACAAATACCAACTGGCCTGGAACTAGTCTCTAAAGTAAAATGTTGAAGAGGCTAGAAGGAAAGACTTACAGGCCCAAGAGCACCAAGAAAGAAAACAGAATCAGCTTCCATGGTTTCATTAGCAACTTTTCACACTTATCCACACCTAATGAAATCACACACAATGTGACCTTCCAGAGAGAGAACATCATGATTAAATCCTGCCAAACAGATCACTGACCCAGACATGCCACAAAGACCTAAATATGGAAGGGAATGTGTCCTATTTGGTAGAACACACACCTAGCATGTGTGAGGCCCTGGGATTCAATGTATGAGCAAGCAAACAAACAAAAAAACCCAACAGCATCTACAAACCAATCCTGATCATGGCTTTACAGCAGACTCAGAATGACCGAAATAGATGTGTGCCACATGCTGTGAGGGTTAGTGTTAACTGTCAACTTGACTAAGTCTCTGGGCAAATCTATAAAGGGTTATCTGGACCAGGTTGGCCTTTGGGCATACCTATGAGAGATATTCTTGATTAATTGCTGCCCACTGTGAGCGACACCATTCCCTGAGCTGGGGTCCCAGACTGCATGAGAGGAAAGGAAGCTGAACAAAACATTCATCTTCTCCCTCTTGACTGCAGATGCAATGCGATCAGCAGCTTCAAGCTCCTGACAAGTGACTTCCCCACTGTGATGGGATTCTCCAACTATGAGCTGAAGTAACTCCACCTAAACTCCTTTCATCAGGTTATTTGCGAAGAGCAACAGGAAAAGTAACTACAGTACAGGCTATGTGGAAGGCACTATGCCAGGAGTGTTAGCAAATCACCCTCACTGCTTGTCCTCACGGTGTCCTCTGAGGAGCTTTTGTTTCCATTCTGAAGAAAGAAATTCAGCTCACAATTAATAAGCTGCCTGAGGTCATTCAACCAGTGAGAACATGGAACCTATATGTACCCAGTTCTATTTCACTGGCTTTCCACACACATTTTGGCTACAAGCAAACAAATGGTCAGAAAAAGATACAGAAGGCTAGTCCTTGAGGTGACTGGTGTTGTTAGTCTTTTCTGTTTTCTGTAACAGAATTTTTGAGAGAGAAATCTAAAGGAGGAAGGGGATGTTTTATTTTGACTAACAATTAGAAGGTGTTAGTCCATCATGGCAAAGTAGAACAGAACAACTTAACTCATGGTGGCTAGAAGCAAAGAGAGAGCCTGTACTCATGGGCCTTCTCCTCTTTCTCTTTCTATTCCACCCGAACCTCTCACCTATAGGACAGTGCCATCCACACTCAGGCTTAGTCCCCTCTGGAAATGTCCTCACAGACATACCTAGGCATTTCTCAAATCAAGCTGACAATTAAGATTAGCCATCCTAAGGCCACCCCTCCTCAGCCTGACAACCAAAAACCTTAAAACATCATTTCATCCTTGGTCTCCAAACGGATGTTAATTAAAAATCCAGTGGGTTTATTTCTCCTAAGAGTGTCATAATCTTAATAGTCCCAACACTGTTCAAATCTGAAGTCTACGGAGATTTAAGGCAAAATCTTAGCTGTGAGCCCCTGTAAACAACTAAAGCACACTTTACATATTCCCAGCACACAGCAAACTTCCCATTCCAAATGGGAAGAACGGGGGCAAGTGGCAAACTGTGAATGAGCTCTTTGCCACACTGGAACGCAAATTTGCAGCACACTCTGGGTTCCCACTGGGAACCTTACCTCCGTCAATATTCTTAGTTGCCCTGGTCTTCCAAGCTCTGAGGAATCTCTCATTAAGCTGAGCTAACACACTCTAGTGCTTTTCTGGCCCACATCTCCACACTTTTCTAAAATTCCTCCCACAAGCCACTTCCAAAAGGCTTTTCTGAACCACATACAGCAACAACTCCACTTGGTATCACAGATGGCACCAAGTTTCTGTCATATTTGTCACTAGCGTGACAAATGCATGAGAAAACTAAAGGGAGGGACCTTTTAACTTTGGCTGAGTTTCTGCAGTTGCAGTCCACTGTGGGGGGAGGGCATGGTAGGGCAAGTCAGATACCATGGCTACCAGGAAAGGGCTGTGTTTATGAGTGTGGGTAGGGGTGGGGGTATGAAGAAGAAGGGAGAGAGACAGAGAACGAGAATGAATATGCTTAGATTAATTGGCTTCACTCTGCCCCATTTTAAAACTCTTTCTGAACCACTGGCCTATGAGATGCTGCCAGACACATTTAGGCAGGGCTTCCACATCTCTGGAAATGCCCTCAGAGGCACACCTCTGAAGTGTGCTTTACAAAGCTCCCAGATCTTCTGTTTTCACGTTTCCCCTGCTCTCCACAGAAATCGCTCCGATGTGGCAGCAGGGACACTAATAAGGCAGTAAAGGTCTAAGCTTCAACAGAAGAGAAAAGCAGCAATATGCTGTTTCCAGAGTCATGGTGATGTCACATGGTAAAAGACAGGTCAAGAAGTTGAATGTTGTGGGGGCTAAAGAGAGAGCTCAGCAGTTAAGAGCACTTGCTGCTCTTACAAAGGAACCAGGTTTAGTTCACAGTACCCACACAACAAATATTTGTAACTCCAGTTTCAAAAGAAACCTAATACGCTCTTCTGGCCTTTGAGGCCAGTATATATATGTAGTATACTTACATACAAATAGGCAAAACACACACAGACACAGACACACACACAGACACACACACAAATCCTTTTTTAAAAGTTGAACATTATGGAAGAATATTTTTGGGAGGGACAGTTTGCTGGGGATTGACCTCAGGAATCTTGACTGATAAATATGTGTTCTGTCCTCTAAGCTGTATTCTTGGTCCTAAGGAGGAAGAAAGGCTTCTGAGGACAATTGCTATACTTGTATATGGCAATTGCACAAAGATAAAAAGAATAAAAGGCAACTTTTGGTGTCACAAGACTGAGGGCATTTATGGTTTTCAAACCAGAAAGCAGACAGGCTGAACAAAGGGCTAGATGCTTACCTGTGGTCATCACTACTCCAGAAAGCACTTTTCTTCGGGCATGAGGGGAGGAAAAGTTGTCTGTCAGGTCACTGAACTTACCCAGGACCAGGCGTGAGACAGCATCTGCCAATACCTGGGTGAAAAGCAGAGACCAAGTTTAGTGCTGGGGGTGGCAGGAGGTGGTGGTGGTGGTGGGGGTTGTGGTGGAACCAGTCTCTCTCATGCCAGCATGTCATCACATGCTGTCTAATACAAAGACTCTCATAGTCTCAGTTTTTCTTTAGAAAACCCACACCCCCACACCTAGCAAACATGTGTGTATGTGTGTATGTATGTGTGTGTTCACACGTGCATGAATGGGTGAACAAGGAGAAAAGTCATCAGTAGTTTTATCTAGCCATGGACCCTATGTGCCTGGCAACATAAGCACACTGATGCAACTGTGGCATGACTATTATGGGGGTAACCACCACTTTACCACTGAATTGGAGGCCCATTCTTAAAGAGGGAACTCATGCCTGGCATTGTAAACCTGGTCCAAAGCCCAAGCCTAAGAGCTTAAGTCTTAGAGAGGAAGCCACTACTGATGTTTTGCTAAACAGACATGCTGTCAAACTGTTTTGTAAATACTTATGTTTACACTTAAAGACCAGTGCTGCCCCTAGTCTTAGAGGAACATATCTTTTCACAGCCTGCATCACTGAGTGCAGTGACTGGTAACTGGTAAAAGCGATGGGAATGAGTAACTGTTGAAAGCTTAGCTTTAAACATTTAGAAGAAAGGTAGGAGACGGAAGATGTGCAGAAGTGCAGAGAAACGCTGTCTTTTAGACATGACATAGCTGCCGCATTCACTACCTTCCCCTGGGAAGGTACTAGTAATGGTTACCAGTATAAAGCTTGAACAGCGCTGGGTTCTATCAGCACTATATTACAGACGAGTGTATTAGTTTCTTTTCTTGTTGCTGTGATTAAAAAACAAAAACCACAAAAACCCTAGCTTATGAAAGAAAGTGCTTATTTAGCTTATAGGTTACCGTCTAAGGTCAGGGCAGCAGGAGCTTGAAAGAACTGGTCACATTATATCCACAGTTAAGAGCAGAGAGCAAAGAAGTAATACACGTATCCTAGTGCTCAGCTTGTTCTTAGACAAACTTGGGCTCCCTGCTGGGGAAAGGTGCCACCCACATCAGGTGGGTCTTCTCATTAATTAACATAATTAATATACTCTCTACTCCTAAACATGCCCCAGGCCAACCTAATATAGACAATGCTTCATTAAGGCTGCCTTCCCAGGGCTGGAGAGATGGCTCAGAGGTTAAGAGCACTGGTTACTCTTTCGGAGGTCATGAGTTCAATTCCCAGCGACCACATGGTGGCTCACAACCATCTAAAATGAAATATGGTGCCCTCTTCTGGCATGAAGGTGTACATGCAAACACACATTGTATACATAATAAATAAATAAATCTTAATAAAAAAAGACTGCCTTCCCAGTGATTCTTGATTGTAAGCATAATACTGAAAAAGGGAATGTCTTTGGGGTTCTAGGCCTCCCTAAAGAATTATAGGAAGTTAGTAGCTGCTAGGGGAGAAAGTCATTTTCGTCATTGCTCTAGCTACTGGTAAATAGCCCTTGCTCAAGTCAATAACCCTTCACCCATGCTCATGCAAGCAACCCTAATTAAATACAGTGGGCCACAAACAAAAAGACATAAAGGTAGGAGGGGGTCTTGTTTGGAAAACGTTCAGTGGAAACAAGAAGGAGTAAGAGAGGATACTGGGAGGGAAAAATGATTAAAGAAATATACATGAAATTGTGAAAGAATAAATTTTTTAAACATAATTTTTAAAAATTTACTTAATTTTATTATTTGTGTGTTGGTAGGAAGGTGTCCAAATCCATGGAACTGAAGTTACAGAAGGTTGTGAGCCTCCATGTGGGTGCTGGGAATCGAACCCTGGGTTCTATGGAAGAGCAGCCGGTGCTCTTAACCATTGGACCTTCTCTCCAGACATAAGTTTTAAAAGTTTTTATTTCATATAAGGGAAGGCACAGCTCCAAATGCTTTTCCTGCAGAAGCCTGAGCCCATGAAACATGAGCCAGGTACCTATGGGATGTACACTGTGAGATATGGGCAACTAAAAACCCCAAGTAGCTCTGAATCTCTGAAAATGTCTTATGGACCTCTTACCCTGTGTGGCTGGAGCTGTACACAACACAAGTATAAAGATCCTAAATGCAGCTGTGTAGTGACCCATTAATTCCCAGCACTTGGGAAGCAGAGGCAGGCTGATTTCTGTGAGTTCATGTCTAACTTGTTCTATATATAATGAATTTCAGGGCAGCAAGAGCTACACAAGGAGACTCTGTCTCGATAAAATAAAATAATAAAATGAAAGATCGTACATCCCAACCACTCACCTTCAGTGACATGAACAAGGGTGAAGACTGTTTTACAGTTGATGCTTGGCTCCACTGCACTGGCAAGCCTGCTATAGCAGAGTGCCACAGTGACAGTGTGGCCAACTTTATAGCCACAACCCACCTTTGAATATCAGGAAGGCAGATAGTTCTCAGCCCAGGGATGCTTGGCCCAAGCCCTTTAAGAGCTATTTCAGGGAAAATTTTTTTTTACATCCTCAGGGTGTAACCCTGCCAGAAAGACACTGCAATTAGTCCTAGAAGTCTACTCTTAAAAGACCTTACTGGCTCCATCTTCTGCAGTTCATATATTTCTGAGCTAGCCTAGGGGCTTAAAGGGGGAAGTGGTGTTTGTGCCACCAAGCGGAGATGTGAGGACACTGTTCTCAGACTCAAGTGGCACCAAATTAGAGGTACAGAAATTGATGTTTGCCATCTCAGTACCCAGAGGAAAGCAGCATAAAGAGGAAGGGAGGCACCTAGCCTCACCATGACTAGAGCCTGACAAATGTCACTTGTCTCCCCAGGTCAGGAGCTCAGTCCTTTCCATGCAAAGCCATTAAGGCAGCTATTCAAGAGGCAGGGCTAGCCTGGTGTGGTGGCATATACCCTTAATCACAGCACTCCTAGAGGCAGGCAGATCTCTGTTTGAGGTCAGCCTACTCTAAGTAGAAAGTTCCAGGACCATCAGGGCTACATAGACAAACTATCCTGTTCAAAACAAAACAACAAAAGAGAAAGCAGGACTAAAGCCACCTGCCCTCAGACCACCTTTCTGCTATCCCTCTATGGGATCTACAGCATCTGAAACAGTTTCAGTGGTCTGACTAACACCAATTAAGGGAAGACAAGTATCATCAGATGATACTGAATTGCCAAAAGATTTTAACAAATCTAAGCCTGGAAATAAAATTCACTTGGGTCCTAGTACCACTGATTTGTAAAATAACTAATGGACTAGCTGGTTATTCTTGGAGGGATGTTAACAAGAGACTAATGGGGAAACAGCTACTTGCTTGTCACAGAAAGTCAGTAAAAGAAGTCTACTCCTTTACACTGAGTTATACTTGTTTGCTTTAGGCAAAGTAGAATAAGTCCTTCAAAAACAAGATTTGGGTTTAATCCCAGCACTTGGGAGGCAGAGACAGATTTCTGTAGGTTCAAGGCCAGCCTGGTCTATAGTGACTCCAGGACAGGCAGGGCTTATAGTAAGACCTTGTCTTAAAAAAACAAAAACAGAACAGTAAATTAAAACCAAGAACCATGGTCACCCCAACTCTAGCTGTATCATAGTCCAAAGAGAAAGGGCCACACCTTGGTCCCAGAAGAGTGCAAGTCTTCCTATTCACCCCATTTTCTAACATGTTAATTCATTAATTCTGGTCAATTGCCCCTACACTAAAGAACGTTTGACAAAAAGAAATTAAGGTAGAAGATTGAAAAACAGATCAGTGAAATCAGGGGTTCCTAAAGCCAAGACAGAGTCCATGATCTGGGACATGGTGAGGACTGAAGGGCTGTTCTCCTTCTTCCTCTTACAAAGACCCATCCTGAGCTACCTTAAATTTTCCTTTCCTTAATGTGAGTTTTCTGTAAGGGTCACAAACTTGAGTGGCTGTCCACACTCACATGGAACAGGGAGGAGCCCACACAGCTGTCACATAGGAAATTTGGCATATAGAGATTCCTAGCAACCAGCAGGTTCTAGAGTGTTTATGAAATGGCTCCCCCAGCCCTCTAGCATATGTTCCCTACTACTCTGGGGCAGTGCCCCATCACCCTGACCTCAACAGGGGCCTTCAGCTGCAAATGGGCCAGCAGTCCTTATTCTGAGCACAATCTCTCTATGCAATAACTCAAAGGATGTCCCACTGAACAGAGGACAAAATGGCAGAATTTGGGCTCCCTGCCCCATTGCCACTAAAGGCTTGCTTAGGGCCATAATTAAATGGAAAGGCATTGTGGCTGTCCCGGTGAGGGCCCTGAGGTATCCCTGCTCTGCACTATCATGACCCCAGTGAGCATCAGGAGACTAAATCAGAGTCTCAGTGACCAAGTGGCCATGGAAACAGACAAAGTCACTCCACAGTCAGACTTACCAGCAACTGCTCCTGCTGAGGGCTTAGTCACATAAGGAGTCAAAAGCAATAGTGAAGACTAAAGGTTGCTTAAAACACCGTCAAGGGCAATGTCCACTCATTTGCAAGCATACATTTTTCCTCACCTGTGGCAAATGCAACTGAAGACCCTCACTGAGAACAGGCTGGCGAGATGGTGTTTGGTCCAAGTGCAAATTGAAGACAGTAGCCAAGGCAGACTGTGCAGCCCGGGCCTTGGCAAGCTTCTTGTTTCTCCCTGAGCCCTCAAAAAACTGGCCATCTACCACCACGGACATGACAAAGCTCTTGGCATGGCTCTCCCCGCTCTCAGAGAGGAAGTCATACTTCAGCCCTGGGCGCAGCTCATTCAAGATCATCACAGGATTCTTCCCACTTGGGGGCGGGAATGGTGGTGGGATGGGCAGAGGAGGCTGAGTGAGGCTGGCAGGCACTGGGGAGGCAGAGAGGCTAACATCTCCACTTGAGCTGAAAGAGTCATCCCCGTTCGAGCCTACATAGAAGGATGGCTCTGACTTGTCTGAAGTCTCGAAGCCATTGAAGAGTGTGTCAGGGAAGTCAGCCTGGTCAGACGTGAAGTCTGTGTTCACAGAGAGGGTCCTTCCCATGGCCAGGTGGGCCTCAGAGGCGTTAGGAAACTGGACAAAAGATCTCAGGGCCTTCTCAGCAGCATGAAGTTTTGCCTTTTTCTTTGTGGGGCCTGAGCCCTCAAAGACCTGCCCATTCACCTCCACAGACATGACAAATAGAGGCGCATGCACGGGTCCTGTCTGGGACAGCAGCATGTACTGTAAGCCAGGCTTGATTTCGTTCAGCTGCATCAGGGCGTTCTTGGGCAGAACAGGCCCCGGTGTTTTCCTTCGCTTCTTCAGGCGGTACTTGGAGTGGCCATTGCTGCCCTCCTCCAGGGGCCGCTTCCTGCTGGTGCTACCACCACCCCCGTTGGAGAGTGGAAGACCCTCGCCAGGCCCAGGTGTGCTGCTGTCCTTGGGGGGCATGTTGTCCAGATTGCGGTTTTCCTTAACATCAGTGCTGCTGGAACCTGTGGTGCCCAGAAAGAGTAACTTACAACGCCTTCGTTGCAGGATCTTGTAAATGCAAAATTTATAGATTCCTTTATCTCTTTGTAGCTGGGTGAGTGATGTGTGTGTGTATATTTCCTTCCTCAATGCAAATGTGAGGAACTACACACTGACCAAAGATGTAACTATTAGGGGCTGGAATGTACTTTGAGATTTTTTTTTAAACTAACACCTATTGCCTCTTCTAGTTAACAATTTCTTCTCCGTTAGGAAATAAAAATTTTAAGCTATTTTCTCGGCCAAAGACATCCTATATATCTCTATCTTATCAAGATGTTAGATGTTAAGTTAATCCACAAGATTCCACACCAAGTCTAATGAAGTGGCCTCTGAATTCACCAGCACATAGGCATTTACTTATCTCAGCATATGATTCCTTTGCAAGGTCACTAATCTCAACTGGCACAGGTTTTAAACTACAGCACTTCTTAGAAGAGGAGGGTGCCATCTAGAAATCTGTTTATATTTATAGCTCATTCGGCTCTTGAGGTTCCAAATAACTAATCAACGTGTGATTATTTGGCTTAGTTTATGCATCAATCATAGAAAACTGCTTATCTAATAAGGTAAAGTATTAGGACTTCACAGAACTTATTTTTGAGGAATGATGCATCCACTGAAGATTTTTCATTATATTAAGCACTATTTGCTTCAGAATCTGTAATAGAATTTATGCTAGAAAAAAATATAAAAACAAGACACAGAACTGGAGCAGCAGGGAAGCTGTGCTCCTTAAATTCACAATATGTCAGCAAACCTGCCTTTCTAAAAACAGCTGGTCGGTTTCCAGAATAACTTGGTGACCATACCTTTTAAATGTACTCTACATAGCAGAATAAGATGATTTTGATCTTTAAAAGGGAAATAAATGTCAGCATGGTGATGCAGATCTCTTATTCTACCACTCAGAAGGGGGTTGAGAGAGGACAAAATAGGCACCTTTTATAGCCACGACCTTGTCTCAACTTCCCACCAAGCAAAAAGACTATTTTCTCAAAGTGGGGTATGTTAGGTCCCCCCTAGTTTATCAAGCTTCCTAAAAAGAGAAAAAAATTCCTCTTTTATCATTCAGTTTTGCACTCCTGTGTACTGAGCCTGGGCAGTGTGATCTCTAGCCACTAGCTCCTAAAATCTGAAGTCTTAACTGATGAATATATTCCTAAACACAGTGGCTTTGGGGGTCGATTTCTACTATGCAACACACCAACAGGTTTTCTTTATGTCAATCAATCTGAAAACACTAAAAATGTTCCTTGGTAAGCCCATGGGCAGGGTTAATGTGATGGACATCTTGGTTGTTGCTGCCAGTCTCTGGAGTTAAGGATCACAGATGCCCAAGGGTCGTCATTATTGAGCTGAGACAGCAAAGACTACCAAGATTAACTCAGTCCATGGAAAATCTCATGTGTGCAGTGGGGAGGGGTCTCTCAATAGACACCCCTTCCCAGAATACTCCCGACACACACACCACTTCTCCCAGCTGACAAAGCTAATGGAATGGGCACTAAATTTTCATTTATAACATCCTCCAGCAAAAGACCGGTAGGTTACTCCTTTCGGTACTCACGGAACAAAAGATGAAAAGGCAGAGCAAAGACAGGTAGAGAGATTAATAAAGGGGAGAACATCACATACTACATTCTGCTCACAGTTCAAGTTCCCAGTAAACAGAATTTTCAGCATAGAAGTGCACCTCATCAGCAAGGCACTCCAACACACACTTAGCCAAACATTAGTGATGCCAAACAGCAAGATTATGAGAGAATACACTTTCTGTGAAAGTTGAAATCATTCTCAACTCATGCTTCAGAAGCAAAGGTACCTATCACATATTATCAAGAAAATGCTCCTGAGCAAAAATAAAATAAAATACTCTAATTAGAGACAGAGCCCACTTTCAGCTGGAGCAGACACTCTCTCTACACACCACACTGCTGCACTTAGAATGTGAAGTGAATCACAGTAGAACTTCTACTGCTTTCAAAAATCATAAGAAAGGCAGTCTTGACATCTGAAAAGTCTGCACTAGACCCAAAAGTTTATTTTTACAGCAAAATTATTGGGAGTCGGGGAGATCCTTCCTTAGTTAAATTACCCAAGGCTCAATGGCTATGACCACAGCAGAACACATAACCCACAGTCCCCAGCCAATAGGTAGTTCTAGGGACACCTTTATACATTCCCCGGGGAAGGGGAGCAGTTTACTGGGTTGGCACACCACTGGCAATACTGTCTGAAACGCAGAGTTTAAAACCTGGCAAAGCTGAGAGTGATGGGTGGATCTGCCAGCAAAATTCCATAGTTTAAAACATCTCAAGAACAGAACCGAGGAGAAGCAACCAGTGAGGTGTGAGCAGTGGCCACATCAGCAAAGACAAATGCATGCCAGCTACACTACTCACAACAGCACTGGGCAGCTGCTTCATGCCAGCCAGTGGCCATTCTCAGAGTAGAGGATGTCTGCTGCACAGCCCACCCCAGATCCAGCACAGTCGTGGGGGCTCAGACTCGCCTCACATGGTGCTGTTAGGCTCTGGGTGTCCACTGGGCTGAGTCCCAGAGAGTGTGCTGAGCCTGGCTCTCACCATCATACCACCCCCAGGAAAATTCGGTTCTGCTGTGCAGCTGCATGCTCTTTCTACAGACAGCCAGGGCACCTTAGCTGGGAAAGTGCCTTCTTCCAGGCAACTTCCCATTTAGACCTGTTGCTCTCTGGGACTGAGAGCGGCAGAAGTAACTGTTAACTCACAAAGAACAATGCCAAGGGAGGAAACGCCGCTGTGCCTGAGGCCCCATACCCACAACCCCATGGAAGACGGTGTGGCGAGCAGAAAGCCCCAGTGAGGGTTTGGTTCACACTAGCACCAATAGCATTTCAGTCTTCAGAGATTTAAGATCATGTGGACTCCCTTCCCTCCAATGCAGGAGCAGTGACTGTGTCTGAAGGGAGCTTTGTGAACTGTTATCCCAGTGACCAGGTATCTGAGTCAATCAAAAAGATTTTCTTGAGTTTATACTGGTGAAAGTTCAGAGCTTTATTACAAGAACCACAACTTCACATGAAGCCGCACAGCATTGAGACAGGCACCTAGAGGCATGTTTCTGGAATAAAAATGATGGTCCCATGATGATAATGAGGAATGAAAACTCTAGATAGGTGGCTGTAAGGAAAATGTCCACAGTAAATATTTATGTCTATTATATAAAAACCCACCACTGCCAACAGCCCACATCTTATAAAACATCAAACTGCTCTTATTGATCAAATTTATAAAAACACTAAAATTTTAATTGGACATGAACTACTTGGCACTATGTGATAGACCTAGATCTTACTCATATTCTCTTCATCTTCTATGTCCATGGTAAAATGTTTTTGAGGGTTTCTTGACTGGCGGAGACCACTTTTGTCTGAAAGACAGCAAGAAACAATATTTAGTATGTGATCCCAGCAAAATGAGGTATAGTGTCTTTGTGTACTGATCACCACATCACTGCAATTAAAAAAATAAGAATGATAAGAAGCCTGCCATTTGAGAAGGAGTAGCCCCAGTCTCTTTCATCTCCTCTCAGCATGTTCTAGGACCCCAAAAGACCCATGATGTAGCTAGCTTATGTGGAGGAACATTGTAAGTTAGAAAGGGGTCACCACAAAGGAGGCCTAGAGCAGTGTCTGGGAACCTCACGCTCTACTCCAGGAAGTAAAGGTCCACTAAGTGTTCTGGACCAGGGACAAGGTGGTGATCGCACCGGATAAGGGCCTGTTGTCAACAACCATGTCATAGCTGAGAACCCAACAGGACTCCAGCTGCTCGCCATCTAGCCTCTGTTCTCGCAGGTCTATGAATGGGTGATAAAGTGATACCACACAGCAAGATCCCCAAGTATTTCACCCACACTTCCATGCATCCCAACAGCACATCACAGGAGGACAAAATGTATACAGTAGCTTAAATTAATATAACTTAATCTAACATGATTCCTTCACCACACACAACTACCATTTCATCAGCAGGAGAAACCATGAAAAGATCCAAAATAGAATTTCAGCTGCCCAATCACTAATAAACAAAAGGTTCTCATCTCACCAAACATTTCTGATAAATTACAATTAAGAGAAAAATATATGCAAATTTTGAAACCAATATTGCTTCATAAGCAAAATTTGTTTTATCAATATCAATAAAGTAAATTCCTTGCTTTTAGGAAAATGGTGATTAAATATGCTAGGAAGTACATTTATCTCATAAAACACTTACATAAAATAAATACAAATTTCATGACAATCACTTGTTAATAATTTTATTCTCATTTTTTTCTGGTAAATGCAGTGTTAAACACTGATGGAGTTTCTACATAGAATCCTTTTATTCAAGGGGCCAGAGAGATGATGGCTCAGTGCTTGCAAGCATTAGCGGATCTTCAGAGGATCCAAATTTGATTCTCATCACCCACATGGAGACTCAAAACTCTCTGTAACTTCAGTCCCAGAGGATTATGATACCGTCTGTGGCCTCCATGGGCACTACACATACAAGGTTCATGCACATACACACACACACACACACATACATATATACACATACATACATACATATATACATACATACATACATACATGCTGGCAAAACATTCATATATAGAATTTTTTTTAAAAAAATCTTAAAATTTTAATAACGTTTTCCAGGGAGCTATAAAGGCATTATTACTTTATATTAAGATATACTTTTAGAGTATCTATTATTTTGAAAGCAGATCTGGGCACCATAAGAACCTAAAATGAATCAGATAGACTTTGCAACTGAGGAATCCAACTGTAAGTACAGTCCTTCAGCTGGCTCTAGTGAGGACCTTTTGCTAACAGCTATGTGTACAGAAACAGTAGTTATCTGTTACAGGTGCACACTGAAGTATCTACAGATGAGATCACTGGACTGCTGACTACAGCGGAGGGGCATGTGGGTCCACTATGCAATGGTGCGTATTTTATACAACTCTGCACTCTATGACTCAGTGTCCTCACTACGGAAAGTTTCATTTTTCAGTGTGTAACTGAAGGTAACTTTATAAAGTTGGTTCTTTCCTTCCACCTTTATGTGGATTCCAGAAATGAACTGAGGTCACCAGGCTTGTGCCACAAACACCTTTACCTACTGAGTCATCTCATCAGCCCAAACCACCATGGAAAGTTTTAGGAGAGAGCGGGGGTGTGGTGAAGTACCAAGTGTGAGAAGACTGTAGGAGGCAAGGAAGGGGTAAGTTCAGCAAACAGAGACATAGTTGCTCATTCAGACAAGTTCTGGCCAGAGGTTAGACCATAATACTGCAAAGACAGAAAATAAGCAGAGGCAACGCTAACAGGACAGGCAACAGACTCATCTGAAAAACCCAGACTTATGTGGAAACGTGGAAACTTCACAGAAAGCTCATTTGCTCAAAGGAGGCTTAAGCCAGGCAGAGGGCACAGACGCTTCTTTCTGCAATGGTTGGTGGTAACAGCAGAGATCCGTAACTGTTCCAAGTACCAAGAATAAATAACTACTTACTGCCTAGTTGTGAATGGAACATCTACACCACCCCCAACACACATGCACACACACACGCACACACTCATGCACATGAGGCTCAGGGAATGTCACTGAAAAAAAAAGGGGGGGTTAAGAGCTGGAGTCAGGCAGGGAATAGAGTGGAAAGCTGGCTTCTAGGCCCGATGTAATTGTTATACCCTTAAACCCCCAGCAGCTGGGATTATATGCACAAGACAGGACCTATCAATACCCTATCACAAAAGGGGAAGGGGCTCATGGGCGTCGACTTCCGCCCTTCTTCCCCAAGGATTTACAGGCAATTAACAGTTGTTGGTGGAGGGAGAAACATTTTCTTTAGTGGTATAGCCACTGGTAAGGAGTTCACATTCCTGTAAACAAGCTCATCCACGTTCCTGTAAACAATCCTAATGAAACTCTTTGGGTTACATACAACCAAAAATGTAGTATTATCAGGCTAGCTGGGATGGGCATCACTGGGAATGGGAGGGGACAGAAAGGATAACAGGACTAGAATATGATCAAAATGCAATGTGTAAAAGAGGTAGAAAATATATACTTTACCTTTTCTTCCTGTTCTGTGATGTACAACTGAGAGCTCAGATTTCAGAACAAAGTAAATAAGAAAAGCAGATCAAGGAGGACATGCTGTGCTCTAGAAGCCAAGGTGGTACCCAGAAGCTCTGAAATTTCCTTAAGCCTCATTAACCTGACTTAGAGCGGAAGAACTTGGAAATTACCAAAACCAAAGGGCACAGATCAAAACAGAACAAACAAAATCAACCAACCAACCAAGAAAACAAATCCTGGAAAAAAAAAAGCAGTTTTCTCTGGGGAGAGGGAAAAACTCACAAGCCACACTGTGTTCTTCAGCAAAGCCTGCAAAAGAACCCGGCCTGACCCCATCCATGATGGGCTCTTAAGAGGAGCCTGGAACCCCAGGCAGGGGTGGAATGAGATAAGCCCAAGGAGGGGGAGTCACAAGGTTCACTTCCACCAGGCTGAAACAACTCTGCTACCCATCTGGAAGCAACAGGCCACCTACTCTGCCAATGGCTCTCCTAAAAGGGGCAGCAAGAGGCCTTTTGTATTAGCTAGTTTTTTGCCACTTTGATACAAGCTAGAGTCATCAGAAAGAATGAACCCTCAACCGAGAAAAGGCCTCTATAAGTTTGGGTCATAAGCAAGCCTGTAGGGCATTTTCTTAATTAGTGATTGATGGGGGGGGGGGGCATAACCCCTGGGCTGGTGCTTCTGGGTTCTATAAGAAAGTAGGCTGAGTAAGCCATAGGGAGCAAGTGAGTAAGCATAACACCCCCATGGCCTTCAGGTTGCTGCCCTGTTTGAGATCCTGCCCTCACTGCTTTTGACGATGAACTGTTCTATGAAACTGTGAGTGAGATAAACCCTTTCCCCCCCAAGTTGTTTTTTTTTAGTCATGGTGTTTTATCACAGCAATAGTAACCCTAACTAAGATGCTTTCTTAGGTGGGAAGCAGTAGTGTGACCAAGTAGGGTGCTGGACTTGTCCCCGACTTGCAATAAGGCACTGTCTTCCTTCCTCTTACAGTGTGAGGAAGAGTCAGTTTAAGCAGAGATGTGCAAGACCCTGAGTCTCATGATAAGCAGGTTCTAATTAAAACAAAAACCCCAAACCAAACCGAAAACAAAAACAAAAACAGAAAAAACAAACCACCTATCACCCAGAGAATCAGGAGGACGTGATTCTAGGGGCCAGGAAATGAAATTTACACAGACTTCATCCCTGGGAAAAGGGGAGAGGAGGAAGGCATAGCAGTCTCAGCCCTCTGAGTAGAGGCACAGGCAGATAACTAGAACAGAGTCAGCAAGGGGCAGGCAGCAGAGCACAGAATAGAACAGAACTCAGAACAGATCCTCACAGACTAGCCTTGCAGCCTGGGCAATGCTGCAAGAGTGGCCAGTGGAAGGACAGCCTTCCACACAGAGGGAAGCCAGGAGAGGTGGAGGCAGAACAGAGCCTCGCTCGCTACAGCTCCACATTGCATCCAAACACCATCTCAAAACATATCAGGGACTTAAACGCAAAACACAAAGCCATAAACCTCATGGGAAATTGCTTGGGATCCAGGGCCAGGCACAATCCAGAATTGTCAGACCCAACAGTACAAGTGCAAGCCAGGAAAGGGAAAGTTGATAAACTGGACTTTACAGATAAACCTGCTGCCAGGCACGGTGGTGCACGCCTTTGATCCCAGCACTCAGGGAGGCAGGAGACAGACAGATCTCTGTGAGTTCGAGGCCAGCCTGGTCTACAAAGCAAGTCTAGGAGAGCCAAGGCTACACGGAGAAACCCTGTCTTGAAAAACCAAAAACCAACGAACCAAACCAAACCAAACCAAACTGTTCTTTTAGGCCCTACTTAGAAAGTACACATTAGGAGAAACCAACTGAAAAATGCATATCCAGCAAGGCAGGTAGATAAGAAGGTCAATGGTAAAATAGACATCCAATAAGAAAATAGGTGTAATTAAAAAAAAAAAAAAGAAACCATTTGCCACAAAAGACACATGGCTGGGAATCAAGTACATCTTTACAGCATGCCTGTAATTGAGCAAGGCGCTGCTGCACAATGGAGAGAACTAACTCCTCAAGCAAAAATCCCTACCAGGGTGCTGAGAGGGCTAGAGAAACCACACCTGTGCCTGCTGGCGGGGATGTGAAAGGCACAAGATGGAGGAGATATAAACCAGGAGTGCAATAACTAAACATGAGACAGACATCTGACCCAGCAAATGCACTGTGGGGCTTTTATCCGAGAGAAACGGAGACCTTCATCCTCTTGAGCACCGGCCGGTTCTCACACTTCACGGGGATCTAGATTTTCCTAAAGAAAAGTTTATTTCAGAGATGGGCAGAAGGCACACAATTAGTCTAATTACAGTCTTTATATAACTGATCAACAGTTGGTGTGGGTGGGAGCTGGCTTTACTCAGATGTCTTCTGCAGAGATGAACCCTGAGGCACAGGAGAGTGCAGCCTGGTGAGGATCGCCTGGCTTGCACAGTCTGCCTTATTGTTCTGCTCTCTTTGAAATTCTTTAAAGGACATGGGAAATGTCTCACAGTAGAAAATAACTGCTGTGCCTGGTGGTGGGTGAGGGACCTGTGTGCTCAGAACAAGAGCTAGAAATCCCTGCAGAGCAGAAGCCAGCACCTACAAATGCCAGCCCTTGCACCAAAGGTTATAAAACAAAGCAGAGTGAGACGCCAAGTGCTTTAACAGCATTTCACGTGGCTGTTTCTTAACAGCCTGAAAAGAAGGTCTTATGGTTTGAACTATGAACAAGAATGAAAGCCCCATCAAAAATCCCAAAGGAAGAAAATTCCAGGAATGGGCTTTATTTGATGGCAACATTCAAAATAATTGCCTCATTTTTCAAGATGCCTCCAAGGGCAGGAAGAGGTAAACTAAAGTTGGGAGGCAGCAAGTGCAAAGACCTTTTGACTCAGCATCAGAAGAGCAGAGACCTGCATTTAACTCATTAATAGGGCCCCAGATACCATTCTGATTGCTTCTTTAGCAGCACTAGTCAAGGTGATTCTACTGGTAGTACAAAAAGAAAAAAGAGGGGGGGGTAGAGTTTAGAGTAATTGTGCAACACTGAACTACCACAGTAACCTGTGGTGAGCATTCCAAGTTGGACACATGAGCCCCAGCCTCAGTTCACAGGACTCAATGGCCAGGATGGAACAAAAAGTCCAGCATTAGAATGCAACACATTCAAAGACAATGCTTGGCTAAGATGGTGCTTTCACCAGGGGCACCTAAATAAGTTTTCCCTTGACACACCATGGCCACTCATTTGCACTGTCCTTACCACTTACCAAACAGTACTGTGACTAAATTTCCAATATTTTATTTTAAAATTAGGTGGAGGTCAATG
This sequence comes from Pachyuromys duprasi, assembly GCA_028658305.1. Taxonomy (NCBI): domain Eukaryota; kingdom Metazoa; phylum Chordata; class Mammalia; order Rodentia; family Muridae; genus Pachyuromys; species Pachyuromys duprasi. The sequence goes on from CM053756.1 coordinate 50,194,416, forward strand.
ATTCTTCTTATGTATCATTTTATAGACCCCTATGTTGCAAAACTTATATTAACACCTTTTTTAACTTCTGAGGCAGTCCTCATCCCCCATGGTGGTGAGGCTGCAGGTTGTCCTCCTTCTCTCCCTTTAACAAACAAGAGATATTCTAGGATAAGAGAGGAAAAATGTGATGTGACTTGTTTATATCAAAGACATACCAGAACCTGATCTTTTTTTTTCTGAGTTAGTGAAAATGTTATCTGTAAGTATACTAAAGCAATTACAGATAAAGGTAACTGGCAAACATGAGGGCTAGGGAAAACTTCTATTGGTAAAGAATACACTCTGTTGTGCAAGCATGAAGTCTCAAGTTTTGATTCCTATCACTCACTTGATACAGCAGGTAGCATCATGACTTTGATGCTGGAGAGTGGAGATAGTTAGATACCTGGAGCTCACTGGCCAGCTAGCCTAGCCAAATAGATGAGTTCTGGGTTTAGTGAGTGAGACTGTGGATTTTGCCACCACACCACACACACACACACACACACACACACCACAAAAGATAAGTGGGCAAACATAAATAAACTCACTAATAATTATTGTGGATTTGATCAATTTCCATTTTCCCTCAAGAAAATACAGGGGTTTGTTTGTTTTGTTTTTTGAGACAGGGTTTATTTGTGTTAACTGCTCTGTCCATCCTGGAACTCACTCTGTAGACCAGGCTGGCCTCTGCCTCCTGAGAACTGGGATTAAAGGCATGTGCCACCACTGCCCTGCTGAAAATACAGATTTTAAGAAAACCTTTACATATTCTTTATGACTATTATTGGTTTTATTTTAAATAGTTATGAAACAAAAACCAGAGTTTTGAAATATGTTTTGAGTCTTTACATAGGCAAGCAGTGAGCTCAGCTCTAAGATAATTTTATAGTCACTCCAACAAAACAAAGCACCTGAACCATGAGTTAATTGTTTAAAATGGATCCTGAAATACAAACGTCTCCCGCCACCTAAAGGAAACTGAAATCCAACAGGTTAGCCATGTGTCAAGAAATCCAAAGCTCTCCGAGGCTGGTATTTTGCTTACGATATCACCTAGCAAAATAATATCACTAAGGTTTCCAAAAATATTCAACTGATAATAATTTCAAGGAAGTGCTTTTCTTTCTAGAAATCCACCCACATATCCTGATGTTCGGTTAACTCCTGCAGAGTCTGTATTACTGAGGGGGAGGTGGCAGGTTGTGTCAGCAAATAAGAATTGGACATGGCATTTAAGCAAGCATGTTTTTACAGTACAATGCAAATGGGGAAATTACAGTCGGAGCAGCCAGGCACAGCATTCACCATGCTAAGCAGAATGTCAGGAAGGGTAGCCCGAAGAGCAGAAAACAAAGAGCCACGGGCAGCAGCAGAGGAGCACTACCAGACATCAGCTCAGGAGGACCTGGCGCTGGTCACTGACACCTGGGTAAGGACAGAAACAAACAGTGAAGACAACAGAAAACATCGCAAGGGAAGTAGCAACACTACAGGATGTGGGTCAGTTCCCTCCACTTCATTAGACACAAAAGGATCATGGAAAGCTCACACGCAGGCAGCAGGTGAGTCATTGGTGGATCAGTCACATGCCAACTGCATGTACAGTGCTCAGCTGCTAGTGGGCAAAGCCTGACAGGGACAAGCACAGGGAGGACGCTGAGAAAGGAGTGACCCTGGCAAGGGCTGGATGCTCCAAGGGACCTTGAGTAAAGTGCTCACTTAGGTAGAAATTGCACCAACAGAAATGTGTATGAGCCCGTGTCTGCACCTCTTATGTGCAGCAGATGCCTGAGACAGAACATCTACAGCCCACCCAGGTTTTTTCCTTCTCATGCCACATCCTGCACAGCCAGTTCTCTCAAAGTTGAGCTCAGAGGTATCAGCTCCTGCCCTCACAGTAACAGGGCAAGAGGGAGGGGGCAGGGAGGTTATCTCTTTATAAAGCAGAAATACCCTCAGGCACAAGCCACCAGGCTCACACACATCCATGCATGCCCCACCACGCCCACCTAGCCTCTCCTCTTGTTAGCTGTGCTCCTATCCCAGGCTGGAGGCATTCAGGCTGACTTAATGTATTCACCTTGAATCACAACAGCCATGAAGCCTCTGAGCAACACTGACCTATTTTGCTGTATCACTTCCTACTCACAATCAGTACCAGGAATGTGCTGGCACCTTTTATTTTAGCAGAAACAAATCAGATTCATTCCAGCAAGGATGAAAGCCATTTTCAATAAGTGTCCTTCTTCTGTCCCAAGAAGTGGGAATACGCCATATTTACGGCTGCCCTGACCATCCTTCCATCTGCCAGTCAATCTCGGATAAACTGCACTGCCTGACATCCTGGATCTACCTTTCTTTGGTCTCTAGGCACCTCCCACAGCTTCCGGTTCTTTTACACTGGGTTTTTCTGAAATACCGGTACCCTTCGATGTGATTTCTCCGAGTGAGGGATCTGCAGTGCTCCTGCCCCTCTCGGAACAGACTTCATTGCCATCCCATCCAGGTGCTGCTCCCATTCTAGGCACAGTGGGTCTGTAGCTTGCAGACTGTCTGTCTCCTTTCTTCCACAGCTGCAGGCCACATGGGTAAAGCAGGCTTTGTCTCCTTAACTCTCTTCCGGCACCCATCCATGCCTGTTAGCCCATAAGATGGAGAGCCTGGTGAAGACAGGCTGAGTGGGGGCTGAGCTCTGCTCTTCACAGCTCTGTCCTCCTTCTTGCGATATGTGTGCTAGATACAGAGGTGCATGTTGTGTGTCTGCTACGGTAGTTTCCTCAAAGTAACCCAATGAGCGCCAGGAGGGCCAAGGAACTGAGATGCTTAGCTGCATTTTGGATTGTGCCTGCTGTTTCTACATTGGCTAGTCATTAAAACAGTATTCCTTAACAAAAGAGAAAACACGGGTTTCATCAATTATTTCTATTTTGAAATTTTTACTGAAATGTGCCAACTAGACACCAATTTGTCCAAGTGTGGACCAGTCATGGTAACAAAGTAAACACACATCTTCTGTGCCTGGACACACACAGCTGCTGGCCTTGTGTGGCTGAGCACCAGCTGTGTTTACCAAGAATATCATGTAGCAGCAAGGTCAACGGTGCCATACAGAAAGGGCGAGTATGGGGTAACCGGTGAAGACTAGGGTCCCGGTGTCCTACCAGCTTATCTTTATTCAACATGCCATCTGTACACATGACTTCCCTCCCCAGGAAGTGCCACACAGGCTTATTGTCAAGATGGAACTGATGGCCTCAAAAGCCCAGAGCCAGATCCTCAGACATAGCTGCCCTCTCATCTGCAACACCTGCCCTGCCAAGCAGCCTACAAATCCCATAAAGAGCTCAGAGCTTTGGTCTCTGTATCTGTGGCACACAGCAGAGTACTTCCCAGGGTACACAAAGGTGGGTATCTAATCAGGGTACCCCCATTCCTGATCACATCTATGCTTACTGGACTAAGGTGCCTTGGGAGACCACATCAGCCACATCTCCTTCCTTTGTGCTGAGTCTGTACTTGACAGTGTATGGCTGCAAACCTGAGGTCCTTGATCTGGAAGGGTTTATAAGTGGGAAGGACCAATGGGAAAGGCGGTTCACAATCAGGATTAAGCAGTGTATTCCAGGTACTTTTACTCTCCTTTGCTGAGGAACATAAATTCTCTGCGTTCATGTCTCTAGACCAATAATATCCTGAGGCATACAGGGTGGTGGTTGGTGAGGGTGCTGGAGGACACTTGTGCTGAGTCTTGCTAAGGCCTGCAGGCCCTCTGACAGACCTTCCTCATGGGGGGGGGGTGCAGGTCACATTGAGTGGGTCCTTGTGATTTAGCGCTGGAATGGCCTACAGACAATGAGTGTTCCTGTCAATTTAAACATATTCCAGCAAGAAGCCAGGTCAGCACAGAGCCTTTGGTCATGCTTCTTCGTGCCCTTGTTCTGTGACTATTCTTGGTGAGTCAGGAAATTGATGATGACAGGGCCCTGGACAGTGCTGACCACATTGGGCAGATACCGGCTGGCTATGCCTGTCATATGATCTGAAGATCCCTACAGTGTAGCTGTCTATCTCAGGAAAATTAAATCCCTAAACAAATGCATTCGAGTCACAGCTCAACTTGTTTTCTGTTATCTTCCAGATATACATGTAAATGGAGCTTATATTAAGAACATAATGACCCAAAATGGGGTAATAAACCAAGGTTCCACCTATGAATTAATTGGAAAACCCAAAAACAGACCATTCTCTCTAGGAAGAACATTTACCATAACCAAATGATAAAACAGAGTATAAAATACTTAGTATGTGGTTTAAAGCCACACAATGAGTTAAAGCTATATTCAGAAAAATTTTAGCAAGTATGAATATTGGATACATAAAATCTATAATATTCTGCTTATATTTAATTAGCTCTCCTCTCCACTGGGACCACTAAGCAGAGCAAAGCCATTGAAAATGATTCTAAAACTGTATTTTCAACATTACCATTTACACTGGGAATTGGCATTACTGAGATTTATTTTGGATCCAATTTCTGTAACAGTCCAAGTGTGAGTTCACGTGTATGATTCAGGATTTCAGCTACTAGACTGGAATGTGTTCTTGCCATGGAGTGTGCCCTCTCTGAGAGGAGCTCTTGTCCTGTCATCAAGGTCCTTACTTGTGCCATGAAGCTATCAGCCCAAATGCAATGAGACATTTGCCATACCTATTGCAACACACTGTAAAGAATTTGAGCTATCTACCCACAAGTGCTGCTGTTCAGTGTGTGGGTGTCAGTGGCAACTTTCTACACTTGAGGCTCTCTCATAGCTGATATCACAGATTAAGTGTCTTCCACTCTCCCAGAGCTTAGGGAATATCCTACCTGTACAAACAACGTAGAAGCCACAAATCAGAGGAACCACCTCCTTACTCCAAGATTTCATATGGACCATTCCACGGCAAACCTTAAGCCTGATAGTTAGGAGCAGCACTCTTACTACTGAAATCCTGTGTCTACATCTGTGCTGCGAATGTCCAAATCTCTGATGCCAGTATGCGCAAGTTCCCTATGGGCACTTGTTAGATGGGTGGGTAGATGTACAGGTGGGCTAGTGACACTGCATCCCACATTCCAACCCTTGCCTTGTTCTTCATCTCTCAAAGAGACGCCCTCTGTACAGACTGGAGCTGACACTAAGGGAGAAGACTTGATGACAGCAACTTGGGATCACTCGTGGCTAGCTGTCCTCATCACACCAAGCAGGGACAACTGCTCTGAGTCTCGGGGTTATTTTCCAGCAGTGTTCACAGACTGTGTGCCTCTGCTGAGCTAAGCCTCATTGCTACAACAGCCCAACTCCATTCATTTCTCCACCCTGGAAACGAGGCAGAGGAAGCTAGCTCCAGATCAGAGCATCTGACAATGGTCTTCAAATATATGCAGACAGACTTGGGACAGACAAAAGATTCAATGAGAAAGCAGAAGGTCGAGGCACAGATATGGGACCTTACTCATACAATGTGGTGGTGATGGTGGGAAGAGAGCAAAGGAGCGCTCACCCAACCTGACACCTATAAGGCTGCTGGGGACTAACCTCTGATTACGCTCTAATGTGCCTCACAGTCTGACCATGCCAAATGCTCCTTTCAGGTCTTGACCAGCCGCATATGCCTGGTCAGCACCAGGACTAAACAGCTTTCCTTCCCACAGGACTTTCTGCTGTGCTGGTGGTTCCTCCTGAGCGGCACAAAAGCCAACCAATGTTTGTCCTGTGATAGGGTAGAGCAACCACACGGGAAACGCAGGAGGGAGGGAGAAAAAGTAGCTGAAATTGTATTGTTGCCATAGTTAAACAAGCAGCCCGCCGCTAGTTTCACCACAGAACTAGATCTTAAGACTTAGAATAAACACAGTTCATTACACATGACCTGTAGCCCCATAAAGTATTTCAAAAGTCACACTTCCGATCTTAAATAACTTCGGTAAACTCAATGTCTATAGTCTTTAGAGCCTCCATTGTTTTAAAGGTGTTTCTATTAGTTTCAAAGACACATTATAAACCACCAAGAGCAAGTGCCCCCACACACAGTCACGCTGCTCAGTAACTGAAAATGAGCTTACTTAGAAACATGGCCAGGAGCAAAGTCCCGACCCGTACAGGCCCAACTGCTACTGTGTGATACTCTGTTCTTTAAGATGCTAGCCTGAAGAAGACAGCCTCGCAGCACAGCTTTTCCTGCAGCTGACACAGCTTTAGAGTACTTGAGGAGGGTGCCCCGAACTGGGACTGCAATGAGTCCAAAGAATGAGGTCAGAATTAGGCTTGGGTGACCCAACATTCTCCCAGCGAGGTGGCTCCTGCTGAGGGTCTGCAGGAGAAGTGGCATTTCTAAATTGCACTATTGGACCAGCACTTCCCATAGTTTTGTTTTCGTGTTCCTGACTGGTATCATGACTTCCACTTTCAAAACCTAACTGAAAACACAAAGGCCAGTAAGGTGGGACAAGGTGAGAGCAAGTGGGTAATAAACTGGCTTTTTGAGCCTCTCTTTGTTCTAGTAAAAGTAGCACATGTGCTTAGCCCATGAGGATATAGGGACCGTGATGTCCTCCTAACCCAACATTCTATTAAGTACGTCAGTTTTCATTACACTGAACAAACTACAAAGACTGCTAGCTCTAAAATTAATTTCTTCCTCATTCTTCAAAAACTATAGTTCATTTATTTCTTGAGGAATTATTGCTGGCTACAGACCTTGCCATAGTGACAGGTCCTGTCCTAATCTTACTGGTTGGTAGTCCTACAGCAATGTGTAGGAAAGAAGAGGCAGGGGCAGTGAGCCGTGTAACACAGCCAGCTGTTCCCAACTAGAAGCAGTTTTTCACTGGGACATTTTCTAATATTTCCAATTATATGAAGACAGTAACTGTTGATAGCTTATATGGAATGTTCCCCTACCCCCCCACAAGCCAGTGGTTTGCAATTTTTATAGTAGTGGACACTGTGTCTGCGCCCTTGAGGGCACATGATATTTTTACTACTATAAAACCTTTTGAATTTTGTTTTTTAAAAAACAAAATCTATGGATTTTAATGCCTTAAAACACTGAATGGAATTAAGTACTGAAATAAGCAGGGTGCTGACTGTGAAGGATTTCTCTCTGCTTCTGCAGAAGGGAAATACTTCCACAGTGACAGCTACGGTCTTGCCCTCTCAGCATAATATGCAAATTTAGGGCAAAAAGGCACTAATGAAGAGTGGCAGCAAAAGGCAGATGTTAAGAATTATCTCTCTACAGAAAAGCCTTGTAATGCTAAAGCTTCAAACTTCCACAGCTTCATAAACATCCTTCCAAAAGTACCCTGCAGACTGAAGCTCAAAAGACCTCTGCTCACAACAAACACATTTTCAAAGCTTCCTTTGTCAGCATACCCTATCAAAATCCAACCAAAAAGAGGCATTAAAATCAACATTGAAGCAGACAAGCAACCAGCACCAGCAAGGTTGAGCCACAGGAAGCCCACCCCAGAAGACACTACTGTGTGGCATGCAAACTCCACCTATATGTCCAAGTAATTACCTTTCTTCTCAGAGCGCTTCTTGCGCCTCCTTTTATACCGACGCCCCACGATGCTGAAGAAGGTACCTGCGGTCAAAGTCCCCAAGCTCAGCGATGCCATATGGACCGATGAGTGGCTGCCAGCCCCTGCTAGTCCCAAGCTCATTCTGCGTTCCTTGGTCGCTCAGCAATAACACAGAGCATCATTTCAATGTGCAAAGCAGAGGCTGAGGCGACAGCCACCCCTGCCGGCAGGATACAAGTGACTGACTGCTCCTCTGTCTCAGGCTCATTCATCAAGCCTCAGAATTAGGCAGAATTGGGTTGAATGGAACCCAAACACACAATGATTTCCTCACACAGCACCCAGAAAGTGACATGTGATAGTTAACCCTCCAATTCCAGCACAAAGCACTGTATACGAAGACGTGCAGTGCCTGCAAACCTTTCTGGAAAAACAGTCTCCTACAGCAAACATCAAAGTCCTATTTTGACAAAACTCCTAAGTTATGAATAAAAGCACCAATAAGAGAATAGTTTGTAAAATAAAAGAGCAGGAGGAAAAAAAGAAAACAAAAATGGGTTTCTGCTACGCACAATGCAGAGAGTGAACAAGGGAGATAATAGAAGTCACAAGCATGCCAGTGAATGGTGAGGCTGGCCCAGGAGAGTGCCCAGGACAAGACCACTTTCGAACAGTCTCTCTGGTGCCTCCTCTTTTCTTCATTCATGTGTTTGCGACCAATGCTGACCTAGTTCCTTTAACAGTGTAGATCATGGTCACTGGTGCTGGGTGCTCAAGGATTTGGGAATACACTAGCTCCTTTGTGTTTTCCATCATGCCTAGGGGACTAGCATACAAAGCAAGCCTAGCCTAGGACAGTACCATACCCCACAAGCATGTATACACAAATACATGCGTGTATGTATACATATACGTACACAAGTCAGACACCATAACTTGCATGTGTAAGCTTGTACATGCATACATAGACTACACATAAAAGATGTACAGGTACACACATACGAGCATACACGTACAGCACATGGCACCTTTGTCACTCAGGTTCCAACAGTAATGCTGACACACAACAACCCCCACAGCACTAAAACTGCTCCAGACAGACAGACAGATAGACAGACACATACTGTCAAACTCCAGGGAAACTTGTCACTACACCTCAGGCCTGGGTCTCTCAACAAAGAAATCCATGAAATGCTACTCTCAGGAGAATTAACAACATGGAGGGTGTGAGTAGAGAAACACATGTGTCAGTTCTCCCCTGATACCATGCACAGCATAACAGAAACCTTCACCAACAATGCTCAGCACCCATTTTACAACTGGTCACTTTCAAAGTGCATGAGTTAGTGGGAACCTTCTGAATGTGCGATGCATGCTCCATGCAAACCTTACCTTCCACTCTCACTGGCAACTACATGAGCACTGGAAAACAGAGTTACCAATAGCTTTATATTTATGCAAAACTGTTAGTAAGGCCTAACAAATTTAAATTACTTAAGGATTTTGACAAATTAAGTTATCTTACAACCTTTACAAATTAAAATATTTAAACAATTAAAAATATTTAAAAATATAAAAAATCCTATATTACTTAAACATATAATACTCTGTAGAAATGTGTGCAAATTTTATATACCTTCAATTATATATTTTATTTTTTTAATCCTTTAGATGAAGATCCCATATACTTCTGGAAAGGGTCAGAGAGTAAGACAGTAAGGCTGTATGTCTCTGCAGCATTCTTTTGTTTTGTTTTTATCTTCAAAACTCTCTTAAAATGTATAAACACAGGCTATGGCCTAGCTGCCAAAACTCCTTAGGTTACTGCTCTCAACAAAAACATCATATCTTGATCCACTATTCATTCCAACAGGCACATGTGTTTACAACTCAACTCAGGCGTCTCCGCTATTTTGCCAACTTTCAGTCATAAAAACTCATCTTTCCTCATGTTCTTTCCATTTTGAAGGCATATTTGTCAACAGAACCAATGTATCAGTAGAACACTGACTTAAGTGCTTTAAAAATCTAAGCAGGGTGTGTTGCCTTCACTGTATGCTTATTTCAAGCCTCCACCCTGCTACAGCAGGTCCATGCCAGGAACAGATGCTGCAGATAACAGGCCCAGGGCAGTCAGGGTGGCAGCTGCTATCCTGGAGATGTCCCTGTTGCTGGCTCATGTACATGTATGGGCTGAAATATCTGCTAAGAAACCCAAGAACCAAGAAGCCCTTTGCAAAGGTGAGGCTGAACCTGTAGTGGCCTGTGGTAGCACAAGTTAGTGTCTTCTGTGGTAAGCAGGGCCTGCTTTGAAAGGGCTCTTCTAGCTGAAGCAAGGCTTTAGAGCTTATCCTGGGAGCCATGCAGAATCTACACTTCTATCCTACGGTGGAATGGCAGGAGGGTGGGATGTTAAGAGACAAGGCTGGTAGCAGTCACAGTTGTAAAGCAGAGAAAAGGAATGAAGAAAGAACAGCAGAGAAGAAAGGGTGCAAGCTTTTAGGCCAGGCATGAGGTGGGCAGCAGGGGAGAGAAGCATGCTTCCCAGGGGAAGGCCACAACCAGAGGATGCAGAGCTCAGCTCCCGAGGGGGAGCTGCAGTAATCAGCTGACACAGGCAGAAGCCAGCACTGTTCCTACTCCCTGAACTGCGAGGGACCAGAACAACAGGGGTCACCACAGAGCTGATACTCTTCAGCCCAGGTAGGAAGGCAGTGGCCACCTCGTCACATTTCATCTACCCAACACACACATTAACTGGCTCCTAATGATCCAGGTTGATAAGGCCAACTATTGCCCTGCCCCACATTTTCTGGCTCTAAGATCTGTCATGGAAATTGACAGTTGAGTTTCCACTATTATACTATGAATACTTGAGCATGGCTGGCCTGAAACTTGTGTGTAGACAAAGTTGGCAGTGAACTCCTGATCTTCCTGCTTCTGCCCCCGAAGTGCTGGGGTTACAGTCAGGTCCTAACACACCTAGTCTCTTTCTGCTTTTCATTGCTTCTGCCACAATTGCTAACCCTCTAGCCTCTTTTATGGGGTTATAATTATTATTATAAGACTAATACAGCATAATCATATATTACTAACTGGGTACACATTTTCACTAGTTGTGCTAGCTAGTTTTATGTCAACTTGACATAAGCTAGAGTCATCTGAAAGGAGGGCGCCTCACCAGAAAATGTAAGCAGGCAAACCTGAAGGGCATTTCCTGTTTGTAATTGATGGGGGATGGCTCAGCCCATTGTGAATGGTGTCAAACCTCAGCTGATATTCTTGAGTTCTATAAGAAAGTAGGCTGACAAGGAAATCATGAAATTTGCAGTAAATGGTGAGAACTGGAAAAGATCATCCTGAGTGAGCTATCCCAGAAGCAGAAAGACACACACTGTATATACTCACTCATATAGACATATAATATAGAATAAACTAACTAAAATCTATACACCTAAAGAAACTAATCAAAAGGGAGAACTCTGCTAAAATGCTCAATCCCCCTCCAGAAAGACAAAGAGGATGGACATCAGAAGAAGGAGAAAACAGGGAACATGACAGGAGCCTGCCACAGAGGACCTCTGAAAGGTTCTGCCCTGCAGACTATCAAAGCAGATGCTGAGACTTATGGCCAACCGTTGTGCAGAGTGCAGGGAATCTTATCAAAGAAGTGGGAAATAGTAAGATCTGGAGAGGACAGGTGCTCCACAAGGAGAGCAACAGAACCAAAAAATCTGAGCACAGGGGTCTTCCCTGAGACTGATACTCCAACTAAGTACCATGCATGGAGATAACCTAGAACCCCTGCACAGATGTAGCCCATGGCAGCTCAGTGTCCAAGTAGGTTCCATAGTAATGGGAACAGGGACTGCCTCTGATATGAACTGATTGGCCTGCTCTTTGATCACCTCCCCCTGAGGGGGGAGCAGCCTTACCAGGCCACAGAGGAAGACAATGCAGCCACTTCTGATGAGAGCTGATAGACTAGGATCAGAAGGAAGGAAAAGAACACCTCCCCTATCAGTGGACTTTGGGAGGGGCACGCATGGAGAAGGGGGAGGAAGGGAGAGGTTGGGAGGGGAGGAGGGAGGGCGCTAAAGGGGAGAGATACAAAGTGAGTAAAGTGTAATTAATAAAAAATTAAAAAAAAGAAAGTAGGCTGAGCAAGGCATGGAGAGGCGCTTTTCCATCTTGCCTATTTGAGTTCTTGCCCTGACTGCCTTTGATAACGAATTATGATATGGAAATTTAAGTGAACCCCCCCCCTAAAATCTCCTACTCTTTTAAGAGTTTGAGTTATGAACTCTGAGTGAGTTATTCGTGAACTATTTAAATAAAGTCAATATGTGAGAAAAATGTAACATTACTCAAAATAATATTTGAAAAAAAGTTTAGATTTGTGTGGGTGTATGTGTGTGCGCGCACGCACACACACCTGGTGCCCTTAGAGGGCAGAGTTAATCAAATACCCTGGATCTGCATGGTTGTGAGTCACCCAGTGGGTACTGGGAACAAAACTGGGTCCTCTGCAATCACTAAGCCATCTATCTAGCCCCTCTCCAATATAATATTAAAATACCTCAAAAGTGTGTGTTAATAAGAAAACCAGCTAATTATCCTTTATCTAACTCATATTTATTGGATGCCTAACAAGACCAGGATGTCCTCAGCACTTGAGAGACATCAGGAGAACACATGGCTGCTTTTGTGAAACCTACAGTAAAACAAACAAACAAACAAACAAAACAAACAAACAAACAAAAAACATAGCACAGGACAACTAATGGCAGCATGCCCTGTGGATGATAGAAAGATTCCTGGGTAGTCAGCATGGGATAAGGTTTATCCACTCTGATAAGACCACAGGGAAGTGGACCTCAGGCTGGTGGGGAGGGCTGGCCACGAGCATCAAGCATGCATATTCTGCAGGCAGTGCCCAGGGGCAGGTAGGCACTGGCCTAAGAGTCAAACAGCTAGACACAGATGAAAGAAGTTGTCCCTGGGCTCAGCATGTGGGACTTCCTAGGGAAGGTGGCAGGCACTCAACAGAGGGGACTGAAGTGGGACTGTTACCATGAGTTTTCACCTGGCTCTGACCTACTTTTAAGAATGCCTGAGGCTGGCAGGGAGCAGTTGGAGGTAAGGCTTAACACAGGAATGCAAGTCAGGACTCGGGGACAGCAATGAAAGGAGGAGGAAAGAAGCATCCCACGGTGCCCAGAAGTGTGGCCGTGGGCTTCTTGGACAGGAGCGTGGGATCCAAAAGGAGTATAAAGATCAGAAAGGAAGACCACAGGGCAAAGGATCAGGATCTGGGTGTCTGCAGATCCACAGAAGGACCCAGTTAGGCAGCGTCTGAGTGTGGAATCAAGAGGAAAGCCTACACGGGAGACACATGGTTGGAACTCACCTGTAGAGGTAAGCACAGATTATGAGCACAGACTGGTCTAGATTAACAAAGGCCAGGCAGAGCAGGAGGCTAGATGGGGGTGGGAGGGTGAAATGAGGTAGGGGTAGGGCAGGGAGTTCCCCAAGGAACAGCTACTGTGAGTGCCCCAGTGGTCCTCACCCACACTACCAGTCCCTGTCTGGATCAGCTCACTTAAATCTCACCAAATCTCAGTAAAAAGGCTTTAGAATGCCTGTGTGAGGGGAACCAGACACCCATCAACTGTTTACAGCCATTCATGCCATGTTTATTTAAATGGAGTTGTGCAGTCCCCAATCTGCCTATGTGCGTGCATCACTGTGGTACAGTAATCAGTCACAGGCTCGTCCACCTTCAGTGGGCCAGGCTTGTGCACAAGCGCTCACTTTCCTACTTCCTGGAGTCGGCACCTGTCAATCATAGACGGTGGCCATGAGACAAAACCTGGTTTAACCTGTGAATGCAAACCTGCTCAGTACTGGAGGTATGGCTCAGCTCAGCAGCCCTCCAGCCGTCAGGGACGATGCTGCACTGAGGGGCCTGCTGATGCTGGCCCAGCAGCTGCTGAGGCCCTGAACTGGCTGAGGTGTAGAGTCACACCAGCATGCCAACCTTGAGACTCAGGCTCTGCATTTAACAACACTGTCCAATGATAGCAGAGGTACAACAGCTCTGAGTTTACTCCTTAATACACCACAATTCTTATAAAAATAAGTGGCAACAACACACACATACCCTTCTTTGGGATAACAGGTCCATACTTTACATGATAAAAAGGAGGGAGTGTAACTCAGTCTACTTGCTGTGCCCCTGTATTGACTCAACAAAGAGCTTTGCTCTTCTTGTGGAAGGCCTGCTCTCTCTGTAGCGAGCCTACAGCACCACCTGCTGTCCAAAACAGGCCACTCATGAGAACTGCTCTGAAGTTAGGGCAGATCATACCCAACGGGTGCTGATTGGAGCTCACGCTTGGGACCTGGTCTGGGAGCTACACGTGTCAGATATTTCCTTCAGACAGGGTATGCGAGGTCAGGATGAACCAGAATACCTATTGGGACATGAACACTGACTACAGAGGGCAAGTGGACAGTGTCTCTCCCTTGGTGACAGTGTGTATATTTTGTGGAATAGGTAAAAACAATCTTTCTAAATCTCTCCTAAACTTGTGCCCTACCCTAGGCACTTGCACAGGCTCTCACAGCCCCATTCTCCCTCTCTGGCTTCTAGGGTGCTGGTGCCCTGCTGTCTCACCCTACTCCTGTTTAGGTGTCCACCCCTTCAACCTGTCAAATCACCTATTCAGACCCCTGCTCCAGATTCCACTTCCTGATGCTGGCAAAGCCTTGCCAGCTTTGTCTTGTGGCTCACATCTCTGCTTAAGGCCACCATACTTGAGAGCAGGGAGGCATCTAGCTTGACCTTGTCCTTTGTACAGTCACCCTTTCTCTGTGTGGTCAATGGGCCTTGACTGTAACTAGCCACAAAAGCCTGACAATTCTAGGAAGTCACAGAAAGACCACATACAGTTCACTTCATGTCAGAGCCTAAGAAAGAAAGGAGGTCAATGGCCATGGCGGACAGCTCCCTGGCCATAGCTGTTGTGGGTGGAGAAGGTGTCCAGGGCCTGCAGTATTCTAAGTTCTGCCAGCTGTCTCTTGGGAGAAAGGTTTTCAGTGTCGTACAGTGATGTGGTAAAGGTACACTGATGGATCTCCACAAGCCCCTGCCCATGAGACCCTGCTGGAACCCATTAGTATGTTCAGACTCTCCCAAATATGCAGACCCCTGTACATACCAGCCCCAAGGATTCTGCAGTTATTTAGTGAAGAGGAAATGACAGCCAGCTTCTACAAGGCAGCTACTGTCCAGCTACATCTTGGCATTCCCCACACATCATCCAAGGACAATCTTGAACACTTAAGAGCACTGATGGACCAATTGGGAGTACAACCACTTAGAAACTTCAAACTTGCAGCTCTTTAAAACAAGTTTTACTCAGACAACTTAAAAAAAAAGCTTTTAAAATGAAAGCAATTTCAGACCACTGACTTAATCATTTCACAATTAACAACCACCTTGCCCAGCCATAGATAAAGCCAAGGCTGCATCCTCTTCCCTTCAGCACACTAGCTTTGCCATCTGCCAAAGGGTCCCAAGGACTGAATGTAGGGTGCCCTGTGCCTCCTGGGTAGCACTGGCTCCTTGTCAGGGGCCACACCACAGTCTCAGCCCTCCTTCTACAGCAGGCAGTCTGGTGTTGTTCTCCACTTCCAGGTAGGCCCCACAGTCCTACCCAACTCTCCCTGCAGTTCGGCCCATGCATAGGGCAGGCACATTTGTTGGGTAAACAAATGAAAGACTAGAGAGTGTAAAAAGAAACATTTTAGAACTGGGACTCCTAGAGTGACAGCCACCAAAAGCCAACAGTGTACTTGAAAATAGCTGCTCTGTATTTCTTTCCTTAATCCAGGGTATGTGCTGTTTTCTCAGCTCAGGCCCTCTAAGGAAAGACTGTTTAGGACAAACACATTTCAAAGAGAGGATCCCTGCCCCGGCCCCTTTTTAGATCACAGTCAGAGACTACAGAGCTTGTCTATGCATCACCAGAGGATACAGCATGCTAGGAAGGAGAGCCAGGTCACTGAGACCAAGGCAGTACTTTCATAGAATAGGCTGGACTGTTCGCCAGTCCATCTATAAGCAGGACAAGGAGGGTAGCCTTGGCTCCTTCTCAACATGGCGTGGGTGGACTGTACTCCTCCTGGCTCCAGCCCTAGGGGCCTCCATGGGACTTGCCATGGGACAGCAACTGCCCTGGTTCCATGCTGTGAGGTTTGGAAAGGAGCTGTGGGTGCTTAGATCCATAGAGTGATGTTCAGCTTCATTCCAACTCTATCAACAAGAACCACCTGAGAACATGGGGCTGCAGTTTCCACTTGGCCTCTATGAGGGTCTACAGAGCTCCTAGGCCTCCTTGGGCCATGCCACACTTGCCACTGGCTTCCGTCAGACTAGCATGCCTATTGCTTTTTCCAACTTACCTAGTAAACTCGGAGCTGTGGCCAGCAATTCCTTAGCTCCAGAAGGCCTTTCTAGTCCCCTGCCTTCCTCTCCTGGAGCTTCCTTCCCACTGTCTGGTGGCTGCAGTGAGCCTGCCTCTTCCAGTCTTACTCATTAGCAACTACCTGCACCAAGTTAGTAAGTCTGATCTTTCCTCTGATGTCCCTGGGTTCCCAAAATGACTCATTCTTTTCTCTGCCTGCAATGGCTGTTGTTTTTATTCAGTTACTGAGTCTTGTGAGATGACTGGCTCTTGTCTCTGCCTGCAATGGGTGGTGTCCCCACATTACTCATAGTCCCACAGTGGGTCCCAGGAGGAACAGACACAGGTCAAGGCTTTTGCTTGGGTGGCTGATGGGCACAGAAAGTGTAAGGAGATAGTATGATTCCATCACGGAAAGCCTGGTAAGGATATGCATACTGGGTTTAGCTCCTAGTTACAGATAGAATGGCAAAGAAATGATTTTAAAACTGGGCTGACATGAACTGCGGGAAAAGCTCTCCGAGCTCCCTGTAAAGCAGCAGTGCAGACAGCAATGAATTCTCTGTTCTTTGCAGCTCTTCCAGTCTGCTGTGGTAGATGAAGACCTTCTGTCAACAAGGGTGGATTTAAAAGGCTGGGAGGAAATGCACTATTCTCCTGTGGAACTCTCACAAGTTTGTTTTAGTGCCCCAAATGGTGGTTTCTTCTGCTTAGTAAGCAAGTAACAGCTCCTGAGCAGCCAGTGCCTCCAATCCAATACAGTCCTGAAACTGTCTACACACAGTGTGCCAGTTCCAGTGGCTGAGGGTTCTGTCCCCAGGGCAGTGCCATTTTAGGACAGTCTCAAACCCAGGCCTCTGGAACTTCTGACTGGCTGATTCCAAGTCTGAGTTCTCATAATTCCTCCTCAGAGAGGCTCCCAGAACTCAGAGAAATACTTTACACACACTTAACAGTTGCTTTTTTTATTTTTATTTTATATGTATGGGTGTTTTGCCTGAGTTTACGTCTATGTACCATGTATGTGCCTGGTTCCTCCTGATGTCAGAAGAAGACATTGGATGCCCCGGAACTGGTGTTATAGATAGTTAGATGTTTACATATCTTTACCGTATGTTTCAGCAATGCACACAAGACTGCACCACTCCAACAGGAACCTCAGTACTTGATACCTCTGCCACAAGTCATCTCTGAGCTATACATCACTTCTTAAGGACCAAGCCAAGGCAGCACAGCCCCTTCCAGCACTAAATGCCAAGCTCCCAGGACAGTGCCATGCTTGTCTGAGGAGGGTATCTGTTATAAAGTAGTAGACTTGGTGAGCAAGAACAACTATTTTAGTCAAAAGCTTACATGTTTATTTTCTTCAAACCAGACGGGAAAAAAAAATCAAAATACCAAACTGTTGACAAGATTAGCTTATATCACCTGAAATAAAAGCAATACACAATTTATACACTGCTGCTGGCATTTATTCACAAAGAGCCAGTAGGAGGAGACACGTTCCACAATGCTGACGGTTTATCATTCCAGCTTTTAGCTTTGCTTTCTCAGCACATTCTTCACCTACCCCCTTGTGGCCTGATTTTCTTGCATTTCTTTAAGAACAATTTATTTGTGCAAAGGATATAAATAACTCATCTTGCTGCTTCACATACATGACAGAATCAATGCAATGCCTTATTTCTGTGGCATGTTAAAAATAGGTGATAATTAGTTGAGCTCAAAGTAGCAGCAAGAACCCTTAGTCTCAGACTCAGTTCGGCTCTGGGATCCTCAGTGTCTCTCATAAAATGTTGGTTACAGAGAAGCTGTCTTCACATTCTAATGGAGCTTAAAGAGGACTTATCAGTGAAAATAAAACTCTACCTCCTATTGGCACATCAATTGTGAAGGTAATTGTAATTTCGTTCTCCTCCACCTCCTGCTTGCCCATGTTCCTCAAAAGGAAAAGATCAGCATCACTGTAGTTTACACAGAATCTGTTTCAAAGCTCTCAGTTTCTTTCTGGGACATTTGTGGGCACAGAAATAACAGATGGGACCTTTCCTGGCACAAATTCAAAGTCCGGTGGTCAGAAGCAAACCCACTGCTGTTCCCTGAACATGGTGATCTCCAGGGGGTGTGAGCTGTTCTGCTTTGCCCACGTGTACATCCTCAGCAACTTCCCTTGACCCTAACTACTCCCTTGACCCTAACTGCTACCCAAGGCTCTACAGTCAGCAGTGAATGGCCAGCCCTTCATGTTCAGTGGATGGCTCACACTGGAGCGGCCACACAGGTGCAGGGTCCTATGGATGCCCTGTGACATCAGCCTGTGAGAAAGCAGTGAAGCCAGGAACATGCTAGGCCTACATGCACAGAGCGTTTTCCAGGGCCTCAGCCCTCCCATCTTTCCTTACCACCACAAATGGGTAAGAAACATTTAACCTTCATGTTCTAGAATACAGCCATAACTGAGTTATCCTTCACAGTGGCATTTTGGGGGCTTCAGCACCCCAACGGGAAGGAGAAGATGCTAACTTAACTGACAATCATAAAAACTAAACACCAAAGAAATTCAAGGGGGAAAAAAGTTATAAATGGTAAGAGGCTTTCATGAGACCTTGCCTAATACCGGGTCCAAAGCCAGGACACTGGCTTTATCAACAGTGATGAAGTCATTCAGCCTCAAGGACGGTTGGAGGGATGTGAGGTCTAAAGATCTGTGATTTTGTTCTTCCCACCTCCTGCCTGTCCATGTTCCACAGAAAGACCATGAGTAAACTCAGGGTAACAATCTGTGCTGGGAATTATTCAGAGAAGTGCATTTCAAAGCAAGCCAAAGGACTTAATTAAACTTTTTTTTCTTTTTTAAAGACAGGGCTTTGCTACATATCCCAGGCTGACCCTGAACTTTTAATCTTCCTATCTCAGCCTCCTGAGGGCTTGGAATTCAGGCCTCTGCCACCCCACCTGGCACAAAAGTCATCTTTGGTCAGATTTTCTGAGATTTTAAAAAGGTCTTACATACCTTGAAATTTGTTTAGTTTTTATTTTGGCTCAAATCCTGAGGCAAAACTTCCTCAGGGCAAGCAAAGTGAGATCATAGCTCAGCAGTACTGGATTAGCAGTGTGATGCACCGGGCTGATGTGTTTCCTTTAGCCACACCACGACTTCTCCATGCCAGGCTTGGCACACTGCACTCTGTAATAAAAGATTCAGTTACTTGACACTTAGTTAACTCAGTGTTAAAGACTTTCCACCACTCTAGGAATGAACGCTAACAATATTCCTGATTGAAGGCTGCCTTGAACTTGAGATCTTCCTGCATCTACCTCCCCAGAGCTAAGATTACAGGTATGTGCTCAATACTCTGAATTTTAAAAGGCTTCTTCCTACATATAAGCTTATACCATTTTAAGCATGTTCTTATGGATTTTTAAAGGAGAAACAGAGTAACCAGCCAGGCCTTGGTTCGCTTGCCCACCACTAGTCAGTGCACATGTTATGCCCACATTTAAATCTTGCTGGCCCAAAAGAATACTGTAACAAAACACCATGGTTAGAAAAGAACCAGGCCTCAGGTAAAATTTTTTCTCTTTAAAATAAAATATGCACATCCCTTATCCATGCAAATACATGTGTGTGAGTACAGACACAGAAACACACATGCCCAGCCCCTTACTTCGCCCTGGTGAGTACCTTGCTTCTGGCGGCTGAGGAGTGTGAAATAACAGCTATAGCCAATTTCTCATTTCTAACTAGCGAACTGCTAAGAGTACCTCTTCAGCACACGGCAGACTCAGGACCCTTCCCCTACAGAGTTCCTACTAGATATCTGGGGAGCTATGTTCAGAGGTGACTAGGCTTCTGAGTAGATCCTTGCTAGGAGCAAAAATGAAGTGTGCGTTGTGCAGCTCAGTTCCTAAGTCTCACAAGAGCTCCCTGGTATCAATCAGGGCACTTCTGTAGGTCCTCTAAGGACAAGGGCAAGGAAAAGTCTGACTGTGTCTCCCTGCTGTGTTTCCCACAGCCCTATACTCATACCACTGAAGTCAATAGCTTCCTTAGAGATGCTTCATGGACCCAGGACTATGGGTCACAGAGCCATCCAGCCCAGCACAAAGGCATCTGGGCCAACTGCCCAGAACTGCTACTTCATCACCTCACCATGCCTGGGAAAAGGGCATGCAAAGATCCTGGCATGGGCCTTTGACTCCCAGAGCTGCCTCACTTTATCACAAACCAGCTCCGCCAAGATCCAGAGAGAACAGTGGGAGAGCGGACCATGAGGGTAAGCCTTGACACGCTTCCCCAGTGACACCCAGACACATCACAGAGCCACAGGGAAATAAATTCACTCAGAGAATGAGTGAACAGACCTTCACCCCGCTGTGAGTCCCACCGGCCAAGTGACCACTTTGTCCATCAAACTCAGTGAGCATGGTACTGCCTAGCACACAAGCCTGTGTCAGTCACTGTGAAGATTCTAAACTGGCCATGTGTTGAGATCATGTGGAATGATGGCCAACCACATCACTACAGAAGTCTCCTAGGGCAAGACACTGAACCAAGGAACCTGGTGAACAACTGAAACTAAACCTCCACCCACATGCCATCTCCAAACAGAAGCTGCCCTCCTGAGGTACCAGTTACACTGACACAAGATCCCAGGCATGATGATAACAATCACAGTGCTGGTTTATGTGCCATAAGTTTTAAGATACACTGTCAGGCACCAAGTGTTAGCCAAAACAAAATTATTGCTTCGAAGATAGCAACACTAAACATATAAATTTTATCTCCAGAACTCTTTAAAACTTAAGTAAAATTAACAAATCCCCCCACAATTATAGGCTTATAAAGACTTCAGAAGAAATAGAATATCTGACTAAACTACATATGTAAAGCACCAGAAAACAAAATTTACCCTATGACAAATTCTCCATACCTAGACAGCTGCTCCAAAAAGTTGAACATATCTGTCAAGATAATGAAAAAGCAGAGGACTAGTCAGTCTCATGCAAACAGATGTCCAAGCACTAAATAACACGTGAGCAAATTCAACCCAACAAGGTAGGTTAAGCTATGGGCACATAGATGTGTGTGTGCAAAAGTCAGATCTACCAAGTTAGCCACACAGGAGAAACGTGAGAGATACGTGATGACGCCACTGCCTAAAGTTTACTCCGAGGCAAGTCAAACTACAAACACATGGTGCATGCTCACACAGAATTGAGGATAAAGGCAAGAGAGAATTTCAAAGTGGAGGGCTGGGGTATCTTATGTGTTACTGTGTGAGAAGGTGCCATCAAAGAGCAACACGGAGCAGACTGAGTGCCAATGTCCATCTAATTTAAGCTGGGTGATGGGTATATAGTCATGCAGTTAAAATTATTATTTTATACTTGTTTCTTCTACACAGAAAACATAATAAACATGTATGAGAAAAAATCAGTACTGGAACCTTGGAAAATGTCTCCAACGACAACTGGTTTACAGAGCATTATCTGCAGCTTCTACGGGCTAGCTAATGGCCACTTGTTGAACACTGCCACCAGATGACCACCTGTAGCACAGAACAGAGGAACCAACATCAGGGATGAGGGATGTGACAAGGCATGAAGGCAGCTGGAGATTCTATATTTCTCAGAAAGGAAAACAGACAAGGAGGAGGGAGACTGGAACTAAAGGGGTCATGGAACAGGCAGACAAGCACACACAGAGGCAGAGTTGAGACTCTTGTGCCTAGGCAGGTATATGTGTGATTGGAAAAACAGGCAACACACAGGGTCGAGGAAGAGGCCACTGCACTGACTGACACCCCTTCCACTTCCGGAGCTCCTCTTGGTGGCTGTTCTGAGCCTCAGAAGCCCCTTCTCGAGTGTCTCTAAGCTCACCAAGCTGGAAGGCGGCTTCGACAGCTCGCACACTGGTGCCGGGGAAGGCTGATATCACTAGCAGTACAGGACAAACTGTATTAGCATGAATTTATCACTCTAGCACTTGATAGATCTGCTGTGTCGGTAATAATCACATTGACTAAATGAAACAATTACATCTCCTTTTAAAGTGATATTTATCATTATAATTTAATCAGACTATGCTAATAAGGACTTTACTCTGCCAAACAGTAAATCTCTCGATTTTCTACCTTGCAAAGCCACGAAACCGCCACATTACACGAGCGTGGGGTTAAACAGTAAGCTCACTGGCAGAGTCACCATGTTTCCCAGACAGCTGCTATCCTTAGACTATATAGGCATAATGAGCTCAGCTGATAAGCAACAAAGATAAAATCACCAGGGTCTGGAAGGACACCAGGACCAAGAAGCAACCTCCCTACCACATGAGAACAGTCTCATGTGGAATGCTAACGTGGTCCAGAGGATAGACACCTATCAGAGGAGGACTGAAGGTCCACAGGTCCAAAGAAGGGGGAATGCTGCCCAGGGAGACAGAGAAGGGACACACAGATGCTACCTCAGCTGAGACAGAGACAGGAGACTGTCCAAGTGCTGTAAGAGAAAGGGTAGGTAGAAGGTCCCCAAACAGAGAGATCCTGTTTGTGTTTTCAGAAAGATCCCCAACCCAGTCAGCAGCAAGAACTGTGCCTGGAGGGCGGTGGGGTGGAAGCGGGGAGTATTAGCAGGCAGCAGGAGACTCTGTCAGAGGACTCAGGGACCAGCACCCAGCAGAAAAGAGAGCCCAAAGCTGGCAACCACTCCTGGAACTGTAGTTCCAAAAGGAACAGGTGGAGTTTTCAATAAGCGATGTGAGAAAAATCACGACAAATGTGTATTCTGTTCTAAGAATTCATGCCACTTTTGGTTTAATTTATGCCTCCTCCTTCCTCTGACACAGGCTAAGCTTTAGTTGGAGTGATAAGTCTGTGTCATAGTCAAGAAATATGATTTATCTCGGTTCTGAAGCTCCAACTAAGCCAGTATCCTTCTAATAGCATCGGCATGGCCACTCAGACTCCAAGCATCAGCTGGCCTGTCCTTGATTCTCTGCATTTTACTGAATAGATCAAAGGAAGAGCATTCTGTCATTTGCTTTATGGACTATATTAAACACATTGTGTGTTCTTAGCAAGTAATGGCCTATTTTCCTTATAATGTCCTAAGAACAAACTATGGAAATATAAGAACTCACAGCATATATAAAAGCTCCACCTACACAAGGCTCCTGAGAAATGCAAGGGGACCACATGGCCTACAAAGTATGGCTCCCTGGCAGGGACAAGCAAAGGATGGGACAGATCTGGAAATACCATCTTCCCTGCAGTGGGTCTCAGGATCTCAACAGTGATAATACTGTTCACTTTTAAATGTGTTCAGAATTGTTTGTTTTGTCAATTCTGTTTCCACAAAAATTTTTGTCAAAATTTTTTTTTTCTGGAGATAGGATCTTATACAGCCCACACTTGCCTCAAACTCAGTACACTGCCACAAATGACCTCAAACTTCTGATCCTTTTGCCTCCATATTCTGAAAACTGAGATGACAGATGTGTGCGCTGAGGTTTGCGTATGTGTTACTGGGAGTCAGTCACAGTGTTCCTGGATGTTGGGGAACACTCCAGGGTTGAGCTCCATCTCTAGTCCTTTGTTTTTATCGAGCTACAGGCCCAGTCCTCGTCTCCTATTTTTAAGTGAATTAGTAAATGTTTTGGGAAAATATTCTATGACCTTAGAGAAAATACTATTTCAAGCTTTCAGCAGTCTAAAGATCCATGTGAAATTAAAGCCTGTTGCAAACATCAAAAGGGCTCATTAAACAAACAGCCCCCCCCCGAATCTGACTGTTTTATGATCAATTTGAGAAGAATCTAATGACCCTAATACTATGAATGAGTTCTGTATTTCCAGAGCTAGAGCCAGAGGAAAGGCAGACATGGAGAGAGATACACAGAGAAACACAGAAACAGCCCAAGAAACAAGGAGCAAACCAGCAAGCCAGCAAGCCAGTGTGGGTGCTGGCCTCATGCTGAGGAACAGAGTGGAGGTGGTGTGTGACAGAGATGTTAGCTGGCACCGTTCTCCTCAGGTCCACCCCCTTGGAAGAACTGTCCACCTCTGGGCCAGATATACCCAAGCATGCTAAAAAGGCGTGGGGGTTCAGGCTCCACAAAGAGGGCCTAATATCTTACTTGGTAGGCTTTGAGGATTTTCTACATAATTAATAAAGGTCTATTGGGGCTGATGTTTTCTTTGCCAGTGAAAAGGATGATCAGCCACGTCTTCACTTTTTTTTTCCTTTTCTTGCTTTTAGGGAATTATTTTTATGATGCGAAAGTGAAGGTACTTTCATCCTGTTATAGCTGACAAACCAATGAAGGCAAGAAGAACCTTTAAAGACTGAAATCAGGGTGGAACACGTGCAAAGAGTAACAGGGACTCCAGCAGCACCAACAGTTTCTCACATGCCCTCCTGATGCAGTGCCCAATGAACTTTTCTTGTTAGCATAAGTGACCCTAGGTCCCCAGATAACACAGTGATGCTGGATGTGCCTGTGAGGGTTTTCACAGAAATGTTGGCATTTGGACCTCAGTAGACAATCCTCTACCGAGCATTACCTGACTCACTGAGGGTCTAGGCAAAACAAAAATAGAGACTAGAGGAATCTGTCCTGTTTTACCTCCCTGCCTGGTTGACCTGGTACATCTTCTCTGGGCCTAGAGCTAGGATTCACTCCATTGCTCCCATTCTCAGTCTTTCCAACTGAGACTGAATTATACCCTGGCTTTCTCAGGGATTCAGCTCGCAGAGACAGAGCAGGGAGATCCCACCCTCTCTGATTATACCTATTAATCTCTCTCTTTAGCTTGTTTGCTTTCTCTTGAACGACGCAGAAAGATGAAGAGACACAGATTCAGTGAATTAAAAACAGAAGCAAAGATACACCCCACTAGCTCTATTTCTCCAGACAACACTGACTGATACCCCAGCAGACACAACTCTGTTGAATGGATCTGTCAACTCACTCTTTCCCCAAGGAAACTTGGAATGGATTGTTTAAAAGAGCAAATGAGGTCCAGCGAGATGGCAGACCTGAGTGGTGATCCTGGAATCCACATAAAGATAGATGAAGAGAACAGACTCTACAGAGTTGTCTACATGCCACAGCACACACACCACCCGTCATACACATGATGATGATATGATAACTAAGAATTCTATGAATAAACTCAATAGACATAAAAAGAAGGGGAGTGAAAAAGAAGAACTAAACAAATACAATGGTGAACTTACAGAGTTTTCTATAACAGAAAGAATAAAATAAAAGACCCATTTTAAGTCAAGTGAAGCAGAAAAAAAAAAGTGGTCAGAAATCCAGATGGCAGACAGGAGGGCCAATAAACCAGTCTTGGGAAGGCAGGTACCGAAACAAGCAATAAATTTAAGGTCCAAAAGATGAATTAATCTCTGAACTTAAGGACTATAATAAAAACAGCCACCAGCTTTACTTCTACACACCTCTAAATTCACCTGCATATAACCACCTCCACATACTCACCAACTTTACTTCACTTTCCCACCAACTCCACCTCCACATACCCAAAACATCACTTCATATCTCCACATCAGCTTCACCTCCACATGTCCACCAACTTTTACTCAACTTCATCTCCTTGTTCCCTCACCAACTTCACCTCCACACACAATTTCACCCCTCACAAACCACAAGCTCACTCACACAAACTGCAACTTTACTCCCACAAACCACAAGTTCACCCCCACAAGCCACAAGTTTACTCCCACAAGCCACGACTTCACCCCCACAAGCCACGACTTCACCCCACAAACTGCAACTTCCTGCCTACAAACTTCCAACCTGACCTCCCAATACCTGGAGGTTCCCAACCCTCAGGTTCCACCAACTTCTCTAACAATATTCATGCCTACCAACCAATTCTCTTTATTAAAATCCTAAGAGTGTGATCTGTTTATATAAGTAATGTTATACTTTTGAAGTATTTGGTAAGGCACTATAACAAATATCATATTACATGTGCAACACTATATCTGACAGCCATATATGGAAGTCAGCTGCCTACCCAGAAAGCCTTATTACTACCTCTGAAGGAATTCTCAGATTTGCATCCTGTTCCTACAAGATTGACTATATCAAAGTTTTTAACCATAGACCAGACAGGGCAGAGATTGGCAGAAAAAAAACTATTGGAAGGAGGCATGGAGTGGTCTTGGCTTCCATGAGACCAAGCAGGCATTGAAGCTGCCCTCCCACTAACCCAGAAGGTGGAGAAGAAATGGAGCAAAGCTGAAGGAAGGAAGCAAGCTACAGAGTTCATCCCTCGCCAAGCCCTGAAAGACCCCTTGATTTCCTTCTCTATAAAACAGTAACAGCAGACTCCTCCAGCGCGGCTGTAAGAGGATGTGCTGATATGAAGAACACCTGTGATATGGAAAGGCAAATGAGATACTGCGGCTGTGTCTACTTATACCACCTGTCAAAACCTGTCTGCGTATACCAGAGACCGAGGTCAGGTCCAGGGTCAAAGTTAGCCAGGCTGGGGCCTTCAACAGCGTCCCTGATGAAAGCAAAGCGGGTGCCCCTAGTATACAAAAATCACTCTAACCCCACAGATCAGAGGCGACAGACCATGTGACCAGGTATACAAGAAGCCTTCCACTGCACCTGCAGTGCCAAACTTTAAGGGTACACTGACACTTGGCAGAAGCAAAGCACATCCTCTCTAGAAAAACTCATCACCTGAAGCCACCAAGATTCACACGACACACTGTTAAAAGAGAACAAACATATTGTACTAGGAAAGCAAGATATGAGGGAAAAGAGCGCCAACAAGACAGTCAAGGAATCGAGCCTCAGCACAGACAAAAATAACAGTTCATAGAAACAGGTGAAGATAGGAAAGCAGAACAACTAACTGGACTTGAAAAACTTGACCAATTGCCAGGAAAAACTTTCCAGAAATAAAAAATACAATTGCAAAAAAAGTACAATTACTATAATTAAAAACTTGATGAAGAGATTTTAATAGCATATCAGACCTAAACAACAACAACAAAAAGGTTGTAAATATATGTAGCCAACACAATCTTTTCACAATGAGGACAAATAAAGGTATTGCAGACAGACTGCCTCTAGGACAATTGGCTATCACAGGAAGTCTTAGGGGAGACATTTCAGAAGAAATGTGGTCCTAGAAAGAGACCACAGAAGACTGAAAAATAAAGAAATCATGTGGAGACAAAAACAAACGGAAAAAATAAAAGTAAAACAAGTCTTACATAAGCCCTTCCAGCAAATAAGAGGGACCACGTCCCAGACTTCATGAGGCCAGTGTAACCCAGCTCCAGACACCACAAATCAGTAGCCAATGCCTCTTATGAACATAAACAGAAGTCACCAGAAAGTTTAAATCCAGCAATATGTAAAAGACAGAACATCACAGCAAGCTGAACACATGGTTGGCTTTAATATTCAGAAGTAAATTAAGGAAGTGTGTTAAGAGTTATATTTCTATTCAAGTATTCTTCAAGAGTCCTTAAAATTTCAAATTGGTGTTAACATAACTTTCTTTAATACAATAAATCTGACAGGTTTCAAAGAGAAGAAAGATAAAGAGGGAGGAAGAAGGAAGGAGAAAAGCACAGAACAGAAATAACAAAGCTAATATAATGAAGACAATGCTTTTGTTAATAACACAAATGAAGGTTAAGTATACACAAGACTCCCCACATTCCTCCCCTGGAGACAGCAAAGTTGAACGGCACAGCAGAGCACCTAGGGACTGTCCTAGGAGACATTAAGTCCTTACCAACAGAGCTGAGGGGAGGCAAAAGAGAGACAGCTGACTTTGGTTTCAGGGAGACCTCAAGACTACTCTGTTATTTTACTCTAGCAAGAACAGGTATTCTTGATTAAAAGGCAGTTTACCTTTTAATGAGCTTGTGGAAGTGAAAACTAGTCACAAAGGGGCACGTGTGCTTTTATAGTAAAAATGAACTTGGCTTAAAGGGTAGGAACACAGTTCATCTATATTTAGAATTTACAAGACTCAAGCATCATCTCCAGTCTATACAAAAAAGAAAGAAAATGAAACTCAAAAGTTCCATACCATCAAAGTTCATGACTTACACTGACATGCAATATAGTACAAAGTGAACCCAAGTGCATCCAACATAACCCAAACCCAGACTCCCTGTGATGCAAACAATGAAACTTAAAAGCCTCTGTCTTAACACAACCAAAGTTAGTCAAGGGTAAGCCAGGAAGTGACTTTACACAAGTTCCATTCATTACAAGAAGCATGGCTCTCATGCAAGGCTGTGAAGCTCATGCGAAGAATGTTTGCTCATCAAGGATGGGTTTAATTTTTCTCAGATATCCACCCCTATACCTTGCTTTTATAATCATAGACTTGCTTTTGTATAATCAATTCCATATTAGGTTTGCACAAGTTGTTTTACAGTGCTTCTGAACCATAACCAACTTCTCCATCGGAAAGACTTCCATTTTTTTCCCCTATAAAACAGATGTTTATCATTTCCTCAATTTGCTAAGGTTGTGACATCTTATCTGCTGGGAATTGTGCTGACTAACACAACAGGGAATTCTACTTGTGACTATCGAGATAAGCATAACAAAACCACCCAGCCATTTTCCAGTTCATGGCATGCACATACACAATGAAAAATGATGTGCAAAAAAGGCATGTGTGTCTTACATATAAGCTGCTGCTAAGTTCACTGGAACTGGCTTCATCTAGTTTCTTCCCAACCCTTCAAAAACACTGAGATGTTTCCACTAGAGAACAAGATCAACCCCTGTGGGAAGGTGCTGAGCTACAGAGCTGTGCCTTCTCCAGGAGTGATTGACCTAAAAGGCTTTTGATTCAAGTAGAGATGAGGTTTCCATTTCCTTCCATTCAGTCCACCTGTGGGTCACAGTGTTAAAAGGGTCCTTTATGGCATTAAGTGAACCACAGTAGGACTGACAATGACAAAAGAATCTCGGTGATAAATAAGAAAACTTGCCAGAGTACTGAAAGCATGAGCGGATAGAAGCAGGGTGACCCTGCTTCCCTGTGACAGGGAAAACTGTGAAGTAAGACAACTGAGGGAAAGGGGTCTTTGCAAGCAGTCGGCCATGAGGTAGTGTTTCCATGCCTACAGAAAAACATACGAATTAGAAAGTCTGAAGCTTCCCAAGGTAGGTCTAACCATTGACAGCAGGGTCTAAAAAAGAAGTCGGCTGGGCAATGGGGTTAAGAAGAAATCAAAATGTCAGTGTGCAAGGATGGGAAGAAGCTCCCCTGCAAAAGAACAAGCCTGATATTCAATTTCTCATCCGCAACATCAGACGCTGGAAATAACAGAGAGTACTCTAAGTTCAGAGGGAAAGTGATACAAACCCATGAATACCAGACCCAGTCAGAGGATCAATCAACTGTTAGAACACAATAATTACATGTTTGAACACTGGGTAAGAACTCAAGAGGCCTGTCAGTCGTGATTCCACAAAGCAGCTGATTAAGGAGGGGCTCCAACAAAACAAAAAATAGAACCCAAGAAACAGACATCATAAGATAGAGAAGCCATGGCAACGGAAGCTGCCAGAAGCAGCACGGAAACCTACAAGACAGTTTCCATGTGAACCTTCTCTGACTGGCAAGGGTTTTGTGCTTCAGAATTACACTTCATTCTATTTGGCTCTATAGCAAAGTATATTTACATTATAACAATGCTGTAAATGTTGCTTCTCTTATAGTAAAAAATTCAGATTGAAAAATATGTGGAAGAAGCACAGAGTCTAAATATAGATGAGAAACAGACTACAAGTGTTTCAAATCAAACACCCTAAAGCATAACAATAGAGATCTGGGAGATTGACAGCTACCCACAGGATCCAACCACAGAAATACTAACCACAGCGACTATGAGCAGAACTTAAAATTGAAAAAACACAAACCACACTGTATACCATTGGTCATGGAGAGGAAAGAAGGAAATTTTCTCTGTGTGTGAATGTGGTGGGGGGACGCGCGTGCACACACACACACACACACACACACACATATATATGGTATATATATATACACACCATAGGTCAACCTTGGGTGTTATTCTTTTGAGACAGGGTCTCTCACTGACCTGGAACTTACTGATTAGGCTAGACTGGCTGACCAGAGAGCCCCAGGGTATCTGCCTGTGGTGCAGACCACTTTTTAAAATGTGGTTTTAGGGGATCAAACCATAGGTAAAAGCAACAACAACAACAAACAACAACAAGAAACATTTTAGGTCTATTTATTTTATGTGTATGAGTGTTCTGCATGCATGAGTGTATGTGCACCATGTTTATGCCTGGCATGCCTGCAGAGGTCAGAAGAGAGTATCAGATGCCCTGGAACTGCAGTTACAGACAGTTGTAAACTGCCATGTGGGTGCTGGGAAAGGAAACTAGGTCCTCTGCAAAGACAAGTAATCTAAACCACTCTCTCTGGCCCTGTCAAATCTTAATTTATAACTATTTGATACTATAATGCTGTTGTGTTGCTACTCCTCAGGATTGACACATTCTTTCCTGGAAGGAAGAGAGGCTTGGGAGGTTCATGAAACTCCTAAGAAAGATTCCTATGTCCCTCTCCAGGGTTATATGAATACCCTACTGGCTTGCAGGAAGCAGACTCCAGTGTTGCAGTTGCCTGGGAACTCCAGTGGGGCACCCTTCATGAGTCATCACCCATCCTGGGTGGACTTTTTGGTGATGCTGCTGCCTCAGTCATGAATGTTCCTATAAGCAACCCCAATAAGCTAACTGACACACCAAGCAAGACTGGAGTGGTTTCTTTGGTCTGTTATTGACTTGTTCGGGGTGAGTAGAAACAGGTTCTCCCCTAAAAAGTCACATAAGAATTGTGGTTTTTACCACTTGCTGGTATCATTTTGTGTTTTTAAATAATTAAATAGAGACACATCAACAGACTTGTTAAATAGATTAGTGTATAAATCAAGGACATGACTAATGCAAGGTGTTGGTAAGTGAAAGGTTTTTGTTGTAGATATGAGAGAACAGCTAGAGGCATCTGGAAGAGTCCAGAGCAGAGAAAGAATGCAGTAGATTAACCATGGCCAGCAGATTGGGCCTGGTGTGTGTAGGGGGACAGAAGGAGAAGAGGGGCAAAAGAAAGCGCATAGCTGAAACAGTTACAAGGGCAGTGAGAGGCTGAGGGGAGGAGAGCCCATGCACTACAGAAGTTTACGGTAGGGGAGGAGGTTTGAAGAGCTAAGTACCTAGATACTGAAGGTACCTGGGGTCCAGCATTAACTTTGGTATGCTACTAAGCACCACAGATAACCATTTGTCCCCTTCTGCCAATGATAAGGGAACTGGCTCTTTTATTTGAGGGAAAGGGGCACCAGAATTTGAGGAAGTGGAGTTTCCTTTGGATTTGACACTTAGCACACTGTGTACAATATAGCACAGAATAGTGTGCTCTCATCCCTAAAGGATGGAACATACTGTGGTAGGGTGTTATCATCATGGAGCAAACTCTGCATCTACACAAGTTTAGATGGCACAGCCCACCATGGATTATGGTTGCATGGTATGTATGTTTGGCAGTAGCTCTGAGAGCTTCGATGAATAAAGTGAGCCGATATCAAGCACAAGAGGAAATGATGTAATCAAGAGTTGCAGTAGAATGAGGCTGCTTCTAGCACAAACAGCATACTGTTTTCTAGTAAACTTTCTGTTTGAATGATGGGATACACTCTGAAATAACAATGAAAGTACAGTTAAACAAATACATAAACTAAAACCATAGTTAATGATGACTAACCGTATGTGCTGTTTTTTTTTTAGACAATAGCACCACAATATATACTACCAGTACTTGAGTAATAAGTACATTACAGCATTACTACAACTAACATGCAACCAGGCAGTAGAGAGTTCAGCTCTTATACAATCTTGTGTTCTTATGTATATAGTCAGCCACTGACCAAGAAGTTGTTATGCATGGCTACTTTTCAGAACTTCAAAGAAGAGATTTTTCACTGTGAAAGAAAAAGGTAAAATGTAACAGCTCTATGAAGAAGGGGAAATTTTCTACAGATCATATGAAGGTCAAGAGCAAATGGGTGTGATGAGGAATCTATCTTAAAAGAAACTCAGAAATGCAGGACATTTTCCCTAAAAGACTCAGTAGTGAAGGCAAAGGGGACACCTGGGGGCAGAGCTACTCTGAGTACAGGTTGCAGGCCTTTCCCAGGCTGGCCAGACAGAGATCAAAGGCCTGGGGCAACACTCTGTGGGATGTCAAGGGAACTGCCTATGGTGACAACTGCAAGTTGCTCACATACGCTAGCTGTAGGGACAGTGGGGGCTGGGCTTTAAAGGAAGATTAAGGGTTAAAACAGCAAAGCATGAAACACTAAGGAAGATGAATAAGCCCTCTCTTGTTGCTGTGTATAAGATAACCAAACTAGAGAGATTAGACAAAGGGTGGGGCTCAGTGCCAATGATGGCAAAAGAACAGATGTAAGGCATTACTATCCCTTCTTACAGCCTTGATTCTAATGTGGCTAACTGCAGTAGACTGAACTGGAAGTAAGGGTGTCTTCTAACATGAAGCTTCTACTTAGGAAGACTACCTCAGACCACCTCACAGATAAAGCACTAAATATGAATCAAGGAAGACTGTAGCTAGAGCCTGGTAGTTGCAACAGAATAAATTTGCCATGGCAGAGCTGCACGCTGTCCGAGTAAATGTGAGAACTAAGAGAGCCTGGTTGATATTAAGAGCACTTGAGACATCTGCAGGGTAAGCGGGTAGTTAACACCGACCCACTATCAGCTAGCAGTCAAGATAGCAACTAACTATCAAGTCGGAGATAGACAGGGATTTTTAACTGTACATAACCATCTCTGTACATAACCATCAACTGTACATAACCATGGGCCAGGAGGACATGCACAAATAATGTGGGTCTGCCATTGGTTTGGCCCATGACAGACCAGAGAGAAACCGTCTCAAGGCGATCACCTCAGCTTATGTCCAGTTTCTGCCATATCCCCATAAACACCATAGACAAGGAAGTTAAACAGGTCTTACGTCACTTAGAAGTCCATCCCACTCTCAGAAGCTTTTTCTAGTTTTCTTTAAATTACTACTTTTCCTCAGTTTCTGACTTTTCTATAAAGGTTAATAAAGTTTGCTTCTCTTTTGCACAGGCACAGGAGAGTTGTCTTTAATTTTCATTAATGTGAACAATGAACTTGGACCCACTGTTTCAGGTTGATCTTTGATGACCATTTAGTGTCTCACACCTTCAGACCTAGGTCAAGCACAACTGAGCCAACAGAAGTTCCAATAGGTTCCAAGCTCAAATAAATAGAACCTGACAACTGTTCTCCTGGGGACAAGTGACAGAACAGTGCCTGATATCTTTCCCCGTTGTCTCCCTTCATGAGGTGCTAGGGATAAAACAAACCCCAATTCTGCTAGGCAAGTGTCATACCTCCCAAAGCACACCCCAGTCACTGATTGCATTTTAACATCCCCCCAAAGTACTTATGACCCCCGGGCCCTGCATGACCCAACTTCATACAATAACGTGGCTTTCACCTATGAAAAAAAATGTAGTATTTAGCTCTACTGCAAGAATTCCTCCCCTGAAAAGATGTTAACAATGTTTACTCCCTCCTTCTAAGGTCCTAATGACCAACCAAAGACCAATTCCACTGAATTTCAACCTGGAGAATTAATGATTTTAGTGAGCTTGCTTACACAGAACATGGCTGATCCCAAAGCTGCCTTACTAAAAAGTCCACATCCAGCATGGATAAAGGTTTCCCCAGAACCAGACATGGAGTTCCCTGTTAATCTCCCCCAGATTAATAGTCTACCATCCCCTAAGACCCTGTGGCAATGTGCAATTAGGACAGAACTGCATAGAAATGGCTACAAAGAGCATATGGACTGTCTTGTGAAGATCCAATGGCTCTCCCCACCCCCTTCATCTCTGAAGAAACACTCACAGTTAGCAGGCCCAATGGAGATGGTCTCTTCCAAGAGGGGCAGGCAAGGCTGATCTGATGAAATAGTACAGCTGTCTGCTCAAGGATAACACTCTTCAGTGGTTCCTTAGGTAAAGAGGATGATAAAGATGAAATACATTGATAAACAAATTAATATTTCTTCAGCCTTTAGCCTTGTAAGAAAAAATAACAACCTGCCTTTGAGTGGTCAGTAGGTGTCCCTAGTACTTAACTTGGCAGAGGCTATTAGGCTCACAACCCCACAACAACATGGTATGGAACAGAGATGCAGGGCCATACTATTGGATTTTAGAGCAGATGAATGCTCTGCACATGTTACAGATGAAAGTGAAAAAGCAAACGACTGATAAATTATTGGTATATGATTTATAAAATATTTAAAAAAGACATCCAGCTTACAAAATTTACATAGCAGACATGTAAAATTCAAAAGCCAAAGTGCAAAAGGAGGAAAAATGTACACCAAAGGAAGTCAGGAGTCTGACCGATGGTTTGATGACAACACAGGGCACCAGACTTTCTATAACCAGATGGTGATTTCTAACTGGGCTTCTTAGTCCAGGTTCTCTGTAGGGGATAAGTCTGGTGAATGCAGACAGCCAGAGGCAACAGAACACTGCCAACTACTGTGACCGTCCAGCGGCAAGATGAATGCACCTAAGTTCAAGATGAATGCACCTAAGTTCAAGATGAATGCACCTAAGTTCAAGATGAACGTACCTAAGTTCAAGATGAATCTACCTAAGTTCAAGGCTCTGCTGGTGCCATGTGGTGAGAAGCCTATATACAGGACAGGCCCTTGTCTCTTCAACTAGGGCTGAAGTGGGTCGCCTCCCTTTGATCACCAAGAGATGAGATCAAATACCATTTGTACACCATGAGATGGAGGAACAGACTAATTCAAATACTGTGTATGTGGCCATTTCTAATCAAAACATTGTCTGGATGGAGGAGGGGCTTATTAGATCAGGAACCTAAGGAAATTTAGGAGGCTCAGAGTTCTAAGATCGCAAGGCCTGTCCTCAAGGCTATGCACACTGAACTATTGCTGGGGAAAGAAGGCTTCCATTGGAGTTGTCTACAAGTTGCTCATGGAGCTCTAGGAATACTGGGTCTTGGGTGGGCTTTTTGATAATAAAGCTGCCTTTGAGTCACCCATACTCCTGCAAGTAACTCCTCCCCCACGCTCCTGTGGGTAACCTCAATAAACACACAATTCACCAGGCTAGACTTGGTTGAAATCTTGTTTCTGGTGTGTCATCACTGCCTTATCTGCAGTGAGTAGATATTTATTCATGTCTCCCCAAGAAAAGTCACACAACACAGCTTTCCATTAGATATCTGGTCATCGTAAGATTTCCCGGGCCTTTAATAGGCAAGGGGCCCACAAAGCTAGCTTGTGAGGAGATAAGTGAGCTTGGGAAATGTGCCCCCAGAAAAGCACACTGTTTTTTGTCTCTGTTAATGTGAATTAAAGCACACTGACTCACTCTTCCCAACAGCTAACACACTAGTCTCAGCACAGGACAGAATGACCCTCATGCCCAGAACTGGAAGCTGGCCTACTTGAGAACCCAGCTTCCCAGCTTGTTGGCTATGGGCCCATATTTTAACCCACAGCCTCTAGAGCTTTCCTCCTGCGGGAATGATTAGCACTGGTGCCTACCATGGCAGCTACACATGTGGGTCGATGACCCATGGGGAGCTGTGTACAATCCTTACTCAGAGCAAATGCTCAATAAGGGCCAGCTATCCCTGGGGAGAGGACAACTTCAACACTACTAACAACAATAGACTATCAAGTATAAAGCCTAGTAATATTCCTGATCAACCAGCTAGGTAAAGTTGAGTGGTTTTACTATTTGTTTTAGTACAACCAAACCTTAAAAACCACACTAGGGCTGGAGAGCTAGATCAGTGGTTAAGAGCTCTAGCTGTTCTTCCAGAGGACCCCAGTATGTGTCCCAGGTTCTGTTCCCAACACCCACATGGTGGCTCATGACCATCTATAACTTCGGTTCCAAGGGCACATGAGTGGTACACAGACTTGCATACAGACAAAATGCCCACAACACATAAGATAATAACAAAACCAAACCACACTGAGCTCAAGCCTCACTTCCTGTGCATACTGCAGGCATGAAACCTGCCTGGAAGACACACTGCTGTCCTACTGCTCCAGTGCCCCTGTGGGATTGCACAGACTCTGGGCCACAGACACGTTTGATCACACATCGTTCCTTGATTTAGGAAGGAATTGCTTTAGTGGGTACTAAGAATGCTTTAAATCTATGTGGCATTCATGACAGGAGATTACTTACATAGTAAAAGCCAACTGGGATTTCCAAGCTGAAATCTGAGAGATGTAGGCAGTAGCCAAGCTGTAAATGACCTTCCCACTTGCTGGGGAAAGGATCAGGAGGCTATAACTCAGCATGAGAGCTCCTCAAACAGGGACACATACTAGGGAACCCCAAGGACACAGTAACAGCACAATCCACTCAAGCCCAGAGCCTCTGTTAGGCACAACTACTAGGCAACTTGCTAGTCATTCCCATACAGAAGCTCCCAGACACTTATTCAGCACCTTTTCAAAACAGACAAAGTTATAGATAAATGTAAAAATTACCATTTTATAAAGTAGTTTCATATTTACTAATATATTTCATCCTCAAATAACCCTAGAAAAGACATTCAAGCAAAAAAGGTAGATTTCAAAGCAGAGTGAAACATATAAGCACCCTCCTCCACCTGTGGCCTTCCTCCCACAGCCTAACTCCTGATTGCATTACCCAGCTACACATGGCACACAACTCACAGCACATTCTTTGTCCCCCTGAGGACACTCTGGCCTTTGGGACTTTTACTTGGGATCATGACCTAACTTGACCAGGACTCCTAAGTCAACTCCTGGGTCACACATGTCATAGTTGGCTAATTATTAATTGTAGGCTCTTTCACTTTCAAACAGGTTTAAAGCAACATATCTCACGGTCGTTTACTTTATGAGGCCTAAACTAGAAACTAAATATCCATATTCAACAGGTCGAGTGAATGAAAACTCTCTTTAGTCAAACAGAAAGACTCATACAGCAGTAATGAATGAGCTTCTGCAAAAGCAGGAACATGGATGTGCCTCACTCCTCAGTACTGAGCAGAAGAAAACAAGAACACAAAGATTTTTAGGGTAGTGAAACAACTCCCCACAACACAATAAAGATGGATACCTGTCACCATGCACTGCCCAGCCTGTAGGATGTCCAATACCAAGAGAAGCCTCTGCTGTCAATGCAGGTGGTGATGACATCAGTGCAGTTCAACCGCAACAAGCTGTAGGAAACAAGCTTTCATTCAGTTTCCCCCATTACTTTCATAGTATGCTTCTGACACCACAATGTAGAGAGGTTCCCAACAGTGAGCAATCAACTACCTCAGTCATGCCTACTGGCTCAATTTTAACACAATCTATAGTGCAGACCACCAGATACCAAAGATTACTGGTTCAGTTCACAGGATGTCTCCTTAGATGACAGATTTAGGTTCCAAGTTGGTTTGCCCAATTTCCCGGTACTTCATTCTCAAGTGTGACTGTGTGCTTGAGAGGCCCACAGAACACAGGATGACTTAATTATATCACTGGCTTATGAGGGTCTACATAAAGTGTTGCATGTGATAAGGGATGCTCTAGCGCACCCCCACTCCCTCCAGAAACCTTCATATATACTCCCAGATCTATACTTTCGGTTTGCTAGAGCCTTCCTAGCATAGGTGTGACTTCTAGTAGCCTCGTAAGAACCCAGCAAAGCCCTCTGCTCCACTGATTGAATCTTCTTTAATTCAGGGAATAGGTTAGGATTCCCCTGCCTCATGACCTACTGAGGATGAAAATACATCAGAAAATTTATCTATGGCCTCTAAAAGCCAGAGAAGATGAATCTGATGATCAACCCTAAGAAAGAGAAACTAGTTTCTATGGCCTGCAATGGTGAGGGAGTAATGAATCAGGAAGTATGGACCAAAAGAAGAAAACTACAGCT
>CM053756.1:50232660-50308139 GCA_028658305.1 Pachyuromys duprasi
GAGTTATCATGGGCAACATCTGAGCAGGGGTTCTAGGCCATATCCATACAT
The DNA here is from genome assembly GCA_028658305.1 of Pachyuromys duprasi. NCBI lineage: Eukaryota > Metazoa > Chordata > Mammalia > Rodentia > Muridae > Pachyuromys > Pachyuromys duprasi. The sequence goes on from CM053756.1 coordinate 50,232,712, forward strand.
GGTCCCTGGTTGGAGAAACTGTCCCATATAAGACCCTTGTGCCCTGCTCAGTTTGATCTTTGTGGAGCTCTTGTTCTCCCCAAGTCTTACTAACTTCCCCTATATTTATTATTACTTCCAGCCCTCTGCCAAGGGCTTAACCGAGAGTTCGCAGGCAAATGGTGGGACCTGGAAATGATCATCCTAAGTGAGGTATCCCAAAAGCAGAAAGAAACATATGGTATATACTCACTTATATAGACCTATAGGATAGGAAGGTCATGCTGAAATCTATACACCTAGGGAAGATGTACAAGAAGGAGGACCCAGGTTGGTATGATCAATGCTCATTTGGATGGACTAATGGGAGGGACATTGAATGGGAGAGAAAACAAGCAACAGGACAGGAGCGTACCAAAGAGGACCTCTGAAAGAATCAGTGAAATGTCTTCTATAGGCTCCTCTGTCCACAGCTGGGAGCACTGTTTGGGAGACTGTGGTACTTTTAGGAAGTGGGGGACGTGAGTCACTGGGAGCAGGTTTATAGTGCAGCCCCACTCTGTCCCTTCTCTTCTTCCTGTTGGGGATGCAGTGTAAGCAGTCCTCTCCCCACCCGCCATAACGGACTGTATCCTCTTGAATTACAAACCAAAATAAAACTTCTGCTTTAGGTTGGCTCTTGTCACGTACTTAGTCACAGCTAAGCCAGAGATTCTCTGTACATTCTGTGAAGCTAAAACTACTCTAAAAAAAAAAAACAACTTTATAGAAATGTTAAAAAACAGACTGGGACAAGGCTAGAAAGGTGGTTCAGATGCCAATGTGCTTGCTGTGCAAGCATGAGGACTTGAGTTTGGTCCCCAAGAACACACATAAAGAGCCAGGCACAGTGTTACCTGCACTCCCAGCACTGGAAAGGAGTCAGGAGGATCCCTGCGTCACTCCAGCTGACTAGGCAAGCTTCAGGTGTATGGAGAGACCCTGCCTCAAGAAATAAGGTGGAAGTGAGTAAGGAAGATGGCTGATGTCGCTCTCTGCACAAGCACACAGACAGACGAAACTATAGGCCAAGGTCTATAGCCCTGACTGAGCCAGCAACAGTCTGTTGGAGGTGTGGGGGTCAGGAATTGGCCTGGGTGGAGGTATGTACACAAGCTTGTTCTCCAGCACGTCGCTACATTGCAAGCTAAGGCCCATGCACTTTCCTGTGAGCGTATGATGCTTCCCAGTAATAAAGGTAAGCCAGCAATTGTTTCAGTGCTAATGCGGAAACATAAAGATGGGAATGCAAGAACAGGAAGGGGCCCCAGACACAGGGTCATTGTCTCTTGGGAAGAATACGAGACAGAACTAGGCGTCCTGATCACCTTGGCACACACTCATGAAACACACAGACTTACAGAGCACATTCACTCAGGGAACATATACAGAGAGGAGTGCATATGGGAGGGAGGAGGCAGACACTCATGGACCCGTAAGAATAGGTACTGGGAGAGGCAGTCTGAGTGATTTGAGGGTGCAGCATGGGAATCTTTCTTTTCCCAGCACTGTCCATGAGATTTGATTTACTATTATTCTCTTAAATAAGGAGAAAAAAACCCAACAATGACAACCTAGTCAAGACAAATTTAATCTTGACAGCAACAGTGGCTAAAAACACTAAATACTAACAGCTCTTTAAATACTGGAGCCTCCAAAGGGATTGTATGTGCTTAAATAAGTTAGGATTCTTCCTCAAACTGCCATCACAAAGAGTATAATCCCCCAGGAATTAAAATTTTCTGCCAGTAGCAGTTATTTGGTTCAACTCCCAGAAGGAATAAGTAAACAAACAAGAGAGAAAGTGAGCAAATCCTGCCACAGTTGCTACCAGCAGGTCCTTACAGGCACCGCACCCAGCCCTCTCTGGAACCTGCTTGAGGCCTGGAAAACACCAAGTTTCTCTGCCTTTGTGTGTGCTGCTTTCCAAACTAGCTGGAAACAAGGAAACCAGAATTCCATCACAGGATAAACAGTAACGTCTTCAAGCTTGTTTCCTGGGGCCACTAGCCAGTCAAGCTGCCGGTTAGCTGACGCCAGCTTCTCTGTCCAAACTGCACAACCAGGAAGCCAACAGTGCACAGGAAGGAATCTTAGAGTTTCTTTTCAAAGTTTGGAAATAAAAATATACATAAAACAAACTAATTTGAGTTTTTCTGTCCACATCAGCTCACAAAGCAGAAGGTTAGGCTAATAAAGAAAGTCTAAGCTTTCTGGGAGAAAGTAGGGATGGAGACACATGTTCACAGGGACTTCTGACTGAAGGAGAGCTTTCTGTGGAATGGCTATAAGGACAGGGAAGGGGGGAGGCAACGTCCTCACAGTGAGCTGAACCACATAAATGGAACTGTATAATTTACATAGGAAAATTTCAGGAGCAAATTGTTGCTTAAATCCAGTTCACAGTGGCTTCTCTGCTAACTACAAACCTAATCAAATAAGAAGCATGTCAAACACTGGGCTTAACCCCAAACCTGCGAAAACCAAAATGTACTAACAGCTCAAAAGCTGTACTTGCTTTCTTGCCAGAAGAGTGGGTCACACCCAAGTAAGCCTCTATCTAGGCGAGCCAGAATGAATAGGTATGCAAGCCACAGACCAACTTCTGGGGGACACGTAACGATGAATACTATAGACAGATGTGGTGATACCTGCCTGTAGCCTCAGCACTTGGAAGGCAAAGGAGGGAAAAATCACTCTAAGTTTGAGGCAAGCCTGAACGGCAGTGAGTTCTTGGTCATCCTGAGCTACAGAGTGAAACCCTGCCTCAACAAAGAAGGGGAAAAAGGTGAATATTACAATACTACAATGGTGCTAAAATCCAGGAACAAAAGAGGCGGTTTGCACAAAATGAAAGAAATGTTGAGAATGTGAAGAAAGAGAAATCCTTATCTTCTGCTGTTTGGAGTATAAACTAATACATCCAATATGGAAATCAGTATGAAGACTTCTCAGAAGAGGAAAAAAAACTAAAAATAGAATTATCATATGACCCAGATATACCACTTCTGGGTATTTACCCAAAGGGCTCTAATCAACATATTCAAGAGATACTTGTACTTCAATTTTTGCTGAAGCACTACTCACAACAGCTAAATCATGAAATAATCTAGATGTCTATCAACAGAGAAGTGTTTTTTTTAAATGGTATAAATACATAATGAAATTTCAGCTGTAAAATTAAATAAAATTTTCAGAAAAATGAATGGACTTGCTATTATTAAGTGAAGTAACCCAAACTTAAAAAGGTAAATACCACATTTGTTGGGGCTAAAGCAAAAGCTCAGACATTAAGTGTATTTACTTACTGTCCTTGCAGAGGAGCCAGGTTCAATTCCTAGGACTGACATAGTGGCTTACAACCATCCATAACGCCAGTTCCAGGGGATCCAACACACTCTTCCTACCTCTGTGGTCACCAGGCACAGATGTGGTGCACATACAAACATGCAGGCAAAACACTCATAAATATAACAAAATACCATATGTGTTCTCTCATATGTATATCTTAGCTTTTGTCTATACAAAGATGTGAGCATAGGTATAGGTCATAAAACTAGAAAGGGGACTACAAAACAGTAAAACGTTTTAAGGAAGTAGAGCAAGGGGAACAGAATAGGGAACATAAAAGGGAAAAGGGGACTAGTAGAGGTGGAAAGCTAAAACAGGAAAGAACAGGGGGATGGAATAGAACAAAAAGTATTCTGCAAAGCAGGAAACTGTTTATGACACGTTAATGAAAGAATTAATGACAAATTAGCAGTGATTAGAAGATATGAATATACATGTACATAGTCATGCTGAGACACAGCAGTCAGACAAGAGGTTCATGCAGGTATTCCAGCATTCAGGCACATAGTCTAGCTCCAGCTCTCTATAGCAGGAGCTGTGTAGTCTTAGGCAAGCAACAAGGCCTTTTTGCTTCTTGCTCAACCTGAGCAATGCCCACTTCCCTGGCATGTTTACAGGTCACCCAACTTCTGGTGGCGTGACAAGGACCACAACCCAACCAGTCTTCCCAGATGCAACAGTAGTAACCTTCAAACTGATTCTATACCTAAGGTACAAACAATACAAAGCTTATAAGGACAGTGCCACCTTAAGGAAAAAGCAGCAAGGTAGACACTTTGAATCTTAACTCCAAGTTTAAGAATGAAGCATAGGAGTCGGAGCAAAGAAGAAACATCCTGGAGTAGTCACCAGGGAAGAGTGAACAGTAAGCAAGGAAGGTAAAGGAGCATCTAGCAGCTTGTGAGTTGTGCTGCTAGGTGAGAATGTGGTTCCAAAATGCCCACTATTTGCACAATCAGTACCCACATGCTAAGTCATTCAGGGACATAGATGCTGTTGCTTTGGTTACAGAGTTAATTTCAAAGCATACTTACAGAAAACTTAAAAGTAAACCTCATGAACATTCACACTTTTTTCCAACCTGAAAAGTACCTGCCCCTTCCTCTTTATTCACTAATCACTTCAATAAAGTACCTATATCACTTGAATGATGCCCTTATTGGTGAATTAGCAAAGTATATGCTTCAGAACACTGTTATGTAAGGAATGGTATCCTAGTGAATTTCCTGCGTCATTTTTATGCATGTGTGTATTGATTACTTTTCTCTTGCTCTGATAAAAGAAGCTTAAGGAAGGAAGCATTGATTTGGCTCATAATTCGTGAAGGCAAAGAAGGCTAGTGGGAAGAACAGCTCTAGCTGTGGCAGCAGGGGTGTGTGGAGGCTGGTCACACTAACCGTAGTCAGAAGGACACAGACAGTAATGCTGGTTCTCAGCTGGCTCTCTCTTTCCCATCTTAATGAGATTCCCAGCTCAGGAGATCTCATTCAGTGTGGGTCCTCCCTCCTCAGTTAAACTTCTCTGGGAACACACTCCCAGACACTCCCAAAAGTATAACTCTTAGGTAACTCAAATCCAGCCACGATGGCAATGAAGACTGACCATAACAGCATGTTTGCATGTGTATGCTGTCCTGTCCTGTCTTCAGTCTATTCTCATAGAATTTTGATCTTCTTGCATTCAATTTTAAAAAACAAAGGTTTCCGACACAACATCTTTAATGTACTCAGATTCATCCATCTTTCATTTTGTTGAACCTAAACTGAGCTATACTTTTGAAAGGCTTTTTTCCCTATTTTTCCATGTTTTTATTTAATACTGCTTACTTTACGCTCTGAACCATTCTAAACTTCTTTCTGGTATGCAGTATATGAAAAAAAAACTATGGTAGGTGGTTGTATCAAGAGCACTAATTAAAAAGTCCATCCTTGGCCCAAAAAGTTGAGATATTCCTTTATTAGCCACTATATTTCCACCTTCATTTGGGCTTACAATGAACTTGTTTAATTCATGTGTCTCTGAATGCACCATCACCACACTTTAGACAGGCTTCTCTTAACAGAGATACAGCTTGATAAATGCACCGTTATGGAGTTTTACCCCAGTACATTCATCAAGGGTTTACTAATAAAATATAGGATGGCTATGGTATCACTAGGCCACTTATTCTAGAGAACCACTGTTGGATATGCTACCTAATGTTGAGCTGATTTTGGCATGTCATGTGTAAGTATCTGCTCTACAGAAGCTAGGGGTGCGTGCTGATACCGGGAGGGCTGTCATCTATTCTGAGATCCTCTCTCAGGTACTCATGTCTACTTAGCTTTCTATTCAAATTTAAAACCAACTGTATGGACCACCTCTCCCCTTTCCACAAAACAAACAAACAAAACAAAACAAGACTCTTGTTTTTTTTTCATATCTGTACTGGCTCTACAGTAAGCTTAAAAACTGATTTAGAGCCTAGGGAGGTAACTAAGTTGGCTAAGTGACTACCTCGAATGACTGAAGCTGCAGCATTACCGAAACCTGGCATGGCAGTGAATGCCTATAATCCCAGAACTCTGGAGGTAGAAGCAAGATCCGGAGCTCAAAGTCATCCGTGGCTACCCAGTGTGAGACCTTCTCCCTCTCTGTCTCTCTCTCTTCCTCCCTCCCTCCCTCCCTTACAAACAAACAAACCAAGCACTTTCATGCAAATGGACATACTTTGGGCCTGGTTAATTTCACTATGTGATGTTTTTTATTTGCAAGTTCTTAATATTAAAAAAAGTATTTGGGGGGGAGCGTTGAGACAGGGTTTCTCTGTGTAGCCCTGTCAATCCTGGAACTTGCTCTGTAGACCTGGCTGCCCTTCAACTTAGAGATCCACCTTCCTCTGCCTCCTGTGTGCTGTGATTAAAGGCATGTGCTACCATCACCTGGAAAAAGCAATTTTTTGGTATTTTTAAAACACCAAATTAATTAATTAGGTAATATTGACTTAGAACTGACATCCTGATGATGCTGAAACACTCTAACCAGGAACAGAGCAACCTCTAGATCATTCCTTGCAACTTAGGTTTTGAACAGTTTTTGTTCTAAGAGCTTTGCTTTTATTACTGGCTTTGTTGATGCAGTTATCTCTTATACAACATCTAACAGCTGGCTCTTTTTGGCATGTATGAAAATATTATTGGTGTTTGAATATTAATTTTATATTCCTGCCTTGGGAAATCCTTTTATTATCTGAGTTATTTTTATCGTGGTTCCCTAGAGCCATCTGATACACTCAGCCACTAGCCAGGCTTGGGTAGTGGGGGAGAACAGGGCTCCAGGGAGCATGTCTGCTGTAGGGTTTTCGGGTAGTCTGCTGGCAAAGACACACTGCCTTCCTCTCTTCATCATTTATGTCTTTGTTTTCTCTTGACCTTGGCTCATCTTGCTTTGCCAGCCAACACATAAGAACCTCTTTGTCAACACTAGTGAATCTCTACCTGTGTGCTTAGTGCCGCTTCTTCCTGGCTCAAGTTCCATGCTGCCCACTTCTCTACTTTTGGGGGCTGGGGACATAGAAACATAAGTAAAAGAGAAAAAAATCACCAGCCCATACCTTATCTTGCCTTACATCTCATAATCCTTCTTTACCTTTCTGTTTCTGAAGTATATTCAAGCACCTCTAGTGCTTCCTAGAAAAAAAGCAAAACTTCCATCCAAGCTGGGTGGTGCACACAACTTTAATCCCCACACTAGGGAGGCAGAGGCAGGTGAATCTCTGAGTTTGAGCCCAGGCTGGTCTACAGGGTGAGTTCCAGAACAGCCAGAACTACATCCACAGAGAAAAAACAAAACAAACCACCACCAACAAAAACAAACAAGCAAAAAAACAACTTCAAACTGATACATGTTATGTCAATGGCATTTTGAGTCCTGAAAAAAGACAATATTTAAACTTCTGTATATCTTTCATAGAATTAAAAAGAAAGATCATTATTTCAGCACTCTGATGCTCACAACGAATCTATCTATCACCTTCATTAACACACAATTCCTTTCAGTTGTGTATGCCCCTAGAAGGACTGACACAATGGCACAAAGCTTTATGAATGTGAAGTAAGTCAAACTTGTTCAGAGTGGCTGGGAAATTGCTTTTAATAATTTGTCGATTAGTCTCTAAGTTATTAATCATTAGGACTGTTAGAGAGGGCAGCAAGCACACATGAGCCTACAAATCCCAGTGCCTTTTGGGTTTGTGAGTTACAAACCATCTTTCAAGTATGGCAGCATTGGGTCTGTGTAATTCCTCCCACCTGCCTCTAGATCAATAATCCTTGTTGGACATGGAGAAACCATGACAGACACACTTAGACCTGGAGTCAGTGACAGACTGCACTCACACTCACACACTAGTCTAGGTTACAGTGTTGAATACAACCTCAATCCACATGGAACACAGAGAGCTTTGTTAGGGATCATAAAAAGGCTTTAAACTCAGCAGGCAACACAGGCAAGCAGAGAAAGGAACCTATAAAAGCCCCCATGGAATTTAATAAGCCTGTTCCAGGATACAATTGCAATAAAGAGAAAGAAAGGAATTAATACTGCTATGGGGGGGGGCAGCTTTGAAAGGTTTAAATTCTATCGATAATACCACTGAATGAGAAACAAACAGTCCTGACCCATGAAATGACACTTCACAGAAGAAGTTCTCCACCAGATTGCTGACTGGCCTCTACAGTCACATCACAGAAGAAGACAACAATATCACTACCAAAACAGACAGAAAGAGCAAAGAGCTGATTTCAGCCAAAATTCCTAGGCATGGGCATACTGTAAAAAGAAACTCACACAGTAAGCTCAGACTCAAAAGGTTTCCTGGCACTTTCTGCAGATAGGTGAATCACATTTCCAGTCCACTGTCTGCCCACATCCCCCAGTCCATTTTCATAAAGGAAGCCAGCTCTTGACAAGAGCTACATACAGAGAAATATACTCACTTAATACCTCACTCCTTCCTTATCTGCAGTTTGATTTTGCATGGTAACAGTTACCTGACGTCAACCACAGTACCACCATATTTTAAAAGTCCAGTTAATTATGAGCATTTCTAGGTAACACGCAGAAATTGCTCATTGTCTGGCTTTCACCCACCTAGGAGATGAGTCATTCCCATGTCTAATACATATACACTGTAGATGCCAACTGTCTGTTAATCACTCAGTAGCCATCTTGGTTACCAGACAGACTGTCACAGTGCCACAGTTCAAGTGACCTTACCGACTAGCCCAATGTTATATCACTGCCCACATCGCTACATCTCACCAAGCAGGCTCTGTGTCATCTCACACCACCATGAGAGAGGGTGCTATACAATAAGATATTCTAAAAGCCAGCACGGCAGCTTTGATTACAATATAATTGTTCAACTTACTGTTGTTAATTTTGTACTGGGCCTGATTTATTAATTAAAACTTATCAGCTATATATGGTTAGGAGAAACATAGTGCCCAAAAGGCTTGGTAGTATTTATAGTTTCAGGAACCCATGGGATCTCAAAACACATCCCCAATGAGTAAGGGAGACACAGTCTATATACTTATGTGAAGTAAATTTAAGAGATGGTGTAAAGATACAATTTTAGAATGCTTTTATCTTTGCAGTGATCAAAATAACTCCGTATTTCCTTGGGACTGGCTCTTATGGGTTGCCTCATTTAAATGCAATTAATTAATTGTGATCTGAGAACCTCCAAGACTGAGCAGAAGAGATGAAACCAATCAGGAGCACCTGAGGAAAACAGAAACCAGGTCTTTTATCTCTCTCATTCTCAAAAAGCCAAAATGAAACTCAAGTTCCTCTAAGACATAAGCCAAATGGCCAAACATTAAAACGCAAAGGATCAATGATGCATCGAAGACTAACAGGAAGGACACTTAGGAAGGAAAGCCAAAAATACTGCAAGCTTTACTGGCCTCCACACTAGCCTTGCTACAAGAAGCTTCCTCTACTCAATCTTCAGTGCTTTACTCAAAGTGTGAGAACTTCATTTGGGAAAAATGTCCCTGCTTAGAGTCCTTCACAGTGGCCCTGCAATACCTTGTGTGATGGCTAGTTTAAATGTCAACATAATTTAGGGTCACCTAGGGAGAGAGTCTCATGAGGGTTAGATCAAGCTGGTCTGGGGAAATGCCTTTTTAGGGAACTGTCTTTATTATTTTTGATTATGTTATTGTGGAGGGAAGACACAGCCTAAGAGTGGGCAACACCATTCCCTGGGTTTAGGTTCTGAACTGTAAAAGAGAGGAGGAAGTGAGTTGGGTAGTAAACATCCAAGCATTCATTCTCTTTCTGCTCTTGACTCTGATGTGGCCCTCTGCTTCAGGTTCCTGCCATCCTGACTTCCTTGCTATGACAGATTGTAACCTAGAACTGTGAGCTCTGCTACATTAGTATTGTCTGTATTTTATCACAATAACAGATGAACCTAGGGCACTATCCTATTCTGCCACAACAGACCCACCAACATTGCTAGAAGTCACTACCAACAGTGATGGCAACAGCTCTAAAATCTCTGAGAATCCTCTTCTTGTGGATCTTCTTGGTTCTCCTGGGCCCATTCTTCATTACTGAACTCCAAGCTACAAAGGGCCTGTCTCTACCCTGGTTCATGACACCTCCACTAAGCTGATTTCTTGTGTCTTTCCTGGGATAGAAGTCTATCCTAGAGTGGGAAGTAGGTTAACTGTACTTGGGGCACCATCTCCTCTACTGGTCCTACTCCTGTATAGGATTACTAGAAACCAATTCCAAAGATCTAAGGCCCTTTTCGTTGGGTTTAGTCACATAAATGACCTCTCTTCTCTGGTACCAATTTTCTACATTTACTTTTGTGTCACTGTGACCAAAACACTGGACATAAACAAGGGAAGAAAGATTTGATTTGGTTCACAGTTTCAGATTTCAGAAAGACATGGCAAAGCTGCTCAGTTCTTGTGAAAACATGAGGCAAAGGCTGTTCACATCACAGCAAACCAGGACAGGGGCTAAATGTAACCTTCAAAGGTCCATCATCATCAGTGACCAACTTCTACCAGTTAGGCCCCACTTCTTAAAGCCTCCAGAATTTACCAAAATAATACCACCAGCAGTACACCAAGGATTTAAAACGTAAGTCTGCAGGGGACATTTCAAACTACAACTTCTCAAAGACATCCATAGATAGTCATAGCTTTCCAAGGATACCAAAGGCCATCCAAGGATAACCAAGACTGCCCAAGACCATATATATAGATACAAGACTTTACAAAGCTACTCATGACACCTATGACATTACAATCAACACATACATAATCCATGTGTACCCAAAGCCAATGAAAACACCAAGGCCACTTAATACCACTCAAGTTACTGAGGGTTCTCCAAAGCCAGCAGGTACCTGCATGCACACACATACACATATACACAAGATAAGGGAAGCTCACATGGAAGACAACAATGGTCCAATGCAGCAGAACTGTTCTCATTTTTGGATATTCTATAAAATTATACTTTCAGGAGAACTCTTCAAGCAAAGTCTCTGGGGCCTTGTGTGTTAAGTTGTATTTTCTAGTTCATCATGTGTGTTCAAGTGATACTTGAGAGTGTACTGACTACTACCATTTAAATTTCAGTATCTAAAGATACACTGTCTAGGGCAGCAAACCACAAAAAACACTCAACAATATAGAAGTCCAGATGAGATGAACTTCATTTGAGGCAGAAGGCATAAACACAAGAGGAATATTTAAGGAATTATTGGTGTTTTATTTTTTTAGTGTTTTCTTAAACATGTTTTATGTTTGAAAGACTTCATATTTAGAATCATTTTAAATTGAGCAAAACACGAAGTATCCACATAGCTCACACCCAGGTTCTTCTATCATTTATCTAAAATTAGTATACTTCTCACAACTAATAAATCAATTATTAGTTAATATTAGCTGAAATCATACTTTAGTCAGATTTCTTCGGACATTGCCTCAGGTACCCCTCCTATCCAAAGACCTGACATTTATCCTCCTGTCTCTTCAGGCTCCTCTAGACTATGAGTTTCTCAGACTAAGGAAGCAAGTGTTTTGTTTTCTGACCCTGCCCTATATCTTTTCAGGAGTGGAAGGGGCCTGGGTTATCAGAAGGAAGCCCAGACAGACAAAGGGCCATCTTTATGACATCATCCAACTACACACTGTCAACCCAACTCATCACTGTGGCACTGTCCTGGACCACATGGTGGATGTATATTTTCCAAGGTTCTTTCTGTGTGAAACTTCACCATCCCCTTCAACACTGTGCCCTTAAGAAAGAAGCAACTCTGCCCCACCATGCCCGGAATGAAAAGCCATGTTCTTCTGTGTTCCTCTTCCCTTTTCAGGACACGGTCACAGCAGAATCTGTGGGTTCTGGGTTCTGCTGGAAAGGGACCCTTGCCTCTTCATTTATTTACCAGTCACTGATTTATGTTTGTGTAGACTCATAGATGTCTACTCTATACTTTGGGCTGTCACCCAATACTACTTTTGTTGCTGAAACTGTTCCAGCAGTGGTCACTGGCATCTCCTCAAGTTGCTCCCAGGTTGCTCTAATCTTCCCATTAATGTGGGACTGCTGTATCTGAGTGCTTCCTCGATTTCTGCCAACAGCAGGTGCTGAAGGCTCACCTTGAGCATCTCCTATTTAGTCCTGCAATTTCTCCAAGAAGCTCTTATTCCTTATTTCTTATTTGCATTTTTTATGGAGCATGTGGTTACACAGATGAAAATACATACTTGTGGTAGACAGCTGGTTCTCCCACCTTACGTATATTACCTCTTCTGATAACAGCCCTCAAGTATGCTGAGAAAAGAGTATTTCCACGGGATATGACTATGTATGCCTATAAGAACTGGATGCAAAGAATGGGAAGAGGAAGCTTAAACCATACATAAATATTCCCAGAAATTTTTTAAAAAATTTGTTAAATTCTGTATCAGTAGCAACTAGATACTAATCAAAGTAAGGAAGATAATACATAAAATTCTGATTGGCAATTTAAAAAAACACCTCACTGTAGCATTTGCTCATATCTGGCAAAAAACAAACAAACAAACAAACAAAAAACATGCTCACCACTGTACTCGTATCTAGTCCCAGTGAGCAGTCAGGGGGAAAAAAGGCCTGCTGAAATACCCGGTACTCAACCTGAATGCCTGAGGGTTTTGATGATACAGAATGCTACCTGGAAAGTCACATGTTCTGCTTGAAGAGAAAATGGAAATATGAACCAGTTTCCAAAAGCAAAATGATGGCTGATGGCAGGAAACAGGTGTTTTCCAAACTCTAACACAGGAAGTAAGTACCATATCATTTCAAAAGCATTAGGAAAGTGTTTTAGTTGTGTCGTGGGGATGCTGTGGAAGTCAGCACATGTTAAAGCTTTTAATACAAAAGTTCATATGCTCCAAGGAAAAGATTTCTACAGTGTGCCCTGGACTACAAAGATTAGGTCCTAGCATCCTCTGAGCATTCCCTTGAAGATCATGGGGCTATAAAAGAAAGCACTAGACAGGGACTACAACTAGGCCACTACAAGGCCATAGAGCAGCAATGAAGCCAGTATGCAGAAAGGGCAAGGACCAGTGGAGGGGGAAGTGGTAAGGGCAGGCTCTCCCCCTTTGCATAGATAGGTCCTGCATGGGGTTGACACCTGCATGGGCCTGATCATAAACTGTACGGTGTCAAGTCCTCACTGGGCAGAGGCCAGAGAAGACTCCCAAGCAGTGCCTTCGAACACCAGCACCACAAAACAGAGTGTGGAATGTTTCCATGGTGGCCCTGCCTGACTTGGCATTGCTGCTGCTGACCTTACTGATGCTACTTGAGCAGACCTGCTGTAAGCCTGAGGCCACCAGGCCTACCCCCATCCTGACCCCCAGCAGTCCCTGATAAGTAAGTTGTGAAATCACCACCCAGCCTCCATACCTGCAGCCGCTTCCTCCCTGCACCTAGCTCGCTCGCGCGCTCTCTCTCTCTCTCTCTCTCTCTCTCTCTCTCTCTCTCTCTCTCTCTCTCTCTCTCGCTCGCGCTCTCTCTCTCTCTCTCTCTCTCTCTGTCTCACTGTTTGCTGTGCTGACTCTGGGGTTCATGCTTAAACTAGGGCTCGCAGCCTGGACATGCCCAGCTTAAGGATGGCATGCAAGCAGCTGACCATACAAAACCTACAGAAATGATCAGAAATGAAGATCTCACTAGAAGGGTTGGAGCCTCCTGCTGAGCTAGAGCACTGTTTAGGAACTTAAATGATTGCAACTCTACCTTGGGACTCGAGATCTGCCCTTTCCTTTTACCTTTCACTCTTTAAACTTACAAAGTCACAAAAAGATAAGTTGCTATTGGAACACTAAGGTTCCAATAGGTTAGTGAAACAGCTCAGTGGATAAAAGCACTTAACTGCTCTTACAGAGGACCTAAGCTCAGTTCCCAGCATCCATATCAGACAACTAACAACAGCCCGTAACTTCATCATCTGTGGGCATCTGCACCCTCGTGCAGACATACCACGGACAAAACACACATGCACACACACACACACACACACAATTTTTTATTCTTAAAAAAAAAAAGACTAGACACTTACTGTGTTAAAGTCCCTACCTACTACACGGCATGGTTGTCATAACCTACCCTCTACCTAGGGGTGGGGCTTCTCTCCCAGTGGCCCTTCACTATATAATCCAGACATCTTGGTTCTGCTGCCCCCTTTTGCCCTTTCCCCACTTCCTCCTCTCCCCACCCCCACCCTACGTATGCTTCCCTTCCCTCCCCCTCCCTTGCTGCTCCCAATAAACCTGCATTTATATAATATAGCTTCATCTCGACATTTGATTTAATCAATCAACTCCCTCAAACTATTCTCTGAACAAACATGCCCATGCCCACCTCCCACCATCCACCGCACACAAACATAAATAAAAAGAATGTTTTAAAGTGACTTTAATGGGTTCACACTAAGCATAAAAATACAACCAATTATAACTTATTAGATACAGTTAAATAAGACACTGCTGCCCCACTGGAAATCACATTTTTCAGTTGCCAGCCCTGTGCTGCTGTGCTGCTGGAAGGAGCAATGCTGAACCTACAATCATTCTTCAATGGGAAGGCAGGAGTGAACATGTCTGTCAGGTCACCACGCACAATCCCAAGGATCCATCGTGTATCAGTAAGCGCTCCACCTCACCTCACCCTACCCCATGCCTCCCCACCAGACACCACACCACACCACCATAGGCGGGCAGAACAGCTACTGAGATATCATCTTCTTGGGGGAAATATGCACCTATACCAAGGATATTTCTGCTTTACAGGAAACGTGTAGTTGGCCTAAAAACCTCAAGTGCTAATTCTAAGATAGAGGCAGTGAGAGTCAGAGGTCAGCTGGCCCAGCCTACACTGGTAAAGCCTCTATCCTCGGGAGAAATTTTAACTGAGCTTGGGACAGAAGACTGGGTAGGCACTGAAAGAAGCTGACAGATGGGACATTCAACAAATACCACCTTAATAGCTGCTTCTGATGTCTGAACATCCTGTTCACCAGACCCTGCCACAAACACACTGCCCAATAATTTAATCACCATAGTAATGAGGGATCAATATCTTGCTTTGCACATTGAGTAACTGAGGCCCAGCATGTTAACAATCACACAATAAAATGAGAACTCTACCAGGCAGTCAGGTTCCAGGACCCTGGTGATGACCTACTTCCTGCAGCTGAGAGCAGTATCTAAGCAGATGGGGAGAGCTGTAAGAGGAGGCACAGGCTGCAATGGGCATGGGGAGGGTAGTCTGAGGGACTGCTGGCAGATGGAAGCCAGGTCCAACACACCTTGGATCTAATGAGTTTTTATTCCACAGGTACTAGAATGTCTCTGAGGACTATAAGCAAAGGGCTAGGACAGTGACCTTTGACCACAGTGGGCAGGGTACCAGGAGCATGGAAGAACTGTGGATCTGTCAAGAGGCTTCTGTGGAGGCAAAAGAAAAATGTGGTAGCCTGCTAATCACTAAGCAGTAAAGAGTCCTGGAAAAGTGGACATTTGGGTAAGGAAGCTTCAGGGACAGTGGGCACACAGATGCAAGGGACCTGAATGATAAAGGGATTCTGGGGCATGTGCCAGATCTCTAGCCACCAAGTTGTTGTTGGCAAGTGCTGTGAAGAGGAAAACCGGAAAATGAAGCACAGGTTGCAGATGCTATGCGCCTGGAAAATCGGGTGAGAAGAGCTCCCAGCACACCACAGGAGCCAACATGGAGCTTGAGAAGGGAGAGCACTAGTGACCAGCATGGCCCTGCATCCAGGGATAGTACCTCCCAGCTGCCAAATCGTTAGTCGTGGCCCTCTGAGCTGTTTCTAAACAGGCAAGTTTCCAGATAACCATACAACCTTACGGGCATATCTCAAGCCCCCACAAGCACTAACCCTCCTGTCACAGAAACTCCACAGGTGGTGTCACAGTGACCTTTCCAAACTACAGCTTTGAATTTATCCTGCCCCAGAAGAGACATGTTTCCCTCTTCAAACAGACCCAAGTCACCACATACCATGCTACCAGGGTCCTGGGCATCCCTGACTAGACCTCAGGCTAGGAAGGTGCAGTCTTTATAGAAGTCTGGCCACTCTCATCTGCATGATAGTACCCAGAAGAATCTGCTTTTGCCTCCTTTAACTGAGACAAGCACCAAGGGCTGGCCTCTCAGCTCTTGCCTAGAGGGAACCTCCAGCTCACAGCAGAACATTCCACACAGAAATTAAACTTGAAGAGCATATGAAAGAGGCGGAAGACTCCTCCCAAGTCTCCAGAGGGCCCTTCTCTGAACACTTCTGGGTTTTCCTTTGGTGCTATCACTCCTAAGGAGGTTGGGAATAAAAAGCATAGCAACTCCAGACACCTTTCCACTCCTTCGGTTCCTGAAAAGCTTTTGCTTTTCTAATGAAAATGGCACTCTTTTTAAAAAAAAAATAGTAATAACTTATTTAATTTTATGTGCATTAATGTAAAGGTGTCAGATCTCTTGGAATCGGAGTTACAGACAATTGTGAGCTGCCATGTGGGTGCTAGGTATTCAACCCAGGTCCTTTGGAATCGCAGACAGTGCTCTTAACCAATGAGCCATCTCTCCAGCCCGGAAAATGGTACTCTTTCCTACTTCCTTCTGGTCTGTTTCCACATCATGCTATAGAAAGAACAGCCATTACCAGACCTAAAGACCAAAGCTGGAGATGAAAAACCACACTTGGATGCAGCAGAGTAGATCTGGCAGCATGGCCTCCAGTCCCAGTCCCAGGATGCTCTCTTGCCAGTAGTGGGACCCAGGGATTAAGAATGTAGATTCTTAGGTGTACATTTACACCTAAAATGCATCAGTGGAGCATGAGTGGAGGATGAAAGAGGAAGGGGGATGACAGCAGCAGTCAGGAGCAGACTAGGAGGCTGGGAGGGGTTCAGGATGAGAAAAGGAACACATACCAGAAGACTAAGCCAAGAGGCCGCTCTAGGCTGGCACAGCCTAAAAGCAGGACCAGTTTTATCAAGTCCTACTAAGACACTTTGACTGACACAAACATTGGCTGGCAACTTTGACAAATGACAGGTTGTTGAGAATTAGAAGAGCCACTTCAGAGTAACGAGGAGGCCAAAGCCTGAGCCAAAGAGGTGGACACCATAAGGAGGTCAGGAAAGCTGCTTGCTACCAGCATGTGGGAATAGAAGCTTCCCTTGGTGCAGGACAGGAAGCCTCCTCTCTTGGATGGCCCTCTCCCTGTTTCAAGGTTTTCACCTTTCCTCTTTCTGTTCTTTTTTCTTTTTTGTCTTTTTTTATTTTAATTTTTTTCTTCACAACTTATGTATTATATATCCCAACCTTTCCTCTTTCTTTACAGTGGCTTTCATTATTTGTGGGATACATCTGCATCACTAGGTATTTCCACACCAGCAAGGACCATGTTACACTTGTTCACTACCCCATTTGTCAGAGGCGTGCAGGGGAAGCTGGGTGTGCAAGAAGGCTAACAGGAGAACCGGTGAACTCAGAGCCTACCAGAGCTTTCACTGTGTAGGGGACCAGGGATCTGGTGTGTATAAGGATCCTAGGCAGTAGTGGCTTCTAGAGTTCCAGGCCAAGCCCCCATTCCTCTGGTGAGAAACCCTGAGACCAGATATTACAGCTCCTTCAGGTCAGCCGTGGAAGGGCCTCTTCTGCAGAGAGGCACACAGAAGGGATAAAATATGAGACCTGACCAAAAGGCAGACAAAAGATGACAAGAATGCCTGTGCACGTGCAACAACAGACTTCAGAAGTTCCAAAAATTTGTAACACCTGAACCTTTACCAAAACAGGACAAGGCTACTTCCAGAAACATGGAGGCAGTATTGAAATATGTTCGCACTATCAAGAAAGAGGACTCACCACCACCCATGCCTGTATCTTGTCCTATCTCCAGGATGAGATGTTTCAGGAAGCCTGCAGGGGGAGGCATAAGCAGACTTAGGTAGCCACACCTGATACAGTAGAGGAGGCCTGCTACCTCACCTTCAACATCAAGGGTTCTTCTAGCCTTGAGAGCTGACTGGAAATACAGAGGAAATCCCAGAACAACAGGCAAACTGTGTAACACCTTGGTACACACCAGCCAGGATCTGGTTCCGAGCCAAGGACAAGTGACTAAGTGAAGCCCCAGGCAGAATGGGCAGTGGTGGGGCTGCTTCCTTCCTCAGAGACTGCCTGCCTGGGAGCTGATTTTAGAGCCTTGGTTTCCTGGTTTTTCATTGTTCCAATTGTGTCAGCTGTGGGGTATGAGATTAAGCTTTCTTTGACTTCAGAATACCAGGAGTGATAGCAATTTGGACATCTTTAGAATCTAGGCTGTATGTTCAAGGAAATAAGTGAAGAGGACCCAAGGAAGATGGCTCAGTCAGCCAAGCACTTGCCTAGTGGGAGAACCTAAACCAATATCCATCAACCATGGGGGGTGGAGGGGTGTCTGTAATCCCCGTGCAGGGTGAGTGTTGAAACCTGCTCCAACAAGCCTAGCAGAATCAGCAAGCTCCAAATTCACTGAGATATCCTTCTCAGAAAATAAGACAGAAGGCACTGAGATGGCTCAGCAGATGGAAGCACTTGCCCTGCTAAAAACCTGAGTCTGATCCCCAGAACTCCCTGCCATGGTACAGGTGCCCATGTACACACATGCACAAACATACACACACACACACACAGAGAGAGAGAGAGAGAGACGGACAGACAGACAGAGACAGAGACAGAGAGAGAAACATAATAAAATTTAAAAATAGATGGAAAGTGATAGAAGACACCCAACAATAAGCTCTGATGTTCACATGTTCACACAAATGCACACACATACATACAGAACACTCCCCAAAAAAGAATTTTAAAAAGTATAGGATGTACAACTCTTGTTGTAAAGGAATGACAGCTTTTATTAAAATAATTTCTTAAATGATTATTCAAGTGAAGAGTTAGATTCAAGCATGGTGCTACACACAGCTTAAGTGACCATGTCCCTCATGTCAACTGGGCTTTGAAACAGTCCCTAGTTTTAGGCACTGCTTTAATGTTTAGAGGAAGCTGTGTTTTTCCTGTGTCATGTGCTATTAGCATCAGTCATGTCCAGGTGACTAACAAGGGCAAATACATGACCCTCTACAGTAATCTAATAGAACACAGCAATGGAGGAAATTTGACTTTAGACAAGGCCTCTTAAATTCTGATGTTTAAATGTAATAATACTAATAATAAAAGGTAATATTCAGGCCAGGCATAGTGGTATAAGCGTTAATGTTAGCATTTTACAAGGCTAAAGCAGAAAGTTCAAGACCAGCCCCGGCTACGAAGCAAAGCACTATCTCAAAACAAAGAAGAGAAGAGGAAGAGGAACTAGGTGGAGGAAAGGGGGGAGAAGAATCAGAAGAGGGAAGGGAAGGGAGGGGAGAGGGAGAAAGAGAAGGAAAGGAAAGAGAGGAAAAACTAGGTGAAATAACAGTGATCAACTTTCAGACTAAGACTTGTTCTCATAATTGTTACCTTTAAGAACTAAATTCCAGGTTGTAACTCTACTAAAAATAGAAACCACTATACTCCCAAAACATTTTCTTTTTATGTTCATGTTTTGAATCCATCAAACCAACCAGTTATGACATTGTAGAAAGAATGAGAAAGATAAGTCACCACACAAATCAAAGAATATGAGAACTGTCCACTCCAACAGAGCACCAGGGAAGACAGCATTGTAAGGATCAAGGGAAGGGAGCACAAGCTGCCACATCCCAGGCCTCTCTCCATTGGTCAAGGTAACTATAGGCTTTCAGTATCATGCTCTCTGCTCCTCTGAAACTTTCCTTCAAGAAATCTGAGGAGGAAGCTCAGTGAATTGTTCCAAATAAAGTAGAGCCGTTTTCTTACTAAAATAAAATAATGATGTTTAAACTAAAGACGAAATAATTTGCAAAGGATTAGAACAGCAGAAACCCAACCCAGTGTGCAGAATGATGAGCAGATGGGCCTCCGGGGTCCCCTGGCTTGCATCCAAATGCCCAGCCCAACACCATCCAGGCACCATCTGGGTTCACCAGTGCCTCCTCTTCATGAAGCTCACCACTTAGAGTATCTACCTTCTCACCCACAGTTCATCACTGTACCCAGCATGCTAACCATCCTGTGAATGTGTAGATGACCAGGTTCCCAATCCTCAGAGCCACCAAGCTGCCCAAAGACACATTCACCAGATGAAGCTCAAATCAGAGGCTCATACCACCTCCTGTCCCCTCCAGGAGTGACTGACATAGACCAGGCCCACCACTGCTCACTCAGTGGTGACAGTTCATGATATAATAGTACCAAATTTACAATTACTGTACTGTTATAGCCCTTTAGGCACTAACTTTTTCTAATGTAAAATCACAATTCAATTTCTTTGCCTTTGGCATTAACTTTTTCTAATGTAAAATCACAATTTAACTTCTTCACCTTTTAATCATAAGAATTTAGTAAAAGCAGAAACAATCATACAAGTAGCTAGGTTGAATGTCACCAAACATCAAAGCAGGAAATTTCAAAACTCAAGCAGTGGAAGAAATCAGATTGACTTAAAATAATACCAGGGGCAAGGATAAGCAGAAGTCTATGTAAGAAGAAAATTGGCAGGGACAGTCAATAGATGTGGCAGCCAAGTAACAGATGCTTCATGAGGACAAGGCTGGCTGATCCCTGTATGCACTGCCATACATCCAACATCCAAAATATGTCATAACAGGCACAGAGTAGGAATTCAAAAAGTCCTGTTCAATGACTGGGTAGACAAATGTATGGAGAACGATGTAGTTTGTGCTAAAGGATAAGAAGTTGGGTGAATTTAAGCCAATGGTTCCCCTCACATTTATGTAAAACCAGTATCACAAACCCATGTTGTGCAGCCAATAAACCCAGTACCACAACAGTAGCCTAAGGCTCAGGACATAACTACCTAAAGATAAACGTGAAGTCGGATTACACCTGTAATCCCAGCACTCTGAGAGATTGAGGCAGGTGGATCTCTGTGAGTTCAAGGCCAGCCTGGACATCCAAGGCTACACAGAGAAATCCTGTCTCAAAAACAAAACAAACAAAAAAAAAAGATAAACATGGGAGGCATTTGAGCCAAAAGTGAGGACACCATGGTGGCAAAGGTCAGCATCGGTCACCTGAAGAGGTAGAAGTGCTGATTGGATATCACAGGGCTATTTCTGGGGGTGTTCACATGAGAACACTAGCAAGAAAGCTATCACCTGCTTCCCAACAATGCAACACTTTCAGCAATTCTGCCAACCAGCTGAAATAAAAATACAGACTAACAAAACTGGCAAATGATCCAAATCAGGCTTTTTCACCTACCCTGAAAGGCAGCTGCTAAATATTTACACCACTAGGTATAACTAGTGCAGCCTGTAAACCACATCTCAAGAAACAGGAAAAGCTCATGGGCTGGAAGTGGGAAGTTTCCTCTTGAAGAAGGTATTAAATAAAAAATGTGAGTTTGCAGTGTTAGAAACAGGTTTTCCTCAGAATGCAGCATGTCAGGAAGCCTATCCTGAACTTTTCTGCATAGAAATTGCAGAGGGAAACCATGACCATCTCACAGACGATGTTAGTAAGTTCTAAGGCTGTTCGTGACAAAGATGACTCTTAAAGGTCCTCAGCAAACTGGAGAAAGACAGTA
Source organism: Pachyuromys duprasi (assembly GCA_028658305.1). Taxonomy (NCBI): domain Eukaryota; kingdom Metazoa; phylum Chordata; class Mammalia; order Rodentia; family Muridae; genus Pachyuromys; species Pachyuromys duprasi. The sequence goes on from CM053756.1 coordinate 50,254,346, forward strand.
ACTCACTACACATAACATGCACAGAACTACAATGGTCCCCACTTAATGGCGGCATGCGGAGACTTGGGTGGGAGATAAGGGTCAAAAAAGCAGCTTGCTCATCACCACTGCCATTCATGTGGTATAAGCCACAGGGTGTCCAAGACTCTGGAAGATTAATAATGCTATAACTAGGCATTAGATATCATAATGTCATAAATAGGCCATGTGTTCACAATATGGTCCTCTATGAGCAGGGGGGATGCTCTCCACCCCCTTGCCTCTTACCACCTGAGGCTGCTGTGGGAGCAGGTAAGCTGGCCGTGCCCCTCAAAGGCTACTGCACTTGGGAGAGCAGACCCTGTACCTTGACTGGGCAGCAAGGCAGAGATGGCACTGGTGGAGAGGATGCAGGTGAGCTGGCCCTGTGGGTGTGGGAGAGCTGGACCCACCATTCATCTGCCATGAGGTGGAGGGTGTGTGGGAATGATGCCTCCCCTCCCCTTAACCCTCACTACCTGTGGTAGGGGAGAGCTGGCCTGGAAGTCACAAGAGCTAAGAAAGGGAGAGCTAGCCCTGACTCTCACCGAGGGAGAATGGGCCCTACATCTCACCTGGGCAACACAGAGTGAGAGTGGAAGAGCTGTCCCAGCCCCTCGCTGGCTGTCCCAGCCCCTTGCTGGCTCCAGCACTTGGGAAAGCGGGCCTCACAGCTTGACTGGGCAGCACAGCAGAGCTGGCTCTGGAGGCATAGGTGTGGGTGAGACTGCCCCGAGGACATGAGAGTGTAAGAGCTGACCCTGCCTCCTACTGATAGCAGTATTGGGTGGACTAGGAGAAGCAGTGCTAGAGAGCTTGCCCTGCTGGTACGGATAAGGGAGAGCCAGCAGGCTGACCAGCTCAGCTGCCACCCAGACCAGATCCAGGGCCTTGAGTTGGTCCACCACAAAATCTACAGCATCTGTGAACTGTTGGGGTATATGAAAGAGCCAGTCCTGCCAGTTAAAAACTGCAGGGTCTCCATGACACAGGGCAACAACAAGAGAATAGGGAGGAGTCCTGGTGAGAATCCAAAATTAACAGTGCCACAGAAGCCAGAGAACTCGAACCAAACCAATGACTCATTGCAATGAACATTTGCAAGTGAAGGTGTATGGACAGAAGGGTATACTGTGACACACTACAGCTTCCACAATGAGATGTTTTCTGTTTGTGTTATTTGTGTGTGTGTGTGTTTTATTTTGTGGGGGAGGTTGCAAGGGTGGAGGGCATATACGAGAGGACAGCAAGATGAGTGGAACGGGGGTGCATGATGTGAAACTCAATAAACAGTTTTTTTTTAAATGGAGGCCAACATATTAGGCAGATCTCAAGCCACAAAAAAATTAATTTCATATGCATCAGCTAAATGTGAAAGGCAAAATAACTACTAGAAGAAAATGAATAATGATAGAGAAAAAATATAATGCCCAAAATACATAAAGGAAAAACAGGTGCATTTAACTGTGTTAAAAATCTTTTTTGATAAAGAAGGAAGGAAGGAAGGAAGGAAGGAAGGAAGGAAGGAAGGAAGGAAGGAAGGAAGGAAGGAAGGAAGGAAGGAAGGAAGGAAGAAGGCTAATGTAGAAAACACTCATTCCACATTGGGAAGCAAATACTCAATCACACCTCTAGTACTGGGATCGGAGCTGAGTGCTCACTTTTTCTGGTGGCCGGAGAGAAGCAACTCTGCCCTTGAGAACCAGCACCCACCCATATGTGGAGGGACATCTGCAAAGTGTGCCGCACACTGCAGCTACAGAGACCACCAGGGTTTCCAGGAGGAATGAAGATGTCTTACTGAAAGTGATCTGAGCCCCTCTCAGCACCAAAGGAGCCCAAACCATCAACATGAGGCAGGGGTTGGCTTCTCCTACACACTGACCACCTTTACGTCAGCATTGTTTCAGGTGTGTTCTCCCTGTGCTTTCTTTCTAAGCTTTTTATTTTGAATTTTAGATTTATAGGAAGATTGAAAAAACATACAAAGGGTGCATAAGCCCTTCACCTCGCTTCCCTCTAAAGCCTAAGCACAGGTTTGTGGGCTGTGAACACTGGAAGAGACTGGGTTGGAAACTGTGTAACTGGGAAATGAACTCTGGTGTGGTAGCATTAGCTACACTATGGACTTTACCCACAGGCAACAGGTTCCCACTAACCCTGTCTCTCCAGACTCCCTCCCAGCACTCTACCTTGTATCTCACTGCTATGGCTCCTCTCTGCCCTCTAAGCACAAAGCCAGGGTCCCCAGCCTTCCTCTTCTAAACTGGATACTTTGTAAGAGCAGAACCAGAGCATGACAGGTGACCCAGATGGAACAGTCCAAGCTCCCTCTTATTAGACCTGTTTGTGCAGGGACACTAGAAGAGTGCACCAAGTAGGCAGGCTCACTGCAAGTCAACCTGGTAGGGCGCTATCTGTTGCCTTTCTCCACTCTAAAGTTACTACTTTCCCTTTTTAATAAATAAACAACTTGGGGTAAAGTCGCTCTGTTACAAGGCAAATATCCCTTTTCTCCTCAACCTTACCCACCAACCTCCGGCGCCCCAATCCTGGGACACCCCTGCCAACAGTACCGTGACCATGGTATTTGCCTATCATGGCTTCGGGGCCCTTGTTCCTTCTATGCTGACTGGCATTCTTCCATGAGGAAGAGCTGTCTGTTCTTCCATGTTTGCATGCTTATCTGGTCAGCTGATATAGCAGTGGAGAGTGACCTGCACTTCATGCTATGAGCTAATTAATCATTATTCCCTTCCTTTGTTCACAGGGGCTCCTTCAGGTTGGCACCTGACCCTTTCCTATCTTCCTAGCACCAACAGACATCTCAGAGACATCCTCTCACAGCAACAGCACAGTGTTTGTGGGTGTACTCACTGATAGTGGGAAGCACTGCTTCTAGACCTTTCTCTCGCATCTTCCACACACCCAACTCCAATAGAGCATCCAATTTCAGCCCTTCCTGTCCTTATCTAAAACTTCCTGGAGCTTCTGTTATTCACTATGATCTACCCATGTTTACCATCATATGCATATAGTACAGCCTCACAGTTAGTCCCTTGGCCCTTGAGAAACAAACCTATCAGAACAGGACAGCATTTCATTTGGTTCTTCTAGCTTTACCCTTAAAGAGTCCAGGCAATACACTTTTCCCCCCGCCTCAGCTTGCTCTACGTAGGTGTCTACCCATACAGGGTCATCATGTATCCTAATTATCTATTTTATTCTGAGTACATGAAGTGTCTGTGTCTCCACGTGCCAGGCTGTACCAAAGGTATTCTGTAGCAGTGCAGTGACCCCATCCCCCACCCTTTTTTTTCCCTATCTTCTACATCCTGATGTGACCATACTCCTCTATTCCCACTTCTTGTACAAACACCTCGCTGGCATGTGTTTCCCACATGAAGGAAGCTCACCAAGCATTCATACTCAGCACATCCTGGAAACTGCTGCAAGATGGTCCACAGAGATGGTCCTGCTCTTCAAGCCTCTCATGCATGAGTATCTAGGTCACACTGCACATACTTTCACATTGTTGGAGATGTGTCTTAAGGGAGACTCCTAGAAGTGAAGCTAGGTCAAAGGTAAGCACCTATGTGGTTTTATAGGCTGAATATAGATTTTATTGAGTGGATTCCATGGCTCAACAAGTACTGGTGATTTTCTCTTTTGATAAGGAAAACACACATATACAAATACTGCTAAGAATCTGACATAAGACTGCCATTTTGAGAAACCTACATAGCTTTTGTTCAACATTATGGTCAAGATAATTCATCCTGGAAACAACCAAAGTACATAATGTACATGGAAATCCTCTGTAGACAGCAATGAAAAAACATCCATCTGACAGAAATAGAAAAACAGGTCCACACAAAGACATTTTACTAATGTTTGAAGTAGCATCGTTTATAATAGTTACAAAGCAGAAAACAGCCTAAAGCTCATCTTTGGTAAGGGATAACAAGGATATGTTACATCCACATAGCACAAGAGCAGACTACTGCAAGCCTGCAAGGTAGATGAGCCTTAGATGCATGTAAGTGAACTTACACCCTGCATAAAAATCTACCTAGGACCTGTTTCACTCAAATGAAGGGTCGGGGGGGGGGCGGGGGAAGGACACCAGAGACTGCATACAGACAGCCTATGGCAAGGGCCACAGTGAAAATAACTGAAAACATGGTCTCCAAAAGCAGACCATGGTGCTATTACCACAACCCAGACCTGCAAGAAAATCTCTGAACTAAAATAAGCAATTTTGTTTTCTGCCTCATCTTCCTAGAGCACTCTGAAAATTAACCTTCAGACATAATTTGATCCTATTTGCATTATGCATTGCTTCTTTCAGCAGTCAATAAGATCAAGAAAGTTCCTGGATCATTTCTTGGATGGACTGTGACAAGGTACAGGGCTGACCTTTTGTGTGAGCAGTGAGGCCCTGATCTGCCTTCACACACAGCCAGCACAGTCCAGTCGATCCCTAAGCTTTAAAATGCTGCTGAGGGCTGGAGAGATAACTCAGAGGTTAAGAGCACTGACTGATCTTCCAGAGGTCCTGAGTTCAATTCCCAGCAACCAACCACATAGTGGCTCACAACCTTCTATAGTGTGATCTAATCCCCTCTTCTGGCATGCAGGCACAGATGCAGGCAGAGCACTGTATATATAATAAATAAATAAATAAATCTTTTAAAAAGTTATGATTAAAAAAAATGCTGCTGAGAAAAAGGAAAACCTCCCTATGCTCCAGAATCTTCAAGAATAAACAAACCTAAGCCCACTAAGAGTGTGCCTTTCATGCCCATCCTACGTGTACCCACAGCTGATCAACACAGGAAAAACTTCAGGCAAGCAAAGCGGGTACAACAACATGCTAGGCATGCACAAGAGGCAAACATTTGGCACTGCCCTGCAGGTTACCCAGCACCAGCTTTCTCTGTGGAAATAGAAGCATTGTCCTTATACAGTTTCACTAGAGGGATGAAATTAAAGTACAGAAAGCTTTTCTGTGAAATGATCAAATATGTCACGCAGGCATCTGCATGTGGGCGATAATCATCTACTATGAGGTACCAAGAAATACAGAGGGGAAAAATCCCAAGAGTATAGGTCAATGTCTCAGTTCCGGGTAGCTCTATGGCATAAATGCCAAAGGACAGCTGGTTAGCAGAATCCAGACGGAGGTTTTCCTCGGAGCCCTTCCAAAAGCCAATAGAGATGTTATTCAAGCCAATTTTTTTTTCCACAGGGTTTCAGCAATGGTGAAATCTAGGTTGAACTCTGTGATCCCAACTGTAGCTCTGAAACTCTTATGATTCATTCCTCTCAATTCCACATCTTAGGGAACAGAGATGCAGCTTAAACCCCCCAAACCAGCTTTTAACTACACCAATTACTTACCATTCACTGATTATGCCACTACCTTCTTGGAACTGGGAAATTAAATAACAAAAATTTATTGCATGAGACTCTGTAAAAGTTTAGATAGCATTTTAATGAAAATAAATTTTCAGTGTATTATGAAAGAAAAAAAATAATCCCCTGGGGTATTCCAAAAAAGAACACTATGTTACACAGAAAAAAAAAGTTAATAAACCCAAATACAAAATGATAAATTCAGTTCCAGAATAACAATTTGGCCGTATTGTTATTTTGGGTGGATATTTCCTCAGAAAGAAATCAATCTGTATTCATGGAGACTAAGAAACATGCATTTGATATAACTAATTTTCCTCCTATCTAGAAATAGTATGGGTCACTGCACTTTGAACTGTGACCAACTACATGAGTCTCTTGGGGCCTTTACCTTCATACACATAGGTTTCAGGCCATGCGTACTCAGGCCTAGAACATGTATAGATTAATATTAAGGGCTTTCTCCCATTCTTGTGTGAGATGTGTGTTTTAGGGAGGGAGTGGTCATGTCAGAGGCCACTCAGGTAATGAGTGTCCTCTCTCTGAGGCAGCAGACAGAATTCTACCTGCTCTCATGCAGCTGGGATATACACAGCTAAGAGGCTCTGCCAATCTGGGATCTTCCACAAGATTCCACCTCAGGAGAGAAAAATCTGAGGAAGCAGGTGCCAGTACAGAAAAAGATACATGAAGCCTAAAAGGCATCAGATTGGAAGGGCTCTGAGGTCAGGCTTCCTAACATCCTTGAATAAATCCCTTTTCTCAAAAGAACCAACTAACCCAAAGAAGGGCAGCCATCATGAGGTTAGTATGCTTGGGTTATACTTTTAAACAACAACAAAAAAGCCTGTATTTATGTGCACTACCCATAAGCAAAGGCATCTGAAACTTGAGAGACTTTCTGATCTGTTTTCTAGACCAATTGGTAGATGTGTTGACAACTTCATAATGTTAGAAGAAAGGGCAATTAAATCTTAATTGATTATCTTTATCAGTCATGATGAACTCCAAACTCACAGAACTTCTAAGTTCAAGACAACTGACAACCTAGTCCCTTTTACCAAATGAAGTGCAAAAGGGTTGAGCAACTCTGACTCTCTGAGGTCTCCTTTTTCCACACAAACAGGGTCCCTTACTTCACCTCCTTCAATCTTGCCCCAAACCTGTTCAATTCCTCAGACCCCTCTTCCAACACTGTACCCCTGCAACAGTCATTGACACCTGCATGCCAGGTAGTAGCCCTGCAAGGACCTTAACAACCAGGCCATGAGGGGTACGGTATGTGCTATTAACCACACTTGCTACTAACACAGGTCCCTAGCGGGGAATGAACCTTAGCAGCCACCACTTCAGCATCTTCATTTCACATTCAACAAAGCTGGGGGCAGATTCAGAACCAAGCTGGGATTATTCCCGCCAAGTCCCTGAATTCTGGAGCACTCTCCTGCTTGGTTCTCCACCAAGCAGCTGATAGCTACACTTTCTCCAGTTTTAATTCCTGTAAGCCTCCACAGTTGAATCACATAGATTTTTCATTCTGTCTGGCTGCTTTTTTCTAAAACCTCCCAGAGCATCTGAAATGCTGTTATCACTGAAGGGAATGCATTTCAACCACACACCACCCAAGAGTGTAAGATGATGTTGTTGAGGCACAACTTTTTTTTTCAGGATGTGAGCACCCTGTTTTCAACAGATTAATTTACTATATTGTACTTTGTGATTTTATAACAATTTTGAGTGTTTTGTAAATGTTTCTATTCTACAAAGAAAAGCAAGGAAGTCTGGAGATAACATAGACATATGGGCATAAATATATGACTGATTCAGCAAGTACAGTAGGGTGTGGGGGACAGTGTGTAAGGCAGAAAAGCATACGTTTGCAGAGGCAGACAAACTTCCTTAATTCAAGCTCTATCACCACCTACAGAAAGAATAAGAAAAAAAAATCACGGCCTCATTCAGCAAAGATTTAAAAGTACCTGCCATCTGCCAGCTATTGTTCTGGACCTCAGGACAGTTAAAGGAACATGCCTGTCTTCCAGGGCTGCCTTTCCTGCCAGGAAGTTTTACGTGAATGAAAGGAGGGAGGAAGGGGTAGGTGATAAAGATAAATAACCAGAGGAGTGACAGAGCATGTTCATATGAATGTGTGCAAAAAGATGTGAGAGCTGGCAAGAGGCTAAGGGCAGACTGCAGTAAGAGACAGGAAGGACTGCTGGGAGCACCTGAGATGGAACAGGTGCAGGATTTCAAGCAGGAGAATGACGTTATGTGCCTCATATTACGGGCTCAGATTTGGCTGCTAGTCAAGAACAAACTGAGAGGACACATAGTGGAAAACGGGAGAGTGGGCAGGCAGCCACTCAGGTAAGCCCTGAGAGCAAGTTCTCAGCAATGAAAAGGAGTGGTGGCAGCCCCACGGAACAGTGCCCTCCCAAGATTGGCATGAGGACCAGATGAGATTAACCATGCATGACACACAAGAGCTTAGAAACTGTTGTCTAAATAACATCCAGCCTCAAGAAGTCACTGAGCCTCTTTGCGCATTAGTTTCATGATTGATCTGAAAAATATCAGCCATGGGATCTCCTACAAGGAACTAGTGGAAAGGGTAATGCCCTCATCTGATCTCCCTGAGCAGCACCAGTTCTACCAATTCAAAACCTACAAAATCTGTGACGTACAGACAACATGTAATATTTCTCTTTGCTTTCATTTATTTGTTTTTTGTTTGTTTGTTTCCCTTGAATCATGGTTTCTCTGTGTAGTCCATCCTAGAATTCCCTCTGTAGACCAGGCTGGCCTCCAAATCAGAGAGAGCTGCCTGCCTCTGTCTCCTGAGTGCTGGGACTAAAGGCATGTGCCACCACCACCAGGCATGTGATGTATTTCAAAAACTACAGTAGAAACAAATGCTATATACAATATACTAGTGGGTAATCTGATGTCCACCACTGAAGATTTCCAGACTCTTCTGGTCCTTAGCAGCACCATTCAGAGTTGCAAAAGCTTCTTTTTTTTTAATGTAATTTATTTATTTTTATATTAATCATGGTTAGGTACTTTGTATCCCAGGCATAGCCCCCTCCCTCATTCCCACCCACTCTCCCCATCCCTCCCTCATCTCCTCCCTGCTCCCCTCCAAGTCCACTGATGGGGGAGGACCTCCTCCCCTTCCATTCGACCCTAGTTTATCTTGTCTCTTCAGGGCTGGCTGCAATGTCCTCTTCTGGGGTCTAGCAAGTTTGCTCCTCCCTTGGGGTGGGGTGGGGGAGGGTCAAAGAGCCAGCCATTGAGTTCATGACAGAAATAGTCCCTGTTCCCCTTACTAGGGTCTCCAGTTGGATACTGAGCTATGATGGGCCACATCTGAGCGGGGGTTCTAGGTTATATCCATACATGATCCTTGGTTGGAGAAACCGTCTCATAAAAGACCCCTGTGCCCTGATCTATTTGGTCTTTGTGGAGCTCTTGTTCTCCCCAAGTCTTACTAACTCCCCCTGTTTTCATTATTATTCCCAGCCCTCTGCCAAAGGCTTGGTTGTGAGTCTTAATATCTGCTTTGATACATTGCTAGTTAGAGTCTTTCAGAGGCCCTCTGTGGTAGGCTCCTGTCCTGTTGCTTGTTTTCTCCTACATTCAATGTCCATCCCATTTGTCCATCTAAACGAGCATTGATCATACCAACCTGGGTCCTCCTTAGACAATTAGGAGACCCAGCTATACCACTCTTAGACATATATCCAAAAGATGCTCAAGTACACAACAAGGACATTTGCTCAACTATGTTCATAGATGCTTTATTTGTAATAGCCAGAACCTGGAAACAACCCAGATGTCCCTCAGTTGAGGAATGGATACAGAAATTATGGTACTTTTACACAATGGAATACTACTCAGCAATTAAAAAAGAGGAAATCATGAAATTCGCAGACAAATGGTAGGACCTGGAAACGATCATCCTGACTGAGGTATCCCAAAAGCAGAAAGAAACATATGGTATATACTCACTTATATAGACCTATAGGATAGGAAGGTCATGCTGAAATCAATACACCTAGGGAAGATAAGCAAAAGCTTAATCCCTGTTCCGTTTCTCTCTTCCTTCCTCTTCTCTCCTCTCCTCCCCTTCCTTTCTCTCTCTCTCACACACACACTCACACTCATTTTTACTTACAGTGCCTGTCTCTCCAACTGAAGCCACAGAAGTTTCATTTTCCCCAACAACTCTCTAATCTATCATGTCGGAACAGCAAATAAGAGCCATTTCAGAACAGAAGAGAGAATACTACATAAAGAAGCCAAGAAATGCCTGATGAGAGGGCTCGGAGGATGAAAGTACTTGCTATACCACCTTGATAACCTGAGTTCAACCCACAGAACTCATGGTGAAATCAAAGAACCAACTCCCAAAAGTCATCCTCATCTCTAAGGATCATTCAGATGTGTGTGATGCGCACACACCCGCACACGTGCACCCACAGATATTAGTCATAAAAATAAACAAAACAAAATAAAATAAAATAAAATAAATTTAAAACAGAGAGGGAGTGAGTCTCCTAAGAGGCCATTAGTAGTTAATGGTTTCTGGGACAGGAAGAGACAAATTTTTTTGGTTTTTGTTTTTTGTTTATTTTTAAAGGGTGAGGCTCTAGTAAGTCAATTGGAATCAATGAATTATTTAAGTGTGGGAGGGGATCGAGAAGTTAGAAGGGATGGGGATAGATAGGTGGGAAGTATCTGGGAGAAGTTAGAAGGCAGAGTTGAGGTGAATATGAGACAGGCATGGTGGTTAGTTTTATGTCAACTTGACACAAACTACAGTCATGAGAGAGGAGGAAGACTCAATTAAGAAATGCCTCCAGAAGATCTGGATGGGCAAGCCTGTAGGGCATTTTCTTCATTAGTGATTGATGGAGAGGGTCCAGCCCATTGTGGGTGGGGCCATCTCTGAGCTGGTGGTCCTGGGTTCTATAAGAAAGGAGGCTGAGCAAGCCAAGGGAAGCAAGCCAGAAAACAGTTGGCCTCTACATCAGCTCCTACCTCCAGGTACCTGCCCTGTTTGAGATCCTGCCCTGACTTCCTTTGACGATGAATAGTGATGTGAAAGTGAAAGCCAAATAAACCCTTTCCTTCCCAAATTACTTTTGGTCATCGTGTTTCATCACAACAGTAATCCTAACTAGGATGTGGTATATGCCTTTAATCCTAGCACTCAGGAGGCTGAGGCAGGTGTATCTCTCTGAGTTCAAGGCTAGCCTGAACTACACAGTGAGACCCTGTCTCAAAAGCAAGGAAACAAACAAAATTTCAAACAATTAATAAAAATATTTTTAAAAGGTGGAGGACCAGGGAGACCCAGCTGGACTCCCACACAGGCTATCAAGAGTCATTTATGCCATGAACAGGCATCAGAGAGACAGTAGCTAAAAGACAGAGTTGGAGCTCCTAGAGAAGTCAGCATGTGACAGCTCAGAGGAAGCTGAACAAGAACTCACCCACATGCTACAAGGTACCACAAGGTCAGGTTCTATGTGTAGTAGACTTCCAGAACTCACCTGGGATTTCTTCATAGGTTACATGTTTATGTGTTTCAAATACCCTTAATAAGAAACTATAGGAGCTGGAGAGATAGCTCAGTGGTTAAGAGCACTGACTGTTCTTCCTAGAGGACACAGGTTCAATTCCCAGCACCCACATGGCAGCTCACAACTGTTGGTAACTCATACATTCACATAGACATACATTCAGTCAAATACCGATGTTCATAAAAATATAATAAATAAATTAATTTTTTTACAATTTTTATTTACTTATTATGTATATACTGTTCTGCCTGCATGTCAGAAAAGGGCACCAGATCTCATTATAGATGGTTGTGAGCCACCATGCGATTGCCGGGAATTGAACTCAAGACCTCTGGAAGAGCAACCACTGCTTTTAACCCCTGAGCCATCTCTCTAGCCCCTTAATTTTTTAAAAAACTGTAAATGTGAGTAAAGTTCTTTTCTGGGAGCCACTCTGAGGAGGGGTTGTGAGAACCCTGACTTGTCACTGATCAGTCAGAAGTTCTAGAAGTCCAGACAAAAAACTGGGCCTGAAGTAAGGCCATCTTAAAGACAGGGATCTTAGCCTAAGTGATCTACCATACTACAGGCAGACAGTATCCAACTGGACTGGATCGGGGAACCCTGCTATTGTCTGGTTTAGAACTAATGCTTGCACAGTGAAATCTTGCCACCCTCTGAGAATGATGTGATTAGGGGATAGTAGGAAAAACTGATCTTAAGAGTTTTCTGCTTCATCTCTTCTTCCTGAACCCACACCAAGAAAAGGCCCCTGTCTTCTGTCTCTTCCCACCTCTACTCTGGCCTGCACTATGTGAAAGCTATTGAAACTCTGCTTAAAGCCTCACAGTGCCCGCACCACCTGTCCCCACATGCCTAGCCCGCCCCGCCTTCAAGTCTCCAACTAGACAATGACATGGCTCCTTCCACTAAGGCAACACATGTCAGCAACCTAATGGGAGCTTGGTTAAACAAGGTGAACATCAATTTAAGTGTTGGAACCCTTGATGTCATCTTCCTCTGGTGCTGTGGGACATTCCAAATGCAACTTTGCATTTCCTCTAGAGTTTTCAGGTTGCCAGGTCTTCTCATCAGGGCTACATCTGGTAAATAAGGATGTTAGCCCTCCTTCCACTGAAGACTCTTAGAGACAAGAGAACTTTGTTTGTTTGTGTTTGTTTGGTTTTGTTCTTAAAGATTTATTTATTTATTATGTATACAGCATTCTGCCTGCATGTGTGTCTGCAGGCCAGAAGAGGGCACCAGACTCCATCACAGATGTTTGTGAACCACTATGTGGTTGCTGGGAATTGAACTCAGAACCTTTGGAAGAGCACCATGTGCTCTTAACCCCTGAGCCATGGATCCAGCCCCAAGGGAATGTTTTAATAAAGAAAGATTCCATTTCATACAAATCTCTCATAAAAAAAGCCACAAGGAATGTCCACTTGTGAAAAAGGGTTTTGTTTGGTTTGAGTTTTTTTTTTTTTTTTTTCTAGACAGGGTCTCTCTGTGTAATCTTGGCTGTCTTAGACTCCCTTTGTAAACCAGCGTGGCAGTGATCCAATCACAGCAACCTGCCTGCCTCTGCCTCCCTGAGTGCTGGGATTAAAGGAACATCCCACTTTTTGTTGTGGTGGTGGTGGTGGTGGTTTTCTCTGTGTAACAAAGCTCTGACTGTCCTAGACTCACTTTGTAGATCACACTGGCCTCAAACACACAGAGATTGGCTTGCCTCCACCTCCTGAGTGCTGGGAATAAGGGCGTGCACTACCACACCTGGTGTGAAAACAGTATTCTAAGTCCCACACCATTCTTCCTAATCCAGGCCAGCAAGTCTTCCAAATACTTTTGAATGAACTGAATGCAGGGCTTCCTGTCTGATGGGTATGAACATCCTTTCTCCATCAGCCTCTGGAACCTTATTAAGGACTTGCTTCCTATAATGTTCCTGCCATCACTACCCAAAACAAAATACACAGGAGCCTAGACCATTGGCCCCAGGTTGAGTTCCATCAGTCTGGTCTCTTTAAATAAAACTTCCTTAGAAAGCCATCCACATTTAATGTCCATTCTCCTCAATGCTCCAAAACCCCACCAAAGTCACTGATGGCCTGCCTCTCCCAAATCCAAGAACATATTTTCTAGGTCCCTTACCTAAGCATTCGTGTCCTGGGCCTTCCTGCTTGCTGTCTTTAGTAGCATCTCCTCCCCTGTGGACTCCTTGTCAAGAGTCCCTACCAGTACTACCTCTGCTCCTCTGTATCCACCACACTCACTGTCCAGCCTATGATATGAAACAGCAGCTATACTAAAAAAGACACGTAACTTTGCATTTGTGGCCCAACCTTTTCCAGAGCTTGACCTTGAATTTTCCTTTCTATCCCAATCTCTCGTTCAGATGACTAATCATAAAAACAGTAAGCAAAGCAAACTCTCTGAAATACTGCTAGTCAGGTACTATTCTAGGCCCTCTACATTAGCTCAGCAAATCGACTCAATAACCATTTGAGATGGGTTTTTTTTCATTTCCCTTTTATTTTTTTATTTTTATGTGTTTTTGTTGTTATTGCTGTTGCTTTTGAGACAGGATCTCTCTATGTACTCCTGCCTGATCCAGAACTGGCTCCTTCATGCTGGGATTGAAGGCATGCACCACCATAGCTGGACAAGACAAAAATTCTATTCTTCCTGAACTAAAGATGAAAAACTGAAGCACAGAAAAATTAAACAGCTAAGTGGTGGCACACTGACCCCCAGGCTAGTGTTCGGTATGATCATTGAACAAGGTCTCAGGATTCATTTTCCAAATCTCAAATCCTAATCCCTACCCTAAACACAAAACCTTCCCAGGCTTCCTTCCTACACCATCCACCAATATGGCATTGCCCCAAGTTAAAAGTCAGAAGACTCAATTCTAAACAACCTGTGTGATAATATTACTTCAGTATTCTTTTTAATGAAAGCACAAAAGCACTGTAATGGTCTATACTCAACGTCATTCCTTTCATTGAGGGAAAATAAATGCTAAGTGGTAAGAAAGTGTTGCCATCCTCTAATTGGTACATCTTCCTCGGTCAGGATTATATTTAAAAAAAAAAAAAACAATGGTGCATCTCACAGACAAAGCATCTTACACATTGACAATCCACCTCTCTCTGTGGTTGGGTCCTCAGCCTGGTGATCAGGCTTCTATCAGGGCTTTCTCACTGGTCTCCACTGATGTTCCTGCCTGCATCAAAGGAGTGAGGGAAATGAATGTAGCATGCTATAGAGAGGATCTGTCTGTGCCACTGATTGTGTGACCTTGAGCAAGCACCTCACAGTTCTCTGCTTTGATAGTCCCTATCTATAACAGAGGAATAACAGTAACAGACTGGAGAGATGGTTCAACAGATTGAGGTACTTGCACACAGGACTGACAATCTGAGAAGTTATCCTCTGACTTCTACATTGTCTACACTCCATATACATATAAAAAGAAAATAAATGAAAACTGAACAGTTCATCTTTTGGGCTGTCAATTGGCTGAACTGACAAACATAAAGTATTCTGAAACAGTCTGGCACATGACAAGCTCCTAAAAACCCACAAGCCAGAAGGTAACCAGATCATGTCCTTCTCTATCATGTCTAAAACTCTCTAAAAGGAAAAGGGGGAGGGGGAAACGCAGGCAGGCCAGCCCTCCTAAGACCTCCCATCACTCTGGGATTAAATTTTAAATCCCTCACCACAGCCTCTACACTCCAGCAAGAAGCAGCCCTCCCCAACCTCTCCAGCCTCATTTCCTGCCACTCTCTCTCCCTCCCTAGCCACAATGGCTCCCTGATGTTAACAACTCATGTCAAGGCCTTTACCCCAGAGTCCCCTCTGCCTGGAAGGCTGCAGCAGGCTGTAGCCAAACACATCACTTGTGAAAAAGGGTGTGTTTTCTTAAACACCTATTCTGTCTCCTTCCACCTACCCTTTTTTCCTTTTTGCCCTTCAGGATACATGGACATTAGGAATGCTTCCCGTTTTCCAACCCCAGGTGGGGAAAACTAGCCTCATCAGGTTCATTAGGACAGAACCTGGAACACAAGTACTACTGATGAGAAAGAAACAGCATCGGTTTGAAAATCACTGATCTAGAGCCAACAGCTTCCACTCCACCATTTTTTTCAACATAAACACTAGGCACCTTCAAGCTACTTTCATTCCCTTGCTGCTTCATCTGAACTCAACCTGTCATGCCTGAAACCAAAGTCATTGGCATTCAAGTTCCTAGAGCACCACATTAGTATCAAAACCGGGAAGAACAGCAGGCAGTATTACCAAATTGTTTAAAAGCAAGTAATGACAACTTAATATAAATGGTCCTAATTGCAGTGGAAGGCAAGGTAAAAATATCTGCTGGCCTAGCCACTGCACCTTCTTCATCCACGCTCCAAACAAAATGTATGCCTTGAGGAAGGAAGTCACTAATGAATAAGGAAAACATCTTAATCAATCTAGTGTAGCAATTCTCCACCTGGGAGGTCAACCCTTTCACAGGGGTTGAATATTAGATATCCTGCACCTCATACATTTACATTATGGTTCCTAACAGTAGCAAAATCACAGTTAGGAAGTAGCAACAAAAATAATTTTATGGTTGGGGGTCACCACAACATGAGGAACTGTATTAAAGGGTCTCAAGCATTAAGATGGTTGGATAATTTTTGATTTAGTGGATAGTTTTTAAGTGAAATTGTTGTTACTGATTTGTTATAGTTCATACACTATGAACATATTAAATACAGGGTTTTAGGCACAACTATTTCCCTCACACCAAACTGTGGGCTTTGAAATTCATGTTAGAAAGTAACAAAGAAAACTATCATCTTTTCCAATAAAACTGACCCTTTCCAAGCCGGGGGTTGGTGGTGTATGCCTATGATCCCTGCACTCAGAGAGGCAGAGGTAAGAGGATCGCTGTGAATTCGAGGCCAGCCTGGTCTACAAAGGGAATGCAGGACAGCCAAGGCTACACAAAGAAACTCTGTCAAAGGAGGAGGAGGAAAAGAAAAAGAAGAAGAATTGACCCTCTCCAAGCTTCCATACTAAGCTTGAACATTTCCCTAATAATTGTATAATTTCACTGACTATAATCACCAAAAGTAGATAACCTCTACCTATTTAAACAATATTCTCTGGTTCTGTGTATTTACATGGCTAATCACAGCACTCAAGACAGTAAAATCCAGTTCTTAAACACAACTTACTAATGAAAGAATTTTGGATTAAAAATTATGAGCAGGTCTTCTTTATACCCTTGTATAACTAAGAATCCTGCTAAGAGATTACACTGTTAAGGGAAACGTTAAAACACTATTTTTAAAGTTGAGCCTGGTGGTACAGGTCCGTAATTCCAGATACTTGGAAGCCTAAGACAAGAGAATTAAAAATTCAAGGCCTACCAACATACAGAGCGAGTTCAAGGCCAGCCTGGGCAACTTAGTGAGACTGTTTCTCAAGGATGAGATATACCTCATGCTAGCACTTGCCTAATGTGCTCTTACTCTTGGTTCACTCCCCAGTACCCAAAAAAGAAGAAACTATATTAAAATAAATCTACAACTACATACATATTTTGACCATACATAGTAACATCTGGAGATAAACGAGCAGTAGGGTACAGAGACGAATGAAGATGAGCCTATTCTGTGTGCCTTTTTAACGTTTTATGTATGCAGGCATTGCTTGCCTTCCTGAATGTATTATATGCATACTTAAGTTTTTAAACCTATAAACAAGAGCGTTATACTTTTGAAAGTATTATAATTTTATCTTAAAATGTTAATACTATTAAAGTGATTAGGACAAACTGTCCGTGGGTTTTTGCACTGTGCTTGTAGAGTTCGGCACTGTAACTCCAGAGGGAAGGTCTAGCACATGACCAGTTGGGGACTGTTCATTCACTGGACAAGATGGGTTTAAAGGATTTTTTTTTAAATTCTAAAGCAGTTTAAATGCTTTATAGCACATAAACTCAGAAAGAAGTGAGCCAAGATGTGTTTGGGGGATGATGTTATTTCTTGGTAGCTAATCTCCCTGAGTTGGCCTACCAGCAATGACTGAATGAACACATCATGGAAGATACACATCATTAATTTCTCTCTTCAACAGTGTCCTTGCAGAAAGGTCTCCTTTGCGCCTTCCAACTGGAGTTTCACAGCTGACTAGAAGTAACTGAATGTGCTGGGTTTCTGAAACCCCTTGACATCTAACAGGCATGGAGAACACATTCCTTTCAAAGCCTGTGAATTCCACCTCTCTACCACTGTGGGATCACAACACCCAGCCCAGTGTGTCTCATCCAATATTTATCAAGCCCCTGTTATGAGGTGCCCACGCTGTGACTCTGTCCTTTGGAGGAACCTGGAGGAACCCAAGGGAACATTAATTCTCTCATTCCAAAAAGAGCTGTACCAATCAACCTTCTGCCTCCTTTTTCTTCTCTTTTCCCTCCAGGGAACCCTCTCAAGCAAAAAGGGTAAAGAGGTTTCATCTCCGAGAAAGGAAGAAAGAGTTGGCTTTTACAAACAGTTTTGGAAAATGCATCTTCCTTTCAAAGGAACAAAGAGGATTAACACAGTATTTCTATTCTCAGTAAACTACTATTTGATCATCTTAATTACGGCACCTAAACTAAAAATAAATAAATAAATAAATAAGCAAGTTTGCTGCCAGGGCACTTTTCCTTATACTTCCAAAATGGGACGCGATAATGGTTTTCAAAAGAAAAAAAAAATGCCCTCATCAGAAGTAACAATCCAAACCTGCTAGCTGAAAACATTAGCCTCCACCAGGCACTCTGGAGCGGATAACCCCCCTCATAAATCCCTAACGGAACACATTTCTGGTCCTCGACAGGCGTCTCCGGCGCCACTACAGTCTATCGTCCAGAGCCCTATCTGACATCTTCCCTCGTTAGAGACACCACACAGTGATTTTCCTGCTGCCTTATGCGAGCGCGTCAAAATTCACCTCCAGCCACTAATGTCCCAGATGGCTCCCACAGCAGAAGACGCGCCGGGCACTCGGGGCACTCGGAACTTCGTCACCCGGGCGCACGGCGCCCCACGTAGACTCTGAGCCCTCGGGAGGGACGCGGACCACCAGAAAGGAGCCTCCCTTACCCGGGTCACGGTGCCCACTCCGTGGGAGCGCAGTGTCTCCTCTGCAGGACACGAAGTGTTCTCCACAGGGCGCAGCCTCCCTTCTGTAGGGTGCAGGGTGAGGCCTCCCTTCTGTAGGGTGTAGGGTGAGGGTCTCCCTCCTCGGAGCAGGGTACCCTCCGCAGGGCAAAGGATTCCCTCCCGGTGACGCATTCTCACCTCTGCGGGGCACTTGGTCCCCCTCCTCTGGGCGGAGCACATGGTCCCCTTCTGCAGGGCACAAAGTCCCCATCCCCTGGTGCAGCCTCCCCTACTCCGAGCACAGGGCTCCCACCCTCCAGGGTTACCCCCCTCCCCTTCTGCTGGGCACGGGTCCCCTCTTCAGGACACAGCCTCCCCTCTGCCAAGCACATGGTCCCTTCTACAGGGAACAGGGTCCCCATCCCCGGACGCAGCTCCGGAGTGACACAGGGTCGGGCGCAGCCTCCTTCCTACTAGGCACAGGTCCCTTCCCTGAAATGCAACGTCCCCTTCCCCGGGCGCAGCTTGCCCTCTGCAGGGTACAGGGTTCCCCTCCCGGGGCGCAGCCTCCCCTCTGCTGGGCAAAGGTCCCCTCCCGAGGTACGGGATCCTTACCCGGAGCACAGGTCCCCTGCGCCCCGGCACACGGTTCCCCTCCCCGGGCGCAGTGTCCTCTCGGACGGGCACAGGTCCCCACCCCGGAGTACAGGGTCCCCTCGGCGGGCACAGCCTCCTGTCCGAGAGGCGCACTCTCAGCTCGCCGCGGCGCAGCGCATCCCACGCGGACAAGCCGTCCTGGGCGCAGCCTCCTCCCGCAGCGCAGCGCATCCAGGAGGACCGCGGCCCGCCCTCAGCGCGCCGCCCGGGATGCGCCAGCAACCCCGCAGCCCGCCGCGGGCCCGGGCCGGGGTCTCCGGGGTCTGGGGTCGGTGGTCGGGTCCGCGGCCGCCGGCGCTGCGCGGCCTCAGCCACCTGCCCCGCGCTTACATAAACGCGGCCGCCCGCGTCCCCGCCGCCTTACCTCGGGTCACGCTGCGCCCGCGGGCCGCCGGCGTCCGGCTGTGGGCGCTGCGGCGGGCTCGGCTGGGCCCCCCGCGGCCCCCGGCCAGGAGCCCCTCGCCGCCGCCTCAGCCTTGGCTACCTCAGCCTCAGCTGCTGCCTCAGCCTCTGCCCCAGCCTCGGCGCCGGCGGCTCCGCCCCCTCTGCTCGCCCCGCCCCAGCCGCCGCAGCCGCGCGCGCGCATGCAGGGGTGGAGCCAGGGCCTGACGCCGACGCGCGCGCGCCCGCGCCCCCTGGCCGGAGCCGCTGTCCCGGCTCGCCCGTGGCGGGAACCGCGAGGACCAGCGGTTAGAGCCGAGGCCGGTCCTGCGTCGCTAGGGAGACTCGAAGGGGAAGTGAGCCTCGGACGAGCGCTGAGAAGATCGACGGGGAGGCGGGATTCTCGAACTCGCACTGAGGAGACCCGAGCGGGCGGGAGCCTCGGATGGGAACCGAGGGGACTGGTGGGGCCAAGGACCCTGGAGATCCTGTGGAAGCTGGGAAGTGGGCAGGGAGCCTCGGAGAGGACCCACTGGACTCTGTGCGTGGGACCACGGGAAGCATCCCTGGCCCCTCCTCCAGTTTTCAGAGATGTCCCTGGGCACACCCACCTCAGTAGACGTTGAAAATAAGTAGGGAGAGAACCGGGGACATGATTTTCGTGGAGCAGTGTGTCCACGGTTGGTCGCTAGAAATGGCAGTCACTCTTTTAACCTAGACCCCAGGGTCAAGTTAAGGCCCCACCACCTCTTAGGCTTACCAGACATCTCATTTACTTGTTGTGTTTCCTCATTTGTTTAAAAATAAAAAGGACTAGTAATAGACGGGCGCAGATAAGGACTGTGTCGAGCACCCAGGATGTGGTCAGCACTTTGTATGGCCTCACAGCTGACGATCTCAACCTGGGGTGCTATGCCAGAATGAGGCCCGAAGAGGTCCAGAATCTGAGGCATAAACTGACCTCGGGAGTAGCGTGGCAGCAGGTTAATGTCTGCTCCCATCACCTGGCATAACAGAAAAACCTGTCCCTTGGACCAGCCCTCCAATGACTTCTTCAGTCTGCCCAAAGGCTGGGCGCCAGGTAGGGTCGGCAGGTGTACTTGTTGGCAAGTAAGCAGAAATCATCACTCTTGGAGGGCCTACTGGGACTTCAACCTTAACCCTGCTTCATGGGTGATCTCACTCTCCTAGGTCATGTGTTACCCACTGCTAGCAAGCTGGCCCTATTGCTTCTCGTAATGCCTGTGGTCTGCCCACAAAAAGGCAAGTTACAGCGTACAGGGCCCTTCCAGCCACCACACACATCACCTGTTTTCCTGTGACTCATTGACCAAGTTGAAGATGCTGGCCTGACGCAAGTAAATTTGTAAGCTATAGAGATGTGGGCAAAGGAAGTATGTTCCTCAGAGGCCACCACTTTGATAGACCTTCAGTTCACTGTGGACTGTTAGAGTGTAAACAGAACTATGCCAGTCTCGTTCAGGACTAGCTAGGGTGGCCTTCCTTATCTGCTGTGTACATCTGCCAGAAAACTAGCTTGAAGTGAGGAAAACAGGGCACATAAAACAGAGGCAAGAAAATTACATTCTGGTGGCCTCTCAGGTGTCTGGCATCATGTGCATGGGTGGGTCGATGGAATCGGATTAGGAAGACATCTTCATTTTCATAGTCTAGATGTAGAACAGGTCAGGATGCCAGACAAAAGCATAACTGGAAGACAGTCCATTGTAAGGAGCATGTGTGTTGGGCCTGAACTGTGCAAACCCGCAATGCCAGATAGCTGTGGGACTGGGCAGATCATTCCCTGTCCAGTCTATAGGAGAGATGTACCCACCTTATAGCCTGGTCCGTCACTGATGACCAGAAAGGCATGATGGGGAAGTCTTAAAAATAATGACTAGAAAGCTGAGTTATGGGATCCCAGAAATATAATCTATTGAAAGAAATAGGAGGCCCGTGGGGTTTGAGCTGCTCCTTTAAGCATGAGTGCAGATGGTGATGAAGGTGCCCCAAATGGAGGAAAGACACTTTTCATCCCAGGAATTAGGTGTACTGCTGCCAATGTTCCTGTGAAGTTACCCTGATTGGCCCCCTTGGATCTTTCGCTCGCCTTCAACTACCAGGTGGAATGTATTGAGTGATTAAGCTACAGGTGATAGACACAGATCTGCGGCCTGCTTTTGTCCACAACCTAAGAAATGATTTTACAATTAGCATTGTAATGGAGAGGTGAAAATGTGCAACAGGCTTATGTACAAGGCTTAAAATAGTCACCATCTGGCTCGTTATATTAAAAAATGAGCCAAGTAGGATTTACCTTTTGGAGCTGGGAGTTAGATCAGTTAGATCATCAGAGTGTGTGGGCTTCTAGGAGAGAAAACAAGTAAAAGGCAGCACCAGGAATAATGGCGATGTGTACCAGCTTTAGTGCTAAAACAGCATCCCAGGTTAGATGCAGAGAGCTTAGGTCAGATGGAACTACAAAGAGTTGTTTTGGGGAATAGATGTCAGGAAGCCTAAGTGGGATGGATTGACTGCCGCAGCCTGAGGGGGAGAAAGATCAGAACTTAAAATAAAAGGACTACCAGCTGGTGCTGGGGGAGATGGCTGTATGTATCTCAGCTGGGGGAAGATAGAGGTCCTTTTGGCTCTGTGGAGTGTGCAAGTCTGTCAGATGCTCAAATAAGGCAGGTAGGAATACAAGGGAACAGAATCAGAATGAGGACATCCATTTAAGACCCAAGAAGGTAGAAGAGGTCACCGAGCACCTGAAGAGGGTGGAGAGAGGAGAAAAGAGAAGCTAGAGCAAAGGAGGACCCCAGAGATGGGATCCAGTAGAAGAAAAGATGAAAACCCATTGGATTTAAAAACAGGAGGTTTTAGTGACCTTGAAGATTCAGCAGTGTATTGGGAACACTGTTAACTACAAAGAGAAAAACTTCAAATTCCATGCCCCATTTTCTGAAGTTTTATTTTTGTGGCGCTGGAGATCAAACCCATGGAACTTTCTATCACTAAATCAGACTCTGGCTTCAAAACCTAAAAAGAATGACAAAGTATAGACTTAACTTCCCTAATAAAATCCAAAATTATTACAGAACCGGAGCAAAGCCCTCAGCAAGCCAAACTCCAGTCCCAGAGAAAGTAACGTCATGTTCAAATTACATTTTTTAATAAAAACATTGATTTTGTATTAGCATTTTTATGTTTACTAATCACATCAAAACATGGGGCAGGATTGTATCATCTCAGGAGCTGAAGAAAAAGATTCTGAGAAGCTGACTTTGGTGGATTACTTAGGCCTGTAATCCTAGCATAAAGTTGGCTGAGGCAGGAGGAGGTCACTGCAAGGCTGAGGATAGCTTGGGCTACAAAATTAAACCCTGTCTCAAAAAAAAAGGGGGGGGGGTGTGAGGCAAAAGACTTCCAATAAAATCCAAGATCATTTCTGTTTGGTTTTGGTTTTCGAGACAGGGTTTCTCTGTGTAAACTTGGCTGTCCTGGACTCACTTTGTAGACCAGGCTGGTCCCAAACTCAGCGATCTGCCTGCCTCTGCCTCCCAGAGCACTGGAACTATGGGTGTGTGTTACCACACAGGCTTGGAGAACCACTCTTAGAAAGGTAGGGAGGGAGCTTCCTTATTTTAAGGAAGTCTATATTAAGATTCCACTAAAGCAGTAGTTCTCAACCTGTGGGTTGCAACCTCAAACAACCCTTTCAAAGGGATTACCTAAGTCCGTCAGAAAACACAGATTTTACATTACATAATCCATTATGTACTTATTCATAATTATAGCAAATTATAGTTACGAAGTAGCAACGAAAATAATTTTACAGTTAGGGGTCACCACAACATGACCTGTATAAAAGGGTCACAGCATAAGAAGGTTGAGAACCACTACTGTAATAGAACAAACCAATAGAGTATATATTACTGTCTGAACTAATAGAAGAGTATATGTTACTGAGTTTGCTTTTTGTTGCTATGATAAACGCCATGACTAAGCAACTTAGAAGGGTTTATTTCATCTTACACTTCCAGGTACACAGACTGTCATTAAGGAAAATCAGAGCGGGAACTGAAGCAGAAACCATGGTGGAATGCTGCTTACTGGCATGCTCCCTGTGTCCGTACAGCTTCCATTTTTATACAGCCAGGACCCCCTGCCTAGGGATGGTACCTCCAACAGTGGACTGGGATCTCCTATATCACCAGTTAGAAATCACCTTAGTGCCCCACAGACGTGCTCACAGGTCAGTAGGATTGTGACAATTCTTCTACTGAGATTCCCTCTTTCCAACTAATTCTAGTTTATGTTAAGTTGGGAGAAAAAAAAAAACCAAGATGATTACAAAGGCAATTCATTAGATTGACTTACACACTACACGCTTGGTAGTGCAATGGTGACTGGTTGCACACTGGCAAGGCTGAGAACCTGCTAGATGCTTATTCCGTGTGGCAGAGGTTTCAGTTTGGAACTGAAGGCCTGAAAAATTCCTGGAGAGCTATTGGTCTTAAGCCCACGTTGGAAGGCAGAGGCTGGGTTCTGCTAAAAGCAATAGATAGAGCAGCAACACCTCAAGGAACAAAGGTGGTCAGGCAAAAAGCATAGCTTTTCCCTCTGACCTATCTGGGCTGCCACTAGAAGGTGTCCACGCTTGAGAAAAATCTCTCCCACCCCCAAATCCTTCTGAGAAATGCCCTTACAAACCCACTCAGAGGCTTATGTCTGTTGATTCCAGTCCAAGCTGACAAGCAAAATGAACCAACCCAAAAGCTGTTAATGAAAACACCTGAAACAAATTCAAAATGCCAAGAATATTCTCTGAATTAGACCAAGACAGGAAAGTTGTTCTTCCCACCACTGTCTGCAACCACCATAGTCTGGTCAACCCAGCAAGACAGACATGGATTGAAATAGGTAAAGGTTTTCATCTGCAAGTGAATTAATAAGACAAGATTGCAGAGTTTAAAGCTGGAAAGCACCACCCAAAAATTTTCTGTGAATCAGCAGCAAATATGTAATTTAAGATTTAACTTTAGGGGGCTGGAGAGATGGCGCAATGGTGAAGAGCACCTGTTGTTCTTGCAGAGGACCCAGGTTTGAGTCCCTGAACCCACATGGTGGATCACAAGCATACGGAACTCCAGTTTCAGGGAATCTAATGCCCTCTTTGGACCTTCACAGGCACCAAGCAAGCATGTGATGAGCATAACACATATACAGGCAGAATGCATTAAATTAGTAACTCTAATTTTTAAAGTTTAATTTACTTATGTGTCTCTCTCTGTGTGTATATGCACATAAGAATGCAGCACCTGTATCAGAAAGTTGTGAGTCACCCAGGTGGATGCTGGGAACTAAACTCCAGTCCTCTGCAAGAGAAGCAATTGCTTTTATCCACTGAGCCATCTTTGCAGCCCACCAGATATATATTCCAACATATAGATAATCTAGAAAATCATCACTTTATAGTAACTACAAAAGTTACATGATCTTTGAGAAGAAAGAGCAACTAAATTGTGTTAGCACACATTGTGTTAATGGCTAAGAAGATGTCAATATCAGTCAGTGGCATCCTTCTAAATATTCTGCCATGGGTTTCATGCGGTTTGCCTGGTTCTAAGATGTGTAATGGGAGGCTGAGGTTTAGATTTTCTTCTAAAGAAGAAAATAAGGCCAAGGATTTGCACTTCCACTAACAAGGTGTACTACTCAGTTACTGTAAAGGCCTTTGGGTGGAAATGGACATAGTGGCCAATAAAAATAGACACACACACACACTGATAAATGACAAGGTGTTAGAGGTCAGCGGTGAAGGGGATGACCAATACGTGATGCTGGGACATTTGTCAACTTGCAGGAAAGTGGGATTAGAAACAAACTTTATATTATGCATAGGAGTACCAGGTGAGGTCTAATTTTCCGTTTCTCTATTTCTGGTAAGGTTGGACATCTTTACACGTTTTCCTTTTGTAAAGTGTCTATTTTTATCTTTTATCCATTTATTTAAACTGCTTTATATTTGTAGGTGTTTTTTTTTTCCTTCCTGCCTGAGTAAAACACTGCTCTGGAAAACAAAGGATCACCACTGCAAGGGACCTGTGTTGCCAAACAGTGAAACTGACCCTATAAGTACCAAAGATTCTTTGTGAGGTAAATGGAGCAAACCAGTGGTTTAAAGCAGGGAATGTGCAGTAGCACACATCAGTAATCCCAGCACTTCGGGAGGCAGAGGCAGGAGATTGCTGTGAGTTCAAACCCAGCCTGGTCTACAAAGGGAGTCCAGGATAGCAACCAAAACAACCCAGAGAAATCCTGTCTCACACTTACTTCTCTGACAACCACAGGTCTGAGCATGTTGATGGCCAGGTGATCCATGTGTGTATGCTATTTAGTGAAGAGCTATGAGACTGGTTATTGTTTCTTTCTTTTCTTTTCCTTTTTTTTTTTTTTTTTTTTTTTGTCTATCTGGACACAGGCTCTTGCTAGTTGCCTGTGTTATAAACATCCTCTCTCTGTCTCTCTCTCTGGCTTTCTTTTTCATAATCTCTGATAAATAGACGTTCTTAATTGTAATGTGATTCAGTTTATCTGTGTTATTCCTCATGGTTAGTGTCTTTTTTTGTCTTGTCTAGGAATTTAGCTACTTGTGTGGTCATGAAGTTATGTTACTCCTAGCCTCTCAATGTGTCCTTACCATATTCAGCCTTACAGCGATAATCCACCTGCAACTTTTTCTCTGCACTATGTGAGGCAGAAGAGGTTCTGATTCAGCCTGTTTCTATTTAGCGTCCAGTTCACCCATCAGTTATTGCATTGGTACCTTCACGGTAAATCAAGCACCCATGTGTGGTGATTGCAGTCCCACCCTCCCTCACCAAGGCTACTTTCTCAGGTGTGGTCACCTGTCTGTCCTTGCACTAATACTTCTTCCTTAAACACGGAAGCTTACATTAAATGTTTTGACTACAGGGTCTTCATGCTGTTCTATTTTTTTTTTTAACATTTTCTTGGCTGTTTGGCTATTGTTGGTCTTTTTTATTTCCCTAGGACTTTTCCTGTTTCGAGATGGCGCCTAACTGTGTATTCCTGGTTGACCTGGAAGTTGCTCTAGACTGGGCTGGCCCCAGTGCTGGGATCACATTTCCATCACTGTGCCCAGCCCCACGGTTTTTTTGTTTTGTTTTGTTTTTAATGATCTCATCAGGTTCTTCAAAAGGCTTGCTAGAATTCTTGTTAGAATTACACTGACATCACCAGACCTGATGGACTAGCCTGTAATTCCAGATGCTTAGGAGTCTGAAGCAGGAGGACTGCATTCAAGGCCTGCCTAAGATAGTTTAAAACCAGCATGGACAACTGAGACCTGTATCAAAATCTTAAAATTAGAGGCCAGAGGAGATGACTCCGCAGTTAAGAGCACTGGTTGCTCTTGCAGAGGACTCAGGTTCCATTCCCAGCATCTACCATGGAGGCGCACACCTACCTATAACTCCATTTTCAAAGTATCGGATACCCTCTTCTTACCGACACGGGTACCAAACATGCATGTAGTACACATATACATGCAGGTAAAACACTTATACACATAAATACATCTTTTAAAATGTTTTAAATATTGCAAGGCTGGAATGATGGCTCAGCCTTGAAGAGCACTAGCTGCTCTTGCAGAGGACCCAGGCTCTATCTCCAGCATCCACATGGTGGCTCACAACCCTCTATAGAACCAGAAACTCTGACATGTTTTTATCAAAACCAGGGCATGCTTGAGACTCTATGGTCAACCTCTAGTGCTACCAAAAAAAAAAAAAAAATCACTAAGTTAAGTTATATGTCCGGTTTTTAAGAATGAATATTCTCATACCATTAAAGGTACCATTTCACGTTTATCTTTTTTTTTTTTTTTTCCTGAGACACAGTTTTCGTGTGTAGCTCTGGCTGTCCTGGAACTCACTCTGTAGGCAAGGCTGACCTTGAACTCCCAGAGAGCTGCCTACCTCTGCCTTCTGAGTGCTGGGATTAAAGGCTCGTTTATCTCTAAATTCATTTAAATATTCTTCAGTTGCTTTCATAAATTTCTGTAGAGATATTGTACATATGTAGCAAATAAAAGATAAGCCAGGAACACTCAGGAGGCAGAGACAGGAGGATCTCTGTGAGGCCAGCCTGGTCTACAAAGTGAGTTCCAGAACAGTCAGGACAAGTTATACAGAGAAACCCTATCTCCAAAAAAAAAAAAAAAAAAAAAAAAAAAAGGAAGAAAAGACAATGATCTATTTTCAAAAGTTCCTTGAGTCTGCTTAGGTCCGACTACTGATAAAGTTCAAATGTTAAAGCAACCTTTCATTTCAGGAATAAGCCAACTTGGAACTATCCTTGGAGATAACCCAGAATTCCATTCAGGAACCTCACTGCTTAACTACCCCATTCTTCCCACCCCAAAGTCTGGCTTCATGGGCTACTATGGAGGCATGAAAATGATGAAGAAGCTTTGGAGCTACAACTGGACCCATTGTGGTCTGGCTGCCAAGCACTGCCTGCCCTTCCGCTGTATCCTGATGCTCCTGTGGCTGGGCCTAGGAGACAAGGTTGTCAAGCCTCATTTTCTATGAAGTCATTGCAGGTGACTCTGGCTGTAATGAAAACAGGTCACTCACTGGACATGAGCCCTTCCTCAGGTTTCAGATTTCTCATCAGAGAAGTTGCAATGTTGTCAAAATGATCAATTTTAAACCAAGCACGTAAAAATAAAACCTAAACATATAAACCAGACTTGTAAATGAAAGTCCTTCTTTCTACCTAAACTGGGTCTCAGCGGCCCTTCTTACCTGCAGTGGGCTGTGGCAGTCAGTGTTTCAAAGACTCGGATCTAAGGAGGGAAGTGTCCCGACCTGTCCCAAGCTGAGCACCGTGGGGGCATGCAATAGTTACTAACCAGAACTTCAACAAGACTATGAGGGGAGGGTCCCACTTGAGCTGCTGTCACATCACAGGTGGGAGTGAGGGAGAGGCCCCAGATATCCCCATGGCAAAAAAGAGGACAGCCAGGCCTGCCTGAGAGAGCCTTTGGAGAGCCACAACGTGTGCAGGCCCAGGATCAGGGCCAGCTTGTCTCTGACTCGCTGATTCCAGGGCCACATTCCAGAGAGATGAGAGCATTTACAGTCTGTGCATATCTGTTTGAGTCCCATACATACATACATCAGCCCACCTATTTTTTGCTTTCAAGAATTCCACTTCTATTTTTGGTGGAATATAAAATCTTTTGACTATTTCCCAAAATGGAAAAACAGATTTCCTTCCTTGACTGTCTGGTAATCTCTTCGTTGCATTTGGTCTGTGCTGACAGGGAGCTCTGTAAACCCCTCCCCAGCTCCCAAGTGGCAGCTGCCTGGGTATACCACACAGATGGCTTTCTCAAGCCCTACTTGCCAGTATCCCATAGGTGGATTTCAATAAGGGTATCAGGTGTGCCTAAGCTCTCCAAGGCTGCCCCTCCATTGAGGGTCCAGGCCTCCAGCCCCAGCGCCTACCAAGTGCTAGGTAGGTAGGTGTGTGTAGAAAGAGAAGGAGGAAGAGGAGGAGGATGAGGAGGGAGAAAGGGATACGGGAGGAAGATGTACCACCTTCCTTGCATGGATTGCAGCATGTGAGGATATATGGACTAGCCGGGAGAGAGGTTCTTGTAATGAAGTTAATAATCAGAACTTCAGCAAGATTCATGTGTGTGGAAAGCAGGGGTGCCCCAGTTCAGACACCATCCCCTTAGGGCTGGAAATGAGGGGGAGCCAGGAATATGTGGCTTAAGTCCCTCCTGTGCTGCTGAGTGAGAAAGCCCCCAGTGGCATGGCTATCTCATGTCCTATGAGACAAGAGGCTGTGAGCTCAATGAGGAGACCTGTTCCTAGAGAGCACCAGAGCTCAGAGCTGTAACCATTCTCTCTCCTCAGCAATAGCCAGCCCTGTCCAGCCCTGTCCAGCCCCTGCCACACCCTCTTCTCACTAATTCATTTCATTAACATGCAATTTACATACAGCTAAATACAGGGGTCTAAAGGCAGTTGGGTAGCTCCTCACAAATTCAAACTGAAATCGGAACCCCAGCCTAGAGCTGAGCGGCTGTTACCCTAGAAAACTCCATTCAGGTCAGGCCTCCAGGCAAGGGAAGCCATCCTTCAGATTTCTCACGGCCATCGGTCTATTCCTGGACTCCCCATTCTATCCTATTGATCTGTTTCTCTTCATGGTAACACCACACTGCTTTGAGCCCTATACTCTCACACAAGTGAAACTGCTAAATCTTCTAGGCCTGTCAAGGTTGTCCCAAGGCATTCCCATTCCATTAGCTCTTATTGCACTGGACAATGTCCTGCTAGGATTTTCACTAGGACAACTGGACCTGTAGCCTTTTCAGGACAACTGGACTTGACATTACTGAGTTTTCCACTCCATGATCTTGGTGTATTTTTTAAAAATATCATTTATTATTTACAAAGCATTCTGCCTGAGCACCAGATCTCACTATAGATGGTTGTGAGCCACCATGTGGTTTCTGGGAATCGAACTCAGGACCTTTGGAAGGACAGCCAGTGTTCTTAACCTCTGAGCCATCTCTCCAGTCCTCTTGGTATATTTTTGATTCAGTTTGTTCATGGTTAAAATGTGTGTATGTGGGGGGGGGTATTGAAGATGCCCTCTATTTTCATAGGTTTACCCCACCCTTACTTTCCTAAGAGAATTTTTTTCTCACAAATACATACTGACTTTTATATCTTGTTTTCCTCTGCCTTCAGAATGATGTCAGGGTGTTTCTGCTTTGTTCTATTAGAAATACTGAATCAAGATGACTGAAGTTCAACTGTTAAACCAACCTTGCATTTGAGGAATAAGCCCACTTGGAACAAGCCCCGGAGACAGGCCAGGACTCCAATCAGGAGCCTCCTCTTCTTGGCTGCCCACCCAGAGCCTCGGTCCTGGGCTACTGTGGAGAAGAACAAGTAGGGGAAATAAGTGGACACGTGGCTTATAGATAGAATTGAGCTCTCTCAGTTCTGGAGCCTCGAGGTCTAAGGTCACAGTGACTTCAGACCTGGTATCTAGTGACAGCCCATTTTCTGCTTCACTGACAGATTTCCTAGTGCGTACTTAATGTAACAGAAGGGAGCTGTGTGGCTCTCTGTGGTCCCTTCTACAGAGACACTAACCCCAGTCATGACCACTCCATCCTCAAGTTCAAATCTCCTCCCCAGACACTGTTCCCCTAATTCTACCGCCTTGGGGATCAAAATTGGAGCATATGAATGTTGGAGGAACATGGACATAAATATCCCTATGGTCGTCAATTATTTAGATTGCCTTTATTTTTATTTACTTTATTTATTTATTGGCTATGTTTTGCCATTTTCAGGATGTGGTACAGTACCAACTCAGCGTGACACAAAAGGGCAGTTTGATGGTTTCCTTCAGCTTCACAGGAGAAAAGCAACGTTGAGAAGCTAAAGGCCACCCACTGGGCCTCACACACATGAGTATTGGCCATGATTCTGTGAGAGCCTGAGAGACAGCCAGGGAATCATGACAAAGGTGGCAGAGGGCACCAACCTTTGATGTGCTGCATATCTTTTAGTTAAACTTAGAGTGGGCATTTTATGCATTTGTTGGTATTGTAAATGATACCTTTAAAATTCATTTCTAGTTGTGTCTTGCTAGTAGACAGAAAAGGAACTGATTTTGTATATTGAGTTTATCCTTTTTTTTTTTTCTCTTTTACCTTCTGTTACTATTTTTGAGTCTCATAAAACCCATGCCACTCTCAAATTCTCTACCTGGCTGACAATAATCTTGAACCTCTGACCTTCCAGCCTCCATCTCCATCCAAGTGCTGGGATGACAAGCCTGTGCCACCATACCCAACTTGACCTTCTACATTTCAACTTTGCTATGTTCTCTCACTTTTCTGGTCCTGGAGAAACCACAGTGCTTTTTCATAATTATTTAGGATTTTTTCTGCATTAGCACCCACAGTTATATTGTCTGTGAGTTGAAACAGACTCGCTTCTTCTTAGGCACCAGCACGATTGCTTGTTTATTCTCTTGCCTTATTGCCCTGGCTATGACCTTTGCTACAAGGCCACAGAGCCAATGAGCATTAATGGAAGTGTGACAGAAGAAGATAGGCTTGGACATTCTGGAAAGTCACGCAAGCCATGGCAGTTCAAGACTTGGGCCCCAGAGCCGCAGAAGGGGCCTGATTCTCACAGCGCACTAGAAAAACTTCGCACAGCAGCTAATTGAAGAAGGACTTTTTCACAATGTTACGTTCTCTTTTCAACATCTCTTTTGTCTCTCTCTCTGGTTTTGTTTGTTTGGTTGGTTGGTTTGGTATGGTTTGGTTTTGGTTTTTCAAGAGAGAGTTTCTCTGTGTAGCCTTGGCTGTCCTGGACTGGCTTTGTAAGACCGGACCGACCTGGATCGCACAGAGCTCCACCTGCCTCTCTCCCCTAGTGCTGGGATTATAGGCGTGTGCCACTGCTCCCGGCTCGTTTTTTGGCCTTTTCTTTACATTTCCCTTTTGTTCTTTGTCCTAGATTTCTATGAGTTTCTCACTTGTCATACATGTTACAAATATTTTCTCCTCCTGGTGTTTTAGTTGTTTTTTGATGTTACCTGTGGTTTTCTTTCTCCTTTTTTCTTTTAAGGCAGGGTCTTTCTATATAGCCCTGGCTCTCTTGAAACTCACTATGTAGACCAGGTTAGCCTCAAACTCACAGAGCTCAGCCTGCCCCCCCCCCACCCCCACCGTGCTGGTCTTAAAGGCCTGGCTACTTATGTATGGTTTTCTTCGCTGTTGGAACGGTTTTGCCCTCATGCTTATGGGCCTTTCTTTTCTTTGAGTCACAGTGAGGGCACTGTTTCCTGTATCCAAGTAAGGTAGCCACTTTCTCCCAGCACTGATGTGAGTCCATGTCTCATTTTAGATCCCAGGTCTGAGGGGAGGAGATCATTCCCTTTTCCTCTTCACGGATACCCAGAGTACACCCCTAAGCACTCAAAGACCAGAATTCCCCCAGAACTGTGCAATGTCCACTTGAGGTCCCAGTGTCCCCTCCTGTTCTGGCCCAAGGCCAAGGTCATCTCTGGAAGAACTGCTGGGGCTACTGTCCCCCCCACCCTCTACCCCGCCCCACACCCCACTGAAGCCTTTGTCACGGTTTCTTGGCTGTCTCTGAGAGTAATCTCCACGAGTCTTGGCAAAGATTCACGTGTGTGATGCTCAGTGGCCTTTCAGCTTCTCCCAGTTGCTTTTCTTCCATGGAACTGAAAGAGACCTTTGGCCCTGTCCCTCTGTCTCCCTCTGGAAGCTTAGTACTGGGCCACACCCAGCTCACCCTTGTGAATGGGTAAAATTCCTAGACAAGACCAGGAGTGATGTTTTACCTCGTAGCTGCTTTGTCTTGTAGCCTGTGATATTGTTTGCAAGCACAATGAGCATACTTTCCTCCTGTGTGAAACAGCCAAGTCACTTCCAAAACAGGGTTTTTTAAAAGCAGGAGCCACCTCTCCCTTTCAGGGAGGAGGGGAGGGGCAGGCTTCAGTCTGCAAATTACAGTTTGGTGCCTTAATATGCCCTAAAAATACCTCCTATTTGCATCTCCTGCCAGCCACTGTTTAAGAGACATATTTTTTTTTACTTGAGGATTCCTGGGGCAGCAATGGGCAGTGCACCATCGCTGAGGGCTCCTTCCCGAGTTTCCTCTCATTCTGCTCCAACTCCAAGCCACCTTCCAGGAAGAGAGGAAACCGGAAGTTGCAGGAAGCGAGATTAACGCTGACAAATGGAGCAGTCTCTGCCCTACATGTCAGCTCTTGGTTCTTGTCTTCCTTTTTATAATAAAGAAAGGGTTTCATGATTGTTTTTTTTTTCTCCTCCCCCCCCCCTCCACCTCATGGCTTATTTGAGATTCCGGTTATTTAAGGAGCCAGAGATGGAAGCCAGATGACTCAGCCCCGCAATGGGGAGGGATTTCCTTAAAAGACCTCTCAGTTTGTGGGAGCGTTGGACCAGCATGACTGTTCACAACTTGCTCCTCACGCCCGGAGCTGCCGCTCAGACACCAGACCACGTGGTAAAGAGCTCCGGTCTAAAAATACTGCGCTTGCCCATCAGAGCGGCTTCTGTTCACCAGAACGGACAGAAGCTACCGCTTGCCTTCGTCTGCAGGAGAGAGCCCAGGGCTCTCTGAGCATCTGGGTGCAGTGGCTGCTACACCTGGCTGCACAGCCTCTGGACACACACTGCTACACGTGACGCTGTCCAGGTCTGTCCCTGCAGCTTGTCACCTGCAGCCAGACCCCACTGTCTTATGTTTCTGGCATAGTCGTCAGATAGGCTCTTCAGTCCTTTGGGACCTGTGCACCCTGCAGACAGACTGAGCTTTCTAGCCTCTGCTTTATGTCCCTGGTCTACAAGGACTCTGGAACACTGCTGGGTGATCACTTTCTGCATCCGGGGAAGACATTCTTAAGAGCAGGCCTGAGAGTGGGGCCTGCGGATGCCAGGATCAGAGAGGAAATCCCCCTGCCCAACCTTCAGTGTCACTAGGCTAATGGTCATCACAGATCTGCCGCCCCCTCCCCCACACACGATGCTCCCCTCAGGCTGGCCAGTTACCCACAGATGGACTCCAGGACAAAATGTTCAAGTAGCGCTTCTTTCTGATTCAAGGCCTGCACTAGTGCACAGGAGAAGCCACTGGACATGATGTTAGGGATCTAGAGAGCCTCGTGGCCTGTGGCCTCCTTGCCAGCGCAGCCAGGAAGAGAGCCCAACTCAGTTTTCAGACTCTCCCCAGTTCTCAGCCGCTGACACTCCAAGGCCCCAGGATCAGAGGCCATGTAGCTGGGCACAGCATCCTTATGTCACCCCTGCATCCCTCGCAGCGGTGCGGAGCCCCTGTGTTCCAGGAAGAACCTAAGGTTGGCCTCTCTTTGCACTCCCTCCCTGCACTGCAGCCTGCAAACCCGTCCCCGTCTCTCAGCAATGGCTGTCTCCATTGTCTGATGCCAGGTCTCAAAAGCTGTCGTTATGTATTTTATCTCTTTTGGTTGCTTTTCGTCATTTCAAAAGGGGTAAGAATGAGCCTCGCTACTCCATCAGGCTTGTCAGTGAAGCCTTTTACTCGGGTCATCTCGTTTCCATGTTCTCTATCACACGGTGATCTCCTCGGGCCCCAAAGTCTCTGAAGACAGAGGATGCGGGTTGCCTAGTTTCCTCTGTGAGGGAGAAACTGTCCTCTAATGCAGGGTATGGCCTCGATGCACTCAACACAGGTTCACCAGCTCCTGGACTGTGACTTGCCTGGCTCTGCACTGACCCTCAGGAGGAAGCTTCACACCCTGATGCCTACTTTACAGCAGCCCAGCCCAATGTTACATCAAAGCACCCCAAAGACAGAAGAAAGAGATGAACACTCTTTCCAAGGCACGGGGCACCTGAATGTTTGTTTGTGGAGTGAATAAATGAACTGACTGATCAGTCCCCAAGCCGGGCCTGTTCCTACACAATTTCAATCTCTTTCCTGCAGAATTCAGTGCTGTGACCCTGGACACAACAGAGTTTTGCCGGCCTCTGCCCCAGTGCCCATCCCTCACTCCTACCTGGCATGCTTGCTTACCCAGGGTACCTGCTTGGCTCCCTGTCCCTGTCAGAGACCAGCCCAGGCCCTTCCTCCCTGACTAACCTACACTGCAGAGCTGCTGCCTTGGCTATTTTTCAGTGAGGGGCAGGTAGAATGTCATCACCTGAGACAGGCTGCCCCAAGATTACCTCATCCGTGCGGCTGACAGCTGATCCCCTTTAGTATCTGCCTGGAAAATGAATACATGGTCTGCATCCAGCCCCAGAAGACCAAAAGAGAAAGGTCCCAGACACAAGTGTCTACCTAGGCCATTCTCTGCATTCCCCAAGAAGCTGTGTGAGCAGCAGCTCGTCAGTTACCAGGCAGGATTTCACCAGGAGTCCACATCAGCTCCCCTCTCATCTCTCAAGCTCTAGTACTGCCAGTCAGGACTCCATACATTTTGGTGAGGGCTCATCTTTTTTGCTGTTTGTTTAGTTATAAAGATTTTTAAGAGGAGGACATTGCAACCAGTCCTGAAGAGATCTGATAAACTGGGGTCAGCTGGAAGGGGAGGAGGACCTCCCCTATCAGTGGACTTAGAGAGGGTCAGGGAGGAGATGAGGGAGGGTGGGACTGGGAGGGGCTGAGGGAGGGGGCTACGGCTGGGATACAAAGTAAATAAACTGTAAATAATATAAAAAATAAAACTTTAATTAAAAAAGATTTTTAATTTTCTGAATATATTGTTGCTGGATTAAAGTTGACCAGCATAGAAGAAAAAGTGACAAGCATCCCCTCCCCCAAGACTTCCTCCATTCTAAGCCCCTGGAGAGTTCAGAAGCACAGTGCCAAGCTGCAAGAGAGTCACCTCACTCTCCAAAAGCAAAGATAATTACACACACTACTCTGTGCTCCGCATTCTTTCCCAATTCCTAATGCATCCATTCAACAAATGAGCACCCATGGCTGGCAAAAGACGGTGGCCCTGCCCACAGGATAGCTGATGGGAATGAAGTGCACTCTTGCCCTTGTAGACCGTGTGAAAGCATGAGGAAGGAACCTGACTGGAAGATGGAGGTGGACCACTCCTCTGATAAGCAGAAGTGGGGTCCCCACTGTCTTTATACCCTATCAGGGAGAACTCTCCCCTGACCCTTCAAAGCATGGTCTCTAGCTGGGGAGTTGCTGCAGCCTCAACTAACACTTTGGGCAAGAAAGTCTCATGGTGGCCACAGCACTGTGGGACAGGGTTAATAAGAGGCCAGACTCCAAGTATACTTCTCAGGGAGAGCAGACGAGACATTCAGTGGACTATTGAGGAACAGGGCAGAGAGAGGGGCCTAGGGACGGGCGGGGAAGCAGCCATTCACCTTGCACTTGTACCTTTGGAGGGTCCAGAAGCCAGCCAGATGGGGAGGCTGTGGGTAGCCAGCTGTCCTAGTGGTTGATTTCCATTGTCAATCTTGCCATCCAGGGAGCTGGTTAGACATTATCTGGGGTGTTTCGGTAGTCAGCAGACTGAGTGAAGCAGCTGTCTTCAAGGGCGTGGGGCCTGCCTAGCCAACTGAGGCTGAGTTCTGTATAACTGTATAACCTCTCTTTTTCAAGACAACAAAGCCAGCAAAAGCTGATCACCTGGCAGCTTGTTTTGCTTGAGATGGGAGTGGGAGGGAGTTTGCTACATAGCCCAAGCTGGTCTTGAGGCAGAAATCCTCTTTCTTCAGCATCCTTATGTTGTTATTAGAAACAAAAATATCCCAATTGTTTGATTTTACCAATAAAGACTCAGGAGCCAGATGCTGGGGTGAAAACCTACTAGCTCAGAGAGCCAGAGAAAGCACCCAGCTGATCTTCTTACTCAGCTAATGTCCCAGAAGAAAAAAAGCCTTTCTACTCAACTCACATCCCAGAAGGAAAAAGCCAAAAGCCTTTTCTTCTTCTCCATGCTCTGAAATACCCTTCTCTCACTGTCCCTCCTTTCTGTCTAATCCCTCTCAGCTGGTTTCTTGCTCCATCTCTTGACCCAGGGTTGACTCTACTTAGCTCTTGGGTTAAAGGTGTGTGTTAGGGCTGGGCCACTCCACAACTAGAAACAGGTTTTCACAGTTCACGATCTCTGGGTCCACAATGGGATCAAATATCCTGCAACATCCATATGTATTGTGGGAGCAGGAGGGGGGAAGTGGGAGGTATGTGCATGTCTGAGCAGGTGCCTGCATAGACCAGAAGACGGCATCAGATCCCCTGGAGCTGGAGTTACAAACAGTTGTGTGCCTCCTGATGTGGGGGAGCTAGGAACTAATCTTGGGTCCTCTAGAAGAACAGAAGTGTTCTTAACCACTGCGCCATCTTTTCATCCTGAAAGTTTCTCAAGGCACGGCTGCCTCAGCCAAGGCAATATGCTTGCTTCAAAGCCCCTGCACATAGCTGTGTCTGGAACCTCCTGGGCAAGCCCTCTCTATGTAATGCTGCAGTTGCTTAAAGCCTTGGTCCATTACCACTCCAGACTGCAGAGCCAAATTGGCATCAAGAGGACATTTGTGCACTTAGTGTTCTCTGGGGGACTTCGGTTTCCTTCTAGGCTTCTCCTTTCTCAGAATGGTACGTCATTACTCATTTTCCCACCAGAAGGACCAGGCAGTGGCCAGCCCACAGCTCAGGCTACTGCTCAGGGGCTGGGCCTCAGAGAGACAGTGGTTATCAAAGGGTAAATGACGCGTGCTATTGTCTTTGAGTGGTGTCTAATAGCCTAATTGGACCTAATGACTTGGAGAACTTATAAAATACTAACTCTTGGTCATACGCAATTAATCGACCACATAGCTTCTTAGAGATCGGGTTGAATCCCACATAATGACACCTGAAGCACACTCACTTTGCCGGAGGCCACAGTAAGAACCTCATGTGGCTTCACTCATTCAACCCTTAAAATTGCCCCCAGAAGTCAGCAATACGGCAGCTGCTCTTACAAGTGACAAGGTGGACAAAGAGGGGTCATGTAGCCCTGAACAGTTGGGCCAGGGCCAGCCTCACACTCGTGGTACCAGCAGATACACACAAACCACAGCCAGGCGATTCTTTACCACAGCAGAGCAAGGCTGATCTCCCTGAAGCCTGACTTCAGAAAGTCACTTGCATGCCCTCCCCCACCTGCTGTGGGGTTTCCCTCCCACCGTGCACAGAAATGGGTACTCTGCCTTTTACAGAACAGTGTGGGAAAGCAAACACAGAAGTGTGAGCATGTGGCAAAGCTGCACCCTGACCAAAAACTCTGAGGACAAAGACACAACTCCCAAAGGGAAGGAACCTGACAAATCAACAAGATGGAGTAACAAATGGTGTGTGTGTGTGTGTGTGTGTATGTGTGTGTGAATATTTGCGGCAAGTGTGGGAAGCAAAGGGTTAATGTCTTGACTAATTTTGAGAGCAATCAAGTGACCAATCCTGCAAATGAGAGTATTAAAAATCAAAGACGGGGAACAAATACTAAAAAGCCTATCCATTCCCGGTGGAGAACTGAGGACACCGGCAGGGGCCTTGTCACTTGTTTGTTCCTGAAACTTCGAATTTATCCTCAGACCGTAACCTGAGATGCACACTCCACGCCCCCCCCAAAAAGTACATTTGCAGCACTGTTTTCACATTGTAAGAGCCAAAGTCTGAAGACCTAAGCAGTCAGCACCAAAGTATTTATTACTTAAGAACAGCCACGTGTTCAGACCAGGGCTTTCTGTGCAGCTAGGCAAAAGCCTCGGGAGACCGACACTTACTGACTTGAAAACTGCTAACGGCATAGAGACTATCTGAAGCCACACGCAGTGCAAGGTGCCATCCGCTAGGTAAGTGTGCACACAGGGCCCAGGAGGCCCACCTGGGCCCCCTTGCTAACAGAGATACATGTACTGTTGCTTGCGTGGTGCTCATTAATTTTGTTCCCCCATAATAAATATGTAAAGCAATGTGCCAAGAGGGATAAGAACAATTTCTGCAGTATGAGCAGAATCACATCCCACATCCTTGCTCAGCCACGAGGACAGCTGACCGTGCGGAGTCCTGACCCCATCGCTCCTCGTGCCTCTGCTGACTCGAGTCTGAGCTGGTCACTCAGCCTCTCGGAGCACTTGCCATGTACTCAGACGGCTCGGGACGGAATGTTCTGTAACCGCGGTGGCAGGTCAGAATGCGAGCTCTGGCAGCAGGCGCCCCTGTCCTGGTCCCAGGATGGACAGAAACATGGCACATCTTAGCCGCGCCTGACCAGAGCCGCACACATCCGTGGCTCCTGGGAAAGAAGCTG
This sequence comes from Pachyuromys duprasi, assembly GCA_028658305.1. Classification (NCBI taxonomy): domain Eukaryota; kingdom Metazoa; phylum Chordata; class Mammalia; order Rodentia; family Muridae; genus Pachyuromys; species Pachyuromys duprasi. Next base: position 50,293,470 of record CM053756.1, read on the forward strand.
TAATGACATGGTGTTTGGAACAAAAACCATGCCAAAGCCCAGTGTCCGGGAACAACACTCCCCAAGCAGCCCTGGCCGCAGAACAGAAGCAGAGCTCAGCGTTGTTTTAGGACAGAGGAGAGAAGGCAATCCCAGCGTGCTGGGTGTGTTAGGGGAGGGTGTTAAAACAAATAAACACAAAAATGTGCAATGGCTAGAGCCCAGAGGAAAATGCCCACTGCAGACGCCAATCAACGCAGAGGGTGGGGAGATAGGATCCCAGGCACTCAGGGCTTGGCCATTTTTGCCCACTAGTGACTGGGGCTCCCCCTCCCACCCCCCATTGCAGCCTGCTGCCAAGGTCAGAGAAGAGAGCCGTGAGCCCTTCAGGAACTCAAGGTCTTCAGGCTGATCCCTGGACACAGCCCACAGCAGGCTCAAAAACAGGCCTTCCTGACCTCAGGGACCAGTGCTCCACAGATTCAGCACCTGAGGAGCTGTGGTAGCTTCCAGAACAGAGGGGCTGGTTCTCTTTGAACTTGGCAATGCCACAAGGTCTCAGTTCACCCAGCAGCTCCCAAAGCTTTACACAGCCACTCACATGAGGACACAAGGTACTTGCTTCTTGGGTCCATAAACCTGTCACTTATCAGCCATTTCTGCCTTTCCTTGAGCATGTATAGACAGTACTGTTTCATGAGCACATAGAGAAACTTGAAAGAAAATGAGGGAATTAAACCTCTGAGTCCGTGCAGTGGACCCGGGCACTCTACCCGCTGAAGGGCAACCAGGGAATGTTGCAGCAGGTGTCAATGGCAACTGGCGCTGGTGCCAGCCTTCAGCACCCCTCAGCTGGGGGTGCCCAATCAAGCGGTTAATCAAAATGGATTTGCAGTTTAGGGATCTGTCCAGCTCACGATCCCCTCTGAAACAACTGCCTCTCAACCCTCCCCCCCCCCCCCAATCGGAAGTTCTGGGCTTGCCTGCCCTCTTCCTGTAAGGCCCTGGCTACAAACCAAAGCCTGATTCCACCGAAGTCCAACTTGGGAACCAATGAATTTTTTTGGACTTGCTTACGAAGCGCGGGTAACAGGTTACTTCCGGGAGCATAGGTGGCACTGCCCCCTCCCCAGACACACACAAAGCAGCTACACCACCAAAAGGTCTTCCCCAGCATGGAAGACGTCCCCACCGCTGCAGAGATGGAGTCAGTTTTTCCGCCCCACTCCCCTCCCAGGCAGTCTTCACTAACCCTGTGTACCCCGGGGCCTCCTGGAGCTCGCCCGCCCCACCCCCGCGCGTGCGCAGTTCGAGCAGCGTTGCACACACAGACTGAGATGAGTACTCAGGCCAGCCAGAAACTCAGGTGAGTGTCCAGTGAACCGCACTAAGAAACACAATAGTCAGCCGGCCTCCATAAAGGTGCAAACATGATGGTGAGGGGGCTGTCTTGCCCAGAGGAAGGCACTCTACAGCCGACAGCATCAGTGCTGCCCAGACCCAGGGAGCCATCTTGCGATTCTGTTCCTCAGCTAAATGCCATTTCTTTGACCCCCTGCGTATTTTATTCTGATTTTTAAAATCACTCATACGTTCTCGTGTGTCCTTCCCAGCCACAATTAATTTAAATGCCATAAGAATATTTTTACCTTGCCAAAGAGAGTTTATGGAAACACTGAATACCCCTCAATGGCTTTATTTTTTTATTTTTAAAGAAAGCTTCCTGTTTTCTTCCAATGCGTGTTGTTTTTAAACTTTTTTTTAATCTCTGTGCAACTTTGTTCTGACCACATTCATTTCCCTACGTTCTTTTGTAATCAAATACTGTATTTTCTATTTGTACCGAAATGACGTGAAAGTTACCTCAACCGAGAAGCCCATAGACTAATGTCCACCAGATGGCCTGGTGCCTCTGCTCTCTGCGGAGCACACCCAAGCCCTGACCGCTTGGCTATGCCGAGGCCTAAAAATGGATTCCGGGGGTGAGGTGGCCAGACTTCATGACCTCTGCATCTGGAAGTGGAGGGTTTTTTTTTCACAAGAAGGAAAAGATAAGAGCTCTCTACTCAAAGCGACTGTCAACCTGGAGGACATTTGGGGGGAGAAATCCTGATCATAAAAAAAAAAAAGGATTTGTGAGCTGTGACATGGAGCTGTTGGTACAATGTTTGTCCTTCAAGCCTGAGGGCAGGGAGTCTGACTCCCAGAACCTATGTGGAAAAACTAGGCATGGCTGTGAGCGCTCATAATCCCAGCCCTGGAAAGCCAGAAAGAGGTGGATCCCCCGGTCTCATCGACCATGTTCCAGGCCAGGGCAACACCTGAGGAATGATGGCTGAGTCTATCCTCTGACTTCCACATGTGCATGTATGCACCTACAAGTGCACCCACACAGACCTGAACACACGTAAGCACACAATCCACATACACACCGACAAATTCAGCTTGCAAGCGTGATCATCGCCTTATTAGTTGATAATTTCCACCTAACACACTTTCTGCATGGAGATTCCCCAAATAAGCTCTCAAAACTGCAGTCACTGAGTGTGGAATTCTCCTTGCTAAGGACTTCTTGCAAACAGATACACCTGTAGAGCTGGGTATCTAGTCCAAGTGTTTACTTTCTTCAGCTACTGAATGCCCCTAGTGGAGAATCTCTGTAATTACAGCACTCGGGATGTTGAGGAGGGTAACCAGCTCCAAGGCAGCCTGGGATACTTAGTAAGACCCTTTCTCAAAAGACAAACAACAGCAAAGAAAAACATAGCGAATGACCCAAAGACCACAGCTGGATTTGAGAAAGCTCTGCCTTGGATTTGGTGTAGCTCATAGCCAAATCCTCAGGCTTAGGACCTGAAAAACACTGGAATGTATTCTGCTGTACAATCCAACGTTAACCATCCCAACCTCATGTTGGCCTGAGAAATGTAATCTCCAGTGAAGACAAAAACAACGCCCAAATTCCATTTTGTTATGCTCCTCCGAGAATGGAATTAAGCAATCACAAGATGGAAGTGGCTTTCTGCTGCATCTTCTGGCCACCAGTCTTAACCACTGCAACTTTCGGGTATATAATTTTAAAAACCAGCATAAAAGGGACGTAAGTGCACCGGCCACATTTCCTACCCTCACCACATTTTACGTGCCAAACTTCTATTTTAAGAACAACTTCCATAATATTTATTTAAGTGTTAAATTATTGATTTTCATTAATTTGTGTAACGTTGTGCTTGATCTTTGAGCAGGATCTGTCAGTGCCTTGGGAATCTGGCCTCTTCATCCCCTTCACCACTCACAGCCCCTTTTGGTTCTTGCTTCTCATTGTCAAGTCTACTTGAACTGCGCTTATTTACTTCACCTTTTTAAAGTCACCCCCTTTCCCATCTACTTCCACCCAAAACCTCTGTTAGTTTTGTGACTTCATACATTTATCACATTTTTTTTGTAGACTGTTTTTAGCTGCTTTTGCTCTGACCTTCGTCTCAGAGACCGTGGACTCAAAGCTTCCCATGGGTGCTATCGATGTTTTTAAAGTTCGCGTCTCAGTTGGCTGGAGGGGCCTTCAGCTCATAGCAATGATAACGTCCCTAAAGTTTTTGCCTGTCTACTGCCTTCTGCTGAAGTGACATCTTAGCTGGGTATAAAACTGACCTTCACACCCTCCCTTGCAGGGGTTTCAAGTTCGCTACAACACTGAGTGAGTATTTGAGAAGTTTCTGTCTCACAGGTTACCCACTGCTGGCACTGCTCATCCCAGTGGCCCAGTACAGTCCATCAGCCTGTTATGATTCACCTAGGTAGTGTGCCCTATAAGTTTTGGCTGAGATTGAAGGAAATGTGCCCCCACTATACAATAAGCCCTCTAAACTCAGCACCCATCCCTTCCTTGGACCCTTCCTAAGGTTCTGGAATCAAGAAATGTACAGTCTTCCATTCAGACTGTTCCCTCTGCTCCGTCATACGTGCCTGTATTGCCTCTGTGTCTTTTCATGGTGCCATAGGCTGAATGTATCCCTCCAGACCCAGACGTTCAAATCCTTACCCCAAGCTGCTGATGCTGGAAGGTTAGGTGATGAGTGTTTAGGGAGGTGATGTGTTGAAAGGGTGGAGTCCAGGGAGATCTAAATATCCAAGTCATAGGGTTGCACTGGAAACAGCCCCCCACTAGACACAGAACCTGCAGGTGCCATCCTTGGTCTTGGACTTCAGCCTCTAGTACTGTAAGAAAGAAAATATTGTTGTTTACAAGTTCCTCTGTGTGTACTAATATGTCAAGGCAGCATAAACCTGATATAGCTTGATAGCTCATTGGCTTTTACTCATTGAATGAGTAACATTCCTTTGTATGGATATGCCATGGATCTTGGTCACCTCCAGCTTTTGGCAATTACAAATATAAACTCTGGTGGGCAACATGTGTGTGGACAAAAATTTTTAGTTCATCTGGGTCATTACCAAGGAACGTGAGTATTGAACTGTATGGTAAGTGCATTTGGCTTTGTTTAAAAACAAAACACAACACAACAAAACAAAACAAAACACCTGCCGAGCTGCCTTTCATGGCGGGGCCACGTTCGTTCTCACCAGTAATAAAGAAGAACGCCTGCTGTACCATGTCCCTCCAGCGCTTGGCACTGTCGGTGTTCCAGGGCCATCCTAGCAGGGATAGAGTGTTTTACTTTGATTTGCATTTCCCTGATGGCATGTGGTGTTCAGCATCCCTCCATGCTGGACTCCAGTTTATGTTCTCTGATGAGATTTTTTTTTTAAACCAATCTTTGAATTCCATTCTTTGCTTTCTCTTTGAGTTCAAAGAGTCCTTTCCATATTTTGGATAATAATCTTTGATCAGCCATTTCTTTTGAAATACTTTCTCTCGGTCTTGGCTCGTCTTCTCATTCTCCTGGCAAGCCCCACCCCCTTCTATTTGTTTTTGTGTCCGACTGAGGAAGAGCTTGTCGAGTGTATTTATGGAGTGAGTAGTGCGCTGGGCAGTGACCTCTGCACTGTCTGTGTCATCATCCATCTTTCTAGCAGTCTTCACTGAACACACAGCCACCCAGGCTTCAGCTCGTGTAATCTATGAGTTTCCTAGTTTTGCATTTTACAACTAAATTGGTGATCCGCTCAGAGACAATGTGGGGAAGGGTTTGTCCTGGGTGTCTCCACCTATTCTTCTCCCGTCCAGTTCTTCCGGTAGCATTTGTGGTACTGAAAAAAGGGCGTTCTTCCCCGTGCATCCCCATTGCCCCTTTCTCCTTTCATCTGCCAGCTCTCTCCCCCACCCCTGTTTCTCTCTCTCCCTGTGGAGATCTATTTCTGGGCTTGCTATTCTGTCCCACTGATCTACGCTTCTGTTCTCTCGTCAACACCATACTGCCCTGATGACTGCAGCTTCACAGTAAGCCATGAAGGTGGGAAGTGTCTGTCCCCCGACTTTGTTCTCCACACAAGCTGCCATTAACAGGCACAGCCCTGTAAGTCACACACTTGTCATGGTGTAGAACACTTCATCTTTCCAGGATGCCACTCCCAGAAAGAAACCATTGCCTTGAGTTTTTCCCCTAGGTGCTGAGATGTCCTGTCTGATTCCCCTTCCAAGGACCAGTACAACTTGCACCCTGTGACTCTATCACTCTGTGACACTGCCCACAGCAGTGTTCCCTGAATCAATGTTCAGTGGGACCCCAGGCTTCACAATGCACACCCAGGAGTGTCACAGTCACCAGAGTCCATGGACAATATAGGACCTTTGCAGTCACACAGGCCATGTGACCATTCCCCTCCTATGTAGTCACATGCATGCCTACATATATGGGGAAAAAAATCACACACAATGCACTTAGAATTTTCATTCTCACGTTGGATGTAGTGGTACATGCCTTTAATCCCAGCATGCACTTGGAAGACAGAGGCAGGCAAATCTCCATGACTTCAAGGCCAGCCTGGGCAACATAGTAAGTTCAGGGCAGCCAGGGGTGCATAGTGAGACCCTCTCTCAAACAAAAAAAAATTTTTTTTAAACAAAAAGACTTTCTTTTCAGAGGCTCCTGCCATGTAAGGTGACAGAGGGAATAATCATTTTGTGGATCTCAGCTCAGTATCCCTTGCACGCTTCCCCTGTTTACCCTCCTAGCTAGCGGATTTCCTCACATTCCTGCCTGCGGGCTGACTGTGGACAACTCCCACTGAATGTCTTCTCTGAAAGCAACTTCATCCCTCTGTTCGGGAAGGTCAGTAAGGTCACGGGAAGACAGGGGTTTCCTCTCTCTCAGCCTTGTCGGCATGCCAGTGAGCTGCCTCCAGGCCCCAGTCTCAGTGGATTATCCCCTAGTCTCTGGGGAACAGGGTTCGCCTGGCTGCTGAAGCTCCACCATCATTGAGTTTGAGTTTTGAAGCTTTGGCTGTGGTGCACCTTGGCTGGGTTTCTTATTTATTTTTGGGGTTTTCTGAATTTAAACCCACCAGGACTAATGACTTTCATCTACCATTTCTCAACACCCCCCCACTCCCAAGTCTAGTTCAGTATGTGGTAGGCCCTGTAATATTTCTACAGTCCAGAGAAGCACTGTGTGTTCTAGATGTTTCTCCATTCTGACCAGCAACACATAGAAAAGTGACAATGGCCAAACAGGTCCATGGCAGTGTCCAGGTTCAACTCCATCACCATCGCTCTGCTTTGCATGGACTTCGGGCTGTGGAAGGAGACAGCGCCCCCGGGGAACCCGGGAGAGCCTCCATTGCAGGCCCAGCCATTTCACTTCTTGGGCAGCAGCCCCTGTAACACCAGTCCCTGATAGCTCAGGGTTTAGGCGGGGTAATGTAGCTAGCTGTCTCCTCTCCTCCAGGTGGATGTGACCCTCGCCTTCTTGAAGCAGTGCAGCTGGGATCACTGGCATGTGACCCCACAAGATAGTATATATTAATATTCCCTTGTGGAAGGAAGAGGGAGGCTTGCCCCTGGAGCTTACATCCCTGGGCGGATCCTCAGAGGGGCCCTTCTTCTCTCCCAGATTACCCCCTACCATATAAGAATAGACAATGGACTCGGGTGTGGAAAAAGAGAAACTGTTCTTTCTACAATTGATTAATGCAGGAAATTATTACAACAGCAGTTTTCTTTAACCAGCTAGCTCCCCAGTGATGGACACAGAGAGACTACGGTGTCTATTAAGCTGTAAGCACTACGCTGGGCAGATTCTGAGCTATTCCAATCCTAGTACCGATAAAAACCCACATAAAGCCAGTCACTTGCCAATCTGATGCCTCCTGGCAGCTTCAGGTCTGTCCTTACAGGCATGAGCTCATCGCCATCCTGCCTAGGACAACTCCTTTCTCTCCAGCTCCCTCTCCCCTGCTCCCTCTTCTGCTTTCTCCCCTCCTCCCTCCCCTCCCCTCCCCCCTCCCCTCCCCTCCCCTCCCCTCCCCTCCCCTCCCCTCCTCTCTTCTCCCGAACCCAAGCCCGGGAACCTAAAACTCTGCCTGCCTCTTTACAGCCTGGTCATAGGGTTAGCATCTTTTTTTTTAGCCAATCATGGATAACTGGGGAACATTCCTTATCATCTCGTGGTTATGGGGGATAATTCAACATTCATAACAAAGCCCATGGCAGGGCGGTAACCAGAATCTCAAGGCACTGAAACCAGCACTTGAAAATACAGTTGGACCTTCCTCCATCAGGGGTGGGACCTGTGTAGTTAGAGTCCCCTGCTTCTGTAAACAACCCCAGTGAACTCACTGGCTTGCCAAGCCTGTCTCTGGCACGTCAGTGCCCTCTCCATCTGGGTGTGCGGACGTGTCTTTACAACTTCCCAGAAGAGTCATGCAGGCAGTGAGAATCATGCCTTCGCATGTGTCACTCAGTGATGCAAGTCCCACCCACAGGACAGCCCGCCCTTTGTGTCACACACACCATCCTGCTTAGTATCAGCCCCCCCCCCCCATAGCAGACAGACGCCCACCTCAGCCGCTGTGGCATCCTGCACTATCTCTGGGTGACGGACGTGGTGCTGTGGGAACCAGGGCTGCAGCAGCCAAATGAGTTCACGGTCCCTGGAAGCCCTGCGCCTGGGCTGCTCTCAGCTTTCTTTTCCTTGGAGTGTGTATTTGGGGAAGGGGTGTGAATATACAGCAGCTTCTCACCGGAAAGCCACAGCCTTTCCAGAAGGAAGGTGGTGGCCTCATCGCAGGGTAGGTCACAGGGCTGAGCTCCCAGCATTTCTGAGATTCCAAACTAACCGTGGCCAGAGATTGCCCCATCGCTTATGATTTTGTTATTTTTCCCTTTTCTTCCCAAAATGGCCCAGAGAAGCAGACGAATGAAAAACAAAACAAAAGACCCAAAAAACCTTCCAACTTTTAAGTCTGAGCTGGTTTTGATTTGTCTGTGGGTAGAGGAGTAGCAGAGCCCAAGGGATGCTGTTAAGGTGGCAAGGGCGGAATTTGTCACCTCGAGTAAATTTAAACACAAGAGTAATTTGGTTAAACTATAAAACGAGAGTCTCTTTGCAGGCAGGGAATGTGAATCCACAGAGCCAAAATCCACTCACCACCCCAACAGCCACATCCACCTCCCAAAACAGGGGCCTTGTGATGCCCAAGTTAGGAGAGCACACAAGGGAAGGTCAAGACACTTTGCAGAAGCCCTGGCTGGCTGGCTGGTTACAGCTGGCCTCCCCCAGCACCCTGACAGCTCTGTGCCCTTGAGGCACACGTGAGGCCCCTGAAGCCAGTGCCCACCTGCCCCAAGCTGCCAGGCCAGTGGTGCCATCTGTTACTCTCCTTCTGTGTGTAGCTGCAGGGATGGTTTCTCCACATCATATAAACCACGATTCCTGGGGGACAGTGGCTCTGCCTGCTGCTGCACAGGTCAGGGTCCACAGGCTACCAAGACTAGCCAGTGACCATATTGGAACTGTCCCTGCCCAGTGACGTGACCCAGCCAGCTGGGGAAAGGACAAGACAGAGGTCTTTCAGGCCTGAAGAATACTTTTTCTCACCATGAAAGTTAGGCTGTGCTCTGGGTCTCTTGGTGTCAAATGGGTGGGCCTGAGCTGGCCTCTTCCTGGGTCATGGTAGTTTCCTCTCTCATCTCTCTTCCCAGCCCTAATCTAGTCTCTGCCACCCCACACTGTTACCTGAACACAAGGCTCTATCACTGAACTACTTCCCCAGGCCTCTTCTCTTTCCATTTTCGTTCTGAGACAGTAGATTGGCCAGAGCCATGTGTATCAGGTGTGAGGGGTCTCTTCAGACCCACCATAATCTCTGTGCTCTGTGTCTTCTCCTGGGCTTTCTCCTCTGCCATGCCCCTGGCTCTCCACCGACTACCATGTTGGCATCCTGGTGGTTCACAACACATTCTAGAAGCTCTTTTAAGATCCCTTCAGCCACGCCATGAACTCATTTCCCAGTGGTTTTCCCCCTGTCTCCTCGTCCTTTGTTGCTTCAGTTCCAGTGCCTCAGTTTCCAGACGGTGAGGTCTACACATCTACACTTCCCCTCTGTTACTGCTTTTGAACCCTTTTCAGGGAAAGAAAAGGAAGGTGCTGTCCTGGCCAGCCAAGTGCATAGGGACTCCGGACCCCATCCCTGGTTCTCAGAGAGGATGACTCTGCCTTCCCATCTCCTATCCTCCCTGGACCCCACTGTACCACGCATGGGGACTCCAGACCTCAGTCTCCCTGAATTCAGATGGCTCTGCTTTCCCCATCCGGTCCTTCCTGAGGGCCCTGGGTGAGGATGGCTCTACCCCCTCTCTCCTGTCCTCCTCTCTCCTGGTTCCCCTCTCCTGCTGTCAGATCTCCCATCTTCCCAGAGCCCCTGAGCTCTGGCATTACTTTTGCACTTTAAGGATCAGGCTATTTACATTCCCTTCCTTCTCAAGCAGAACAGACCGCAGGCTGGCTTGCTTCAGGTCTGGGCTGTGGGCAGTACCAGAGGCCCAAGGATGGTGCCAAGTCCTGTGGCCAGGAGGAGATGAAATGCAGCAGCCATCCTGCGCAGGCTGCTGGCATTGTAGCTGGAGTGAGGTCAAGACCTTCTGACGTGAGGTTACGTTCACGGGTTGAGGCAGACCACAGACACACTGACTGACATGTCTGAGACCAACCCCTGCTGAATGTTAAGCCCAGAGTGTTCTTGCTGAGTCTTCACCTAGTCTAGGCCTCTCCCAGAGGTTTTCTTTAGCTCACAGACCAAAAGTGTTATTTAACCTCCAGCTTCTCCAGCCAGTTGGACGAAAATGGATGCGCAACCAAATGAGGAAGAGAAGACAGGCCCAGGCTCCTTCCCACTGTGCTTTAGTGTAAGGCTGTGACCTCCCGTCCCTTCCCATCCCCTGAGCCGGAGGCTTCACCTAGAACAGCAGTTCACAATCTTCCTAACGCTGCGGCCCTTTAACACAGTTCCTCACATTGTGGTGACCCTCATGCATAAAGTTATTTTTGTTACTACTTCGTAACCGTAATTTTGCTACTGCTATGAATTCTAATGTAAAATATCTGATATGCAGGATATCTGAAATGTGAGCCCTGTGGGAGAACCACTGCCTTAGAGTAGTCTCATGTCACGCCTCTGACCTGGAGGTGGGCACTTCCAATGCTTTAGTTAGAATTTGTAGAGCATCCTGAGACAGGGCATGCATCCTTAGCATGTGAACCCTGCCCCCTCGCGCCTCAGCGGAGCCTTCCCCACACTTCAGTTCACTCCCAGCTTGGGGTGTGGAATGACCTGCACAGTGTTAGTTTGTCTCAGAGTTTCCAACCGCTCCTCTTCCTTCTTGATGGCAGGAAGTTGCCATCAGCTCGGACAACCCTTGACTCAACTGCACTGTGATGAAAGGTCTCTGTCCATTTAGGAGCTGGGTTTGCAAGGGCCTCTGTACCCCTCCACCCTTAACCTCACAGTGTCCAGCCTTGCTACCCAGCCCATCACCACTTCGCCCCTCTGTCTGTACTCTCCCTCCCTTCACCCCTCAGACAGGGTGTTCCTTTATATCCCAGGCTGGCCTCTAACTTCCAGGGATCCTCCTGCCTCAGCCTCCTCAATGCTGGTGTCAGAGGCATGTGGCACCACACCTGCATCCTCTATGCTCTTGACATGGACCACATTTCATTTGATCTTATTTCAAATCTTATTCTAAGTCAGGTGGGAGGTGTGCTGAGCCCCTGCTCGACTGAACCTAGAGGGCTGGTATAAAATTCTTGGTTCCAGCCATTGAGGCTAAGAAGATGGGAAAGGGTGCCAATGGGATATCCATTGGTGCCTCGGGATGCCCAGCAATGGGACTCTAGTGTGGTCCTCACGGTATGGTTCTGGGGTAGCAATCCCTCTCTCACAGGCTTCAGAAACTTCTTGTTTGCTCAGTGGTTTGATTCTTGGGTCTGATAAGCGATGTCAGAACCATGGGACCTTCCTATTCGTTCCTCAAAACTCAGGCATTTTCTTGTTAATTCTTTTAATGCGTCTTCCTCCCCTTTTAAAGTTCCTGTGTCTTCCTTCTGTACCTGCTGTAGCTGTCCAGGACTCCAGGCTGATCTGCCCTTCTTACTATGTATTCTCTCCTGTGTGCACAGTTTTATATACTTTCCATTAGAAACAAAAAAATCAGGGCTGGAGAGATGGCTCAGAGGTTAAGAGCACTGGTTGCTCATCCAGAGGTCCCGAGTTCAATTCCCAGCAACCACATGGTGGCTCACAACCATCTATAAAGGGATATGATGCCCTCTTCTGGCCGGCAGGCATAAGTGCAGGCAGAACTCTATATACATAAAACAAAACCAAAAACAGAAAACAAAGCCCCCAAACAAAACACCTTCCTTGACCTTCTAGCTTTCTGCTTAATTTTCAATTGAAAATTGTTTCTCTGTGACACCTCCGTCACGCATATCACCCACTCTGCACGTATTCACCTCAACTCCTCTCCCTGTCCCCTTCTCCCAGTGGACCCCTCCATCTTGAGTAGACGTCTCCCTCTTCCATGGCTTTAATTCCAGTCTAGGTTCCACACATGTCAAAAGAGATAAGATGTTTGTCTTCACGGGTCTGGATTATTTATTTCACTTAGCACAGTGACCTCTGGTTCTATGGCTTCATTCTCCTTTGTGGCTAACTAATACTCCCCTGTGTGTACATGCATTTTTCCTGGTCACTCCTCTGTGGCGGGCGCTTAGGCTGGTTCCATAGCTTGGGTACCGTGCATGGTGTTAGGACAAACACAAGTGTCTAGGTGTTTTTCTTTGCTGAATGCTGACTTTGAGTTTGTGAGGGAAGGGCCCCAGGGGTGGTGGAACTGGGCTGTATGGTAGCTCTATTTCTGGAGAACTTCCCTGCAGATTTCTCTAATGGCTGCACCTTTTATACTTTCTGAAGCATTGTGCAGGGCTGTCTTTTCTCTCCACCTCTAACCAGCATTGCTGCCCTTAGTCCTCTGAATGGCAGCCATTCCCATGGGTGAGGTCGACTTGCTGAGTGGTTTTGATTTGCATTTCCCTGGTGGCCAAGGATAAAAGCTTCTCAGTGTATTTATTAGCTATTTATACTATTTTTTTAAAGCATGGTTAGGTCAATTCATTTGCCCATTTATTGATTATATTATTTGATCACTTGACATTTAATTTTTTTTTAGTTACTAACTTATTTTTGGTTCAGTTCTTATGAAGCTACTTCTGTGATGGGCGCCAGGTCAAGAGGTGCTGAGCTTATAGAACAGAAGGCCCGAGGCAAGCTGTCAACCAATGTGGTAGACAGATGCATGACAGATGGGCAGTATATGGACTGGGGCTGGGCCACCTGGGTATCACAGATAAAACATGCCAGAGTAAAGGGCTAAGGGTCCCCTGAGGGGAGATCTATGAGATGGCTTGAGTTTTGTGTCCCTGGGGAACCCTCAGATGTGCCAGCTGTCCTGCAAAGCTCCCAGAGAAGTCTTCTGCCATATAGTTACAGATTCTTTTCTCCCTTCCTCAAACATCTAAAGATGCCGCTGGCTGCTTGTCTCGATGCTGTCCTCCCTACCTTCCAGGGTACCATCGGGAGCCAGCAGACCATTGGCACCCAGCAGCAGGTCCCTAGGGTCGGGAGACAGGACCCTCCAGTCGGCAACTCACAGAAACGGCCTGGGGCATTGCTTGTTCGCACTCATCAGAACCCCGCTCCTCCTGGCCAGAGACATGGGGCTCCCACACTGCTTCTTTCCAGGGACAGACCTGGATTGCTTGCATTTTCCAGTGGGGGGACTTGCTTTTAGTCATGACTGTTCCAGGCCTGGCATGGGGTCAAGGGACACAACTCTATGTTAAAACTGGCCCCTCTTAAAAACCCAAATACTATCAAACGTCACATTCCTGAAGCTAAAAATAAGCACAAAACCCGACATTTCCTAAGACATGAAGGTCCTGGCCAAAAACTCTGTGGCTGCAAGTCTCTCTGTGAAGGGGCTGTCAGAAGGCTGCATAGGAAAGGCTGTGGCTGCAAGGGTCTTGCAGACTGCCTTGTCCCTGTCCTAGCATCTCCATAGACCAGTGGCATTCCCCAGACACAAGCGGTATTGGTTTGGGCTTGTACCAAAATATCCAGTATCCCCCATGCCTTGAGAGGTCAGGTCTCTCTGGGTGAGAAGATTTGCAAACCTCTCACAGGCTGCAAACAGAACAGGCGCTTCTGTTCCTCTGGCAACCCTCAATGACCAAGACATTGAGAGAATGAAGGACTCAGTGCTGCTTCTCTGTGGCTCAGGCCCTGGCCCTCATGAAGGGGGAAACAGAAAGGGGCGGTTGGGCGTGCCCTCTTGGGTTGGAGGTGAATGACAAAGGCCTACTCCTCCATCCCAGAGTGGGGTGAACACAGCCGCCTAGAGCCTGGGGTTGAGAGGAAGGAGATTCCAGTCCCAGGACTCAGGCTCCAAGATACTGGGACTATAGCCTTGCCCTGGCCATGTCTGTCACCCAGGAACCCTTCAACCTTCCTCCAACTGCTTCCTCTGCCTCTGCAGCCACAGTGGGACAATTGGAGGACATAGATCGAAGGTGATCCGTGGGGTTCCCCTAAAGCTGATGAACTGAGCCCAGATGAGCACTTCTATAACTGTGCCCATTTCCATTCACCTCCCATCAGGACCGGGACCCCCACAAAGGGGAACAAAGAGAAAAGGCAACACCGGTACTGTCCTAGACATCTATCTCCAGTACAAACGGGAAACACTTTGGGAGGGACAGGCTTTGTCAACGCAGGGTCTGAAGACACTCACTGTCCGCAGGACAGCCAGGCCACCCTGTGGGGAAGGACTGGCTTACAGGCAGAGAGACAATGGGCAGGTGCTCAGAGAGGCATCCTGCTGCCCACGTGGGACACACACTTGGTCCCTGCGCCTGGGCTGCCCCTCTGTGGTCCAACTGGCCCCATTTCCAAGCCCTCCGTCTGTCCCCTTGGGCAGGCATCTTCTCTGCACAGCAGGGAAAGGACAGCGCTGTCTGATGCTCCCGCAGCGCTCCCTCCACAGAGGAGAGTGCGTCCTTGGAGCGGCTGCCTGCTATAAATACACATCTGAGTCAGAAAATCAAATGCCTTCAGCCAGGCAGCCAGTCTGCCCGGCAGCTCCACGGCGTGGGGTCCAAGCCCTCCCCGACCAGCCCAGAGCGGCCTACTTTCCAAGCTAGGAACACTTCACAAAGGCAGGTTGCATGGACAAGA
>CM053756.1:50308239-50388211 GCA_028658305.1 Pachyuromys duprasi
CTCTCTCTCTCTCTCTCTCTCTCTCTCTCTCTCTCTCTCTCTCTCTCTCACACACACACACACACACGAGGAGGGCTGGTTCCAGGGACCCTGAATAGTTTCTCTCCATTCCTTCAGGTTTAACAGGGGCCCTGAAGTCTGCTCTATGACCTCCGAGGTAACCATTCAACATGCCTTGAGGGCTTTAAGAGGAAGGAATACCATGTTTCATAGACTTCTGGCAAAAATTCCCTGAGGTCTAAGGACTGTCTGTCAGAGATCATGTACCAGGGCCTCCTGGGAGACTGATCCCACTGCTGGCCCTACCTGTGGTCCCTGTGGGGTTGGAAGGTGCCTGCTGAGGCTGTCCCTCTGGTCTCTGGTGACAGCAGCTGTCCTAGCCCAGGGCTTCTTCATTTTTTACACAAGCTTCCTGTCCGTGGGTCAGGGGGCCCAGCCTGAGGGATTAGATCAGACAGGCATCAGGAGATGGCCACAGTGCAGCAAGGACCACAGTTTGACCTGACTCAGTGACTTGCATCCAGCTCACGGGCTGACTCTGAGAATATAACGATGGAGGGACAAGGAAAAGAACACGGGGGTGGAAGAGATTCCTGTGAGCCAGGACATGCTTTGTAACTGGGAAGTCACTCCTGAAGTCTATGAACTACCAGATGCTGACATTTGTGCCCTGTCCATGACATCACCTGTTTGGGTGGTCCGGGTTCAGAGAACTCGTTCCCAACGGAGCCCTTAGGGCCTGACATTGCCTAGACTGGAGAGAAGACAAGACCGTGGAGCAGCCTTGACAAGTTAGCAGTGGCAAGGGAGGCTGGTGGGGCCAGGAGACCACTGGCCAGAAAGTGAGCTGAGCCCCCCAGCCTCTTTCTATCAAGACAGGGTCCCGTTATGGTGAGCAGGTGCAGGGGCAACTGTTTTGCTCAGGTCCGGGAAATGTGGGGTTCATCCCTGTGAGGCTGCTGCAGGGTGAGTGCCAGCAAGAGCCATTATGGTTCGGACATCACTAAAGACCCCTTTGTCCTCTGTCCTCAGCACCCCTTGTCGTATTAGTTCCAGCTCTTGAACTCTCAAGGGCCCCATTTAGTCCCACACAAAGCTCCCTGGAGGGGAGGAGCCAGGTCAGGTTCTTAGAGGGGGAGGATGGGCTGAAGACACAGTCTGATGAGGACGAGACAGACCCAGCCAGGCCTCCAAGGGTCACGTAGCACCCGTCT
Organism: Pachyuromys duprasi; assembly: GCA_028658305.1. Taxonomy (NCBI): domain Eukaryota; kingdom Metazoa; phylum Chordata; class Mammalia; order Rodentia; family Muridae; genus Pachyuromys; species Pachyuromys duprasi. Next base: position 50,309,454 of record CM053756.1, read on the forward strand.
GTCTTGACACACACACGCACACATCACCTCCTAAGCCCTCTCTTCAGGACACTGCCTGATGTCCCCAAGGGTTGGGCTCATGTCTCGACCCTGGAACTTACTGTCACTCCATTAAGAAATAGGTGTTCACAGAGTCTTGGAACCAGGATACCCAAAATCCAGCCATGGGTTCTAAGAAACTGAAGGACAAAATGAAGACCAGGCCAGGCCAGGCAGGAATTGAGATTGCCACTGCTGAGGGCGGCTGACCCTGGGGCCTTTAAGAACACTGGTCACTCACATGCACTTACATCTGGCCCACGCGCGCCCACCCTGAGCTTGGGGCACCCAGTGTCAACAGGTGAGATGGGCCCTACTCTGGAACACCCACAGAGAGGAGGTGCACCTGGATGTACAAGGAGACCAGGGTCAAGACACAGAGGTGGGGGACAAAGCTACAGGTCCTCATGAACACAGGAGTGTGTGTGTGTGTGTAACAGGATTCCTTTTTCTTATGGAGTGTACACACATACACATGGTCATATGGAGGTCTGCACCCAGTGTCTTCCTCCATTGCTCTCCACCTCATTTAAACAAACAAACAAAAACAGGCTCTGTCAGTGAACCTGCAACTCACAGATTGGCTAACCTTTCAGGCTAGCATGCCTGGGGACCCTCCTGTCTCCACCCTCACCCCAACCCCCGGGCTGGGATTACAGGCATGTGTCGCTGTGCCTGGCTTTTGACATGGGCACTGGGGAGCTGAACTCAGGTCCTCATGCTTGAATGGCTAGCACTTCACTGAGCCGTCCCTCAGCTCCATGAGATACATTTCTTAACGGAAAAAGTCGTTCGTCTTTTGTTTGTTTATTTGTTGTTTTATCTAGCACAGGACCTCTCCTCTAGCAAGCCCCTCATCTTTATGCCCCGGGAGACCATCTTCTGTCACAGTAACCAGGGAAGCTTGGCCATCTGTTCTGTGGTCCACCACTCCTGGGGTCCAGGACTGTCCTACCCAAGAATCGTGTAGCCCCTCTGATTTCTGGGGTCCATCGCAGCAGTGAGTAGGCACCTCCCATACCTAGCTGTGTGTTACAGGGGAAGCACTGGGGGAGGGGGAGTCCCGTCAGCTCTTTGTGTAAGCAGACTATGGCTCACGCTCCAGCTCTCCCTGTCCGTGTGTCTGGCTTCAGCGGAGCTCAGGGCTGTGGTTCTTCTCTGAACACCCTGATTACTTGTCCTGCCGAACACGGCTAAAGAGAGTGCCAGTGCCTGCGGTCCCTTCTAGGATCCTGTTCTCTGGATGGGGAAAAGTGGGGATTCTCAAGCCCTGGTTCCCATATCATCACTGAAGGGTGTTGATGTTCACTTTCCCAAACTGCCGAAGACTCCGTCCAGGCCATCCCCAGGCCTCAGACTCTTCCATCTTCACCAGCTCAGACATATGCCTGTCAGGCTTCTTGGCAGCTCTGCCCAGCTGGGTAGAGGGCTCCTCTATGGAAAGAAAGTCTTTGTCAGTCTCTTAACTCTGCTCCAGGCAGCACTGTGCCCAGGTTCTCACTGCCCAACACCATGGCTGGCAACTGTCAGGACAAAACCACTGTCGTGCCATAGAGAGCCGAGCCTCATGGGCTGGTGTTGTGCCTCCCTACAGGCCATGCATGCTCTGGAATGTTCTACCTGCTAGATAAAGTAGTCACACAGGTGCTGGCTTATTTTTACAGCCAGGCTTTGAGCTAAGGGGTCAGGCTTCCCTGAGCCCTCAAGCTAAAAATAACTATGTTGAAACCAGTGATAAAACACAGCCACTGCATTCTGCACACTTGCTAAAGATCTACCTGACAAAACAAGGGCCACAAAGCAAAGCCTGATTTATCGTCTCAGCCACGTTGGGATGAATACAGTTACACAGCTGTCAGTGGTCCAGCGGAGCTGCGTAGGCCCCTCAACACTGTCCCAGTGCTCTAGAACCCAGGGAGATGGGATCCAGTGATGTGTCCTCTGCTTCCCTCCAAAGAGGCTGGAGTATGAGGCAGGAGGGTGCCAAAGCATGGCCTGGCTCCTGGTGAGAAGAGAAGCCCTCGGACCACCGAGTTCACCAGCCTGGGAGCTCCCCATGTCTGAGAGACTAATAGTCCCAGCACCTTCCATTCATCATTTCTGTTCTGGTCTTGTAGCCATTCAGAAGTAGGTTGACACCCTAGTCTGACTGACCACTCTGGAAATAATGTTTTCTCTCTTCAGTTGGCTGGAACATGAAGGTGATGGCTGATGGGTGAGATGCCTCCTGGGACTATGAATTAGCATCCAAGTATTGAGGTTGACTGTAAAATAGAAGCCCAGAGCACAGAGGCTCCCAGGTCCAGCCTAGAAGTGCCTTGCTTAGAGAAATGAACATTCCAGCCATTGAAGCCATTTTATTCTCCCCCTCCCACACACACACACCTTAGATTTCCTCTGAAAAGCACCTAGGACTTACATGTGGTTGACTAGAAAAGTGCCGAGCATCTGGCCTTAGGCCTGGAGACAGGAAGCTTTCCACAAACTTACCACGTGAAATTCCACCTCAGAGAAGCAGCCAAGCGTGGTCAGGCTATTGCCATTTCCCCAAGTGCTAGGAACCGCTGTTCTTGGATTCTTTGCTTTTTGTGTGTGTCTCATCTACCACATTTTGGTCTCTGTCATCCTTCTCACAGCATGGCCCTTCTCATTCTAGCCCTTCCTAAGTCACCTCTTAGTATATCCTTGGTTTCCTAGCTGTCCCTGAGGGTTCCATGTTGCCACCACCCCTCCTGAAGTTGTCTAGTTTATCAGTGGCACTCCTAATGTGGACAGAGCTATTCTGCAGCCTCACTGTGTGTCTGTCTCCTTAGAGACCAGTGGTGCTGAGCTGCGTCCAGTGCTTTCATTCATTTGGGTCCTCCCAAGTTTTGAGTTGGGTCTCTTCTACTCCTTTGTACTATTATTGTGTTGGTGGTGGCTGTACCCTATGGTGGGCCCACAGACAGAGAAAGGGAGGCGCCATTCACCTGGGTGTCATGAGCAAGAACCCTAAGAGGGTTCAGACAGCTTGCTTACATGCTCAGCTCCCACCCAATCTGTGAAATGGAGGATGCATGCCAGAAGGCACTCAGGGCACCCAAAGGACAGACACAGCACAAAATAACCACACAGCAGGGCCACAGCGGAGAGGTGGAAGGATCAAGGGGGTCGGGGTGTTGGTGAGTTTCGCTGTCATTAGCCAATCTGTATTCACTCACATTCCTAGAAAGAACACAGTAGGTCCACCATGAAGAAGAGCAGCACACTGTTGATGAACAGGCCAGAGGGACCCTGCCTCCTTGACTGCACAGGCACTGTAGGGGCCAGATCTCTTACCTGTCCCAACACTAGTTTGGGATCTGCTCACTGCCCGGGGGCCTCAGCATCTAACCACCTACGGGCTTTGCAGGCAGCCCAGAGAGCCTCCTCTTACTGGGGGCTGCCTCACTACAGGACCATGACCCTTCGACCCCAGCCATCTCTCCTGAAGCCTCTGGCAGCTGCCTCATCTCTGCCCTCCATCACTTTCTTAGTTTCTCCTTGCCGTGACAAAATACATTGCAGAAAGCAACGTCGGGGAGAAAAGATTATTTCAGCTCACAACTCCAGGTTATAGTCATCCATGCTGGGGCAGTCAGGGAAGCAGGAACTTCAATGGTGAATGCACGCTTGTGCTCAGCAGGCTTTGTCCATCTGTCTAGGAACCCCAAACAGGAAATTGTCCTACCCACAATTAAGATGGGTCTTCTAACACCAGTTAATGTATTCAAGATAATCCTATAGGCATGCCAACAGGCCCATCTCCCAAGGAATTCTGGATTCTTACAAGGTTACCATAAGTGTTAAATATCACAACTCCCCCACTTAGTCAACCTGACCCCCCAAACACATCACTTGGAAGCTCATTTCCATGTTCTAATGCATTCAGCCTATCTTCAAAAGACCCCATAGTCTTTGGTGAGTCCAACACTTTAAAAATCCAAAGTCTCCTGTGAGTTCCTATAAAATAAGTTACCTACACCCAACATATAGCACAGAGTAAATAATACTATTCCCAAAGGGAAGAATGAAGACATAGAAAAAACAATTAGACTCTTTAATCCCATCATGGGAGAGGAGAGGGACCTCTTAGTTCAAGACCACCCTGCTCTGCATAGCACGTTCAAAGCCAGCCAAGACTACATAGTAAGACCCTGGAAAGAAAGGAGAGGGAGAGAGAGATAGGGAGACAGAGACGCACAGAGAGAAACAGACAGAGACAGACAGAGACAGAGAGAGACAGAGACAGAGGCAGAGACAGAGACAGAAAGATGGAGAAAACACAGATCAAAACAAGACCAAACTACAGCAGGGCAAACATCAAACCCTACAGCTTCATGCCTGGCATCTGGGTATTGTAATATAATCAATGGGCTCCTGGGCTACAAAGGCTTAGACAGCCCTCCAACCCTCCTTCCTCCAGCTCTGCTGCACTCAGCACACACTGATTCTCCTGGACCAGCTCTAGCTTATTCCTGTAGCTCTCCTCGGTACATGTCCCATGATCCTGCCCATTCCAACATCCTAGGACCTCTACTGCAATGTAGGCCTTATCTTCACAGCTTCCTGTGACAGCCTCCTGGGCCTTTTGCAAGGACTCCAACCCTGCCACACACTGGCCTCAGTTGCTTCTCATGACCACCTCAATATTCCATCTTTCACGCCTTCAAAACCATTATCACATGGATGACTCTGCACCATCTCAAGATGGAGGCTGACCCTCCCCCCTGCCCGGAGCTCTAACACTTTGCGTGTGCTAACCTCAGGAAAACACTTTTCTAGGTAGTTGCTTTTGAGAAACAAGGAACCTTTCAGCTTCAGTTATTTTTTTTTCCTTTAAATAAATTTGGAGCCAAACATGATGAAAGCCTCTGCGAGTGAGGTCTCCTAAGGCGCCAGCACAGCACAGAAGACGTCTCTTAAGTGGGGCTGATCTCTAAAAATCACAGCTGCTTTCTCAGCACCAAGGCGGACATTCTGCTATCCCGAAATTTCTGCTGAACAAACCAGTCCATTATCTTTAAACTCACCTTCCCCTCAGGTTCTCAAGATGCAGGCAGACTCTTGGCCCACGTAGCTCACAAATGACCCCTTCCCCAGTGCCTGATGGAGTCCTTGACCAACCCTGAAGCCTCCTGAGGCAGGCTTCCTGTATTCCTATTAACATTGCTCTCTTCCAAGCTTCCATCAGGATGGCCCATTAAGCTCTAACCACAGCATTCAACAGCTTTTCTATCGCCAGTTCCAGACTCTTCCATGTTCTAGTCACAGAGCTGTTCTGCGGCTTGAGCACCATACAGTCTGGTTTATCACAATGGCCCCACATCCCAGTACCAATGCCTTAAGTCTCTTTCCCTGTTGTCGTAATAAAAACACCTTGACAAAGGGAGCTTAATGGGAAAAGGGTTGAACTCCCAATTCTGGGTACCATTTCCTCAACTGGTCACATTACATCCATAACCAGTAACAGACAGTAGTGAAAAACGCTACTGTTACTCAGCTCATACTGTCTATCTTTATCCAGGCCAGGGCCTCCTAGACAGGGAATGGCCCTGCCCATGTCTTCACACATCAGTTAACATAATAATGAAAGTCTCCCACAGATATGCCCAAGGGCTTAGTGATTCTAGATTCACACTCAGGTCCCCCTCAGTTGCCAAGATGTCTCAACAGGGCCCTGTGTCCCCTCGACAGCATCACCTGGCTAGGGATATTGTAAAATGGAAGTTCTTATCTAGCAGGTGTGAGACCATGGACTCGCCCTCCACTGTGAGTGAGAGATAGCAAGAGGAACAAGGGGAAACGAAGAGAAGGGAAGAGGGAAAGGGGAGCACAGGGAGAAAAGAGAGAAGATGTCCCCACAGTGAAATGTGACATCTGTCACACTCCCCTGGGGTCCACCGCCTCAGGGATACAGTCACCCCCAATCCTGGCTGGCATGCTCCGGTTGGAAGCTACCGGGTCACCTGCTGGCTTCTAGTGATTCGTGAGGAAATCAAAGCTCCGAAGCCATATGGATCTCCTGAGATGTTTCCTGATAAATAATTCACTGCTGGACAGGCCTAGCACTTGCATTTAAGCCTCACTTCCTCCAGCCTACTGCCCAGCAAGCAAATGGAAAGGACTACTTAATTTGACAGAGAACACGTGCTGGCACCACGGTTGCCTGCCCCTGCACCGGGTCACTCGGTCTCTGCCCGCTGGCCTCCATGGTGTCAGCCGCCCTCCTCTGCCTCGCCTTCCCCACCACGATGCACTCCATCCTCTGAAACAGTGGGCAAAGTAAGTCCTTTCCCTCAGGCTGGCCATGCCAGGTACTGTCATGACACCAGAGAGGCTGGCTAGCACAGTGATGGGAAGAGGAGGAAAGGGAATTCACAGGGGCGTCCATCTGAGCTGATGCAAATTCTGGAGCTAACCAGATGGCGATACCACACAGGGTGTGTCAGCTAGCCACAGTGATGCTCTGTCTGTGACCGCCAGAGTCCAAGGATATGAACCGCTTGTTACTTTTCAAATTCTGTAACGGACGAGATCAAAACAATGGAAACTTTGATTAATGGGACACACCCACGCCAGCCACGGCTCTGTGTCCCATGGCCCAGGGGAGGGCACTGGTGCCAGTCAGTGTTGGGAGCAATTGGTCACACACCCGGGAGGCAGGGGCCCCCTGAATGCTGTGCTGTCCACCACAGCTCCTGCAGAAGCCGGACCCGGTATATCCAAGGGATACCCTCAAGCCAAGTGCCCCGGCATCCTGCCAGGAAAACACAGATTCTGGCTGGCTCCCAACAGCTCCTGAGCCCTCTAAGGCCCCATCTACCCCAGCTGCCATCGATCCTGGACAGTGTTTATGGTGTAGTGAGATGGATTCACCCTTTGGGGCGGCCTGCAGGGATTTAATGAGCAGACATCAGACTCAGGAAGGGTGTGGGGGGAGGGCTAAGGGCTAGAGAAGCACAAGACTGATTCAACAGCTCTAATGGGGGACCTCCAGCCTCAGCCAGCTGTGCCCCCTCAGCCTACACGCTGGCAGTCCTGCCAAGCTTAGGGCCAAAGACTAAAGTTTTGGTACAGGGCAGTAGCTGGCCTGACCCTCTATTCGGTATCTGCTGTTACCAACTGCTTAAAGTCTGGACATCCAGTATTAGAGACATCCTACAGGCCACCTACCCTTTCTGGATCCCTCTCTCAGGAGATGGGCCAATACACTGCCCATTACCATCTATTCAGAACCCTTGAAGGGGCCTATGACAGCACTGTTGGAATCTAGGAGACCCAGAATCCGAGTCCTGGGCTAGCCAGGAGCCAGCTTTTTCCTGGCAAGTGGGCCATCCCCGCGTGGCTATTGGATGGATGGTCTAAGATAGCCTGTCAGTGCCCACACCCTGCCTCCTGCTGCCATGCCTATTCTCATCTACACAGAGGCCACACGGGGCTCTCCCATCCAGGTGGGGTCAGCTAAGTCACCAGTGGCCAGGCCTCTCCTCCACCTCAGTCTCCACCAGCTGACAGGGCCCACACTTCCATGGGGGCCTCTCCCCACAGCTAGACTTGGCCTGGCCTCCACTGTCACCTCTCTATATGAAGCACCCAGGGCCACAACCCACCCAGGAAATGAAGTGGACACCATGAGATAGGGCATGGCGGTGGGGGCGCAGGTTTTCATGTTGGCCTCGGCTTTCATGATGCTCAGCCAATAGCCAGTGCCTTAAGGATGGCACTTCTGTCCTGGCCACTCATAGACCACTCCTACTGTATCCAGAGGAGCTTCTGGGACCCATGTTGGCATCACTGAAAACCCTGGCTCAGAAACCCTATGTTACACTGGCTTTCAGGTCAGACAAAAGCTTAAGCTGAGCTGCAGCAGAAACCAACAATTAGCTCATGTCCAGCTTCTATCTGTGGACCCGTGTAGTATGTCAATGGAGTTGTCTTTGTGTAGCCTGGCAAGCCTGGCTTCTTCTACCCAGAAAGGCTGCAGTCCCAGCACGTGGGAGGCTGAGGCAAGAGGATCATGAGTACGAGGCCAGCGTGGGCTACCGGACAAAAGGAATGGAGGACACGTAAGGAGAGCTTGCGTGTAGGTAGAGAGCACCTTTCTCTCCTGGCTGGATTGCTCGGCCGTGCACTGACTTTGAAGCCTGGCAGTGAGATCATTCTGCTCCGTGCCAGTCCTCACATGTTCCCAGCCTCTTGGCATTCAGGTGGGGGAGATGGTGTCTCCTTTAGCAGGTGATGAGCCCTCTTGGGCTAGTTCTGACTGATGAGTTTGGGCCTGGCTGTTGACTGATATGAACTAACAGCTCTAGGTAGATTTCTATACTGTCTTGAGAGCCTGCTTCTTAGGTTGTTTTGCTTTTTTTTTTTTTTTCCTTCAGAATTAATGATCAGGGTAAGAAATCTGGGTAAAACATAGGCCATGCTTTCCTATGTGTAAGTATGAGCTCAGTTCCCATTAAGTTTCCACAGGAATACTATGAGGTGACCACAGGCTAGCTGGGCGGAGTGGTGTAGGGGCCTTGCAGGCCTGGGGGATGTCAGAAGGGCTGTGACAGCCCCGTGAGGTAAGCTGCACTCTTCTCCTGACATCCTACAGCATGGAGACACCCCACCCAGAGCCTCCCTGCTGCTGGGCCAGATTCTGCCTCTGCAGGCACGGCTGCTCATCTGACTACTTCCAGGGCCTGGCTGGGCTTCGCCACTCCTCTGCAGATCCAGGGTAGGCATAGGTCCCTGGGTACCTGCATGGAGCATGGCTGGGAGGTACCCAACTGACCCAGATTAGCTGGCCTCAGCCGTGTAGCCCACAGCACTGAGCTCCTAGGTTACTACTGCACAGACAGCAGTCATATGCTGCCCCCCGGGGGGGGGGATTTCTCTGGAATGGGTGGAGGAACTTTCGTGTCTGGCAAGACCTGTGTGCAAGCCCCTTTGGGACACCCGGTGACAGAACTTGAGTCTGAGCTACACAGGGCAAGCAAAGGACACATGGGAGGATGCAGCAGCAAGAAAGGCCCTGCTGGAACATTCCGAGGCCATCTGAGCCACCCCCAAATTGCCCTTTCTAGGGCCTTATGTAAGCACCCTTACTGGTCTGAATGACCCCACCTCATTAGTTCCTGAGCATTGGATATCAGTGTTTCTGGCTGCGGATGGAGCCTCACAGGTCGATAGCATCTTTCTTCCTGGGCCTGGACCCTGCCTGGCCATCCTGTTCTGCCCAGAAGTGAGGCAGTGATTCTGTGCCTAATGCTCTATCTGCCTCCGGGGAGCTAGGGTGCAGTGCTTCCAGGGAGAGTATGACAACCTATGTTTAGGTCCAGGCAGGAACCGGGGTATGGCCTTGCTGGATCTCACGACAGCCTCCAACACACCATACCTGCCTGCAGGGATAGCCTCACCAGGGCATCTTTCCCACAGTGTTTTTGTTCACTAAAGGGCACTCACAGCCCACTCTACGGCCCCTTCCACCTCTTCTGTGGAATGGGAGCTCAGAAGCCTTTGGGAGGGCACATCCTTTGGGTACCTACGACCCTGATGCTCCAGGCCAAGCTGGGCTCTTAAACTGTATTGGGAAGAAGCTATATTTATACATTAAGGGATGCAAGAGGCACCAGGGCTGCTTACAGCCTCCTCCAAGGTGTGTTAAAAATGGAACTGCAGCAGTACCTCACCCTCCATGCGCCAACAAAAGCTGACAATGCAGACTAAAAATAACAGGTGTTTTTCCTGGAGGCAACAGAGTCAGGCTTGCACTGACACCCCCTGAGCCCTCCTGTACTGCAAGGAGCTAGGGCTGCAGAGCCCATTGGCCCCAGATCTCAGGTCTCACAGGCTAGTAGAGACCGTGTAAAACCCTGTCTGGTGGCCGGAGGCTGCAGGTACTAAACATCCACGCTCCTACTTCATAAGCAGAGCTAGGTGCAGGCAGCAAGGGGCCCCTCGTGGGTTTTTTTTTTTCCCTGCCTCAATCCAGAGCCACTGTGAATCTGTGTTTCCAGGTATCCTTGCGCAGTGAAGGAGGCAGCCAGGTGGAGGAGGGGGAGTGGCGGAAGGAGACATCACCCCTAAGTATCCCTCTGAACATGCTGAACCTCAAAGGGGCTCTTCCTCTCACAGGCCTGTGGTCATACTGGGGTCTCCACACACTCCTGGCTTCTTGAGGCCTCTGGCGTGTGTGACTTGGCAAAAGATTAGGAGGCCTGGAGCAGGAGTTGTGGGTTCAAGGGTAGCTCAGGCCAGCTGAGGTCTGGGCTAGCACCACTCCCACCTTCTACCATGACAACTGTCTAGCCAAGATGCCCCTCAGGGACATGCAGCTGGGGGAACCATGTACAACCAACCTCAGCCTCTGCGGAACCTCCCTCAGGATCCTTACTCAGCCTCAAAAGGGGCACTTGCAACCACATAGGGGTCCTTCAGTCAGTCAGACTCTCCATGGGGATGCCCTTCCACAGAGCAGGACTGAAACCTCAGCTCCTGCCTCCCACAGCCCCTTACCTGCCAGGGGCTGCAAGCTTCAGTAAACCAGGGGCCAGAAGCAGTTTGCTGGGCCATGAGCAAAGCAGAGGGAGGAAAAAAAAAAAAAAACCCAAACTCAGAAGCACTGTGCACAGTGGTTTCCTCAAGTCTCTCCAGCCATGCTGAAGTTCACAAGAAAACCCACTTTTCCATGGGAAATTCTGAGAACCTTCTGTGCTTCTGAGCTATTCCCCTTCTCTGAGGTTTACCAACATGCCCCCAGTAGAGTGGGCCAGGGAGTAGGCCACAGAACCTTCTCTAGGGTGAGGTCTCCCCTCCCACACCTCCCCCCCCCCCCACATCAAGGCCTGGCTTGGAGGAACAATGGAGCCAGGTTTTTCTCTGACTGGCTGTTTCCGGGGCAGGACCCATGGTCCCAATGCATTGGCCAGGCCTTTACTAGAACTTGCGGGTCTCATGGTATCCCTCAAGACATTGCTAAGTACTGAGGCTGAAGTGGTAATTAAGGGTTAACCATTTCTGGGGTACCAACAGACCCCTGCTTGTCCTTTTCCTCTGAGCCTTGGAGAACAGCCTGGTTTCTAGACTCCAGCTGTGTGAGCCTAGCAGGGGCTGAGTGTGCGGACAGCAGTATGCATAACACTGTTCCTGAGGCCTCTGCATGCAGAGCTACCGCCTACATGCCGGATGCCCAGCCAATCCCCTCACCCATCCAGGTCCCAAGTATGGCCCCAGCGACCTCTTATACTTCTTTTACGTGAAATGGGCTGTTCACACCAGGCATTTCCAGAAAATGCATTGTGATCTGGCTTCTAGCACTACGCTTGCCCCCTTACCCAGGTTCTGCTGGGCCGGCCCAGGGGTCAGGGAGCCTTGCCACTGAACAGAAAGCAGGTTTCTCCGGTACTGCCAGGCTAGAACCTGGAAAATCCTCTTGCAGGGCAGACCGCTGCAGAGCCTGTGTCCCCCGACTGGCTGCAGGATGCTAGGATGCCCCTAAGCAAACACACACGTGGCCCAAAAGGGCAAGGGCAAGGAGACAAGCAGGACAGGCATGATGGCACATTGGGAGGCTGAGGCAGGAGGATGAATTGGAACATCTATAGTGACATCCTGTCTCAAACCCATCTTATACACACTTAGGCAAATCACACACATACTCACACACACACACAAACACCAGACACTCCCACACTGTCTCACACATACACCCAAGGGCAGGCCCCCATCTCAGCACCACAGCACGTTTACAAAAACACTGACCAGAAATGTCATTTTCGATGTCATCTCCCCCAGGACTCCTGCTCATAAGCACACACAACACAACCTTCTCACAGCTGATGCTTTCATGCAGACAACAGTCCATACACATCTTTTCTCCTGCTGTGAGCTCTCTTTGTCCCTCACAGTCCATGGCCGCCGAAGAACTGTGACTGGTGACAAGCAGGCAGAGACCCAGGGGCAGGGTGGGCAGGGGGCAGGGCTATTATATACAACTGAATAAGGAGGTAGGTTTGGCTAAGCTCAGCAGGAGCAGGCTCTATAGGGGTGCAGTCTTCAGGCTGTAACTGAGGGGAGAAAGGTACCGTGGACATTTCCTGCGCACAGACCAGAGGAGTGGCTCACCTTGTCTCTGAGCTTCACTCATTGAAGGCTTTGCCACTCCCCTGTGGTAGTTTTAAAGAGAATGGCCCACCTATGCTCATATTTGTGAATGTTTGGCTCCCCGATGGTGGATTGTTTGAGGAGGGTTGGGAGCTTGTGGCCTTGTCGGAGGGTCACTGGAGGTGACCCTCAAGATTTCAAAAGCCCACATAAAGCTCGGTGTGTGTCTGTCTATCTGTCTGTCTTTTTCTCTATGTGTATGTCTCTCTCTCCCTCTTCTTTGTCTGTCTGCACCTCCCTCCCTTTCTCCCTCCTTTCCTCTCGTTTGTGGGTCAGATGCAAGCTGTCAGCTACCGCCCCGGCACCATGCCTGCCTGCAGCCATGCTCCTCACCATGACAGCCATGGACTCACCCTCTGAAACTGTAAGCAAGCCCCCAGCTAAATGCTTTCTATTAGAAGTTGCCTTGGTCATGGTGTCTCTTCACAGCAATAGAGCAGTAACTAAGACAGGGTCCTTGACATGGCCTTGGCACCTGTCAAAAACAACACTCATTCAGGACTTCGCTCACTCCCTGCTGCCTGGCACCAACTAGAACCATGGCACTTCACCCTATACGGCCCCAAACAGATATCCATCAAAACAGTGGCGGACTGCTCCACACGTTCTAAGGCCAGTGTGTTCAGCGCGGGTGTCTTGCCAAGAGCCCAGGTAATTTCAGCCGAGAAAGCCCAATGGGTTGGCAGGCTGTATGCAAGATGGCTCCCTCCCAAGTCTGGCAGGAGGCCTCACCCCACCATCTGCCTCACCCCAGTACTGCCGGAGACTCCAGCCTGGAGTTTCGCAACCTTGTGTCTTGAAAGTGGCAGTTGCTTGTGCCCGCCACACATATTTGGCAAATGAAGACCCCACTTAAGTGTGAACTTGGGGGCAGGTGCCAATGCCACGAGGAGCTATCCTGGAGGACAGTTACAACCAGCTTTGGCCACCCCTGGGGTCCTAGGGTCTTGTTCCCATAGAAACCATGGCCTCCTTTCTCAGCCTTTCTCAGACCATGACCCTCAGGAAGGGGGCTTGAGGAAACACCATGACACTCCCTTGGCCCTCAGGAAGGAGGGACAAAGAAAAACACTTGTATCCCCATAGCAGAGCCACTCAGTGAAGAGGAACCTGTGACAGAGCCTTGGTGGCTTCCAGCAGGGATGGGGTGCACAGTGCCCTACAGGGGCAGCGGGAGGTGGAGTAGCCGGCTGCATGCCAGCTGTGCATATGTGATCCTATGGGTCTTGGTGAGTAGGAAGAGTGACCTTTTTGTGCCTCAGTTTCCCCATTTTTTCAAAGCAGTGGTACCGGGGAAGAGGATGAGATCAGCCTGGCCACCAGGGTGCTGGCCTCGTACCTGCAGTGACCTCTCGGCACTGGCCTTGTTGGGTGTCAACTGCACAGTCCACCGTGGACTTCCTCCCTTTCATCTGGAGGCTGGGCGCTGGCACAGGACAAGGAGGCGTGCTGCTGTCATGAGCCAAGATGACGCTCACATTTTTCTAGGTGTGTATAGTGGAAACAAAACCAAAATATTAGCACAAGGCTAAGTTTGTTTTACAGCAGCGATGATCTATGGCGGTACTTGTTTGAATTTGTCTAAACAGCTTTCCCTGCGCTCCTAGACACTGCCAGCTTCCTGCCCACTATCCCCTGGGGCTCCAAGGATAATCTGCTCGGCTGGCATCAGAAGACAGAATCCCCTCAACAACAGTTCACCCTAACAGTGTCCAGGAACCCCCAGGCCCTGCTTCCCCCTTGTATGGCTGGGAAGGAAAAAAAAAATCTAGGTTGGGTCTGCCATGCTTAGGGTCTCCGTGTGTCCAAGGCTGCAGTAGAGCCTAAGAGTGCCCTTGATGGATAATGTCCCCTCTTGGCTACATCAAGAAGCAGGGGCTCCAGAGCACAGGCCCAGCCCCACCTCCTCGACACCTGACAGCAGGGACTTTCATCCACAGGTCCCACTGCATCCATGGGAAATGGCCCGGCCAGGAGAAGCTGCTCCGGGCACAGCAACTGCAGTGCCACAGAGCGCCGTCACCCTCCCAGGAACTCAGCCTAGAAAGAGATGAGAAGCAGCAGCCATCTGTGTGTGGGACCACAGCTCACAGATCCCTGTGATTGACAGGTGCTGGCAAAGACACAGATCCACAAACAACTTTAAGCCATTTTCCCAAGCTCTTGCCATCCCCCGTCCCGCCTTGAGAGAAGCACCCATTGCAACAGTAGGAACACCAAAATGTCACATGGCTCAGAGAAAGCGAAGAGGAAGGTGGGAAGGCAGGGGCAGTCTTTGGGGGAGACTTGGCCAGTGAGTGTGCGGTGCTCAAGAGAGCACGTTATGCTTGGTGAATGCTACTGTACTGTACTCAGCTGTGATGACAAACCCCTGTTATACTCACACTTGATGTGACTCACAGCCTCCCCGACGCATGCATTCTGCTGGAACCACTGACAATCCTAGCACCTACTGTTGGCCTCAGGTTTGCTCCTCAGGAGCTGTCTTATCTGATGAGACAGTGTCTTTCCCTGAGACCTGAGGCTCACCAATTAAGCTAGGCCATGTGGCCAGGGAACCCTACAGATCTGTTTGCCTCTGTCTCCCTGGCATGGAGATTACAAATACCCATCCAGTTTTTTTTTTTTATTCTTCTCGCATATATTACATCCCTATCTCCGTTTTCCTTCTCTTCTCTCCTCCTAGTCCCTTCCTCACCACCCCCAACCCCATCCACTCCTCTTCCACTTCCCTTCAGAAAAAGGATGGCCTCCCAAGGATATCAATGAAATATGGCGAATCAGTTGCAGTAAGATTAGGCACCTCCCCTTGTATTAAGGCTGGACGAGACAATCCAGCATGAGGAAAAGGGTCCCAAAACCAGGCAAAAGAATCAGAGACAGCCCCTGCTCCCGCTGTTAGGAGTCCTACAAGAAGACCAAGCTACACAACCATAACATATATAGAGAGCCTTGTACGTGTTATATATAACATATATGTCATTGATCATGAAAATGTACCACAGGCTTTCCCACAGGCCAATCATACAGAGAGATTTTCTCAGCTGAAGTCATCTCAGATGACTGTAGCGTGTATCAAGCTAACGTAAAACTAGCCAGCACATTCTGAATAGGCGTCTCCTTCACGTACTGATGGTTCTTTCGGGTATATGCTCTATGCCCAGAAATGATGCAGCTGTATCTTACCCCTCTACTTTTATTTAGTTTTTTTGGGGGGGGTTGTTTGTTTGTTTTTTGAGGAATTTACAGCTGACTTCCATTGTGGCAAGAGTTGGCAACACCCATGTTTGTCTTGCAGTATGGAGTCCTGAACCCAGGGCCTCAGGCATGCTAGGCTAGTACTATGCCACTGGCCTACATCCCAGCATGTTCTTGATGCCAAGCGCTGTGATAACAGAAAGATAGAGCCCTGCCCACTAAGGATGACAAACGCACTTCGTGTATTCACCTATCACCTGCACTGCTTCTTCCGAGGACTCTCTTCCGTTCATTTCCCATTTGTTGGTTACATCGCTCTTTGCTCTTTGGTACTTTCCATTCCATATTCTGGGTCTAAACCCTCTGAAGGATGAAGACATCTCCTCCCTTCCCACGGGCGGTCACTTCACTCTGGTGACCACTTCCTTTGTCATGCACACTTTGGAGTTTCATGTGCTCCCACCTGTCGGCTCTCACTGTTATTCCTGGGCTAGCGGCATCCTCCTCTGAGAACTGTTCCATGTGCCTCCACCTGGAAATGCTTTCTCTGCATTTCCTTCAGCAGTTTCACTGTTTGGGATCTTAGATCACTGTCTGTGGTCACAGAATGAAGTGGGGACCTGTCTCTTGCATGTTGGATATCCAGCTTTCCTGACACTGTTTGCCGAAGAGGCTGTCTCCTTTCCAGCATGTTTTTGGACTTTCGTAGAGAATTAGGTGGTTGTTGCTGTTGGGCTTCAGGTTGTTGGTTTACATGTCTGTGTCATTACCATGCTGTTTTTGTATGATGACTCTGCATTATAACTTGAAACTTGGATTTATTTATTTTTATTTATTTCATGTGTATTGGTGTTCTGCCTGCATGGATGTCTGTGTGAGCGTGTCAGATCCCCTGCTGAGCTGCTATGTGGGTGCTAGGAATTGAAGCTGGGTCCTCTGGAGGAATAGCAAGTGCTCTTAACCACTGAGCCATCTCTCCAGATTCTATATATAGGTTTTTTTTTTTTTATCATATTGAAGAGTGCTATTTCTAGTCCTAGTTCCTTCAGGGCTTTTATCAAGAAAGGTTGTTGAGCCAAATTTCTGTTGTCTCCAAGAAACAAAAGATAACCACAGGCTGAAGTCAAAGAATGGAAAACAACCCCTCAAGTGAACAGAAACTGAAGACAAGCTGGCTTAGCTCTTTTGATATTTGGTAATGTAGTTTTCAAACCAAAATTAGTAAGAAGAGACAAAGAAGGCCACCATGTATTAATAAAAGGAAACAATTCATCAAAGATATAACAATCATAAGTATATATGTACCAAATGCTGGAGCCCCTTATGTCATAAAACAGACACTAATGAACTTAATCAAACTGGTCCAGACACAATACCCCACTGTCATCTCTAGATAGGTTATCCAAACTGAAACTCAACAAAGGGCCCTCAGAGTTAAACTACATCACAGATGAAATGGTCTTAACAGAGGCCTGCATGCATCCCTACCCAACAGAAACAGTGCGCATCCTTGTCAGCAGTCCATAAAGCTTTCTCTAAAACAGACCACATTCCAGGCCACAGATTGATCCTTACCAAGTACAGAAGAAGTTAAATAATCACTTGTGTTTTATCAGCTCACACTGCAGGAAAAATAGAAATCAACAGAGTAAAAAAAAAAACAGCAGAGATGACACAAGTCTATGGAGACTGAGCAATACACCATGAGCAACTGATGGGTCATTGAAGAAAACAGGGGGGAAAAGTTAAAAGTTCCTAGAATCAGATGGAAACAAAGGCACAATTTAGCAGAACTTCTGCAATAGAATGAGGTTGTTCTAAGAGGAAGTTTGTAGCTATGAGTGACTTAAAAATGTATATATACACATAATAATACATACACACACATCTATATATATATTTTTTTTCTGGGTGCGATGGTGCACCTCTGTAATCCCAGCACTTGGGAGGCAGAGGCAAGTGGATCTCTGTGAGTTCGAGGCAAGTCCAGGACAACCAAGGATATACAGAGAAACCCTGTCTTAACAAACAAGTTTTAAATCAGAATGATCTCAAACAAATAGTCCAATGATACACTTCAAGGTCCTAGAAAAACAAGAACAGTCCAAACACAAAAGCCGTTAACAGTAAGAAACAACAAAGATCAAGTCCAGAAATAAATGAAATGGAGACAATTCCCCTCAATCACAATCATCCCAGGACTAGAAAAATCCCCCGTTTCATTTCATATGGAAGCAGAAGAGGCTCTGCACTAGTGTAGCAAACCTTATCAAAGAGCAGTGCTGAAGGTATCACAGTAACTGACCTCAAACTATACATAGCCCCATAGTAATCAAAGCAGCATGGTACTCATCTCTGTTTCCACTCCTATAGCTGTGATAAAATAACCTGACGAAACCAACCTAATGGAGAATGGGTTTACTTTGGCTCAAGTTTACAGGTTGTGGTGCATCATGGTGGCCCAGCATAAGACATGTTAAGGGTCTGGCTGGTGCTGTTCTATTAAGTAAGAATAGCCTATGGATGAATAAGGAGCTGGGCTCTGCAGAACCCAGGGGGCCTCGGGTGAAGCAGGTAGTTCGGTGAGGGACTGGGTGTGATCAGGATGTGATCAGTTAGCACAGGATTTGTGGTTTCTGGGGTGAGAAGGCAGGCCCTTGTGGTTCCTCCCCTGGCCCACTGGTGCCTGGCTAAGGCAGGCTCCAGCCTCAGGGAGCCCCCAAGCCTGGGGCTAGACAGAGGCTGGAACATGGGATGCCTTCCCCACCAGCAAGAAGCTGTGAGTTTATATGCATCAACTCTCTGCTCAGCCCTGACTATGTACTAAACCCCAGAAGAGTCTCTGCACCCCAGAAATGTCCAACAGGAACAAAAGGCAGCAGGTCAGGTCACACATGAGCGGGGAAGATCCAGAAGAGCGCCAGCAAGACATGGAGGTGGCAGGAAATTCCCTGTGCTCAGCTGAGGACTCCAGGAGCACAAAGCCCTGCAGCAGGAGCAATATTAATAACCCGCTCACCCTGCCAACAGGAAAAATAATAGTGGAACACATGATTTTCTCAACAGGCCCCAGAGCAGAATTCAATGAAGGTCCACATCTCCGTGTGATAAAAAATGCTGTGCAATTAGGAATAACAGGTTTCATCACTTCTCGGATGGAGAATGTGTTTAAAAGCAAACGCCTACAGGGTACTTGGGAGTGTATGCGGGTTTGCCCTAAGAACACACACACACACTCATTCACATGCTGCACATACCACATGGCTCTGTCCTGAGGATGGTGAACCACACATGTGCACACACACACACATAAACACACACACATTGTCCTGAGGATGGTGAACTACACACATGCAGACACACAGACACACCCTCATTTAGTTGGCTTCTGTTTGACAGGTCTCACTCTAAGGGTTCCAGAAAGCCTCAAGACTTCATGTTGTTTATGGTCCAACATGCTGATGAGGCAGGAATGTCTGAAGGAGAAAAGTGGACGGGCAGTCAAGCAAGCCTGTCTGGCTTGGGTCAAGAAACCTCAGTCAGCACACATGACCTTTGTGGGAGCAGCCGGCAGTGTCTTGGCTTGGCCTCCACGAAGAAGACTGGCAGGCCGTTTTCTCACAGCCAACTCTAGACACAGTGACACTGTTAGCTGTAGTCACAAACGAAGGGTGACTCGGGGATGTGACAGATGAGATCTGTTAGACATCCTGGAGACTCCATTCCAGCTGCCCGTCCATGGGTAGCATATGCCTCGCAGGTGATCTGCCCATACTTCATGCCCAGATGGTCACAGCCCAGGGGCCACAGGCCAAATTTACTGCAAAAAGACATTTAGCCACATAGAAAGCCCTTGTCCACACAGAAATGCAGGAAACGGGGGTAGAGGCACAGGTCTTGAAGTGTTTCTGTCCTCTGCAGTTCAGGGACACTCTTAGTGAGGGAAAACAAGGGACCCACATGGCCAGAAAGGGATGCCCAGATCTGCCACCAGGCCTCAGGAAAGGCTCCTTGGATGAGGCAGTCTTGGAGGACTTCAGAAGACTAAGGGAAGCCAGATAGTGTCCCTGTAGTCAAAGGGATGGCCTGATAGGCTCTCACACAGACACACCTCAGCAAGAAGGCCTGGAGTTGGAAGAGACCTGGTCAGACCTGCAGGCCTTTGAGAATTGACAGGCCACCCGAACATTGCTGAGGAGAGGCCTAAGTCCAGGCTGCCTCACTGCAGACACATCCCTGCCGGGCTCCTCGGAGAGCCTGGGCAGGGCAGACATTGGCCTGTCTGAGCTGAGCTGAAGGCCTCAGGGCTGAGAACAGAGGGCTCCCAACCCAAGTCACCCCCAACTGCTGGTCACACTCACTTTCCTAATTCCAGCTGGGCCCCTGAAGATACTTGCTCACTGGGTTCTTTGCTGCTCCCGCAGCTCAGTGAGCAGAACTATGGCTGGTATCTCTGGGGCCTAGAGAGCTGCGGGATCGGTCTCGGCTGGATGCTGGTGGTTCTGGTGCCTCACATAGGTGAACATCTGGACTCTGGAGCCACCCGGGCCTCAGAGTGACCGGTGCAGACCAGCAGCAGTGATCGATGAAAAGGACTGGTCTTCCAGGGCCCCTCACATAAATGCCTCCTCCTGCAGCCCTAAGATGGCATCTCCACTCCACCTTTGGGAGCCCTGAGAGTAAAAATAAGTCCAGTGGTCTGTGGCTGGGCAGCAGGACCAGAAAGCAGCTGAGTCCTTGCTAGAGGCTGGTGGGTCTAAACTAGACCAGCCAGGACTTAGCAGATGGAGGAGACACTGGGGTCTCAGGGAGCCTGGTATGGCTTGAATTAGCCCTTGGTGCCCTTGGCATTTCCTCCAGCCCAGCCTGCCCCAATCCAGCAACCCTGGCTAGCTGTGCCCAGGCCAGTCCTGGGCTCCAGGTTCCACCAAGAAGCACCAGAAGCCCAAGAAGGTAGAAAAGCCGGACCTGCTCAGGATCAGAAGCAAGGCTTCTTCAGGTGTACCGGAACCTTGGAGCTGCCTGGCAGTCTTAGAGAACCCGAGAATGGAGATGGCATGAGAAGGCAGAGGCCTCTGCCAAGGGTTCCATAAGTCAGGCCTGGGTCAGCTTCGACAAGTAGTACCTCTGTGTCCAGAGGCCATCCTCAGCCCCCTTGGTGGGCCACTTGTTTTTGCAGACTGGCAGACATCTCTTGGGGGGGGCTGCTCTAGAACAACTGCTAAGACACCCCATTCCGAAGGACCAGAGTCCCGCAGCACCAGGCCCCGAGGCTCAGCAGGGTTAGAGCAGCTGCCTGCTCACCCCCTGGACATTGCTGTATTTCCTGGGAGCTGGCATCCCTGCTGTGTGGCCCTCGTTTCTCCTGTCACTAGAGAAACTTGCCTCTGCACTTTGGCCCTCCAGTCTGGGCCATGAGGGGACATCGCTCCATAGAGTAGCATTCTCCCCACAGCTCTGCGACGGCCACTGTTCCTGCTGGACACTTCCTGGCCCCCTTGCCCAGCCAGTCACTAAGCTCAGCAGATGCAAAGTAAGTCTTGCCAGGGCCCTGCTCCCTCACAGTGATCAGTCAAACCAGACACTGGGGCCTGCAGTCAGCGTAGTTCAAGGAGAGCGGGTGTGGATAGCTCCCATGGAGACCCCACACTTACACGGATTGTGGCCACCACGGGAGATTTGGGGCTGTGGTCCCCATAAGATATCCCTTCCTTGGACCTCCTGATCACCAGGTGGGTCGGGAGGCACAGGATGCAGGCCTGGCTAGTCAGGGCCAGGTACCCTGGGCCCCTAACTCCACCCCCTATTGGAATCCTCTGAGCTCCTCATTGCCTCGCAGCTGAGGTGTCTTCCACCTGACTCTACCACACCGTACCTGAGGCATCTTTCCATCCCACCCCCTCATTTCCCATGATGTCAGCAAGCACAGGAGTGAGGCGGGGTGTCCCTGAAGGCTCTTTACAAGCCACAAGTCAGGAAGTCGGGCTCCTGTTGGGGGGCATGGACCTGTCCAGCACCTCCTTCCTCATGTCTCTTCTGGGCTTTGGGTTGGCTCAAGCAAACAGTCCCTTCCTGGGATCTAGGATGGGACTTACCCCCGGGATGATGATTAGAGTCCATTGAGAGCCAGCAGGTCCAGGCCCAGTCTCCTGGTTGTCTGTGGCCAAGGACAAGTCATATGGTAGGCTGGGTACCTTCTCCCCAGAGTAGAGGACAGGGTGGTCTCTACACATAGGACTTCCTTCTGAATGGGTTACACAGCCTTGGCCAGTGAGGTACAGGTGGGCACAGCTGGAGGATCTCTGAGGAAGCCATTACAAGGGAACATCGTAACATTTCCTGTCCCCTCTGAACCTTTTCCCTCTGCCCAGTTTCTTCCTGCTTAGACAGAATGTGACTATGACAGCCGGGGGCTTTGACAACTGCTTTAAGCATGATAAAAACATGCTTCCAGACTGCAGGCGACAGAGGGCAGCTCCAAGTTTCTCACTGACAGGAGACCACACTACATTTTGGTCACCGGATTCCTGTGTGGGTTTCCAGCAGCTTGGACACAACCAATGGAATCTCTTGCTTCCTTGGGATTCCTGGACGGGCTACATCTCAGCCTGCTTGCAATTTGAATACCATGGGCCAATGTCCTGCCCCTAGGAG
Organism: Pachyuromys duprasi; assembly: GCA_028658305.1. NCBI lineage: Eukaryota > Metazoa > Chordata > Mammalia > Rodentia > Muridae > Pachyuromys > Pachyuromys duprasi. The sequence continues at coordinate 50,331,516 of CM053756.1, forward strand.
CCTGTCCCTGACAGAATACAGGGCCCAGGTTCTGGTCAGCCACCTGCCCTCCTGACTGGGGTCTCAGTGCAGTTGCTCTGTACCCACCGCCACCAAACTTTCCTCCGTGTCTCCCTGGTTGCCTTGCTTTCTTCCTAACCCTGAAACTGGGCTTTGTTCTCGCTCAGAAAACACAGGAAGGGCTGTCTACAAATGAGCCCAGGCAGATGGTGGAATGAATGGGCAGTTAGAGGTGACTAAGAAGAGAGGAACAGGCCCTGAGGACAGGAGGAAGATACCGGAGCTGGAGACTGAACTACAGGCCAGGCGCACAGCCCCTCGGGAGGGAAGATGGAACCTGTGCCCGTGTTAGAGGCACCCTGCTGGTAGTGGCCGTAGTTCTCACCTAGTCCAGACAGCCTTTCTGAGCCCTTCTGAGTACTGGTAAAGGCAGGACTCCCTCTTTCCCAGCAGTGTTCCTCGCTCTCTGCCTCACTTCATCTAGGGAGTGTCTTTAGACGCAGACACCCCTAACCACATTTAATATATGGCCTCTGACACAGCTCCCTGCTAGCTCTCCCTTCCTATATGATAATTAGCCTATATGATAATTAGGTGCTGTGTTTCCATTCATATGATAGGAGCATGCTGTATAATGCAAATCAAGCATCCCTCAAGTGCCTACTTCTGACTAATTATGTTTACCTGTTCTTGGTGCTGCCCACCCACTCCCCAAGGGGCATATAACCTCTGTTCTCTGTAATTAAAGTTGAATTAGCCATCAGCTGGTTCCTGGGGTGTGAGATCCCTGAATGGTGCTCACTGACCACTCCAGGCACGCTCGTGGCCCTACTGATTTTGTGAGCTTCCACGAGACAGTCCCCAGGCAGGCGGAGAACCAACACCAGAGAACACAGGGCGGAAGCTATGATGGGAAACCAGAAGCCAGGAGGAGCAGCAAGGACTTTTAGGTGTGTGTGTTTGGGGGGGAGGAGGGGCGGGGAAGCTCTGCTAGCCGGAGGACTCACCCAGGCACCCCTCCTGAGATTTCGAGAAGGACCTCCTTCAAGTTCCCCAGCCATCACACAGCATATAGACACTTCATGGGGGAAGGCCTTGAGGTCCCAGCATGCAACTCCTGCCAGATGAGACATGTATGGCATGTGAACCTGATTACTCACCTCAAGGCCTCAAGGCTGAGTACTGCTTCAACAAAACAATGGAGAACTTGGAGGAGCCTAGACATTTATTACTCATCCAGCCCTCAGCTAGCGCCAACTGGGGACAGGGACCACACCACCTTCAGGCAGTAACCTGTCTACAGATTCAGAATAGAGAAGAGCAGGGACCCGGCATTCTTGGTCCATTAGCCAATTTTCAATGCACACTCATCCATCACCGTCTTCGGAGAGGAAAATGGTTAGACAAGATCACAAAGAGTGCCTCAGACAGCGACACAAGATGTGTCCGGCAGCCTGAATCCTAGGCTGTCTGAACCAGTGCATGTATGGTGCCTGTGTGCACCCTGTGTATGGTGTGAGCCTGTACGGCTGTGCTGTGGTCGCACTTGTGTGGAGCTGTCCAACCCCTGACATGGGCTGAACTGCTACAGAGGACAGGTTACCCTGTCTGCCTGAAGGCCTGTGGCACCAAGGGCTTTGCTACTTGTGCCTCTCACACACCTCAACGTTGGGCATCAGGCTGAGAAAGGGGGTGGGGAGGTGAAGGTGAGGGAGTCCCTGGCAGAGGGGAGGGGGCTCAGCACTCAGGCTGGAAGGAGGCTCTCCCCACAGGCCTGTTTCCCCTGCCTGCAGTGGCCTTTTCTTCCAGACAGTCTGAACTATATGGACACGGGGGTCACTTGTACTCCAAAGGCAATGACAGACACTGCATGGCCTCAGGGTCTGTGGGATTAGGAAGAAACATTGGAACTCAGAGATATAACTGTCGATTAAAGAAAAAAAAAAAAAACACCTTACTAGAAATGGTTAACCCTTTCAGCATTGTAGCACACCGAATCCACACCACGATGGTCCTGAAACTGTTCTAGCCCGCATCATCTTTACAGATTTGGAAGAAAAATGCACTTGAACTGGAGCTCGAAAATAAGGTATTGTGGGGCTAGAGAGATGGCTCAGTGGTGAAGCACACTGGCTGTTCTGGCAGAGGACCTGGGTTCAGTTCCCAGCACCTACATGGTGGCTCACAACCGTTCGTATTTCTAGTTCCAGGGGGATCTGACAGCCTCTTCTGAACTCCACAAGAACCAAGCACACTTATGACGCACAGATACACATGCAGGCAAAACACCCCTCCACATAAAATAAAAATGAATGCTCAAAAATAAAATAAAGTAGGTGGTCTCGGGGCCAGGTCTCTGGCCAGTCACCAAAGAGTGACTTCAAAGAGAATGTGGAGGCCTGCCTGCTATCACAGCAGCCAGCTGGCTCCACGACATCCTGGTAGCACACGCTGATAGTGCTCCCTGGAAACAGGCCATGGGGGTGGCTGAAAACCAGAGGCTGCCCCCCACACGCCAACGCCCACAGCTGCCAGACCATGTTCAGGACCACATGTAGACAAGGCCTGGGCAGGAGCCAGCACCTCCCAGTGTCTCATGATGTTATCACTGTTCGAGGAACATTCCAGAAGAAACGCGCCTGGCCTGGTGTTTATTCAACACTTGGCTTCTAAGCAGCACAGAAGCCTATGGGGTGTCGGCCTGGGCTGCTGTGCTGTACAGCCTGGGAGCTGGGAATATGCCTGTGTCTCACACATCCCAGAACCCTCCATTCAGATCAAGCCTGCCGGAGTCTTGTTCTTCACTTAACACAACCAAATGTCCTGGGCTGCAGTGCTTGGCCTGAGGGCCCTTTTGGTTGTCTGCTGAGGGCGGCCAGTAGTTTACAATTCCAGCCTGCGCTGGGTGGAGTAGCTACTCTAGAGTACACCGTGGTTGGCAACCCGAGGATGCCAGTTCCAGCACGATGCCCACAGCCTGTTCCTCTCCTTCCCTGGCTGTGCAGCCAGCCCCTCTTGCTGGAAAAAAAAAAAAAAAAACCTCAATCCCCTTCAAAGGCAGCCTAGGGTGCCCATGGCCAGGCAGCAGGAAAAGGTGGGCTCCTGAGCAGAGGGAGACTGTGGGCAGTCTGAAAGGTGAGGCACTCCACACACCTATTTATTACATCATTCAACCACTGACAGGGCACAGAGAGAGCCCTCTACCCACTGTCCATGACTTCCAGACCATGGGGAGAGAAATTGCTGGTATAGAAGGGCACACCACATACGTGTATGTGTGACACGCACATAGCCGCACCTTCAGACTGCAGTGTCCCTCTCCAAGGCCCCTGGCTCCCCAGCAATACTGTCACCTCACCCAAGACCTCTCCTCCCAACCCAGTGGGGTTCCACAGACTGCCCATCCCAGAGAGAAAACTGCTAAAATTCCAGATGCCAAGACCAATTTCCCGTTCTGAGAAACTTCATACTCCCAGAAGAGTCAAGAGTGTGGGCAGATTTGCAAATGGAGTCACTGTAGATGTAGCGGGGTCAGGTGGGACAAACATATGAGCCCAACAGTTGGTAGCCTGAGGCAGGTTTGCCACAAATTTGAGGCCAACCTGGGCTACACAGTAAGACCCTGTTGCAACAACAAAAATATGCTCAGAGTAGGTGTCCCTAAATCTAGAGACTACTCTGAGTGCATGCACACACCAGCACACGCACTTGGTCTTCTCTCCCCTCCCTATCCCCAATCCTGAGACCCAGAGAGAGGAGCATTACGGAGCAGGTCCCTGGGCATTTGGCCTCCAGACTGTTTCATTATGTCACCCAGCAGGAAAAAGGCTCCCACCATCCCACTGTTTGGCCACTCACAGTGGTACCAAGTCTTGTGAAACTCCTAGTCATCCAAGTGCACAAACCTGTTAAGAGTAGAAGAAACCAGGGTGGGGTGCTCAGCAGTTTAGGGGGCCTTCCATGCATTCTGACTTACGGTATTTTCATCAAAGGCCAGCTATAACCTACCCCAGCAAGCAAGGGTAAGCTGTGTGGCCTGTCGAGGCTCAGGGGTCCTGCTTTAGCAGACTGGCAGCGAGGAACACCAGAGCAGAAATGTAAAAGAGATCAAGGAGGACACATGACTGTGGAACATGTCCCAGGCCACACCACAATATGGCTCATGTCTGGCTGGCTGCTGAGATGAGGTCCCTCAGTGTCCCAAACACCAGGACTCATGATGGCTTTCCTTCCAACCACCACACACGTTGAGTGAGTAAAGATGGGGCGGGCAGGCCCAGTCCTGCTTAGGACAGAAAAAACTCTGTGGTCAGGGTCAGGGCTTGAGGGGGACACCATTCAGCTGAGAGTCACTCACTTACTCTGGGGCCACCGACTGTTCTTCCTGTGCTGGGCATATTTTGTTGACAAAGTACCTGGGAATGGGTTTAGGAGGAAAGGCATATCCCTAGCGGCTTGGCCCAATGGTGATGAAATCACACCATGAGGCAACAGTCAGTTCATATGACTGAAAAGTCAGGATCCCAATGTCCCCTACAAGAGCACACCCCTAAAGATCTAGCCTGACTGGGTCTCTTCCTTGGTGTTAGCCCAGTGCAGAGCAGGGTATAGCCAGAGAAGCCAGGCCTTACCTAGGGATGGAGGAACCAAGGTACTGCTGTGCCCCACGGTCATTTCATTTGCTATTTAACCTTCAAGTCAGCATGGAAACCAGGGAACCATATGCTTTCACAGAAATGCATTGCCATGTAATTTATGTTTATTCTATAAAGATTAGAACATATACAAACTCAGCAAATTCCCTTCACCCACCGCTTTCTTGGGATCTGCTTCCTGTGTCCGTCCACATGCTTTGTCTGAAGGGAAACAGGGTACCCACAGCCTGTAGCCCTCTGCCTGCCCACAGTTCTAGCCTCTGGTCAGCTGAGCACCAGCGGTCATCTCTGACCACTATTTGCAGCAATTCTGAGGCAGTCCCAGTGCTGTGTGCTCGACTCCTCTGCTCAGTCCACTAAAGTGCCCTCTGCTGGGGGGGCCCTGACCTGCTGTAACTGACCTGAACATGAAGCAGGCCTTGTGGAATGCTCTCCCAAGAAGGGCTCTGAGGGGTGGCCTTGTGCTCCCCAGCAGAAGCGTCATGAAAGGGTGGTAGCCACGGCCAGAATAGAGGCCCTTGAAGCCACATCACAGAAAACTCATTACACAGAACACACAGACGGAAACCCCGTGAACCCTGCCACATTGGACAGTGCTCGCATCACAGGTGGGTTCAGGCGCACGGCTTCTCCCCGTGAGAACTACCCGCAGCAAGGCAGCCTAGTGCCATCCACAGATGGCTGGAATGGCCTCTAATACAGGGAACTTAAGTCTGTGTCAAGACCCGTTCACCCTTTTTTAAAATTAATTAATCAATTAGGCTTGTTGAGGTAATATTTCTGAGTAGTCCTGGCTGTCTTGGAACTCGCTTTGTAGACCAGGCTGACCTTGAGCTCAGAAATCTGCCTGCCTTTGTCAGAACCTATTTACTCTTGTCCACTTTCATCCACCAGAAGCCCAATGGTGTCCATAGCAGGACTGGGGGCCTCTCCTGTTCTGCCCAGCCAAAGGGCCAAGGCCCAGTATTGCCAGTCCCCATCTGGGGGCTGGGGAGCTATGAGCACCTGAGTCCCCTTGAAAAGGCTGAAGACAACCTTGGGGTGGTGTGTGTGTGTATGTGTGTGGGGGGGGTGTTAGCAGTCACAGCAGCAGCTCCCAGGTATGAAGCAGAACAGGGGTCAGCCTGAGTTATGAGACCTGTGGGTGCTGCCCTTACCTTTCACATCCTGAAAACCCACTAATGCCTAACATAGGGCCATCTTGCCACCCATCTAACAGACTGCTAGGCTGGGCCTGTTCTGCCTCCAGGAAGGACCATCTGCTTCCCTGTTCATAGCAGTAAAAGCCAGTTAGGGGCTTGGGCTGAGAGAGGTCAAAGCCGCAAGAAGGTGTGACCTGGCCAAAGGGAAATGGTGTGAGAGGCAAGGTGGCCATCTGGGGTGCACTGCTGTGACCAGGATCCCAGGCAGAGCTGGGAAGGCGTGTTGAGGTCTCAGGGATAGAGCTACCTGACAGGCCTCCAGTTCACACTAGTGAAGACCCTGCAGATCCCCACACAAGCAGCCATCCCAACTCAGCCCTGGGGACCCTGGGATTGCTCAGCGGGGAACCGGGACAGTTTCCGCAGGTCAGTTCAGCCTCAGAAATGCAGGAGTGGCTGGCTCTACATGGGAAGTGAAGCCACAGATGGTCTCCAGGCCATGGAAGCCACAGGCCATGAATCACTTTATTTGTCCTCACCAACGGCTCTTCCTTCCCTAGGTCTCAAGACTATGCCGTGCAGGTCCAGGACAGGATTCAAGAGCTCTGGCACCTCCACCCACATGAGTCCCTGGGCTCTCCTGGCATACACCGTCCTGGTCAGAGCTGTTCACCACCTTCCAGCTGCATCTGGTGAGCTAGCTGCTGCCCGATGGCCAGCAGGGGACTGGCTCTGTAGGCTGGGCTGGCCAGCAGTGCCCGAAACCGAGTCCTTTCTTCGTCACTGAAAGAATGGAAAGCAGAGGTCAACATGGGGAGAACAGGAACCCAGACACCTAAAACTGGAGCAGACAGCAGAGTAACCACGAGGTACAGTGCCAAGGCATCAGGACTTCCAGCAGGAGGCAAGGGCACACAGGCTGCTGAGCACACACCAACCACAGGTGGGGTCTCCCTACCAGTAGGTCTAAGAGGAATTTGCTAGGGGCTGCTGCCAAGGCAGAAGCTTACAACAGGGAGCAGTGGCAGTTCACATGCCCCCAAGACAGCCTTACATAAGAGGTGCCTTCTTCCCAAATGAGCCCAAAATAGATGTGCACTGGAGAGCTTTGAGCAATGGGGCAGCTCACAGCTAGGACACAGGCAGCTCCGGGGGCCTAAGTTCCTCAGTGACCCTGACCTCTCAGATGCGCCAAGAGCCTTGGCTGTCAGTTCCTCTCATCCCTTGCTCTAGCCCAGCATGCCCACCTTTAGCAACGCCTGGAGACTCAAGCCTGTGCTGCTGCCACATGCAATGTCAGTCAAAAGAGAAGGCAAATGGCCCATGGGCTCATTCGTATGTTTGCACTTTTGGTCCTCAGTCAGTGGAACTATTTGGGAAAGATTAGGAGGTGTGGCCTTGCTGGAGATGTGTCACTGGGGGCGGGGGAGGGGAGTGGACTTTGAGGTTTCAAAAACGCACACCTGGCCCATTCTCTCTTCTTCTCTACCTGCTGCCTGCAGATCAAGATGTAAAGCTCTTAGCTAATGCCCAGCACCGTGCCTCCCTGCTTCTCACCCTGACAATAATGAACTAATCCTCTGGAAATCTGTAAGGCAGCCCTAATTAAATGCATCCTTTTATAAGAGTAGTCGTGGTTATGGTGTGTCTCCACATCAACAGAAAAGTGATTAGGACGGACGGGGAGGATGCTGCAGGTGCAGCAGCAGAAGCAGCTGTGGGGACGAGGCACATCCCGGCAGGTGGAGCTCCTATTCATTCCTGCCACAGTGCGGAGGGGGCTGCCCTTGTCCAGGCTGGGCTATAGCGGAAGCTCTGGTGACTGCCAGAGAACAGACAGGTCAGGAGGATGCTGACCCAGCAGGAGCTGTCTATACTGGTTGTCTTCAGACAAAGTTGCAGAAAAAGAAGTATGTTCACAGGAGAGGGGAAACAATTAAGAAACACACAAGCCTGAAAGGAATCAAGTGAAGATGGATTAAGAGGTGTGGAAGAGAGATGAAGAGGCCTTGAAAGGGAACAATGATGTTCTGAGGCCGAGAACTGGGAGCCAGTCTGTAGGACAGGAATGAGGCTAGCTGAGCCTATTGCCTGGGCTGAAGTGTTAGCTACTCAGAAGAATGACACAAGACAACAGCAACTTCAGGGCCTGGCTTTGTCAAAGAGAGTTCAACACTAGACTGGGTAACTTAGTAAGAACCTATCGTAAAATAAAATTAAGAACAAAAACAAACAAACACAAGAGCCAGGCAGCGGTGGCACACAACCACACACCTATGATCCAATACTCAAGAGGCAGAGGCAGGTGGATCTCTGTGAGTTTGGGGCCAGCCTGGTCTACAGAGCTAGTTTGAGGACAGCCAGGGCTACACACACACACACACACACACACCACACACACACACACACACACACACACACAAAACCAAACACACAGGAGACAGGGTGTATCTCAGCGGTAGTTCTCCAAATGTTGGAGGCTCTGGGTACAATTCCCAGTACTTAGAAGAGAGCTGAGGCTGTAAAACTCAATACAAATTTCTAAAACCAGAAGTAATCATTAAAAAGACCTTACCCAACCCACGCATTGAAAGGACATGAAGGGCTTCAGGAAAAACTGACACAGAATACTCAATACTAATAAATAACAGGTTCTACATAGACAAAGAAAAACACCCTGCACAGGTATGAGATCCAGGCTGCCTCAGGTTCCCCTGAAGCCAGCACACCACTGGAGCCAAGCCTTCAGAGGCTAAAATGCAGAGGCAAGGATCTCCTGCTCCAAGCTCACATCTGAGAACAATGTCAGTCAGCCAGCAGGACAATACTGCTAACAGAATGAGGTGTGGGGCTCTGCCTGTATGAGCCAAACACATGCCTCAACCACCATCCCAGAGGCTCGTGGGAGGGTAAGTCCTACACTAGATGCCACCACCTCTCCAGACAGGCGCCCAAGACCTAACTACAGGACAGCAAAGTAAGGTCTCAAAAATGTCTCCCACCCAGAGTCAAAAGCCAAACCCGGGGGACTGAAGAGATGGCTCAGAGGTTAAGAGCACTGGCTACTCTTCCAGAGGTCCTGAGTTCAATTCCCAGCAACCAAATGGTGGCTCACAACCATCTACAATAAGATCTGGTACCCTCTTCTGGCCTACAGACAGAGCACAGTATATATAATAAATCTTAAAAAAAAAAAAAGGTCAAACCTGGTCAGAGAAGAGGGTAGGAGCTAGAGCAGGAAGAGGGCGGGGCTGGGGCTGCAGATCAGGAGAGGAGGAAGAAGGCCCTGCTGGGCGTGGTTGTACTCACAGGAGCTGCTGTCTCTGTGCTGTGCTCATCCGGCTAAGCTCCACTGGCCTGGGCTTGCTGGTCAGCCTGCTGTGGACACAGAGAGTCTGAGTCAGTCTGACACCACATTTCCCCAGAAAATTTGTCTCTGTGGCACCCACAGAGGAGCTCCAGAGTTCCACATTGCACACGGGCTGTGGAGACTGGCTCTAGATGAGCTGTGTCACCTGGCTGCCATATCTGAAGTTGACGACCACAGCATCCAGGGTCTCATCTCACTCCCTAAGGTTCTAGTGTCATACAGAAGGGACTATCACCCCAGAAAACACATCACATTTGTACCCCGAGTCTGCCACCTCCCCAACCTGAGTGGAGGACAAGCCATCTAAGCGGCAGCCTGCCCTGGACCCTTCACTTCACAGCCAGGGCAGAACCGAACTCTAAGAATAAGATGACATGACATGGCATCTGACATCTGTCCTCTCACTTTTGATGAGAAGAGGGCTATGCTACTAGAGGCATGTGGCAACTGCCATTCTAATGTGACCTTAGGAGCCAAGCACAAACCCCACATTTACCCTACAGATGAACAAGTGCACCGAGAAGCCTTCTGGGACAAGAGGGTCCTGCCTGCTGACCCACCGCCAGACTATGATAGCATGAGAAGACTCTCAGGGCCTTCCAAGCCACTGCGCTGGGTCTAACTTAGGGGGTTAGTTTGAGAGCCTGGGGCTCAGTGCCAGGCAGCACATCTCCTCAATTCTACTAGTTCCAGGTCATGCCGGGAGCATGCCCAGGAACATGATTCAATATTTAAAAGAGAAGCAGCCCCACCCAGCAGCAAGGGACCTGGGCAGAAAGGAAAAACCCAGAGCCCAGCATCTGACAAGATGATTTCAGAGATGCCATGCTAAAAGAGTGAAGCCCAGAAAGGGAGGCAGCCAGAGGAAGGGCAGAAAACACCATGCCCTGGGCCAGTACCTAATTTAGACTCCTGAGCAGGAGGACTCATCTACTCATGTTCCTTTTCAAATATGAATGAACCGACACTTTTATGTCTTCTCATCTCTTTCTCACACCCAGGCCTCTGGTCCCCCTGGGGAAGGACTGTCAGGCTGCATGCAACCCTTTCCCTGCCCCAGTCTGTTAGGATGGAAACCTCATGCCTGTTTGCTCAGCCCTTCCAGAGACCTCAGAATCCCACGGTATGAGAAGCAGCACCTAAGCAGTGGTGGAGCGTGCAGAGGGACACTGTCTCAGGTGGCCCAGCTGGTTACCTCTTAGCCCCACGGGCTATGTGAGAGGGCAAGTCTCCCTCAATGCACTCCAGAGTTGCTCTGAGTATGGAGGGAGCAGCCCAGGTTTTACAGGACTCTGTCATGGGCACAGAGAGATCCTGAACTCAGGCACTGGAAGCAAGACCACAGCCTGACCCTGTGAAGTACCTCCACAGGCGGACGGTGGACTTCCTAGAGCGCAGCCCCATATGGTGTGCCATAACGGAAAAATTTAAAAACAGTCGATTTCTAAACATACAACAGCCAAAAATAAATTCAGAACCAAATGCAGAATGAATCCAGGGTGTTTTCGGCAGAACTTGCCTGAGTTGCATCATGCACCTTTACTGCAGCCTTGGTCCTGAATGTACAACACAGCATGCACTGCCAACCAGCACTGCCTGACTCCGCGGCTCAGACACGAGGCTGGTAAATGCCGGGAGCGGCAGTGTTCTTCCTGAACCAAGCTTCTGGCTCTCAGAGAAGCACAGTAATATAACTGTGGAAATAAACACTTGGAAGGTGTTTAGATCGTTCTTCACGCCAGTATCAAATCTGGGTATCTTTGCACTGTATTTTTAGAATGCTTGATACGCATTTTTTGTTCTTTATTCTATTTACTATGTGAGATATCATTCTTAGCATTTATGATTATAAAATAAAAATGCTGATCAACTCTGAAAAATACTAAAGATATACTACATCCTTAGTTAGCAAATGTACAGCCAGGATTTATTATTTTAAAAAAAGATTTGTTTTTATTTTTACTTATGTGGGTATGTATGTGTCTGTGAGTGAATGCCATGAGCACAGGTGCCCCCAGAGGCCAGAAGAGGGCATCAGATCCCCTGAGCCACTCAGTGTGGGCTAGGAACTGAACCACAGACTTCTGCAAAAGCAATCACCGCTCTTAATCACTGAGCCACCTCTTCAGCCCAAGATTTAATTCTTTATGTTAAGCATATTTATCACATTAGTATGCAAAGACGCTTTCATCTTTAATAAAGGTAAAATTATATGTATTCCACAAGATTGTTTTTAAAATAAATGTCTTATTTATGATTTATTCTGTCAGTATTTGATTTGTACAGCTACCTTATAAACCTATGTACTTGGGGCCATATAAAACCTTTAGGAGGCAGGCATAATGGCGCACACCTTTAATCCCAGCACTTGCAGGGGCAGGCAGACCTCTGTGAGTTCCAGGCTAGCCAAGTCTACACAGTGAGTTCCAAGGCCATCAGAGCTATATAGTAAGACCCTGTCTCAAAAAACCCAAACGAAAAGCAAAAAAAAAAACAAAACAAAAAAAGCCTTCTCAGGTGCAAAGGAGCAAAGAGCAGAAAAAGCATATCCTAGAGAATTTCTTTTTTGTTTTGTTTTTTTAAGACAGGGATTCTGTGTAACCCTGGCTGTCCTAAAACTTGCTCTGTGGACAGGTTGGCTTAGACTCATAGATCTACCTATTTCTGCCTCCGGACTGCTGGAAATAAAGACATGTGCCACCATGCCTGACCTGTTCTAGAAAATTTCAACTCTCATGAAGTAGCTTGGCTAGTGACAGACAGCATGGTCTACATTCTACCTCAGGAATCCTGAGGATCACCCAGCCCAGCTCCAGTGAGAGAGCAGGTACTACAGTGGGTACCAGGAGAATAATGTAAAGCCTCTTAGGCCATTCTGCCATGCAACAATACTAGGCCGCACCAAGTAATATGGAAAAGGGTCACAGGACTGTCCTATATCATGTCCTTTTGAGCCTAGGACATGATGGGAGGATGTGACTGTGGTGGGCAGAAACTAGCTGGCCCCCAGTGTGGCCATTTAGATAGAGCACTGCCCCGGACAAGGACAATTTAACATAGAAAAGATATACTTGTGGCCCGAACCCCCAAGGGGCTGTGAGGGTGCAGGAATGGAGAGAAGCAGCCAAAGGCAGAGTCACTGGCAGATGAACACCCCCAGCTGAGTCCTCAGTGCACAGCATCAGTCCTCGGTGCCAGATGAGTCTCCCATCCTGACTCCAGCTCTGGGACTCCCCATGCTATGCCCTGTTTCTTCCCTTTACTGTACAAACCATGACCATGATATAACAGCTGTCTCTGAGACCACTGCATCCTTCCAGAATCACCCAGGTTGAGTCAGAAGTCTCTGGTGCATGCACACAGCTGTCAGCATGAGGGTGGTCTTGCAATGGCTCTTCTAACTCCAAGCACATATGCTGGGTAGGCACGTGGACTGGAGCATCTGCTCTACTAGAAGGAAGACTGCAGTGACCAGCGCTGCCTCAGATCCTGCTATCTGGCATCATTCTTCAAGGCAAGGAACCAGGTCTCTTGTAGAAACACCTGGTAGAGGACCAAGGTGAGCTCCCAGCATCTGCTGACTCAGAAACTGAGGAAGTGCTCAGACACACCCACCCCACAGACAGATGAGGGCTGTCTGGGAGCTTCTGAAAGAAATGCCGGCGGCCACTGCTGAAACAATTTCAGCAGTAAACGAAGTAGCATTGGATGATAGCCCAACACATAAAGTTGACACTCAGGATTCTAGGAGAACCCACACCACTGATGGGTAAAGAACTCGAGAAGACAGGCAAAGCTCCCTCTTCAGCAGAATGCAAGATTCTGCAGATCCTGACTCTGAGGAGAGGGAGCATATAGCTCCCCACCCTGGACCTGCCATGACCACTTCCTTCCCAAAGGCACAGAGTAGAAGAGGACAAAGCTCTGCACAATGAGAATCCTGGGAAACACACTTCCCTCCAGGTGGCCCAGTGTTGAGTTGGGCTGGCAGTGTGTTGCTGGATAATGTCATAAAGATAGCCCAGCCTGCATGAGCTTCTTCCTGGCAACTTAGGTTTTCTCTAACCTCAGGAAAACATGGGGTACACTTCAATCGAAGGATGGTTAAAAAAATAAAAAAGAATGCCTGACTTGATGGGCACTGGTAGTTCACACCTTTAATCACAGCACTTAAAAGGCAGAGGCAGGTGGATCTCTTAGTTGGAGGCCAGTCTGATCTAAAAAGCAAATCCAAGACAACCATAGAGAGACCCTGTCTCAAAAACTAGCCTCCACTGCCCTCCAAAAATGCCTCGGTCTGAAAAGCTCACAGTCAGGATGAGCCTGAGGAAATGGAAGGAACACACATCAGGTTTCCTCCTGTTAATTACAATTTCATTTGTGGGTGTTTGTTCAAGTGGGTGTGTTTATATAGGTATGTACATGTGTGCGAGTATGTTCATGTACCTATGAAGGCCAGAAGTCAACCTCAGGTGTCTTCCTCAATCACTCTATTTATTTAACTCGGAGTTCATCAATTTGGCTAGGTTTGGCTGGCCAATGAGCTCCAGAAATTTTGCTGTCTCCACCCACAAGGCACTGGGGTCATAGATGACAAGTCCATATTTTTATATGGGTGCTGGAATCCAAACTCAGGTCAGATAAACTGCACCGCAGGCACCTTACAGACTACTGCTTTCCGCTTATTATTATATGTGGTTCAATCCTGGTTCACTGTGACAAACTTCTGGCATGTGCCCCATGTTTTCCAATGTTAACTGGTAACTATCTTTGCCATTTTTCTGTATATCTAAACTACCTGTTTTTTTTCTTGTTATTTTAAGACAGGGTCTCATGATATATACCAGTCTGGCCTCAAGTTCACAGCAATCTTCCTGTTTCAACCACTCGAGTGCTGGGACTCAGGCTGTTCTGGAACAAAGCAGTCAACCGGCTGCCGCAGGGTGAGCACTCAGGGCTGGGGCAAGATGGGAACCTTCTCCCACCACAGCTGAAGCAACCCTGGGGAGGCACACAGCCCCAGCGCATTCCTCTCTGGGCTGGTAGAGCAGGCTGTTTCTGCAGCCCTCCCCCTTCTGGGAGCCCCAAGCACATTTTTCAGATGAGAAACTATAAAGAGGGAAGGGACCCTTGACCAGGGTCACATTTTTTGCTTAAGAACCAGGAATGGAATCTGCATGGCTGGCTCTGTTCAGCTGTTGAGTCTCTACCCTGTGTCAGCGCTGTGTCTGGCCTGAGCAGAATGGGTGTTCCATCTTGGGAACCCAGCCCTTGGCCATCTGGCTCTACAGCATGTCACCAACTTGCCACATGACAAGGGTGAGGGCTCACAGACCAGTGCACATAACCTTTGCTTTATCCTCGGATGAAAATTCAGCAGGAGAAAAGATAATTTTTTTATCTAGGCAGAATAAGAAGTAACAGGCCTTGTGTGGTGGCTCACACCTGTAATCCCAACACTTGGAAGGCTTAGTGCAGGAGGACTACATTAAGTTCAAGGTGAGTCCGAATTACACACGAACAGAACAGCCAGGATAGTGAGACCTTGTCTCAGCCCTCACCACCACCACCCTCCAAAGAACAAAAACAAAAAACCCCACCAACAGTAATGACAATTAAGACCAAAAGCCAGCAACTCTTGAGAGCAGAGAGCCCTGAAGCTCCCCCATCTGCCCAAAAGCACAGCTCTGCAGCTCTGGAAGCCCCCTGTCCTGTGTCTACTCCTCATCCTTTCACTGCACAAGGAGGATAGGTAAATTCAGGGCTGTATGGGTTCCATGCCACTCACTGAGGTCTCCACGCAGAATGCCAGTACAGAGGCTCATCCTTGTGTGGACCGGGGAAGGGAGGCACGCAGGCTGGGGTCAGGTAAAGGTTCACTGAGAGGGATGGCAGGCCCTGTGCCTGACCACGTGCCCAGGATGGAAACTGAGGACAAAGGAAAGAAGGCGCGAGGGAGCACACACTGGCGGGCTAGCCAGGCTCCCACCAGGGCTAAGTCCAGGTCCTTCTTTCACAATAGAGTCACTACTACACTCAAGGACTCAAGTCAAGGGTGAGGCACTCTGAGCCACACGTGGCTTGAGTGTTGACTCACCTGGCAGAGACAGGAGCCCTCATAGAGGCTATCAATTCCTCTCCTCCCCTCTGTGGGGATCCAAAGCTGCTGACCACAGCTCTGTAAGAAATGGCCAGTGCCAGACACTCACCGTTTGGTTTGCCGCTGCTGGCGGCTGGCCTCCAGTTCCTGTAGCTCAGGTAGGGCATCCCTCAAGGGGTGTAGGTCGCCTACCACCACCATGGCCTTACGCTTTCGTTCCTCCCTGAGCTTCTGCTCCGCCAGCTTTATGGCTTCAATTTCTGAGGGGAAACACAGGAGTATATGCCAATTAAGCCCCATTCCCCAGCCCCCTCAGAGGCTGCCAATGCCAAGGCACCCACTAAGCTATGTGCACCCTGGGGCCTGTTTGCTCTCAAAGAGCAGAAGTGTCTTTGTTTCCCCCGCTGTCACCAGCTCTGCGCCCCTAAAGAATTGGGGGGAGGGCCAGCTCTGAGTTATTTTTTTCTCCTTAATCACAGAGGCACACTTTAATTACAGGGCTGACTATGTCAGCTTGGAGCTGCAGAACAAAGGACTGCCTCCTCTGTAAGGGATGCAGTGCAGGGCCTGGGCACACGGACACAGGGGGGATGCAGTGCACACGGCCCTGGCACACAAACACAGGGCAGCCCTGTGGCATAGGGAGAGTGGGCAGATGCAGGCCCTGGCTCCATTTCCCAAGGACTCTTACTAAGAGGCCACAATGTCCTTTACCCTGGGCTATCTAGAACCATGGGGAACCTCCCTGAGACCACAGGAGGGAGAGAGTGGTCTCATGAGGAGGAACTGACAGGCGTAGGGAAGCACAGGGAGCAGGTGGGTGGCCGGGCTGCATGCACAGCACTAATGTACGAGAAAGTTCATAGCGGAGCATAGCCTTGATTTCTTCAAAGGATGAATTTAATTCCAAGTTGTTAATGGAACAAGTACTTAAAGTTATTTGCCTGCACATGGCTGTGGGGTGTATGCAGTTCTGGGTGTAAGCCCCACTCTCTATGGGCCACACAGCAACACAAGACCTTTATGCAGATACTTCAATCATGCGGTGACCCTAGCAGAAGAAGTGAGGCAACCAGCAGCTTCCCCCTCAGCAAGGCCAACCTGAGCATCCCAGCCAGGAAGGGCCAATATGTCAGGGTCTATCACTTCACCCTGAGACAAAAACAGCCCCCCAAGCCCTCTGCCCAGGGTACCCTAAGAAATTTTGTGGATTTATAAAGGGACAATTTGTTTTGTTTTTTGTTTTGTTTTGCTTTTCAGTCTAGGTGGAACAGAGCAAACAATTCACTTAGCACCTCATCAAAACTAGCAGCTCTTCCCTGAGCCAAATCATGGGGGTTGGATTTCCCTGGCAGAAAGAAAGGCGAGGGGCCACTCCCTCACACACACAGACCAAGCAAAAAGAGATAGAGGCTGAGGAAGACATGCAGCCCAAACACACAGAAGCAAATCCAAGCCAGAGATGAACAATCAGGGCGGTCCAGGGTTTGCAAGGACAGTTTGGTGTCTGAAGTTGCTGTAGCCCACCATGACCCAGGGCAATGCTGGCTAAAAGGGGGAAAAACCTGGTCACTAGGTGTGCTAGAAGAACTGTGGTAGAACACACTGTCTACTCATGATAAAAGTTATGATGAAACCGTGAACAGACCCAAGACGGTAAATATCTCATGCCTACTGAGCTCAACAAGACAGGGCCAACCACATCCTGGCACTCCCATCTGGCAGTTCACGGCCACCAGTGAGGCAGAGACGGGGCAGGAGACGGCAGGGAGCATGAGGGTTATACATGTGTCCAGCCTCAATACCTAACCCATAATGCAACAGGACTTTTAACCAAGTTGGGAAAGTAAATTCTATTCTTAAACAGACAAAAACAAAACTCTCATATATTAGAGACAGGGGGATAAGAAGATCAAGGTCATCCAAGACAGTTTAGGATACTCAAGACCCTGTCTCAAAAAAAAAAAAAAAAAAAAAACCAAAACCAAAACCAAAAACCCTCAATGTGAACAAAACATTATTTAAACAGAATTAACAAGAGCAGGTCTACCCTCAAAATACACAAGAATGACACCCAGAGAAGACAGTACCAGACAAAGAGAGGTGGCCACACATGGGGCTGCCCCTCCCTCCCTGCACCCCAGGGAATTATTTGAGCTGGACACTCTCAATAAGTAGAGAACCACCAAAAGCAACACACAGTAGCGCCGTGCAGCATCACTGGGATCCAGGAAAGGAAATCACAGCCATGAAACAGAGCTTCTGAGCTGCCTCGGACCAGACGGGCACATCAGGTGTCACAACAGCACTTGACAGCTAGCTGTGCGTGCTGTGAAGCGCAGTCCTAGGACACCTGAAGCCACCATGCTCAGAACATGACGCTCCAGGGAGGGAGAGCACTTCCTGAGGGATCTGGCACTGGGGAGGTAAAGTCTACAAGCACAGTGGAACAAATGGAGAGAGGGACAGGACAAAGGTAAAGCTTGGGACAGTTCCTCACAGTGACAGCAGTGAGAATGTGTCAGGGCTCAGCAGGCTCCACAGCCACAGAAGAGATGTACTGCTGAAGGTCCTGAGAATCCAGGATAGACAGCCACCAGACCTAAGACACGACCTGCACATGATCACAACACATAGGTTGTTACTAAAACACTTTGTACTTTAAAAATATTTAGAAGTAAATTTGTCCAAAACACCACACACACACACACACACACACACACAGGGTGGGGGTCACCTACAGCACAGACAATGTTAGTTAAGGAAACTTATGCTGAGGCATACCATGTTCCTTGACTTGATTCAGTGTTGGTGGCAAACCCTCCTGAAGACTCAGTGCAGCCCCCAATCATAATCCCTCTCAGTTTTTGTTATTCTCTTAGGGAAAATGACAAATAGCAAAGTAAATGAAAATAAATAAATAAACAAATAAATAAATAATTGGGTAAGTGGAAATGCTGACAAATACTAATAGCCAGAGCAACCTAAGACAAGGACGCAGAGGAGGCCTTGCGTGCCGGTTCCACCCGCTGAAGCTACAGTAACCATGGACCACAGCATGAGCGCAGAATGGAGGAAAGCCATGTGACTTTCAAAGGGACAATCCAAAGAGGAGAGCAATATGCGCCAGGCTGGCAGGACCACCTGCCAACTCACAGCAGACTGTGCGAGTTCAGAATGGACCACAGCTTAAAGGCATGCAAGGCTATGACACTTTCAGAAGGAAACATAGGAAAATATCTTCATGACTTGGGATTAGGTGTTGTTTTCGAGAGAGTCTCTTATATAGCGCTGGTTGTCCTAGAAGTTCTTGGACTCACAAGAGATCAACCCAGGCAGCACTTTCTTAAACAAGGCACGCTATGGCCACATGGAAAATGAAATATGGGTTACATTTTTTAAAAATTACACTCCTGTAGTTAAAAAAAAGTTAAGAAAATGAACAGGCAGGAAAGTCTGTAAGAAATACAGTGCGTTCACAGGGCCAGGGCCAGGGCCAGCGGGTCCCAGGCACACAGAGACCTCAAGCTCAGTAATAAACACAGAGCACCTCAAGAAAAATGAACCTCAGTGAAGAGGAAATGTAAATGGGATGCAAACACACGACAATTCTCTTTCACAGAACAAAGACCAGCAGTCCACGAGACATCAGCCCATGTCACCAGATGCTGGACTAAAGATATGACACCACCGGGCGGCATGGCTGTGGGGCCGCCACAACTCTCATGCTGCTGGGGGAGCACATGAATAACTGCTTCAGAAGAATGTCTGCAGTGTTCATAAAACTAAACACATCTGCCCTCTGACCCAAGACTCCATTCCCAAGTATTTACAGAAGAGGAATAAAAACATGTCCACAGAAAAACTAGGACAAATGTGCATACCACCTCATTCAGCACAGACGAGATGGAAGAGCAGATATCCATCAACAGAAGGGCAGCACGGATGACCATGAGCAGTGTGCTGCCTGTCAGCCCCAGGACTGGCCACTGCTCCGTGCGGGGCAGCCTGGCAGGAAGGCAGAGCGCTGCCAGTGTTGAGCGCATTCCTGGACACTGCGAACCCAACCACAAGCACACTGGACATGGCACCTCATGCTGGGTGGTCAGGGAGCGCACACAGCTGTTACTGCTGATGCCATGCAAACACGCTCTTCAGAGAGAACAGAGAGGGGTTCAGAGACAAGCTAAACGCTAGCCAGCCATAGGTTCAACCCCGGAAGACTATGGAGACAGGGACAAAGGGAGGGAAGAAACAACATGTAGCCTTTTGCTGATAGAGTCTGAGATCTGATGAAATTGAACTATTTTAGAAGAAACCACGAGCAATAAAAACTGACTCAAACCAATCAACCACCAGGAACAAAAACTTCCACATCAAAGAAGCACACTGCAGACGTGACCAGGTCCTACACCGAGCCCTCCGCATCGCCTGCTCGAGAGAGAGCACACCACACAGAGTTTTGCTAGGAATTGTGAGGAAGTGAAGAGGGCAGCCTATTTCTTTAAAAACCATCCAAAAAGTAACAAAATGTAAAACTAGTAATCATAGACAAAACTGATGAATTTCTATAAATACTTCTTCCAAAACACGGCCTTTTATGTAAAGTTTTCAAGAAAAAAATTTCAAGAAAAATTCTTATTTTCAAGAAAAAATAAACCATACTTAAACATATAAGATGAAATGTTCTAAATTAACTCTCAAAGTTGGCAGAATCACACAAAAAAGATAACAGCTAAGAAAAAAAACTACAAAGCAATCTTTGTAATTTTCAAGTAAACACAAGAAAATGCTTAGGAAAAGTCGCAGATAATCAGCATTATGGAAAGTGACTACCTACTACAGGAAGGGGGTGAGGGAAGAGCCGCTCCATCTGCTCCAGATGTCTGATGGAGAGCGGGACCGAATGCAGCCTCAGACACGCTAGCCTAGCTGCCTTACTCCTGCAGTCACACAGCTGCACGACAGAGGCACAAAGATCAGGAACTGGGGTCAAGCCTGGCTGCCCACAGAGATAAGCTAGCCTGGGCCATCTGAACTCTGCTATAAAACACCCAACCTCAGGCAGACCTGGAAAGAGCTGCAGACAGGCCTCCCCTATGTGCAAGGGCTCTGACCCCACAAACGTGCACGTTACATTAGCTCTGTAGTTAGAGCTTTCATCACGGAGCCCCAAATAGACCACTTTTACCCGAAGGGACAGGGAACAACTTTCAAGATGATTTCCAGAGAAGGAAGCTAGGAGGTTGCAGGAGGCTCACCCATGGGTCTATACCACCTCATGCTGCCCTGTTGCTGACTCCCTCTATGTGGCCCAAGTGAAGCGAGCCACTGAGTGCTGCCGCTAATGCTTGCTAGTGAGCTCCCCCTGGATCCCACCAGGGTCTGTGAGGACAGGAACATGACATATAGCTAGCCATGTGGCACAGGTGTCTGAGCAAGAACCAGGCAGGTGTGGCTAACTCACAAGATAGATATGAACTTACTCTGTAGCCATCGCTCACGGCGAAGCCTCAGCTTTTCCTTCTTAGGCAAAATGGCCTTTGGCTCTGTACCTGAGGAGAGAGAACACATGAGTGAGCAGTGAGGTCAGACAGTATCTGTTCATCTCTCTCCATCCCTGCAGAGGCTATGGTCAATGAAAAGGCAGACCGTGCACCCAGGTCCTAAACCCTTGGCCTCAAGGCTCCACGCAGCAGTGCAACCCTATTCGGTACAACACCGTAAGGCTTTCTAAGCCCAGCTGGGCCCCAGTGTATTTGGGAAAGGTGAAGATGCCACAGCACCAACACCAGGTCCTGGACATGACAAACCTCCCCCTTGCTTGCCAGCATTAGGACACAAAGCATGAAAACAAGGAAGCCATGACTCCTCCGGTCCCCAAGATAACTCCATCACCGGAAAACAAGCCTCTCATCTCTGGCTCTCCGTCTTTATTGGCGGTAGCTTCACTTACCTGGTTTTGTGTTCTCCTCCCTGTGCTCCTGGCCTTAAATGACCCGCTATGGTGTGCTGGCACATCCCTACTGTAACGGCTGAACTGTGTTCCAAATCCATGTGCTGCAGTGCTATCTCTTGGTTTTTTAGAATGGAATGGCAGGCAGCCAGGCATGGAAGCTCATGCCTATTATAATTCTAGCACTCAGAAGGCTACGGGAGGGGAAATGCTGAGTTGCCTTAAGTTTGAGGCCAGCTTGGGCTACACAGTGAGTTTCAACTACAAAGTAAGACCTTGTCTCAAAACATTTTGTTTTTCAAAAAGGAAAAGTAGTAAGACTGTCTTTGGAGACAGGGTGCGATGGTGAGTTTCGGTTGTCAACTTGACACAATAGGAAGGGAGTCATAATGAAAAACTGTCTAGATTATGTTGGCCTATGAGGGATTTCCTTAATTGGGTTAAGGTGGGAAGATCCACTGTGGATATTCGCGGCACCATTACTGGGGCTAAGCTCTGGACTCAATAAAAAGCAGAGGCTGAGCTCAGCACTAGCATGCTTGCCTTACTTCATCGCTCTCTGCTCCTGACTGTGGATATAACGTGACCAGCTGCTTTACGTTCCTGTTGCTCTTATGTCCCCAAACTGATGGGACTACATAACCTGGAATTGTGAGCCAAATAAACCCCTTCTCCCTTAGACTGCTTCTGCCAGGTTATTTTTTTATCACAGCAACAGGAAACAAAATTAAGACACAGGTTGTGAGGCTGAAAAGTTGGCTCAGTGGTTAAGAGTATTTCCTGCTCTCTCAGAGAGCGCAGGTTCAGTTCCCTACAAATTGCAGTTCACAACAATTTGTAACTCCAGTTCTCAGGGATCCAGCACCTTCTTCTGACCCCCACAGGCACGGCACACACGGTACGCTTACATGCACACAGGCAAAATACCAATACAAATAATGAAAACAAACAAATGAGTTTTAAAGGCACAGGGCCCACATACAAAGATGGCTTAAATAAAATGAGGTCCCCTCTACAGAACTGATTGAGGGAAAATGAGCTCCCCTTTACAAATGAGGTTATCAAGGGGGCCCCAATCTTACTGACTTTTTCTTAGATGAGGACCATGAGACAGGTTCACTCAGAGGGAAGACCACACAGAGTGAAGACATTGTCTGCCAGCCAACACGGACCAGAAGAACCAAGCCCTCCCTGTCGCAAGTAGACTCACATTCTCCAAAACCACTGAGACAACATGCATTTAAGCCACTGGGTCTGTAGTATTGCCAAACAAGTCCATCTCCTCAGAAATGATGAGGAGCAACCATCCAGGAGAGGTCTTGAATACGTCTCCAGTCTCTGCTGGTCACCACTGCAGAGAGAGGGCCTCTCTGCGGCTGGCTGAGTGTTCCCTTGTCTGGGGACATTAAGAACATAGAAGGTGTATCTCCACCAGGAACCAGATGACAAGGCCCCGTTTTTTCAAAGGAGAAAACGAAGGCTCTCCTGCATGCTCTGTGGTAACATCAGGTAGACCTGTCCCAATTAACCAGAAGTTGACTGACTGTGGGACATAGACCATTGGGCTTTGTGCGCAGAAAGCATTGAGAACACTGAGGGGCTGGCCCTGAGGGGGCTGGACAATACCAGCTGGGCTTCCTCTTCTCTAAGGATGGTCACAGCCCAGCCAGAGCAGCACCCCCGTCTATAGTGAGTAAGTAGGACTAAACGTGGAACTGAGGTACAATGAGACAGAAAAAGGAGCTCCTTGCTGGTTACTGGGTCTCCAGAGCCCCCACATCCTCAGGCAACTAGGTGGCATGGCCTCTTGGTGGGATGTGTAAGTCTATAAAATAAACCTGGGACTTGGGGAGGATGGAAACAGCAGGAATTGGGGAAGGGGTGGGACAGGTCACTGGTATTTCTGCTGCTAGTCTGCCCTAGAACAACATAAGGACAGCCATGCCCTTGGACCTTAAGCTGCCTTTCCCAGGGCTGATGTGGTTTTAGCTACAGAGAACATGGCTTTAGCTCCCAAGAACATGTGTAGAAAACATGGTCTTCTGCTATCTTAAGCATGTAGATTCCCTGGATCGTACAACAGAGGACCTCTGTGTTTAAGGATAAACAAGGGAGAAGCGGGAGGCCCTGGTAAGCACCTCAGCCTTCGTTGAGGGGACAGGCACAAAGCCTCGACAGCTGGTGACTCAGTTCCTTCCCACAGTTAGGGTCACAGTGCTGGAGTCTTGTGCCCATGATTCCAGCCTGGAGCTGACCTGCCTTCCTACTTGCCACCCCTAATTACTCATTTTCCACGAGAAGAAAGGGCTGGGTCTGAGATGGGGCTAAGAGGGCCAAGGGCTCAGTAGCTACTCCTCCAGCAGGTCTGACAGATGGTGCATCCAATGTACTACACTGCACTCCAGTGTGCCCTAGCACCATACTTGGGCAGGTGTCACATGACTAGGGGCAATATCAAACCACAGGTGAGGTGACAAGGCCTAAATGTGAGGTGTTAGGCTGGGGTGGGACTTGGGGACTATCTGGGGGTACAGGGAAGCTTGTAAGAAAAATAAGCCTGGCCCAGCCCAGACAACACCAAGTGGGGATAGGGAAGGGGGCAACAGCTAAACACAGAAGTGCCCAAGGGTAAGACATCCCAAGGGGCAGGAAATAATTCTCCCTAGATGATTCTTTCAACTTTCTGTGATTCTGCAATTACTCCAAAGTAAAAATAACAGCGAGGTCAGTGGAAACTGGCCCAGGCAGTAACACGCCTAGCCGCACACAGAACGAAGGATGTTAGAGCCAGCTACTGAGAATGCGAGCTAAAATGTGACCTTCTTAGCCCTCTGTGGCTCCAGAGAAGCAGAACCGAACAGGCTGTTCTTACAGATGCAAAGGGTTTGGAATGCTGAGGTCATGCAGAAGCTGAAGCCCTGACACAGCCCTAGGGGTCCTGCTGCACTTGGCGCTGACAGTTACCCTCGCTTCACTGGACTCTGCACAGGCTGACGGTTACTCCCTGTAGGCAGAGAGACAGGCCCAGAAACAGGCAGCAACCAGACAGACACGCACAGCCTCCATGGTGAGGACATGGGGGTGTCTGGGATGTCAGCAGGCCTGTGCTGGTTAGAGTAGGGACATGGAATGAGCTGTGGCTGCTGCCTGAACAGAGGGAGCGTCACAGGATCCGCTGTGACAGGAACAGTGGCTCAGCCCCAGCTGTGGCGGGTATAGCAGAGCTCTGACAGGGGCTGCTGTCAGGCTTCTCCCAGACTACCAGCTGTCACAGCATCGGCTACAGCCCTCACCCTGTGAAGGAAGGAGACAGGGAAAAGCAAGCATTTCTGAGGAGTGACAGGAGCAATAGCTACACTGGGGAAGGACACCTCAGCCCCAGCTTCTTTACCAGGGAACTGGGACTTGGAGCAGGTGCCATGATTACTGGGTCCAGAGCACACTAGGCCCTGCTATGGAACCATTGACCCCATCTACAGCTTACCCTGAAGGATGAGCAAATGTTTAAAATAAAACAAGCAACAAAGTTGGGATCTAAGCCGATAGACACTCGCCAGGCTGAAAACGAGGACTGGAGAGACAGGAAGGGCGAGAGCAGCAGCGTCAGTCAGGACCAGTATTTCCCAGCACAAGAGTCAGTGACATTGCCACCAGTTTCCCCGGGCTGCTCAGCACCCGCAGCACCCAGGGAGAGGGCCAAGTGATCTGTACCGATCAGCTCTTTAGTAGGTGACAAAATAGCTGAGCTAAGCAGCAGCAGAGAGGCTGAGGCAAGAACACTGTCATGAGTTCAAGGTCAGTGTGGACTAGAGCGAAACTTTAGAAACCGCAGAAGAAAAGAACAACTTTTAAAAGAGGAAGTGAGCTGGAGAGCAGTCAGTAAAACTGCTTGCTAGGCAAGCCTGAAGATCTGAGTTCAAACCCCAGGCCCCACAGCTACCATTCCCTCAAGTTGTCATATGACCTCCAAACACATGAGGTGGCTCATGTGCCTGCACTTGTGCACATATACGTACACACTCTGTACACACAGACTAATAATAATAAATAAAACTAAATTGTGAAAAGGAGGAAGGGCTGGGTATGGTGGCTATCTACAAGGTTTTACCTAAATGAGGATAAACGAGGTAGGAGGAACTACCCTAAACATAGGTAGCACCATTCATTCCACGGCCTGGAGGCCCAGACTACGTAAGAGGAGAAAGTGAGTTGAGTATTAAGTATTCACCTCTCTGCTTTCTGATTCTGAACAGAACCAGTGGCTCAAGAAGGCACCTGGATAGCAATGGGAAAACCCGACAGAGTCACTGGGGTTGCCAAGGCCCTAAAAAGGTGGCATCTCGGTGTGGAGTTTGGGAAATACACAGGGCAAGGGTATCCAAAGAGAGGTGGCCCAAAATTTTATCTCAAAACCTACAGCTGCCCAGTAGCCTAGCTGCTGCTGAAGGACATGATGAGGAGCCGATGGCCTCGGCAGGACACTGGCAATAAAGCTCCACAGACGGCAGAAATATGCTGAGAACCCAAAACAGCCCCAGCCACTTGGTCCACAGTGCTAGGCTTAGACACAGCACCCCACACGCTCAGACGACATCTCTCCTGTCTGTTCTCCCCAGGCAAATAAGCACCAAAAATAAAGCACCCCAAACAGGGGATAGATGCCCCTAGAGAGCCAACCAGCCCTCAGTATTCTGCATCCCAGCATAAGACTGGTGGAAGGCACAGGGCTCTCCTCCCTTGGAGGGTTTTGAAGCCACTGGGGACAATCTATAAGAACAGAAGAGCTCCTGAGTCTTCTAGTCTGGAACAAGTGGCCATCTCACTAGCACTGGGAAGAAATGATGCCTCACTGAAGCTACCTCACATCAGGTGAGACGGCCTAGGACACAGCACACTGATGACACCCACAGGCTAAAGGGTCCTGAAAGCAAATGGGCTTGTGGCTCTGAAGAGACTGGGAGCATGCAGTTGATCCCCTGTGAACACAGGTGGACAGCTGACATAACATCCCATATAGACCCACACAGGACCAGGTGTTTCTGCTGATGCTTCTCAGTTATGAGTTACTTTCCAGACAACTCCATGCACAGGCTGGACCCTAATGGTCATGTTTTTGCTATAGGGTAGCAATAGTCCACAGGGCTGGCTCCATGCTTAAGAGAGCCAGGCCTCTAGCAGGATAGGGGCCATGTCCAACTACCCTCTTCAAGAATGAGCATGCCAGGACCCCAACAGCCGCACACACCCAGATCCTGTTTCCTACGGCCTAGGGATACAAGTCCCACAACAGTCCTGGGCTTCAACTCTACCACAGATGGGCAATCCCTACTGGGCAGAAGTGGGCACTCAACACAGTCCACAGAGAACAGGAAGCACACAGGCAGTGAGGCTGGCTGGGAAGGCCACAGCCATAAATACACGTGTTCTACTACTGAGTGTTTGAACTGTTTCTAAGGCCTTAAACCCAACAGGCACCTGTCTGATCAAAGTGTGGCCTGTTGTGCTATTTGGAACATGTTACAGTCACTATCACAGGGACAGCCTTGCTCTGTTACCAATTAGGCCAGCCTCTATGCTCAAGCTCTGAAAAGATAATCTGATAGCACCTTATAAACTAAAGCTGCAGGAAGGAAGGGACAATAAGTAGGATAGAACCTGGTCCTAGCTGGCTCCCTGCTGCTACATACAAACACTTCCACATCACACTCCACAACAAGGTAATAGAGGACCCAAGAAATGTCACTGGAAGGGACACACAGAAATAGTCACTGGACTATGTCTGCCAGCATGATTTGATGCCTCGAGATTTGTGCACCAGTATGTCAGCCTAGCACCCCACAGGGAGTGCTTTCAGAAGCAAGTGCCTCTCCCTCCTGCTCTCCCACAGCCCAGCAGCCAGCACACACACAACACTGCAGCCAAGGTCAACTCATGCTGTGACTTGCTTCTAGCGCTCCTCCTCCTAATGCTGGTATGTGCACATGCTACGCCTAGGAGATGAGGGGAACAGTGAAGAGTGTGTCCTATAGGGCCATAGCCCTGACTCCACAGCCGCCTTTTAAGCAAATTCCTAGAGAACTCTCATGCTCCTAGGGTTCTATACACAGTAGCTTCCAGCAAGCCTTCTGCCCCATGCCTGACCTAAGAAGGAAATGAGGCTTTGCTGCCCTCTGCTGACTAGAGAGTGAGTGCACAGAAGACTGACACTCAAGAGGGACGCTGCAAAGTCACATTCACTCACTCACTCTGGTCAGCATAGGGGAGACCAGGGGTCTAAAAAGATACAGTCACTGAGCTCAGAAACCTGTCAAGGTGCCTGAGAAGACCATGTGTGTGCATTCTGGGTTTCCTGTGCTGGAGCTCTGCAGCCGCATCACCCAGCCTAGGGCTCCTAATGACCTGCCCCCTCCCCAACTCCTGGAGACCTTTGCACCCAGCAGCGTGCTGACCAATGGCGACCAACAGTGTTATTCCCACATTTCTCACGGCCTTCATCCTAGGAGCTCCTGCCCTTCTCTGCAGGCCTTGCCTCATCCTGCCCACATCTCAGAGCTGTAGTCCAGATGATAGTCTGGGAGTGAATTGGGCTTATTTTCTGCAATCTCCCAGGATGCAGAGACAGCAAGCTGGAAATAAAATTTGAAAATGTGCTTGTGGACTTTCTCCTCTTTACAGCACACTGTCAGGTTTTAGTTTCATGTCCAAGGCAAGTACAGGCCGATGACAGACAGCATGCTGTGACCATCTGCTAGGCAGTGTCATGCCCAGGCTCACCGCACCAGCTCAAGCTGACTACACACCAGGTAGTACACAGTGTGCAGAATGGGGTGGAAGAGGGATCGCTAGCGTCCGCTACAACACCTTCAACCCTGGCTAAAAGAGCAGGGAGAGAAGTCGTAAACCATTTCCCATGGGGGCTCCGGATCCCACAGGGAAGACCCTCTAGCCCACAGGACTAAGTTGAATTTATTGGCTGGGGTTGGAGAGCAAGAGGCGAAGGCTCATAGCTCAGGAGCCCCACAGCACAGCTGCAGAGCCCAACCCCTCCCAGAAGGCACAGATCTTGTCTGCCACAGGAAGGCAAGCTCAGGGGAGCAGGAGGAAAGCTGGTTTCCAAGGTACACACAGAAAGATAAGATGCCCCCTCAAAGCACTCACAGGGACACGAGCCTGTACATGGCAGGGCAGCCTCTGTGTAGACATGGTAGTCATAGCAGATGTCTATTCACCTTAGGGCCATACCAGTTATAGCTACCTCACCCTGGGCCAGAAGGATGGAGTTATTTCTGACTCAGTCCTGGGTGAGGATGAGACATGGGGAAGAGGTGTTACAATGACGCATACAGAAAAGTACCTGCAGGCATTGCATGTGCCTCTGAAACCAGCAGGTCACTGAGCAGACTGTGGGGGCAGAGCAAGTCCTGAATGAGTATATATTGTTGACATGGGCTCAGCCACATCAAGGACCCCAAGACCCCAGAGCCACAGAAATGGCAGTCTTCCTCTGGCCCCAGTACAGTGCTTACTGTTGACCAGTGTGTGCAAAACCTACCAGCTACAGTTTCTGCCTCCCAGATGACTGCAATGTAAGACTGCTCCTCTACACAGACCCCTTATGCTAGCTAGATTGGTGCATGACACAAACTAGAGTTGTCAGAAGAGGGAGCCTCAAATGAGAAAATGCCTCCCTAAAAGTGGGTTGTAGACAAGCCTGTGCGGCATTTTCTTAATTAGTGATTGATTGGGGGAGGGCCCAGCCCATTGTGGGTGGTACCATCCCTGGGCAGGTCGTCCTGGGTTCTGTAAGAAAGTAGGCTGAGCAAGCCATGGGGAGGAGCAAGCCAGTAAGCAGCATCCCGCCATGGCCTTTGTATCAGCTCTTGCTTCTAGGTTCCTGCCCTGTTTGAGTTCCTGCTTGGCTTCCCTCAATGAACTATAATATGTAAGCCAATAGACCCTTTCTTTTCCAAGCTATTTGGTCACAGTGTTTCATCATAGCATGAGAAGCCCTAAGACACCCGAGTTCCCAGAGTTCCCACCTAGGTGTCTTCCATCAGAGCAAGCACAGCCCACCAGAGGCTACTGACTCTAGCTTTCCTGCACATGTGTCTGTCCTTTCTTCATTCCTGCATTGTCTCAGTCAGGTTTTCAGGACAAAGTCATGCAGGATGCAGCAAGAGACTGAGTCATGGACTCAGGTCCCTCCACGTCCTATGCCCACTTTGACACAAGTCAGGGACCTCTCCACCTGCCTGGTTCAGGGACTAAGCTGGCCAGGAACAGAAGTGGCCAGCACCCGGAACACAAAAGGTTACCAGCCAGCGGGAAAAATCATGTGGGAAAGAGGTCTGAGATGCAGCCCTGGGACACTGGGAGAAGCAGGCTTTAAATGTTTTAGCCAGGTGGGAATAAACTAAAGGGCTGGATTTTCCAACTGCAGGTCCCTCTCCACAGGAGGCTGACACTGCTGTGTCCCACTGCTGCTGTGCTACTGGGCAGAGGAAGAGCCAGGTCTATCTACTTCATCAGGACCCTCTGTGAGGTCTAACATTCACCTACATCTTGCCTAGAGTTAACTGAGGACACACATGCGGGACTCAGGGCTAGAGTAACAACTGGAGACAGAGCCAGTCAGAGGGGTCCCTAAGTAGGCGGGGCTGTCTACAGGACAGGTAACACACATACCAGGAAAACTGTAAAGGAGAGTACCTCAAGGCTCAGGGGGCCAAGGTTGGCTGTAGATTAGATGAGTCCTGCATTCAGGAGCACCTTCTCCTGGGACGCCCTGTGCCCCAGACACATGCACTGAGGCAAGATTTATGGACATGGAGAAACAGGGCTACTCTTTGGACAGAGCTATAGATACACGGTCCAAGCTAAGGGGCCCTCCCACATTCCCCAAACTCATCTCTGCTTCACACTAAAACTCCAGTCCATGACCCTTTCAAAGAGGCAAGATGTGGGAAATACAAACAACTAAAGAGGCCAAAGGCCACTCTAGAAAAGCTGTGAGAACTCAGATGTGATTCATCCCTTATTTGAGGTTTTATGTACATATATGGGCATGCAAATGTTTGAAACATCCTTATCTGAAGGCTTCAATCAGGTATGATTAACTGTTAACCCTTTTGAGAAAGTACTATCAAGTTAGGACAGGTGAAAGGGTTACAGGTGGCCCCAGGACCATCCAAACAACAGGGCTTAATAGAGATGCTAACAAGAAAAAGACAAGACAGAGTTGAAAGGGACAATACTATGGTAAGGCCTGATGGTCAACCAAGTTCTTCAGGGTCCAGCTGGCAGTAAGGGTGGCCTTCGCTCAGCTGAAACCTAAGAACATCTAATTGTCCCTAAGAAAGGCATACCAACTCCTCTGGAGTTATCTAGCCTGGCTCAAGAATAAGGAACAAGGAACCAGTGTTTGCTGAATGTCTGAACCTTTCTAGATATGGTAACTTTAGTCTCTATGAGGTAGGTCTTGTCACCATTTTATATATAGCAGGACCGACAATTAAGATGTCAATGGTAGGGCCAGATATGGTAGCACATGTCTTTGATAGCAGCACTCAAGAGGCGGAAGCAGGCAGTTCTCTGTGATTTCGAGGCCAGCCTGGTCTACGGAGCAAGTTCCAGGACAGCCAGGAACCTACACAGAGAAACCTTATTAAAAAAAAAAAAAAAAAAAGAATGCCTACGGTCACAGTACTTGGCAGTACTACTTGTACAAACCCTACTTGTTTTCTGCCTCCTTGTCAATATATAGCATAGCATCAATTTTGCACATAAGTTTATCTATTGTAAGAGTGCTTAGGGATACATGCTGAGGAATTTATCAATAAAATGCCAAGCAGTCTGAAACTTACTTCAAAAGTACTTAGTGCATGAGTACCAAGGGTGGGCATTGGCACACTATTCTTTCTACTTTGGTGTAGTTTAATTTTTTTTTCTGTACAAGTAACACTTAATTTTGTTCTGCTTTGAGAAGACTGGGTCTTTCCAGTTTTCTGTTTGGTTTGGTTTGGTTTTACAAGACAGGCTTTCTCTGTGTAACACTAGCTGTCCTGAAACTCACTCTACAGACCAGTCTGGCCTCAAACTCAGAGGTCTACCTATCCCTGTCTCCTGAGAACTGAGATTAAAGGCATATGACATCACTACCCAGCTAGGCAGGGTCTTTCTACGTAGCCTTGTGTGTCCTGGAACTCAGTACATATGTAGTCCAGGCTAACTTTGAATGCAAATCTGCATGTCTCTGCCTCCCAAGTGCTGGGATTAAAGGTGTGTACCAGGACATCTGGCCTATTATCTTTTTAAAAGCACAGGTTAACCCACAGGCAACAGTCAGGCTGCCCTCTGCACTCTCACCTCTTGGAGGCAGGATCTCACCTTTCTTTAGGGATATCACACTCCTCTGGTCCAGCTCCAGGCTCTGCACCAAGGCACTAGGATCTATCTGTGTCCTGGCAAAGATGTCATTTTGAACCAATGTCCAGTCCTGCAGTTCCAACAAGAGAAGAGAAAGGACAACATCAAGCTGACCTTCAGTTTCAGAGTCACACAGTGAGAAAATGCCAAAGCAAAAATCCTTGATTTCTCAGCCAGGGAGGCCCTGGGAAAGTGTCTCAGCCTGAAAGGCCCTGTGTCCCTGTTCCCAGATCAGGCCTGTACCCAGGCTGCTCCCTTCTGCCCAACCTACTTGGAAAAAAATCAGAGCAGCTGGGTCTACCAGAAAGCAGAGGGGAGCCTCATTGGCACAGGGACTGAACACTGCCTCCTTGCAAGTATATGCAGATCCAGGAGCCCCTGAAAAAGGGCAGCACTGCTGTTTTCAACTGCATGCATAAGCCCTCCCAGGAATGAGCAGAGGGAGTCCTCTAAGTGCGGGTCCTTGGCCACCTGTGAGAATCAAAAACAGGGATACCAACTACATAGCCTTTCAGCAGAGAGGCAAAGACACAGCTGACCAAGGGGCCTTATAACCTCTATCAACACATGGCTTAAGCTTCAGCAAGATAGCAAATGGGGAAAATAAGACATCAGAGGCTACACAGCAATGGGAAGATGTAGGAAGGGACGGAAAGAATGCGTTGTTTAGCGATATCTACAAACAAACACGCCTGGGAGCCAGGCCTGGTGGTGCACGCCTTTAAAATGGCTCAGTGGGTAAAAGTTCTCCATCAAGGTTGATGACCTAAATTTAATCCCAGGACCCACGTGGTAGATGTCCTACAAGTGCACACCACGGCATTCCTATGTCCAGACAGATGGATGCGCACAAAATAAAAGTAAAATATGGAATCCTTAAGAATAGACAACCAAGTTAGCACAAGAATTGAATCCTTAAAGCTGCAAAGTACATTTAAAGGAATAAATGATCTTGTTTTTATGAACTGAAAGATCAAATATTCTTAAGAGGGCAACATCTCCTAAATTGCTCTCTAAATACTAGATAAAACTCTATCCTATGTCTGGCAAGAGAGCTCAACGGATAAAGATACTGGCCATCAAATTCCATCCCTGGAACCCACATAATAGGAGAGAACTGACTTATCCTCTGTCCTCATGTAGACACAGTAAACATATAGAAAAATTATAAAACAAAAAACTCCACAATACATCTCTTTCTTTTTTTATTTTTTGCAAAAATTGATTCATTGATCCTAAAATTCATAAGGGAACGCAAGAGACCCAGGTAGAGACCCAGAAGTGTCATATAAAATTCTGTAAAAGAGTTTGAGGATCTACATCTCTAAAGTTAAAATATACAAAACTACTCTAATCCAGGATGTGTGGTGCTGACATAGAGATCAACGGAACAAAATCAAGAGTTAAAGCTAGCCAGATTTTGGCAAATACCAGCAACACCACTAAGTAGCTGGGTGCCCTCTAGGATATATTTAACTCCTGAGAAATCTCGTCTAGCTGGGCATGGTGGTTCACGCCTTTAACCCCAGCTCTTGGGAGGCAGAGGCAGGCTGATCTCTTCTGAGTTTGAGGCCAGCCTGGTCTACACAGTTGAGTACCAGGACAACCAGGGCTACATAGATAGTCCTCATCTCACGAACACACCAAAAAGGAGGGAGAGAGGGAAGAAGGTAGAGGAGAAGGAAAGGAAGAAGGATCTCAAATAGGAGATGGTGGAGTTAAAAACACTTGCTGTTCTTTCAGAAATGAAACTGCGTGAGATTTACAGGTGTGTAATACACGGCACACAGTAAATGCTTGAAAAACACGCTTTAGCATTACTGATGGAAGGCCACTGGCATTTCCAGAGTACAGTGGGATGCTCTCCTTCAGCGGTAGAGCGCTTCTGGAGCTCTACACTTAAACCAAGAAGACACAAACGGCTAATGGCGGGCCGGGGTCAGGATCCTAACTAGAGTGGCTGGGACCCACATAGAGGAGGCGGCACCCCGGCCCTGCAGGACCCCTGCTCTGTGAGAACCCCAGCCATGCAGGAGCCCTGCTCGGCGGACACTTCAGTTCTAAGAGAACCCAGCCCTGCACGGCTCGAAATCCCACCCATCCGAGACCTGACTTTGGCGGGACCCGCACCCAGCACCTCACCTTTGCCCCCGCTACGCCCGCCGAGGCTTCTGGGAGGGCCGGCTCCAAAGCGCGGGGTGCAGCCTTCCCGTCGGGCCTCACGGCTGCCCGGTGAACGCGAGCCCGCAGCGCCCTGACTTTCCCCATCTTCGCAGGACGTTTCCGCGGGAGAGCAGAGCTGCCACACTAGAGGAAGCGCCTTCCGGAAGTGCTCCCCGCAGGGCGGAAATAGAAGCCACGGCGTTCAACCAATCCCCGGAAGTACCTCCTATAGCGCGTGCGCGGGTGCGGTGCTTAAGACGAGTGCTTCTCCTGTAGTGTTCAACTATACTGAAGTGTGCCAATGTTTCTGCTACAGGACGCTTACTCTTGTAAAGAGCCAGGGACATAAAAACGACAGAAGCCTCGGGTGCATGTTACGAGAAACGCCATGTTTCTATGGGGCAAGTCTTGGGCAGACTAGGGATACAAGTTCATGCTGGGGCCTTCCTTGGCCAAGTGGCCCGTTTTACTCATGCGGGTCTCTATTTGTGCAATATTGCGTCTCTTCCTCAAAACGGGTCCTGGGAGTTGGACTTGAGTCGTCCACTTAAATGGGAACCAGATGGCGAATGGCTTAGAGGCCAACATCTTCCTTCTTGCACAGGCGGCTCCGTGCCCAACAGCCCCTGTGCACCCAGTACGGTATTGCTTAGGGAAAGCAGGGCAAGGATGAGAGGTGATTCCAACTGCTCATCAAAATGTCACCTGTATAATAAAATGGAAAAAAAAGAAAGTGGTCTATGGTTGGGGCCGCAACGGAAAGTGCACCCAGGCACAGCCAAGGTAGTGGCCTTCCTCTCCTTTTCTACGGTAGAGGGCGTCCTGGATTCCAGGACATCTCTGCTTGGGAGCCACACTGAGATGGGCTTTGTAGGGAGAGCCAGGCGGCCTTCCCAGAAACGCACACACGAACACGCTTGGTTATCTGAAGTAGGTGAGCAAGCCAAAGGAAAAGAGGCAGTAAGCATTGTTCCTCTGTGGTTTCTCTTCAGCTTCTGCCTCCGGGTTCCTGCTTAAACTCCTGCGCTGGTGATAAGCTCTAGCCTGTAAGATGTAATGAACACCTTCCTCCTCAAGTTGGCCTCGATACTTTTCACAGCAACAGAGTGCAAACTAGAACAGTGAGGAAGCCGCTGCAGGCCACTAGGGTGTCCTCATGGCTCCGTTTCCCCTCGAGGACCTGGGCATGAACAAATGTCTTGGAGGGGGGGAGTGGCCTCTGTGGTCTTCATATACCCTTTGAGGGGCCAGGCTACAAGCCTGCTTGGAGATGACCTGGGAATAATGTTCACTGAACTCTTCACAAACTGGCTCGTCTCCCCTGAGGACCTGGGAGACAGAGCCATCCTGAAAGCTAGCCGGCCTTTTACCTAGGGCAGGCCCCCTTCATGACTGACTTCTCCTTCCCAGGCCTCAGCAGTGTTCGGGTCCTGTGTTCTGGGCTGTCCCCTGGAAAATGAGCTGTTTAAGGCCAGCTCCAGAGCCGAGGAATGCACGAGCTAGTTAGTTAATTCTTTGGACTCCTCTACTCTTTTTTCTGTCGCTTGAGGGCGCTCGCGTCCCGCCCTCCCCTGGCTCCTGCCAGTAGAGAACGCTGCGCTAGTGTCTCTGGGCTAGCCCCGCCCCTGTGGCCCTGGAGCCGGACCTCGCTGCAGGTCCACCGGACAGCCTCAAGCCTAGTGGCTGAGTGTAGATGTGAACCACCACCTGTAGGCGCTGGTACACCCGTACAGCTACTAGGGAAAACACTGTACCATCCCGCCTGCCCCGGGACACAGCGGCCGGCCCCACAGCAATCAGCGGGGTAGCCCGGGTCCAGATCAGCCCCCACCCTCACCCCCAGTTCATCGCCATTCCCACTGCCACCTCTGCCTGGCTTTTCTCGGGGAGGAGGGCCCTCTTGAGCTTCCCAGGGAGGTGGCCAGGTTGGCTGGGTAAGAGCCCAGGTCTGCCTTGCCTCGGGTGACTTGGTCAAGGCCTGAGATTCCCAAGCCTCAGTTTCCCTATGGGGTAGGATGGGCTGCTTGAGGACTGTGAGTAAAATGAGAGGGAGGAAGTGCCTGCTGGCTGCGGGCATCTGGAGGTCCTAGGTTCCCAGGGCTGGGCAGAGAAGAGGCCCAAGAGGGTGTTGCCGTCTAAAGGTCAGGCATCAAACCACAGGGCCCCGCACAGAAACACCCAGCAGCACCTCTGAGGTTCCAGGACCTTCTGGTGAGTGAACCTGAAGTGCAGAGTTCTAAGTCTGGCTCTGATCTTGCATGCTTGGCCAGCTGCTCTAGGCAACCGCGGCAGGGAAGTGGCCTTCTCTCCTTCACACCTTCCTGGGGAGGGAGGTCTAAGTCTTACCTTAACTCAGTAACCCTGCAAAGGATACAGAACCAACCACTCACTTCCCTGCAGTCCCTCGAAATCTGGTAATCAGAAAAGAGCTGAGATAGGGCAGGCTTGAGTGTCCTTGTGCTGTTACCTCCCAGTCCCGCCTGAGTACCGTTGCCACTGAGTCTTTGCGCATAGTCTAATTAGGAAGGGGCCTGGTGCCATAGACAGAGAGAGGACCTCTGGGCAGTTGTTACCTCTGCCCTAGTGACCTTTGATTCTGGCTTTGTTGGGTTTAAAGCTGTATTTAGGTGTGTTCGGTGATGCTTGTGTTAGATTACCTCCATAGCTGAGATTTTCCTGCAGCCTGGGCGAACTCCCCTCACACTTGGCTCCCGAGACGGGAGGCAGCCCCACACTTCTACACTCTAGGTGAGGAAGGGCTGGCAACCCGTCCAGGGCATGTGTTCCTGCCTGTTCTGCGGAAAACTATGTGGTGACACCAGGGCAGTTCAGAGGAAACGAGCAAGGGAAAGACCCATGTCACAATTTTAGCAAAGTGCCCAGCCCTGAAGGGCCCAGAGACCTGGCAGCCCTAATGGCCTTGACCTCAAGGGTCACTTACTGGACTGGTCCCATCCTTTCAGCTCTGTCTCTCTTTTCCCATTGAGTCAGCCTGCTGAGGTAGGTAGGCCTGGTTTCCAGGGCCTGAGTGCTTCTGTGAAGCTGATTTATAATAATCTCCTTACTTATAAAATGGACACATAATTATTTTTTAAAAATTTGAAAAATACAGAAGAGTCAACTCAAAGTTGACACCACTTGGATCCCATTGGCCACAGCTACAGTGAGGCAACCCTGGCTGGCTCCTCCAGGGTCTGGGTGCCAGATCCAGAGCTGACTACAAACACTGCTATTGTCTAACTTTAAATCTTTACCCCGCTGTGTTTATATTCTGTTTCTGAGCCCTAAGCTGGTACAGCTACCACCAGTTTGTTTGTTTGTTGTTTTTTGAAACAGTCTCTCTCTGTAGCCCTGAAACTTGCTATATGGGCCAGGATGGCCTTGAACTCAGAGATCATCTGTCTCTGCCTCCTGAGTGCCGATATTAAAGGCATGTATCAAAGAGGGTGTGGTGGTGCATGCCTTTAATTCCAGCACTTGAGAGGCAGAGGCAGGCGGATCTCTGTGAGTTCAAGGCCAGCCTCATCTACAAAAAGAATTCCAGGACAGCCAAGGCTACATAGAGAAACCTTGTCTAGGAAGGGGGGAAAGGCATGTACCACACCCAGTTCACCTATTAATGTTCTTTTTACTCTTTATATTCTTTATGGGAGCTATTGGTCAGTCCCTCTTGGAGCTAACCTCCTACCTAACACTAGGGAAACGCATGACCGTGGTGGTGGCATTTGTATTGAAACTTTCAGTGCTAAAAAGTGTGAGTTGGGCAGGGGATGGGTTCAGGGACAATACCAGTGTGTTGGAAGATATGAGAGATGACTAGATCTGACAGAAGCCCAGAGCCAGGCGTGGTGCGAATATGAGCTGTATTCTCTAAGCCTTCCTGGTGGCCGGTGCGGGGATGGTGTGAGAAATGTTTCTCTGTGGTTATCATTGCTCAGACTCTCAAGCTAATCCTTCTTTGGGGGCCGCGAGGGGAGCTGCTTCCTTTATCAAGGCCTCTAGATTCCATGTTGCCCTTGCCTTGCCCTCTTGCCCTCTTTTCTTGGGGAAAGCCAAGATCTGACCACTCCACATCCCCGGAGATGAGGGTAGTGATGGATTAAATAAACAGAATGAGCTAGTAGCAAGACGAAGCTACATCATATTAATACAGGTTTATTGGGAGCAGCGGAGGGAGGGGGAAGGGGAGTGCGTGCTGGGAGGGGGAGGCAAGAAGGGGAGAAAGGAGGAATAAATAACAGAAAAGGGTCTGGATTCTATAGTGGAAGGGCCCCTGGGAGAGAAGCCCCAGCAGGGTATGACAGTCATGCCCTGCAGCAGGTAGGGACTTTAACAGGTAGAATAACTTGATTCCTCTAATTACAAATTAAAGAGGCTCACACAGATCCAGAAAAAAAAAAAAAAAAACAGGAAGAAATGTCTGTGTAAGTTCAGATGAAACTTAGTGAGCTACCCAGGGCTAGTGAAGTCATGGACTTTGAGAGACCCTACTAGACCGACCTAATTCCTTCCTACATTCTGTCCTTATACCCCGAAATAAGTGCAGTTCTCTCCCTTCATCAAAGAATCTTCTTTACCTATATATGTATCTGTATATTTGTGTACATACATATATGTATCTGTGCATATATATATATATATGTGACAATAGTAAAGAAAAAGAGGCTATCAGTTTGAGAGGGGGGTCAGATGGTGGCACACACCTTTAATCCCAGCACTTGGGAGACAGAGGCAGGTATATCTCTGTGGGTTCAAGACCTTCCAGGACAGCCAGGGCTACACAGTGAAACACCGTCTCAGAAAAAACAAAACAAAACAAAAATTGAGAGGGAAGATGGGAGATGGCAAGGAGATGGGAGATTGGAGGGGAAAAATGATGTAATTATATTTTAACTTAAAATATGTTACATTAAAAATGATGATTTTCTTTTTAAGTTCAAATGAGCACTTTCCACTCCACAAACAAAAATCAAAGGTAATTTCACCAGACTCCACAGTCTCTGATCACTTGGGCTGAATCTCATCCATACTTCTCCCCCCTCCAACACACACATAGTGTGAGGGATGGAACCCGAGGCCTCACGCAGCCCTAAACATAATCTCTACCCCTGCGCTGCACCCTAGTGCCCCATTTTGGATTACTGACATCTTCACATGTTCTGAGCATCTGCTGTGAGCCAGGCCTTTTGCAGGACCCTGTCACGTGGCCCCCAGTTATCCTCAAATGCTGGCAGTTGAGGGAAACTGAGGCCTAGAGAAGAAAAAGACATGGAGTATCTTCAGGGTCCGACCCACATGTTTGTAGGCCATGCTGTGCCCTGTTGCTACCTCAACCGGTATAACCCCGAAACGGACAGAAAAGAGCAGAGAAAGGACCCAGAAAAACATGATTGCAGAAATCAGGGTGAGAATGCCTTTGCTTTGATGAATGGAACCAGGACCTTCAACTTGACACTCTCCTGAGGATGTCAGCTAGCTCTGTTCCTACATTAGTGGAAACCGCACACTGGGCAGGAAACAGTAGTTTAGCAAGAATTGGAAAGAGAAGTGACACAGGCAGAGGGCAAGCAGAGGTCTAACCCAGGTGGGGCCTGGGTTGGGGTTAGGGGCCTCCCATCTGACTTATGAATCTCCGATAGTCCCACAGGTCAGCATGACTCTTGGAGGGAAGCAGATTGGACTAGTGGGAAGGTATTTTGACCTTCATGTTTTGGGAATGAAAATGTTAGTTCCTCCGCTTTTCTCCAACCTACATAGTCCTAGATTACGGTTTTTAATCAATTCTTTTATATTTTTTTACTTTTGATTTTTTTTTTTTTTAAGACACAGTTTCTCTGTGTAGCCCTGGATGAACTTGCTTTGTACACCAGGCTGGTCTACCTGCCTCTGCCTCCCAAGTGCTAGGACTAAAGGCCAATACTGCCCAGCTTTAATCTGTCCCTAACCCCTTTGTTGTTCAGTGCTGAGCTAAACTGTAATTATATTTCTGTGTACAACTTTCTGTTTCTCCTGCAGAGCTGATAATTGCTTAATTTTTTTTTCTGCCTTGCTCAACCTCTTCTAAGAGCCATGGTTCCCCCTCCGCAAGGCATGTCTGTAAAATGATTTTCAGAATAATGTCCACATAGCCTAGCCTGTCCATCTCTAAGGAGGGCTAGCAGTCCTGCAAGGGCCATAGTCCTGATGCTCCTGAACACAGTGACATCTTTTGGTAAATCAAGGAAGCAAGAATTTGGCTTCTTCAACTCCTTCCCGCAAAGAGGAAGACAGAGGCGAAAGAGACTGTCTTGGGGAAAGTGGTTGGGTGAGGAGCCATTGTGGTCAGGACTGTGAGGGCATGGGAACAGCCCTGCTTCTCCCGACCTCCCTGTACCCACACCTGTCTGGGATCCCCTTCTGTCTGTTTGTGTGTTTCAAAAGGACCAAGGGAGAAAGAGCCCAGAGCACACTGCATGCTGGCCGCAGGTTTCCTGGGCTGTTCTCATTGTATCTCTCCCACAGCGGCTCTGGCCTGCCTTCTCCTTTCACCTCCTCCTCCTCCTCTGCCAGCTCCGCCTCCCGCCCCTGGCTCACCACAGAGGGGGCCAGCGCTAAATCTATGCTGCGAAAGGAAGTCTCTCAGGGGAAGGAGTCAAAAAGGAAGAAGCAAAAATGGGGGCAGGGCATAAAAAGACCGGAGTTTGGCCAGAGGGAAACTTGAACGGGTCAGGAATGGGGGGGAGGGAGGGGTTAGGGTGGTGAGAGAGAGCAGTCTGTGAACATTCTGTGATCTTCTGAGTGATCTTCTGAAAGGACAAAGGGCGTCCTGCCTCAGTTCTTCCTTCCTGCTCTGTCTGTGGGAACTCCTCCCCCCACCCCACCCCCTGGCCCTCACCCCGCCATCATGGGCACGCTTGCTGAGACCAACCTGCAGTTTCCATCCCTCACTGGCCTTTCCCATTGGCCCTCTGGCAGCCCCTCAAGTGTGACTGACACCTCTTCCCAGAATCCTACTTATCATAGTGGTAACTAATTGAAGTGGGGCTAGGTGGTACATGGAAGTGATTGGATGGGAAGAGAAAAGAATGACATGCTCAAACACACGGGCACACACACGCATGCACGTACGCGCATACACACACACCTGCTCTTCTGAGGCTCCCCATCCTCTACTTTCTTTCTGTCTTTTCTTTTCTTTTTTTTTAAGTTAGAATCTGACATAGCCAAGGATGGTCTTCAACTTCCTACCCTCCTGCCTTCATCTTCCAAGTACTGGGATTACAGGCATGTAACACCCCTCCCACCCTGGGGCAATGCTGGGGACTGATTGAACCCAAGGCATCCTGGATGCTAGGCAAGGTCTCTAACCACTAACCTGCAACTCTTTTCTCTGTTCCGCTTCCTGCTAACTCTTGCCCACCAGGCCTGCTGCTGACCTCCTTGACTCTTTAACACTATTCAGCGTTCTAGAGGGCCAATTGCTTGCCGTCTGTACCAGGGAGAGGCCTCACCCACCCTTGGTGAGTTCGGTCTCCTTCAGGTGTGAGTGAAAGGGGCACAGGTCAAACTGCTGGGCTCACAAAAGTGGAAGCCGACTCCCAGAATCCAACTCCAGGCCTCCCACCCCTCCAGCCTCAGGGCCTGGCTCCTTCTTGGAGCAGTTCAGGAATAACGAAGGCACATCTCAGCACTTCTGTGGGATGAAAGCACGGTCTTACTCTCTGGGACCACACCACCCTCCCAACTTAGACCAAATACAGCCAAAACACCAGTAGCTTGCCCACTAGCTGCTCTAGCCTTGTGCCCAGCTGGCCATCTCTGGCCTCTACTTTCTTATTGTAAAGGGAGAGTCTGGTAGCTTCCTGGTCCTCCCATCCCATGCTTTTCCTCTAGGCATGCCTTGTGTTAAAGATGGACTACTTTCTGTGCATGCCAGAATTCCACATTAAAAAAAAAGTGTGAATGGGCTTTGATTTCCAGCTTTGGGGACACGTAGCACATCAAATATACAGATGTGGGTGTTGTACAGGGTCTATGGAAGGAAAGCCAGATGAGGCGGTGTCTCCATATGCTGGCCTGCCCTGGACTATCCCTGTGTGGAAGCCCTGTGGGAAGTCAGAAGGGAGAGTGAGAGAAGGAAGGTGGTGAAAAGAGGCAAGTTCGAACCTGCACACACACACACACCAACACAACTGAGCATCTAGGCAGGGGGTGGGTCTCCCCTGCTATGTCATTACGGCTGCACTCCACTCGTACCTAAAAATCCTACAATCCTGCCCAGCCATCCACACTAGGTTCTCAAAGTCAGGTTGAACTCTCAGGTTCTCAGCTTTGCCCCTGCCCTATCTCCCACAACAGGCTTCCCTGTTCTTCAAGCCCTTATTAGCTGTCAGGAACTTGGATTATTTCAGTTCCTTCCAATCTCCCATATCTCCCAACCGTCCTTGCCTTGTCAACACTGTGCAGTTCAGCATGCCAGGCTCATTTCCCCTTGGTTCATAAGTGACCTCTTCCTGCACTTTCTTTCTTAATCTACCTGCATTGCTACATTTAGGGCTGTCTTCATGCTGGAAGTAAAGATTGGGGTTTTGAAATCCCATCTGCCCATATCTGTCTTGAAACTGGTGCCATGAGCCATTGGGACTTTGTGTGATGATTGTCGAGGTGGCTGGGCTGAACTCCATGGCTTAGAATTAATTCTGTTTTCTGTTGGTCTCTCCTGTTTCCCATTTTTCTTTTTCTTTTTTTCCATTTTCACCCTTTTCAGTGTGAATATTTATACTGCTACATCTCTATTCAGGAATTGTCTTGTGACGATATTTTATATAGATGCGACAGTTAGTGCTCATTGTCAAGAAGACAGGACTTAGAGTCACCGTGGAGACAGACTTCTGGGTGTGTGAGTTAATTCTGTCGCTGTGAAAAAACCAGTACGACCCAGGCTACTTGTAGAAGGAAACGTTTATTTGGGCTTACAGTTCTAGAGAGGGAGTCCATAATGCTGGAGTGGAGTGGAGGCATGGGGCTGGAGCAGGAAGCCGAGAGATCACATCTCAGCTGCAAACACGGAGCAGAGAGAGTGAACTGGAAACGGGGCAAGGCTATGAAACCTTCAAACTCCTCCCCCGGTGACTCACTTCCTCCATCAGGGCCCCACCTCCTAAAGGTTCCATAACCTTCCAAAATACTGCCACCAACCGGGGATCAACTATTCACATAAGTGAGCCCATGAGTGATGGGGGTGGGGTAAGGATGGGGGTGGGGAGCAGGGGGACTAGGAGTGGAGGGGAGAGCGGGGTGGGGGGCGAGTAGGGGGAGCAGGGGCAGCAGGGGAGGTTCAGTTTCATTCAAATCACCACAGTGTGTCTGTGAGTGACTTTCTAGACTAAGTTAAATGAGGGGGAAATAACCAGTCTGAATATGAGAGGCACCATCCCATGAGCTGGAGACCTGGATTGAATAGAAAGGAAGCAATGAGCTGAACACAAGCATTCATTTCTGCTTCCTGACTGTGGATGCAAAAGGACTAGGGGCCTCACACTCCTTCCAAGCTTCCTCGTCGTGATGGACTGTGTCCCTTCTTTTTTTTGACATTTTTATTTTATATTAATCACAGGTTATGTACTTTGTATCCCAGCCATAGCCCCCTCCCACATTCCCTCCCTATTCCCTCCCCCTCAGCCCTCCCTCATCTCCTCCCTGCTCCTTTCCAGGTCCACTGATAGGGGAGGACCTCCTCCCCTTCCATCTAACTCTAGCTTATCAGGTCTCTTCAGGACTGGCTGCAATGTCCACTTCTGTGGCCTAGCAAGGCTGCTCCTCCCTTGGCGGTCGGGGTGGGGGGTGTCGAAGAGCCAGCCATTGAGTTCATGTCAGAAATACTCCCTGTTCCCCTTACACTAGGGTACCCACTTGGATATTGAGCTACCATTTGCTACATTCAAGCACAGGTTCTAGGTTATACGCATACATGGTCCTTGGTTGGAGAAACAGTCTCATAAAAGACCCCTGTGCCCTGCTATATTTGGTCCTTGTGGAGCTCCTGTTCTCTCCAGGTCACCGTGTCCCTTCTTAAACTGTAAAGCAAGCCTGCACTTGAGAGCCAGAGGCAGGCAGATCTCTGAGTTTGAGACCAGAGAGAGTTCCTGGACAGTTCCAGGGCTACACAGAGAAACCCTGTCTCAAAAACCCAAAACCAACCAACAAACAAAACAAATCCCGAAAGCCAAAATAAACCCTTCCTCTTTTAAGTAGCTATTTGTAGGCATTTTATCAGAGTAATGAGATTCACAACTAATACAGTAAAGGTAGTTTTATCTTAATTAATTTTTACACTTACTGGACATGGGGCCTAATACAGTAAGTTTCAATGGCTGCTATAGGGGATTACAATCTGCACACTAAACACTTAACAGGGGTATTTTACAACTTCAGATGAGATAGATCCATGATGCTGAGAACCAGCCCATCCATCTCTGTAACAATCCTCTTCCCCCACATCCCAGCCTCTGCTAACCACTCTTCTTCCCTTTGCTTACATTTTTCTTTTGTTTTGTTTGTTTGTTTGAGACAGGGTCTCATGCTACAGTTCGTGCTGGCCTGGAACTCACTGTGTAGCCTAGGCTGGCAATCCTCCTGCCTCAGCCTCTCAAGTGATCGTATTCCAGGTGTAAGTCCCTATGCCCTGCTTTGTTCTCTCTCTCTCCTTTGAGATCAATTTTTTTGTTTTGTTTTGTTTTTGGCTTTTCAAGATAGGATTTCTCTGTGTA
The DNA here is from genome assembly GCA_028658305.1 of Pachyuromys duprasi. Lineage (NCBI taxonomy): Eukaryota > Metazoa > Chordata > Mammalia > Rodentia > Muridae > Pachyuromys > Pachyuromys duprasi. The sequence goes on from CM053756.1 coordinate 50,376,075, forward strand.
GCCCTGGCTGTCCTGGATTTGCTTTGTAGACCAGGCTGTTTTCAAACTGTCAGAGATTCACCCTCCTGAGAGTACCACCACACTCAGCCTTGAGATCAACTTCTAGCTTCCCCATATGATCTATGATCTCACGAACCTACTTTTCGTGTATATGTGTGTGTGTGTGGCTGAGTAATATTCCATCATGTGTATGGGCCATATTTTTTCACCCGTTCATCCATCAATGGACTCCACATTTGGTTCTGTCTTGTTTTGTTTTGTTTCACTGTTGTGCATAGAGCACACTAATTTCCTATCACTGATGTTTGCCCAGTGAATATCAGCATGTATGCTAGTTCCATTCTGTGGGTTTTTGAGGGAGTTCTATCTGGTTCTCCATATTAGACATGCTAACTGGCATTCCTACCAGAACTTCATAGGGTCCCCCCTTTTCCAGACCCTCACTGCATCGGCCATTTTTCCCCCTGGGGTAAGGGGACCTTTCTGTACCCTGTGGCTTTGATTTGCATTTCCCCTGTGATCTAGGGAAGCTTAGTATATTTTCATATATGTTGGCTATCTGTACATTCCCTTTCAAGAAACAGATGATCAGATCATTTGCATAAAATTAAAGTGGGTTTATTTCTCCCTTTTGCTATAAAACTTGTTTGAGAAGACTCTCACCGTTGTGCTTTAAAAAAAAAAAAAAGATTACTGGAGAGATGGCTTAGCAGTTAAGAGTACTGGCTGCTCTTCCCGAGGTCCTGAGTTCAATTCCCAGCAACCACATGGTGGCTCACAACTATCTGTCATGGAATCTGATTCCCTCTTCTGGTGTGTACTCATAGACATAAAATAAATGAATAAATCTTTTGAAGGGTTATTTTTCTAAATCTCCCATCCCCAACACATACCACAGGCAGGCTGTCCTGTCACCAAGGCATCCCTGCCACGATGGTCCATGTCCCCTGTGAGTCACAATGAATCCCCCCTCCCTTATATTTCTCCCTGTCAGGTGTTTGGTTTCAATGATGGGGATGACCACTGACCCCACACTAAAGCAGCTCTGCGGCTGCATCGCTTTGCTCCTGTGTCAGTTTATGGTCTGTGAAGTTTGAAAAAGCGATGCAGATTGTGGTGTCTCTCTGTGCGGTGTGGCGTGTGTGTCTGTGTTTGCATGCTTGTGAGAGAGCATGCTTGTGCGTCCATGCCCCTGTGGAAGCCAGAGGTCAGTATCAGTTTTCCTTAATCTCCCTCCAGCTCACTTTTGAGACAGGATCTCTTTCTTGAACAACTTGGAGCTCACCAATTAGCTAGGCTGGCTGACCAGTGAGCCTCAAAGATCCTACTGCCACCAGATCCCCAGCTCTGGACTTACGGATGCACACAGCCACACCTACCTTTACAAGTGGCTTCTGGGCATCTGAACTCGGGTCCTCATGTTCAGGAAGCAAGCACCGGGACCCCTGAGCCATCTCTCTGGCCTCTGAATTATGGCATTCCTGACTGGTATTTGTTAGTATTTTCTGCATGCACGTGTAGATCTTTCATTCCTTAATCTTAGTCTCCGATCTTTTTGAGATAGGATCTTGCAGTCTGGCTAGTCTTGAATTCACAGTGGTCCTCCTGCCTCAGCTTCCTAAACACTGGAAGTACAAGTGCGAATCATTACTCCTGCTTCCCAACACTGTTCTTTTACTGGTTCATCTGATGGCATCTTTTGCACTTTTTTTTTTTCAACTGTGGAAAAAAAAAACTGAACTGTGTTCAGGGGTGTTAACTTCACCTTCTTGCAGCCCTCACAACCACCATCACCAGGACATCCTGCAAAACTGAAAGGATCCCCACTCAACAGCTTTATCTTCATGTAAATATTTCTTTAAAATTTCTATGAAATATAGCACCTATAGAAATAACAGCATATGGAGACACCCAGGGCTCCAGCCATCACACTTTCATGGTGGTCAACTCATGGCCATTCTTGTATCCCCACCCAACGCCAACCCCCATCCTGACTGCAAAGAAGAAAATATGAAATGTTGTATCGGATCACTTGAGAACATTTCAGCCCATAAAACTCTAAAGCTGGGGGTAGTGAGGTGACCACGAAACGTCATCATTGAAAAAATTAACAACGGTTTCTCAACATAACTGACATCTCCAATCTTGGGCTAAAAGGTTCCCACTCTGCATCTCTCTGCTCCCTCTAGTCTTACGAGTCATCATGTGGAGCCTGTGGTTGAGTCCCTACAATCTTACTGAGCTCATCATTTGGTGCCCCATGTTTTCTGCCCAGGAACCTTCCCCCAATCTCCTTCCTCCCACTCACCTGCTTACTTCAGTGGGCTACTGCTTCCGCCCGTTCTCTTGCAAGCTGGGTTCCTCTCCCAGACTGAGAAATCCACAAAATCAGCCTCTGCTTGCCATTCCCTGCGTCCCTACCTCTACTTGACATGCTAGAGAGCCCCTCAATGCCTTCAATGACTACTACATCCAACGGCAGCCCCTCCTCTCTTGCGGCAAAAGTGTGTCATCACCTACAGGTCCCACCCTCTCTCAGTGTCTCTTCTCTACCATCCCACGTGTAAAGGGGCTGGGGTGAGACCCACATGTGGGCCAACCAGCCCTATGTCACTCAACTTCCTCCTGGGTGCTGACTTAGAACAGGAAGCATCAGGCTGGGGCCTCAGCCACTGTCTTCTGTAGACACAACCGCAGAGCCAGCTGGAAAGAGGCAAGCAAAGACATACCTAGTCACCCAGACTCACAGAGTGGAGGCTTCCTGGGAGTGAAAGGGGTGAGTGCAGGGGTCCTGTGTTCAGGTGGCTCTTACAGAAATGCTTTTCTTATGGAATTTCTCTTCATGACCCCAACCCTTTCTCTGTCCCTCGCCCAGCCTACGTGGCAGGAAAAGGTTTTAAGAACTTTTATATGTGGCTTCTGGTTAGTCAGCCCCTCCTGACTAATGTCTACTGAAGGCAGGCATGGCGCCACCCTAGGGCAGAGGGGTCTCAGGAGATCTGGGAACTTCTGTAACTGAGTGTGGGTCAGCAGGCGGAGGACTGTGTTGATCGCCCTCTCTGTGATGGTGCCTGGATGTGTGGGGCTGAGGAGGAGCAGCTATGGCAGCTCAGTGAGAATGACCGGAACAAGCCGTGGCGGGTGAGAGGACTTGTGCTGTCACTCGCCTACTATGAATGGAAGTAGATAGCTGTGGTCATGAGGTGGACATCAGGTCGGAGGAAGGGAGCAGGAGAAAGAGCAGCTAAGATGCCCGTTACCACCATCTGCCTTAGAATGGAGGGACTTGAGATCTTTGCATTTTAGGAACAGACTTCTCAGTCTTCTCTGCAAGTCTCTGGGACCTGGGCTACAAACCACTTAGCCTAGCCCACAGCATACCAACCAATGAGGAAGTCCCCTGCCCAACAATCCCACACACAGTGGTGGCCAGGCCTGGGGCCGGCAATCGCTGGGCCACATCCCAGACAGAGGCGAATGGAGGCACCCAGTCCTGAGATTGGCCTCTTGGGGTTATAGCTGCTGAGGGGCTGGCTGACCCTGTGAGGTGATTCCCGTGAGATCAGATCTCAGGTGGCAGACACGCTTTCCATTTCCAGCAGTGAGTGAGCAGAGAAGTGATCGTTGATCCCTGCCGCACGCATGAGTCAGGCCCAGGGACCTCTGCCAAAGCAGGAGTAAAATGAACAAGTCCTGGGGGTTAGATGGCTTCGGAAAGGCCTGAGTTGCCTTCTCCACCTTTCCCCAATAGTTCTGTTTTTCTGTTGATGTATGTGGACAGTCTTGCCAAAGGCACACGTTGTGCTGGGGCAAATTATGGTCAATTGTAGAGGGGGAAGAACTATACAATCTTCCTTTGCAGGAAGTTCTGCATAGGGGCTCTCTTCAATACAGGGATTGAGAGGAATTATTCTACTCTACAAGCAGAAAGGGTGTGAGCTGGGTAGGCCACTGGACTCTGAAACAAGAGGGTGGGCTGGCCGGCTCCACAAACTCCAAGTGTCTGCAGTCAACAATGACTCAAAACTCACTCCCCGGTTCCCACCAACTCTAGCTTTGTCACTCGGGCACAGGTGGCCCTCTGCAGATGGCAGGGTTGTAGGGAGGGGTTGAATGGGACGGGGTCGCTGCGTAGGATCCTGGCTCTGTGGGGAGGTGCAGGTCCTGAATCGGCCCCTCCGTTCACATCCCTGCCCTTTTGGGCCTGTCTGAAGCTGTTTCAGCCTGAGGTTCCCAAATGCACTCAGTCATCCAGAGCTTACAGTTCAAGCCTCTGGATAAAATAAAATAAAACAGCTCAGGGTGCCCTCTGCCTGAATCTGGGCAACCTTGGGAGATGTTCAGGAGATAACCCTCAGGCAGCCAACCCAGTGCTGGCTGTATCCGGTCTCCACTGTCTTTTGCATAAACGGGACCTCAAATGGGAGTACTTGATCCCACCCAGACCTCCCATGGTCTCTGTGACACTTCTACACTGAGGGGCAGCAGCCAGGCTGAGACAGGTAGCCCAGGTGTGCCGAGTGGCTAGAGCCCTGTGGCTGCTGACTCCTGCACTCTCCACAAAGACCCTATCTCTGCTGCCTGGGGTCCAGGCCTTCCCTCTGTATGTAGATATTGCACATAGCTGGTGTGACAGGATTTGCTTAAAGCCTTTGGCGAGCAGCAAGTGAAGGCCAAGGTCACTCTGAGCTCCAAGCAGGCAAAGTCTTCTAGTCCTTTCTTCAGGACCTTCTCCGAGAGCAGAGCAGGCTGGTGGCACAGCCATGGTTCTTTTCATAGAGCTGGGGTCAAGTCCCCCTGTCATCATCCAACAAGTGATTTCTGGGTAAAGAGTTGGCCCATACAGGGTGATGTGCAGAGGTCAGATCAGGCCCTAGATCGTGCTAGGTATGTACCCTCCTTGGGAAACATAGCATCTGGGCTACTCACACTCCTGGCATCAAGGCAGCCAGCACTGGAATAAGGAGTTGACGGGCCTTCTCCTGCTGGGTCACCCCTTTATCCCAGTGAACACTGACCTACCCGTGCAGCCAGTCTGTGTGGTTGTGTGGGATCTAGGAAGGTTGGGACCCACCACCGCTTGGTGCTGCTGGGGAAGAGAAAGGCACTGAAGTGCTTTGGCTACCTCAGGAATAGGCCAAGCAGAAAGCCATAGATCAGTCTCACGGTGTTATTTTACATCATCACCAGAGCAGCTCCCTGAAAGCTAGGCCTTAATTCAGGGTCTAGAGTACTCAGGGTTCTCCACAGAAATGATAGGATGAGACCTGCTGCACCATGGAGGAAAATCCACTTTGTTGAGTCTGTTGACATGCAGGTTAATCTTGGAAAATGCCTGACCAGGAACACCCAGCCCCGCCATAAAACCAGCGCATGCCTGTAGCCCAGCCACACAGAGTCACCTGTGCAGCATCTTTTGCCTTTAGTAAGAAGGGAGGAAATGGAGTGGCTTGTCTGGGGCCTCTGTGCAGCTGGGCCTATGTCCAGGAGCATCAGCCCTGGAAGGGAGCTGATGTGCATCTCACTTGCAGCTATGCCTGGCTATGTGGCCTTCGTGATATTCTGAGCCTCTTGGAGCAAACCCACAGACTGGAGCCAGGCATCGGCTAACAGAGACACAGCTAACCCACCTGCCAGTGGGGATTCTGTGAGTGATGTAGTATCCATCACTGTCTCTAGAGGACATCTGTCCACTCCCAGGAGCTATCCTTGACGCCAGTGGGCCTTCCACAGCCCTGTCCCTACCAGTGATTCATTGCAACAGGTAATGGCCTGTAGGCAAAAGATGTGGACATGGGCATGCCAGGCCTCTGCGATGCTCAGATCTTGCCAACGAGAAATGCAGGGATTTTGAGGCCCCAATGCTACTGCTTTGGGGAGCTTCTAGAGACAGAGGCCTCTTGTCTAAGTAGTAGGCAGGGATTTTCCTGAGCTCCAGGGCCTAAGGATGCTCAAGGTCAGCCACAGGAGAAGCCAGCAACTGTACCCTATGGTGCCGTTTGGGGTGAGGGGCGCTCTGGAACATTCAGAAACAAGGTGGAGGTTGTGGGGCAGGGTGGGTGCTGCGGGGTGCAGAAAGATGAGGTCCAAGAATCTTTACGAGTAGCCATGTTGGGGTTGGAGAGGTGGCTCAGACGCTGCTCTTCCAGAGGTCCTGAGTTCAATTCCCAGCATCAACGCGGTGGTTCACAACCATCTAGAATGAGATCTGGTGCCCTCTTCTGGCATGCAGGCACACGTGCAGGCAGAACATTCTAGACATAATAAATAAATCTTAAAAAAAAAAAAAAAAAAAAAAAGCGAGTAGCCATGTCTGTAGTAGCCAGAAGAGACCAGCAAGTAGGTTGAATGACAGAGAGTGAAGCAGCTAGCAAGGGAAGGACTGGTGAGCAGATTCCCATACCAGTGTGAGGTCATCACTTTCTCTCTTCCCGCTGTCCCGATGGAACTCTCCTCAGGAATGTTGGCAGTGGAGACAGACACACCAATAACTTTTGGGACCTTGAGAAGTAATTTCTTTCTTTTAAAAAAAAATGTTTATTTATTTATTTTGTATACAGTGTTCTGTCTGCCAGAAGAGGGCACCAGATCTCATCGTAGATGGTTGTGGGCCACCATGTGGTTGCTGGGAATTGAACTCAGTGGAAGAGCAGCCAATGCTCTTAACCTCTGAGCCATCTCTCCAGCCCTCTTCCTTCGCTTTAATTTTTTTTTTAAAGATTTATTATGTGTACAATGTTGTGCTTGCATGTACCTCTGAGCCATCTCTCCAGTCCGGAGCAGTAATCTCCCATAGCGTGTTCACCAGAGCTTTTAAGACGGCTCTCTGCACAAGTACTATGTCAAGTTGGAAAATACAGACAGAGTGTGGAGGAGACTGAGGTACTGGCAATGATGCTAACCAGGAGACCGGGAGCATTTTGATCCATGGCTTTTCCTTGTCCCCATCCATTCACTTTCACTATGGGGATGAGTCCCTCCAGCAGCTGTCCACCCCATGCTGCTGCTGGTTCACATACCACAGGTGGGCGTCACAATGTTAAGATGGCAGAGCCATCTTCCATTTGAGAGCTACTCCAGAAATGCCTGCGTTTTAATGGGCATCCCTTAGCATCTGTGTTCTGCCTGTTGGATGACCTGTTGGAAGTGCATGCTACTCCGAGACGCTCACTTTTTATCATTAACCTCTCAGATGCTGTGACAGAGGAAACTTACCGTTTGTTGTTTGTACTAGAATTAATGGTTTCCTCTATAATTTATTATGCGTGGAATTTGTTATTTTAATAGTTTTTTATTTGTTATTTTAATCTTCTGGGTTGTTTTCCTTTAGTTTTGGGGGTTTTGTTTGTTTGTTTGTTTTTGTTCTTGTTTTGCGAGACAAGGTTTCTGTGTGTTAGCCTTGGCTATCCTAGAACTCTCTCAGTAGACCAGACTGGCCTCAAACTCACAGAGATCTGCCAGCCTCTGCCTCCCAAGTGCTGGGAGGTGGTGTCCTACCACCATTTCTCATTTCTTTACTCTAGGATATACACCCTTCTTCCTCCCCCACCACCATAGTATTTTTTGTGGGTTTTACCGGAGACAGGTTGTTGGTTTTTTGTTTGTTTTTGTTTTTACTTTTTTAAGATCTATTTATTTATCTATTTATCTATTTATTTATTTATTTATTTATTTATTTATTTATTTATTTATTTATTTATTGTGTATTTGGTGTTTTGCCTGCATGTATGCCTGCAGCACCAGATCTCATTATAGATGGTTGTGAGCCACTACGTGGTTGCTGGGAATTGAACTCAGGACCTATGAAAGAACAACCAGTGCTACTAACCTCTGAGCCATCTGTCCAGGCCTGGAGACAGGTTTTTAATGTAGCCCAGGTTGGCTTGAAAGTCACTCAAGAATGGCCTTGAACTTCTGATCCTCATACTTCTATCTCTCCTTTATTTTCTAAAACTGAGTTGACTACATTCATCTTCATTCTGTTACTGTGTGTGTGTGTTTCTTTGGGTGTTTGAGTAGAGGTCAGAAGACGTCAGCTGTCATACTACAATCCTTTTAAACAGGGTTTCTCATTGGCCTGGAGCTCTAGGATCCCAAATGCAGTATTTTGGAACCCAGTTCCTCTATCTGTTCCTGTGGGCCATTTGTCCTAATTAACTTTGTCAGTTTTACTCAGCATTAAGTCAACTGAGGAACTTCCTGATTAGGCTGTCCTGTGGGTATGTTTGTGGGGAAATGTCTTGATGTTTAATCGATGTAGGGGGGCCCATGCCACTGTGCTCAGTGGTGGTCATGGGCTGTATAGAAAACTAGCCAAGCATAAGCCTGTGGGAGAATGAGGGTTCCTCCTTCTTTTCTACAAGTTCCTGCCCTCTCTTCCCTCAATGATGACTGCAGCCTGTAAGCTGAAATAAACCCTTTCCTCCCCTAACTTGCTTGTGGTCAAAGTATTTTTTATCACAGCGACAAAAAGGAATTAGGACATCCTTCATTCCCGTGTCAGCACAGAGCTCTGAGTCCTAGATCCAGTGTTCTGAAGCCAGCTGCTCTTTCTGTTTCTATTGACCCCTATTCCTTTGCCCAGAGCTCCTTGATCTTGGAACAATATTCCAGCACCCTGGAGCCCATCTGCCCCTGGTTCTTTTGTGAATGTGTGAAGGCAGAAGTGACTCCATCTTGATACTGGGCGTTGGTGAAAAAGTTCAAGGCAGGGCTGTGATCACCTGTGATTACCACATCATTTATCTTTGTTTTCCTGAGACAAGGTGGCCCTAAGACTCCATCTGCTCTCCCTCTAAACTACCCTGGGGTTCTTCCAGTCTTTGCCTGTTTTGTTCTCAGCCAGGCATCCCATGTGCTGTGACTTGAGACAGGAAGCCACCCACCACCATCTCTGTTAGACTCACCCTATCTCTGCTGGCTTTTTTACATTACCACCTGCTCCCCCCTTTGGGGGGACAGGGTTTCATGCACCTCCACTTGGCCTTGAATTCCCTATGTAGCTAAGGGTGGCTTTGAACTCCTAGTCTTCAGGCCTGCATCTCCCAAGTGCTAGGATTACATTTGTAGGTTACCATACAGCCTACCCAAATTGCCTTTTGTTTCTTGTTTCCCCTTTGCCATGTCACTTCTCATGGAGACATATATGATGTAGATACTTTCCCCTCACAGGTGCTTTATTTGTCATGAAGTGAGGTCTTTATGTACCCGTTCATTAGATGCCATAGTCCCCAAGGGAATCTCCAAGGAAGGACAACCCAGGCCTCACGGGGCTAGGGGCTTGCTGCTCTCACCACTTCCTGGGTTGCGACACAGCTCTTGTCTAGCAGAGGGTGGAGATCAAGGGCAGCTCCGATGCTGAGTTCTGATAGCTGCCAGGGTTAGGGTTGCTCAGGAGGCCTCTGCATAACGTCTCACTTCGTGACTTGGTGAGGGTACCTGCCCAAAGAACCAAGAAGCCCTAGTGAAGCCCAGGAGCTTGAGGAGACCTCGGCAGGACTGTTAGGTAACCATGAGGAGGTCTTCCACCTCCCAGGCACCCTTACTCACCCTTGTCCTCCTGCCTAGACTGGTGACACAGTTGGGAGTTGGGAGCTACAGTGACCAGAGGCCTCCTCATTTGCTGGCCGCCAGGCCGAGTGGAGGGACTAGCTTTGCCCAGCTATAAAAGTATCACACACGGAAATGCAACATTCAGACACTGGCTACACGTGAGACCTGGGCTAGCAGATCATTCTTCAGTGATAGGGTCTTAAGGGGGGGGGCAAGGAGGTAAGAAGATAAAGAAGACAGGAAATCGGGTGTCAAGAGATCATGCACAAGCTGATAACTTATGCCAAACAAGTTTATTACAAAGTTCAGCAACCTGGGGGCCTAGGGGTGGCTCATGCCTTTAATCCCAGCACTCAGGAGGAAGAGAGGGGCAGGCAGAGGTCTGAGTTCCAGGCCAGCCTGGTCTACAGGGTGAGTTCCAGGACAGCCAGGCTACACAGAGAAACCCTGTCTCAAAAAAATAAATAAATAAAAATAAAAATAAAGGAAAAAAGAAGGAGGGAAGGAGAAAGAGGAGGAGAAGAAGAGCATCCTATATACAGTTTTTAGAGGAGACGTGAGAGCCTCAAACATACTATAGTATAATGAGATTGAGTCCTGAGAAGCTAATGAAGCAATACTGCATAAGGGGAACATGGGATATCTCAAGGACATCAGAGACTGAGCACACAGCTAGCCTTGGAACTGGTAACCATAGCCCCTTAGGGTGGGAAGAGTTGAGTTCTTGGATGAAGCCACAGCTCTCCAAGGCCCTGGCTCCAGGCCATTGCTAGCCTTGATAAGCATAGTCCAGGTTTTATACAAGAAACTATGTTCTTTCTCCATATAGCAGGGCCTCAGGGAAAGCCTTAGACTGGCCTAGCCCTCAACACCCATGGTCTGCTCCTGTTATACAAAGGAAACGGAGGCAGAAAGAACTCGATAGTCTTTGCTCTTTCAGGCTTCTATGATGCTGGTTTCACTCAAGGCCCTGGAACTAGCCACAAAGAGGCAGGAGCTGGCTGCCAGGAAGGAGCTCAGTCCCAGGTTCTGCAACCTCCCTGGAGTCTGGCCTTCATCCATCTACCTGGCAAGCTCCCACCACTGTCATTGTCTGGGGTCCTCTGTGGGGCATATGGAGCCCAGGTGAAGCTGGCTCTTCCCAACAGCCCTCAGTTCTGAGGACTCTACACCCAGAACAAGGAGCAGGAGGTGGCTACCCTGGCCACCACCTGTTTCCTGTCTCAGGACAGTGTGGTCTGTGGGTTGGTCTTGTTGAACTCTCCCCTCCCTGTGTGTGTGTGTGTGTGTGTGAGTGAGCGTACATGTGAGCATGCACATAAGTATAATGTGATATCCAGCCCTATAACCTGCTGCTGCTCGGAGCTTCAGTTTCCCCTTTTGGAAAACTGAGTTTGAGTTCTGGTTATCATAGCTGTTTGTGTGTGGGCGGTGATATCTGTGGGGGCTGCTCCCCGAAGCACCATGCCTGTACCCTGAAAGGACTATCTGTACTCTCCACCCACAGCAGCCATGGCCTTCAGAGAGAGGGCTGTCCTGAGGCTGGATTGGATTTGCAGTGCCAGCATGCAGATCTTGGAGACATGTGTCAGGCCCACAGGCCAGCCAACGGAGTTATTGGTGGACACGTGTGTCACCACCAGTGAGGATGCAGAAAAAGTGAGACCAAATACACCTGACTCAGCTTCAGCTGGGTGCCCTGGGACAAGGAGATACAGAAACAATCTCCCTGCCTTGCTAAATTCGGAAACCCAGGGAGGAAATCCTGCTTCTCCTTAAGTGGGGAGGAGCAAGCTTATGTAATATCTTCCCTGGAGGTGAACTTTCTGTGGTCACAGTCCACTTTTAGAAAGGTCAGAAATAAGGCCACATGGGGCCTATACCCACAGGGACCCCAAGTGGGGTGGCCCTAGATGGTATCATACCTCCCAGAGAGCCTCAGTGTGGACACTGGGCTTCAGAAAGCAAAGATAGATGTCAGGGACCACTGCGGGTCATGGCTTGGGAAGGCATGTTTGTTTTGTCACTGACAACATGGACCCTGGTGCAGCTTTCTCTTCCTGCCTACCGGATACAAGTTCTCATGTCTTAGGAAGTCAGACCCAAGGGCCACCCCACCCAGAATGTTCCAGGCCTCCCTCGGGCTGAGTCCTGGCCCCTCTAGCTACTTCCAGGGTGAGGATCTGGGACACGCCTTACTGGCCAGTGCCCAGCTGTACAGAAGTCACAAGCCAGGCCTCTTGGCATACTTAGGCCCAGGTAGCCCCCCATTATTTCAAGGCCATTGGTTCCACTGGCTGTAAGCAGGACAGAGTGCTGTGGTTCAGGGAACATGGCAGCAGGTGGCCCGCAGTAGGGTAGTTCAGGCTGTGGGTGAGCTCTGCGAAATATATTCTCCCCTTCCTGGGACAACGACTTGAACAGGGTCCCCAGCTATAGTTCCTCCAGGGTAGGAATAGAATCAAGGCTCCAAAAAGTGTCTGAGACACCTGGAGACAGGTAATAATCCAGCTCAGTCCTGTCCCACAAATACTCCGAGTTCATGGCTCTGCCTGGGCCAACCAGGTCTGTGGTCCAAGCTCACT